>JANJGN010000304.1:0-684445 GCA_026770705.1 Isurus oxyrinchus | reverse complement strand
GAATTTGTTGGTGTTTTTCAATGTTGAAGTTGTTGTTGAATTTGTTGGTGTTTTTCAATGTTGAGATTGTTGTTGTTTTTCAATTTTGAGGTTGTTGATGAATTGGTTGGTGCTTTTCAAAGTTGAGGTTGTTGTTGAATTTGTTGGTGTTTTTCAATGTTGAGGTTGTTGTTGTTTTTTTCACTGTTGAGGTTGTTGTTGAATTTGTTGGTGTTTTTCAATGTTGAGTTTGTTGTTGAATTTGTTGGTGTTTTTCAATTTCGAGGTTGTTGTTGAATTTGTTGGTGTTTTTAAATGTTGAGGTTGTTGTTGAATTTGTTGGTGTTTTTCAACGTTGAGGTTGCTCTTGAATTTGTTGGTGTTTTTCAATGTTGAGGTTGTTGTTGTTTTTCAATGTTGAGGTTGTCGTTGAATTTGTTGGTGTTTTTCAATGTTTAGTTTGTTGTTGTTTTTCAATTTTGAGGTTGTTGTTGAATTTGTTGGCGTTTTTCAATGTTGAGGTTGTTATTGTTTTTCAATGTTGAGGTTGTTGTTGAATTTGTTGGTTGTTTTCAATGTTGAGGTTGTTGGTGTTTTTCAATGTTGAGGTTGTTGTTGAATTTGTTGGTGTTTTTCAATGTTGAGGTTGTTGTTGAATTTGTTGGTGTTTTTCAATGTTGAGGTTGTTGTTGTTTTTCAATGTTGAGGTTGTTGTTGAGTTTGTTGGTGTTTTTCAATGTTGAGGTTGTTGTTGAATTTGTTGGTGTTTTTCAATGTTGAGGTTGTTGTTGTTTTTCAATGCTGAGGTTGTTGTTGAATTTGTTGGTGTTTTTCAATGTTGAGGTTGTTGTTGAATTTGTTGGTGTTTTTCAATGTTGAGGTTGATGTTGTTTTTCAATTTCGAGGTTGTTGTTGAATTTGTGGTGTTTTTCAATGATGAGGTTGTTGTTGAATTTGTTGGTGTTTTTCAATGTTGAGGTTGTTGTTGAATTTGTTGGTGTTTTTCAATGTTGAGGTAGTTGTTGTTTTAAAATGTTGAGGTTGTTGTTGAGTTTGCTGGTGTTTTTTCAATTTTGAGGTTGTTGGTGTTGTTCAATGTTGAGGTTGATTTTGAATTTGAGGGTGTTTTTCAATGTCGAGGTTGTTGTTGAATTTGTTGGTGTTTTTCAATGTTGAGGTTGTTGTTGTTTTTCAATGTTGAGGTTGTTGTTGAATTTGTTGGTGTTTTTCAATGTTGAGATTGTTGTTGTTTTTCAATGTTGAGGTTGTTGTTGAATTTGTTGGTGTTTTTAAATGTTGAGGTTGTTGTTGAATTTGTTGGTGTTTTGCAATGTTGAGGTTGTTGTTGTTTTTCAATGTTGAGGTTGTTGTTGAATTTGTTGGTGTTTTTCAATGTTGAGGTTTTTGTTGTTTTTCAATGTTGAGGTTGTTGTTGTATTTCTTGGTGTTTTTCAATTTCGAGGTTGTTGTTGAATTTGTTGCTGTTTTTCAATGTTGAAGTTGTTGTTGAATTTGTTGGTGATTTTCAATGTAGAGGTTGTTGTTGTTTTTCAATGTTGAGGTTGTGTTGAATTTGTTGGTGTTTTTCAATGTTGAGGTTGTTGTTGAATTTGTTGGTGTTTTTCAATGTTTAGGTTGTTGTTGTGTTTCAATGTTGAGGTTGTTGTTGAATTTGTTGGTGTTTTTCAATGTTGAAGTTGTTGTTGAATTTGTTGGTGTTTTTAAATGTTGAGGTTGTTGTTGTTTTTCAATGTTGAGGTTGTTGTTGAATTTGTTGGTGATTTTCAATGTTGAGGTTGTTGTTGTTTTTCAATGCTGAGGTTGTTGTTGAATTTGTTGGTGTTTTTCAATGTTGAGGCTGTTGTTGAATTTGTTGGTGTTTTTCAATGTTGAGGTTGTTGTTGTTATTCAATGTTGAGGTTTTTGTTGAATTTGTTGGTGTTTTTCAATGTTTCGGTTGTTGTTGTTTTTCAATGTCGAGGTTGTTGTTGAATTTGTTGGTGCTTTTCAATGTTGATGTTGTTGTTGAATTTTTTGGTGTTTTTCAATGCTGAGGTTGTTGTTGTTTTTCAATGTTAAGGTTGTTGTTGAATTTGTTGGTGTTTTTCAATGTTTCGGTTGTTGTTGTTTTGCAATGTTGAGGTTGTTGTTGAATTTGTTGGTGCTTTTCAAAGTTGAGGTTGTTGTTGAATTTGTTGCTGTTTTTCAATGTTGAGGTTGTTGTTGTTTTTTCACTGTTGAGGTTGTTGTTGAATTTGTTGGTGTTTTTCAACGTTGAGGTTGTTGTTGAATTTGTTGGTGTTTTTCAATGTTGAGGTTGTTGGTGTTTTTCAATGTTGAGGTTGTTGTTGAATTTTTTGCTGTTTTTTCAATGTTGAGTTAGTTGTTGTTTTTCAATGTTGAGGTTGTTGTTGAATTTGTTGGTGTTTTTCAATGATGAGGTTGTTGTTGAATTTGTTGGTGTTTTTCAATTTTGAGGTTGTTGTTGAATTTGTTGGTGTTTTTCAATGTTGAGGTTGTTGTTGTTTTTAAATGTTGAGGTTGTTGTTGAATTTGCTGGTGTTTTTTCAATTTTGAGGTTGTTGGTGTTGTTCAATGTTGAGGTTGATTTTGAATTTGAGGGTGTTTTTCAATGTCGAGGTTGTTGTTGAATTTGTTGGTGTTTTTCAATGTTGAGGTTGTTGTTGTTTTTCAATGTTGAGGTTGTTGTTGTTTTTCAATGTTGAGGTTGTTGTTGAATTTGTTGGTGTTTTTAAATGTTGAGGTTGTTGTTGAATTTGTTGGTGTTTTTCAATGTTGAGTTTGTTGTTGTTTTTCAATGTTGAGGTTGTTGTTGAATTTGTTGGTGTTTTTCAATGTTGAGGTTTTTTGTTGTTTTTCAATGTTGAGGTTGTTGTTGTATTTGTTGGAGTTTTTCAATTTCGAGGTTGTTGTTGAAATTGTTGGTGTTTTTCAATGTTGAAGTTGTTGTTGAATTTGTTGGTGATTTTCAATGTTGAGTTTGTTGTTGTTTTTCAATGTTGAGGTTGCTGTTGAATTTGTTGGTGTTTTTCAATGTTGAGGTTGTTGTTGAATTTGTTGGTGTTTTTCAATGTTGAGGTTGTTGTTGTTTTTCAATGTTGAGGTTGTTGTTGAATTTGTTGGTGTTTTTCAATGTTGAAGTTGTTGTTGAATTTGTTGGTGTTTTTAAATGTTGAGGTTGTTGTTGAATTTGTTGGTGTTTTTCAATGTTGAGGTTGTTGTTGAATTTGTTGGTGTTTTTCAATGTTGAGGTTGTTGTTGTTTTTAAATGTTGAGGTTGTTGTTGAATTTGCTGGTGTTTTTTCAATTTTGAGGTTGTTGGTGTTGTTCAATGTTGAGGTTGATTTTGAATTTGAGGGTGTTTTTCAATGTCGAGGTTGTTGTTGAATTTGTTGGTGTTTTTCAATGTTGAGGTTGTTGTTGTTTTTCAAAGTTGAGGTTGTTGTTGAATTTGTTGGTGTTTTTCAATGTTGAGATTGTTGTTGTTTTTCAATGTTGAGGTTGTTGTTGAATTTGTTGGTGTTTTTAAATGTTGAGGTTGTTGTTGAATTTGTTGGTGTTTTGCAATGTTGAGTTTGTTGTTGTTTTTCAATGTTGAGGTTGTTGTTGAATTTGTTGGTGTTTTTCAATGTTGAGGTTTTTGTTGTTTTTCAATGTTGAGGTTGTTGTTGTATTTGTTGGAGTTTTTCAATTTCGAGGTTGTTGTTGAAATTGTTGGTGCTTTTCAATGTTGAAGTTGTTCTTGAATTTGTTGGTGATTTTCAATGTTGAGTTTGTTGTTGTTTTTCAATGTTGAGGTTGCTGTTGAATTTGTTGGTGTTTTTCAATGTTGAGGTTGTTGTTGAATTTGTTGGTGTTTTTCAATGTTGAGGTTGTTGTTGTTTTTCAATGTTGAGGTTGTTGTTGAATTTGTTGGTGTTTTTCAATGTTTAGGTTGTTGTTGTGTTTCAATGTTGAGGTTGTTGTTGAATTTGTTGGTGTTTTTTCAATGTTGAAGTTGTTGTTGAATTTGTTGGTGTTTTTAAATGTTGAGGTTGTTGTTGAATTTGTTGGTGTTTTTCAATGTTGAGGTTGTTGTTGAATTTGTTGGTGTTTTTCAATGTTGAGGTTATTGTTGTTTTTAAATGTTGAGGTTGTTGTTGAATTTGCTGGTGTTTTTTCAATTTTGAGGTTGTTGGTGTTGTTCAATGTTGAGGTTGATTTTGAATTTGAGGGTGTTTTTCAATGTCGAGGTTGTTGTTGAATTTGTTGGTGTTTTTCAATGTTGAGGTTGTTGTTGTTTTTCAATGTTGAGGTTGTTGTTGAATTTGTTGGTGTTTTTCAATGTTGAGATTGTTGTTGTTTTTCAATGTTGAGGTTGTTGTTGAATTTGTTGGTGTTTTTAAATGTTGAGGTTGTTGTTGAATTTGTTGGTGTTTTGCAATGTTGAGGTTGTTGTTGTTTTTCACTGTTGAGGTTGTTGTTGAATTTGTTGGTGTTTTTCAATGTTGAGGTTTTTGTTGTTTTTCAATGTTGAGGTTGTTGTTGTATTTGTTGGTGTTTTTCAATTTCGAGGTTGTTGTTGAATTTGTTGGTGTTTTTCAATGTTGAAGTTGTTGTTGAATTTGTTGGTGATTTTCAATGTTGAGGTTGTTGTTGTTTTTCAATGTTGAGGTTGCTGTTGAATTTGTTGGTGTTTTTCAATGTTGAGGTTGTTGTTGAATTTGTTGGTGTTTTTCAATGTTGAGGTTGTTGTTGTTTTTCAATGTTGAGGTTGTTGTTGAATTTGTTGGTGTTTTTCAATGTTTAGGTTGTTGTTGTGTTTCAATGTTGAGGTTGTTGCTGAATTTGTTGGTGTTTTTCAATGTTGAAGTTGTTGTTGAATTTGTTGTTGTTTTTCAATGTTGAGGTTGTTGTTGTTTTTCAATGTTGAGGTTGTTGTTGAATTTGTTGGTGATTTTCAATGTTGAGGTTGTTGTTGTTTTTGAATGCTGAGGTTGTTGTTGAATTTGTTGGTGTTTTTCAATGTTGAGGCTGTTGTTGAATTTGTTGGTGTTTTTCAATGTTGAGGTTGTTGTTGTTTTTCAATGTTGAGGTTGTTGTTGAATTTGTTGGTGTTTTTCAATGTTTCGGTTGTTGTTGTTTTTCAATTTCGAGGTTGTTGCTGAATTTGTTGGTGTTTTTCAATGTTGAGGTTGTTGTTGAATTTGTTGGTGTTTTTCAATGTTGAGATTGTTGTTGTTTTTCAATTTTGAGGTTGTTGTTGAATTTGTTGGTGTTTTTCAATGCTGAGGTTGTTGTTGTTTTTCAATGTTGATGTTGTTGTTGAATTTGTTGGTGTTTTTCAATTTCGAGGTTGTTGTTGAATTTGTTGGTGTTTTTCAATGTTGAAGTTGTTGTTGAATTTGTTGGTGTTTTTCAATGTTGAGGTTGTTGTTGTTTTTCAATGTTGAGGTTGTTGTTGAATTTGTTGGTGTTTTTCAATGTTTCGGTTGTTGTTGTTTTTCAATGTTGAGGTTGTTGATGAATTGGTTGGTGCTTTTCAAAGTTGAGGTTGTTGTTGAATTTGTTGGTGTTTTTCAATGTTGAGGTTGTTGTTGTTTTTTTCACTGTTGAGGTTGTTGTTGAATTTGTTGGTGTGTTTCAATGTTGAGTTTGTTGTTGAATTTGTTGGTGTTTTTCAATTTCGAGGTTGTTGTTGAATTTGTTGGTGTTTTTAAATGTTGAGGTTGTTGTTGAATTTGTTGGTGTTTTTCAACGTTGAGGTTGCTCTTGAATTTGTTGGTGTTTTTCAATGTTGAGGTTGTTGTTGTTTTTCAATGTTGAGGTTGTTGTTGAATTTGTTGGTGTTTTTCAATGTTTAGTTTGTTGTTGTTTTTCAATTTTGAGGTTGTTGTTGAATTTGTTGGCGTTTTTCAATGTTGAGGTTGTTATTGTTTTTCAATGTTGAGGTTGTTGTTGAATTTGTTGGTTGTTTTCAATGTTGAGGTTGTTGGTGTTTTTCAATGTTGAGGTTGTTGTTGAATTTGTTGGTGTTTTTCAATGTTGAGGTTGTTGTTGAATTTGTTGGTGTTTTTCAATGTTGAGGTTGTTGTTGTTTTTCAATGTTGAGGTTGTTGTTGAGTTTGTTGGTGTTTTTCAATGTTGAGGTTGTTGTTGAATTTGTTGGTGTTTTTCAATGTTGAGGTTGTTGTTGTTTTTCAATGCTGAGGTTGTTGTTGAATTTGTTGGTGTTTTTCAATGTTGAGGTTGTTGTTGAATTTGTTGGTGTTTTTCAATGTTGAGGTTGATGTTGTTTTTCAATTTCGAGGTTGTTGTTGAATTTGTGGTGTTTTTCAATGATGAGGTTGTTGTTGAATTTGTTGGTGTTTTTCAATGTTGAGGTTGTTGTTGAATTTGTTGGTGTTTTTCAATGTTGAGGTTGTTGTTGTTTTAAAATGTTGAGGTTGTTGTTGAATTTGCTGGTGTTTTTTCAATTTTGAGGTTGTTGGTGTTGTTCAATGTTGAGGTTGATTTTGAATTTGAGGGTGTTTCTCAATGTCGAGGTTGTTGTTGAATTTGTTGGTGTTTTTCAATGTTGAGGTTGTTGTTGTTTTTCAATGTTGAGGTTGTTGTTGAATTTGTTGGTGTTTTTCAATGTTGAGATTGTTGTTGTTTTTCAATGTTGAGGTTGTTGTTGAATTTGTTGGTGTTTTTAAATGTTGAGGTTGTTGTTGAATTTGTTGGTGTTTTGCAATGTTGAGGTTGTTGTTGTTTTTCAATGTTGAGGTTGTTGTTGAATTTGTTGGTGTTTTTCAATGTTGAGGTTTTTGTTGTTTTTCAATGTTGAGGTTGTTGTTGTATTTGTTGGTGTTTTTCAATTTCGAGGTTGTTGTTGAATTTGTTGCTGTTTTTCAATGTTGAAGTTGTTGTTGAATTTGTTGGTGATTTTCAATGTTGAGGTTGTTGTTGTTTTTCAATGTTGAGGTTGTGTTGAATTTGTTGGTGTTTTTCAATGTTGAGGTTGTTGTTGAATTTGTTGGTGTTTTTCAATGTTTAGGTTGTTGTTGTGTTTCAATGTTGAGGTTGTTGTTGAATTTGTTGGTGTTTTTCAATGTTGAAGTTGTTGTTGAATTTGTTGGTGTTTTTAAATGTTGAGGTTGTTGTTGTTTTTCAATGTTGAGGTTGTTGTTGAATTTGTTGGTGATTTTCAATGTTGAGGTTGTTGTTGTTTTTCAATGCTGAGGTTGTTGTTGAATTTGTTGGTGTTTTTCAATGTTGAGGCTGTTGTTGAATTTGTTGGTGTTTTTCAATGTTGAGGTTGTTGTTGTTATTCAATGTTGAGGTTGTTGTTGAATTTGTTGGTGTTTTTCAATGTTTCGGTTGTTGTTGTGTTTCAATGTTGAGGTTGTTGTTGAATTTGTTGGTGTTTTTCAATGTTGAAGTTGTTGTTGAATTTGTTGGTGTTTTTAAATGTTGAGGTTGTTGTTGAATTTGTTGGTGTTTTTCAATGTTGAGGTTGTTGTTGAATTTGTTGGTGTTTTTCAATGTTGAGGTTGTTGTTGTTTTTAAATGTTGAGGTTGTTGTTGAATTTGCTGGTGTTTTTTCAATTTTGAGGTTGTTGGTGTTGTTCAATGTTGAGGTTGATTTTGAATTTGAGGGTGTTTTTCAATGTCGAGGTTGTTGTTGAATTTGTTGGTGTTTTTCAATGTTGAGGTTGTTGTTGTTTTTCAATGTTGAGGTTGTTGTTGAATTTGTTGGTGTTTTTCAATGTTCAGATTGTTGTTGTTTTTCAATGTTGAGGTTGTTGTTGAATTTGTTGGTGTTTTTAAATGTTGAGGTTGTTGTTGAATTTGTTGGTGTTTTGCAATGTTGAGGTTGTTGTTGTTTTTCACTGTTGAGGTTGTTGTTGAATTTGTTGGTGTTTTTCAATGTTGAGGTTTTTGTTGTTTTTCAATGTTGAGGTTGTTGTTGTATTTGTTGGTGTTTTTCAATTTCGAGGTTGTTGTTGAATTTGTTGGTGTTTTTCAATGTTGAAGTTGTTGTTGAATTTGTTGGTGATTTTCAATGTTGAGGTTGTTGTTGTTTTTCAATGTTGAGGTTGCTGTTGAATTTGTTGGTGTTTTTCAATGTTGAGGTTGTTGTTGAATTTGTTGGTGTTTTTCAATGTTGAGGTTGTTGTTGTTTTTCAATGTTGAGGTTGTTGTTGAATTTGTTGGTGTTTTTCAATGTTTAGGTTGTTGTTGTGTTTCAATGTTGAGGTTGTTGCTGAATTTGTTGGTGTTTTTCAATGTTGAAGTTGTTGTTGAATTTGTTGTTGTTTTTCAATGTTGAGGTTGTTGTTGTTTTTCAATGTTGAGGTTGTTGTTGAATTTGTTGATGATTTTCAATGTTGAGGTTGTTGTTGTTTTTCAATGCTGAGGTTGTTGTTGAATTTGTTGGTGTTTTTCAATGTTGAGGCTGTTGTTGAATTTGTTGGTGTTTTTCAATGTTGAGGTTGTTGTTGTTTTTCAATGTTGAGGTTGTTGTTGAATTTGTTGGTGTTTTTCAATGTTTCGGTTGTTGTTGTTTTTCAATGTCGAGGTTGTTGCTGAATTTGTTGGTGTTTTTCAATGTTGAGGTTGTTGTTGAATTTGTTGGTGTTTTTCAATGTTGAGATTGTTGTTGTTTTTCAATTTTGAGGTTGTTGTTGATTTTGTTGGTTTTTTTCAATGCTGAGGTTGTTGTTGTTTTTCAATGTTGAGGTTGTTGTTGAATTTGTTGGTGTTTTTCAATTTCGAGGTTGTTGTTGAATTTGTTGGTGTTTTTCAATGTTGAAGTTGTTGTTGAATTTGTTGGTGTTTTTCAATGTTGAGGTTGTTGTTGTTTTTCAATGTTGAGGTTGTTGTTGAATTTGTTGGTGTTTTTCAATGTTTCGGTTGTTGTTGTTTTTCAATGTTGAGGTTGTTGATGAATTGGTTGGTGCTTTTCAAAGTTGAGGTTGTTGTTTAATTTGTTGGTGTTTTTCAATGTTGAGGTTGTTGTTGTTTTTTCACTGTTGAGGTTGTTGTTGAATTTGTTGGTGTTTTTCAATGTTGAGTTTGTTGTTGAATTTGTTGGTGTTTTTCAATTTCGAGGTTGTTGTTGAATTTGTTGGTGTTTTTAAATGTTGAGGTTGTTGTTGAATTTGTTGGTGTTTTTCAACGTTGAGGTTGCTCTTGAATTTGTTGGTGTTTTTCAATGTTGAGGTTGTTGTTGTTTTTCAATGTTGAGGTTGTCATTGAATTTGTTGGTGTTTTTCAATGTTTAGTTTGTTGTTGTTTTTCAATTTTGAGGTTGTTGTTGAATTTGTTGGCGTTTTTCAATGTTGAGGTTGTTATTGTTTTTCAATGTTGAGGTTGTTGTTGAATTTGTTGGTTGTTTTCAATGTTGAGGTTGTTGGTGTTTTTCAATGTTGAGGTTGTTGTTGAATTTGTTGGTGTTTTTAAATGTTGAGGTTGTTGTTGAATTTGTTGGTGTTTTTCAATGTTGAGGTTGTTGTTGTTTTTCAATGTTGAGGTTGTTGTTGAGTTTGTTGGTGTTTTTCAATGTTGAGGTTGTTGTTGAATTTGTTGGTGTTTTTCAATGTTGAGGTTGTTGTTGTTTTTCAATGCTGAGGTTGTTGTTGAATTTGTTGGTGTTTTTCAATGTTGAGGTTGTTGTTGAATTTGTTGGTGTTTTTCAATGTTGAGGTTGATGTTGTTTTTCAATTTCGAGGTTGTTGTTGAATTTGTGGTGTTTTTCAATGATGAGGTTGTTGTTGAATTTGTTGGTGTTTTTCAATGTTGAGGTTGTTGTTGAATTTGTTGGTGTTTTTCAATGTTGAGGTAGTTGTTGTTTTAAAATGTTGAGGTTGTTGTTGAATTTGCTGGTGTTTTTTCAATTTTGAGGTTGTTGGTGTTGTTCAATGTTGAGGTTGATTTTGAATTTGAGGGTGTTTTTCAATGTCGAGGTTGTTGTTGAATTTGTTGGTGTTTTTCAATGTTGAGGTTGTTGTTGTTTTTCAATGTTGAGGTTGTTGTTGAATTTGTTGGTGTTTTTCAATGTTGAGATTGTTGTTGTTTTTCAATGTTGAGGTTGTTGTTGAATTTGTTGGTGTTTTTAAATGTTGAGGTTGTTGTTGAATTTGTTGGTGTTTTGCAATGTTGAGGTTGTTGTTGTTTTTCAATGTTGAGGTTGTTGTTGAATTTGTTGGTGTTTTTCAATGTTGAGGTTTTTGTTGTTTTTCAATGTTGAGGTTGTTGTTGTATTTGTTGGTGTTTTTCAATTTCGAGGTTGTTGTTGAATTTGTTGCTGTTTTTCAATGTTGAAGTTGTTGTTGAATTTGTTGGTGATTTTCAATGTAGAGGTTGTTGTTGTTTTTCAATGTTGAGGTTGTGTTGAATTTGTTGGTGTTTTTCAATGTTGAGGTTGTTGTTGAATTTGTTGGTGTTTTTCAATGTTTAGGTTGTTGTTGTGTTTCAATGTTGAGGTTGTTGTTGAATTTGTTGGTGTTTTTCAATGTTGAAGTTGTTGTTGAATTTGTTGGTGTTTTTAAATGTTGAGGTTGTTGTTGTTTTTCAATGTTGAGGTTGTTGTTGAATTTGTTGGTGATTTTCAATGTTGAGGTTGTTGTTGAATTTGTTGGTGTTTTTCAATGTTGAGGTTGTTGTTGTTATTCAATGTTGTGGTTTTTGTTGAATTTGTTGGTGTTTTTCAATGTTTTGGTTGTTGTTGTTTTTCAATGTCGAGGTTGTTGTTGAATTTGTTGGTGCTTTTCAATGTTGATGTTGTTGTTGAATTTTTTGGTGTTTTTCAATGCTGAGGTTGTTGTTGTTTTTCAATGTTAAGGTTGTTGTTGAATTTGTTGGTGTTTTTCAATGTTTCGGTTGTTGTTGTTTTGCAATGTTGAGGTTGTTGTTGAATTTGTTGGTGCTTTTCAAAGTTGAGGTTGTTGTTGAATTTGTTGCTGTTTTTCAATGTTGAGGTTGTTGTTGTTTTTTCACTGTTGAGGTTGTTGTTGAATTTGTTGGTGTTTTTCAATGTTGAGTTTGTTGTTGAAATTGTTGGTGTTTTTCAATTTCGAGGTTGTTGTTGAATTTGTTGCTGTTTTTCAATGTTGAGATTGTTGTTGAATTTGTTGGTGTTTTTCAACGTTGAGGTTGTTGTTGAATTTGTTGGTGTTTTTCAATGTTGAGGTTGTTGTTGTTTTTCAATGTTGAGGTTGTTGTTGAATTTGTTGGTGTTTTTCAATGTTTAGTTTGTTGTTGTTTTTCAATTTTGAGGTTGTTGTTGAAATTGTTGGCGTTTTTCAATGTTGAGGTTGTTCTTGTTTTTCAATGTTGAGGTTGTTGTTGAATTTGTTGGTGTTTTTCAATGTTGAGGTTGTTGGTGTTTTTCAATGTTGAGGTTGTTGTTGAATTTGTTGGTGTTTTTCAATGTTGAGGTTGTTGTTGAATTTGTTGGTGTTTTTCAATGTTGAGGTTGTTGTTGTTTTTCAATGTTGAGGTTGTTGTTGAGTTTGTTGGTGTTTTTCAATGTTGAGGTTGTTGTTGAATTTGTTGGTGTTTTTCAATGTTGAGGTTGTTGTTGTTTTTCAATGCTGAGGTTGTTGTTGAATTTGTTGGTGTTTTTCAATGTTGAGGTTGTTGTTGAATTTGTTGGTGTTTTTCAATGTTGAGGTTGATGTTGTTTTTCAATTTCGAGGTTGTTGTTGAATTTGTTGGTGTTTTTCAATGATGAGGTTGTTGTTGTTTTTCAATGTTGAGGTTGTTGAATTTGTGGGTGTTTTTCAATCTTGAGTTTGTTGTTGAATTTGTTGGTGTTTTTCAATGTTGAGGTTGTTGTTGAATTTGTTGGTGTTTTTCAATGCTGAGGTTGTTGTTGTTTTTCAATGTTGAGGTTGTTGTTGAATTTGTTGGTGTTTTTCAATTTCGAAGTTGTTGTTGAATTTGTTGGTGTTTTTCAATGTTGAAGTTGTTGTTGAATTTGTTGGTGTTTTTCAATGTTGAGGTTGTTGTTGTTTTTCAATGTTGAGGTTGTTGTTGAATATGTTGGTGCTTTTCAAAGTTGAGGTTGTTGTTGAATTTGTTGGTGTTTTTCAATGTTGAGGTTGTTGTTGTTTTTTCACTGTTGAGGTTGTTGTTGAATTTGTTGGTGTTTTTCAATGTTGAGTTTGTTGTTGAATTTGTTGGTGTTTTTCAATTTCGAGGTTGTTGTTGAATTTGTTGGTGTTTTTCAATGTTGAGATTGTTGTTGAATTTGTTGGTGTTTTTCAACGTTGAGGTTGTTGTTGAATTTGTTGGTGTTTTTCAATGTTGAGGTTGTTGTTGTTTTTCAATGTTGAGGTTGTTGTTGAATTTGTTGGTGTTTTTCAATGTTTAGTTTGTTGTTGTTTTTCAATTTTGAGGTTGTTGTTGAATTTGTTGGCGTTTTTCAATGTTGAGGTTGTTGTCGTTTTTCAATGTTGAGGTTGTTGTTGAATTTGTTGGTGTTTTTCAATGTTGAGGTTGTTGGTGTTTTTCAATGTTGAGGTTGTTGTTGAATTTGTTGGTGTTTTTCAATGTTGAGGTTGTTGTTGAATTTGTTGGTGTTTTTCAATGTTGAGGTTGTTGTTGTTTTTCAATGTTGAGGTTGTTGTTGAGTTTGTTGGTGTTTTTCAATGTTGAGGTTGTTGTTGAATTTGTTGGTGTTTTTCAATGTTGAGGTTGTTGTTGTTTTTCAATGCTGAGGTTGTTGTTGAATTTGTTGGTGTTTTTCAATGTTGAGGTTGTTGTTGAATTTGTTGGTGTTTTTCAATGTTGAGGTTGATGTTGTTTTTCAATTTCGAGGTTGTTGTTGAATTTATTCGTGTTTTTCAATGATGAGGTTGTTGTTGTTTTTCAATGTTGAGGTTGTTGAATTTGTGGGTGTTTTTCAATCTTGAGTTGGTTGTTGAATTTGTTGGTGTTTTTCAATGTTGAGGTTGTTGTTGAATTTGTTGGTGTTTTTCAATGTTGAGGTTGTTGTTATTTTTCAATGTTGAGGTTGTTGAATTTGTTGGTGTTTTTCAATGTTGAGGTTGTTGTTGAATTTGTTGGTGTTTTTCAATGTTGAGGTTGTTATTGAATTTGTTGGTGTTTTTCAATGTTGAGGTTGTTGTTGTTTTTAAATGTTGAAGTTGTTGTTGAATTTGCTGGTGTTTTTTCAATTTTGAGGTTGTTGGTGTTGTTCAATGTTGAGGTTGATTTTGAATTTGAGGGTGTTTTTCAATGTCGAGGTTGTTGTTGAATTTGTTGGTGTTTTTCAATGTTGAGGTTGTTGTTGTTTTTCAATGTTGAGGTTGTTGTTGAATTTGTTGGTGTTTTTCAATGTTGAGATTGTTGTTGTTTTTCAATGTTGAGGTTGTTGTTGAATTTGTTGGTGTTTTTAAATGTTGAGGTTGTTGAATTTGTTGGTGTTTTGCAATGTTGAGGTTGTTGTTGTTTTTCAATGTTGAGGTTGTTGTTGAATTTGTTGGTGTTTTTCAATTTTGAGGTTTTTGTTGTTTTTCCATGTTGAGGTTGTTGTTGTATTTGTTGGTGTTTTTCAATTTCGAGGTTGTTGTTGAATTTGTTGGTGTTTTTCAATGTTGAAGTTGTTGTTGTTTTTCAATGTTGAGGTTGCTGTTGAATTTGTTGGTGTTTTTCAATGTTGAGGTTGTTGTTGAATTTGTTGGTGTTTTTCAATGTTGAGGTTGTTGTTGTTTTTCAACGTTGAGGTTGCTGTTGAATTTGTTGGTGTTTTTCAATGTTTAGGTTGTTGTTGTGTTTCAATGTTGAGGTTCTTGTTGAATTTGTTGGTGTTTTTCAATGTTGAGGTTGTTGTTGAATTTGTTGGTGTTTTTCAATGTTGAGGTTGTTGTTATTTTTCAATGTTGAGGTTGTTGTTGAGTTTGTTGGTGTTTTTCAATGTTGAGGTTGTTGTTGAATTTGTTGGTGTTTTTCAATGTTGAGGTTGCTGTTGAATTTGTTGTTGTTTTTCAATGTTGAGGTTGCTGTTGTTTTTCAATGTTGAGGTTGTTGTTGAATTTGTTGGTGTTTTTCAACGTTGAGGTTGTTGTTGAATTTGTTGGTGTTTTTCAATGTTGAGGTTGTTGCTGTTTTTCAATGTTGAGGTTGTTGTTGAATTTTTTGCTGTTTTTCAATGTTGAGTTAGTTGTTGTTTTTCAATGTTGAGGTTGTTGTTGAATTTGTTGGTGTTTTTCAATGTTGAGGTTGTTTTTGAATTTGTTGGTGTTTTTCAATGTTGAGGTTGTTGTTGAATTTGTTGGTGTTTTTCAATGTTGAGGTTGTTGTTGTTTTTAAATGTTGAGGTTGTTGTTGAATTTGCTGGTGTTTTTTCAATTTTGAGGTTGTTGGTGCTGTTCAATGTTGAGGTTGATTTTGAATTTGAGGGTGTTTTTCAATGTCGAGGTTGTTGTTGAATTTGTTGGTGTTTTTCAATGTTGAGGTTGTTGTTGTTTTTCAATGTTGAGGTTGTTGTTGAATTTGTTGTTGTTTTTCAATGTTGAGATTGTTGTTGTTTTTCAATGTTGAGGTTGTTGTTGAATTTGTTGGTGTTTTTAAATGTTGAGGTTGTTGTTGAATTTGTTGGTGTTTTTCAATGTTGAGGTTTTTGTTGTTTTTCAATGTTGAGGTTGTTGTTGTATTTGTTGGAGTTTTTCAATTTCGAGGTTGTTGTTGAAATTGTTGGTGTTTTTCAATGTTGAAGTTGTTGTTGAATTTGTTGGTGATTTTCAATGTTGAGTTTGTTGTTGTTTTTCAATGTTGAGGTTGCTGTTGAATTTGTTGGTGTTTTTCAATGTTGAGGTTGTTGTTGAATTTGTTGGTGTTTTTCAATGTTGAGGTTGTTGTTGTTTTTCAATGTTTAGGTTGTTGTTGTGTTTCAATGTTGAGGTTGTTAATGAATTTGTTGGTGTTTTTCAATGTTGAAGTTGTTGTTGAATTTGTTGGTGTTTTTAAATGTTGAGGTTGTTGTTGTTTTTCAATGTTGAGGTTGTTGTTGAATTTGTTGGTGATTTTCAATGTTGAGGTTGTTGTTGTTTTTCAATGCTGAGGTTGTTGTTGAATTTGTTGGTGTTTTTCAATGTTGAGGCTGTTGTTGAATTTGTTGGTGTTTTTCAATGTTGAGGTTGTTGTTGTTTTTCAATGTTGAGGTTGTGGTTGAATTTGTTGGTGTTTTTCAATGTTTCGGTTGTTGTTGTTTTTCAATGTCGAGGTTGTTGTTGAATTTGTTGGTGTTTTTCAATGTTGAGGTTGTTGTTGAATTTGTTGGTGTTTTTCAATGTTGAGGTTGTTGTTGTTTTTCAATTTTGAGGTTGTTGTTGAATTTGTTGGTGTTTTTCAATGCTGAGGTTGTTGTTGTTTTTCAATGTTGAGGTTGTTGTTGAATTTGTTGGTGTTTTTCAATCTCGAGGTTGTTGTTGAATTTGTTGGTGTTTTTCAATGTTGAGGTTGTTGTTGTTTTTCAATGTTGAGGTTGTTGTTGAATTTGTTGGTGTTTTTCAATGTTTCGGTTGTTGTTGTTTTTAAATGTTGAGGTTGTTGTTGAATTTGTTGGTGCTTTTCAAAGTTGAGGTTGTTGTTGAATTTGTTGGTGTTTTTCAATGTTGAGGTTGTTGTTGTTTTTTCACTGTTGAGGTTGTTGTTGAATTTGTTGGTGTTTTTCAATGTTGAGTTTGTTGTTGAATTTGTTGGTGTTTTTCAATTTCGAGGTTGTTGTTGAATTTGTTGGTGTTTTTCAATGTTGAGGTTGTTGTTGAATTTGTTGGTGTTTTTCAACGTTGAGGTTGTTGTTGAATTTGTTGGTGTTTTTCAATGTTGAGGTTGTTGTTGTTTTTCAATGTTGAGGTTGTTGTTGAATTTGTTGGTGTTTTTCAATGTTTAGTTTGTTGTTGTTTTTCAATTTTGAGGTTGTTGTTGAATTTGTTGGCGTTTTTCAATGTTGAGGTTGTTGTTGTTTTTCAATGTTGAGGTTGTTGTTGAATTTGTTGGTGTTTTCAATGTTGAGGTTGTTGGTGTTTTTCAATGTTGAGGTTGTTGTTGAATTTGTTGGTGTTTTTCAATGTTGAGGTTGTTGTTGAATTTGTTGGTGTTTTTCAATGTTGAGGTTGTTGATGTTTTTCAATGTTGAGGTTGTTGTTGAGTTTGTTGGTGTTTTTCAATGTTGAGGTTGTTGTTGAATTTGTTGGTGTTTTTCAATGTTGAGGTTGTTGTTGTTTTTCAATGCTGAGGTTGTTGTTGAATTTGTTGGTGTTTTTCAATGTTGAGGTTGTTGTTGAATTTGTTGGTGTTTTTCAATGTTGAGGTTGACGTAGTTTTTCAATTTCGAGGTTGTTGTTGAATTTGTTGGTGTTTTTCAATGATGAGGTTGTTGTTGAATTTGTTGTTGTTTTTCAATGTTGAGGTTGTTGTTGAATTTGTTGGTGTTTTTCAATGTTGAGGTTGTTGTTGTTTTTAAATGTTGAGGTTGTTGTTGAATTTGCTGGTGTTTTTTCAATTTTGAGGTTGTTGGTTTTGTTCAATGTTGAGGTTGATTTTGAATTTGAGGGTGTTTTTCAATGTCGAGGTTGTTGTTGAATTTGTTGGTGTTTTTCAATGTTGAGGTTGTTGTTGTTTTTCAATGTTGAGGTTGTTGTTGAATTTGTTGGTGTTTTTCAATGTTGAGATTGTTGTTGTTTTTCAATGTAGAGGTTGTTGTTGAATTTGCTGGTGTTTTTAAATGTTGAGGTTGTTGTTGAATTTGTTGGTGTTTTGCAATGTTGAGGTTGTTGTTGTTTTTCAATGTTGAGGTTGTTGTTGAATTTGTTGGTGTTTTTCAATGTTGAGGTTTTTGTTGTTTTTCAATGTTGAGGTTGTTGTTGTATTTGTTGGTGTTTTTCAATTTCGAGGTTGTTGTTGAATTTGTTGGTGTTTTTCAATGTTGAAGTTGTTGTTGAATTTGTTGGTGATTTTCAATGTTGAGGTTGTTGTTGTTTTTCAGTGTTGAGGTTGTTGTTGAATTTGTTGGTGTTTTTCAATGTTGAGGTTGTTGTTGTTTTTCAATGTTGAGGTTGTTGTTGAATTTGTTGGTGTTTTTCAATGTTTAGGTAGTTGTTGTGTTTCAATGTTGAGGTTGTTGTTGAATTTGTTGCTGTTTTTCAATGTTGAAGTTGTTGTTGAATTTGTTGGTGTTTTTAAATGTTGAGGTTGTTGTTGTTTTTCAATGTTGAGGTTGTTGTTGAATTTGTTGGTGATTTTCAATGTTGAGGTTGTTGTTGTTTTTCAATGCTGAGGTTGTTGTTGAATTTGTTGGTGTTTTTCAATGTTGAGGCTGTTGTTGAATTTGTTGGTGTTTTACAATGTTGAGGTTGTTGTTGTTATTCAATGTTGAGGTTGTTGTTGAATTTGTTGGTGTTTTTCAATGTTTCGGTTGTTGTTGTTTTTCAATGTCGAGGTTGTTGTTGAATTTGTTGGTGTTTTTCAATGTTGATGTTGTTGTTGAATTTGTTGGTGTTTTTCAATGTTGAGGTTGTTGTTGTTTTTCAATTTTGAGGTTGTAGTTGAATTTGTTGGTGTTTTTCAATGCTGAGGTTGTTGTTGTTTTTCAATGTTGAGGTTGTTGTTGAATTTGTTGGTGTTTTTCAATTTCGAGGTTGTTGTTGAATTTGTTGGTGTTTTTAAATGTTGAAGTTGTTGTTGAATTTGTTGTTGTTTTTCAATGTTGAGGTTGTTGTTGAATTTGTTGGTGTTTTTCAATGTTTCGGTTGTTGTTGTTTTTCAATGTTGAGGTTGTTGTTGAATTTGTTGGTGCTTTTCAAAGTTGAGGTTGTTGTTGAATTTGTTGGTGTTTTTCAATGTTGCGGTTGTTGTTGTTTTTTCACTGTTGAGGTTGTTGTTGAATTTGTTGGTGTTTTTCAATGTTGAGTTTGTTGTTGAATTTGTTGGTGTTTTTCAATGTTGAGGTTGTTGTTGAATTTGTTGGTGTTTTTCAATGTTGAGATTGTTGTTGAATTTGTTGGTGTTTTTCAACGTTGAGGTTGTTGTTGAATTTGTTGGTGTTTTTCAATGTTGAGGTTGTTGTTGTTTTTCAATGTTGAGGTTGTTGTTGAATTTGTTGGTGTTTTTAAATGTTTAGTTTGTTGTTGTTTTTCAATTTTGAGGTTGTTGAATTTGTTGGCGTTTTTCAATGTTGAGGTTGTTCTTGTTTTTAAATGTTGAGGTTGTTGTTGAATTTGTTGGTGTTTTTCAATGTTGAGGTTGTTGGTCTTTTTCAATGTTGAGGTTGTTGTTGAATTTGTTGGTGTTTTTCAATGTTGAGGTTGTTGTTGAATTTGTTGGTGTTTTTCAATGTTGAGGTTGTTGTTGTTTTTCAATGTTGAGGTTGTTGTTGAGTTTGTTGGTGTTTTTCAATGTTGAGGTTGTTGTTGAATTTGTTGGTGTTTTTCAATGTTGAGGTTGTTGTTGTTTTTCAATGCTGAGGTTGTTGTTGAATTTGTTGGTGTTTTTCAATGTTGAGGTTGTTGTTGAATTTGTTGGTGTTTTTCAATGTTGAGGTTGATGTTGTTTTTCAATTTCGAGGTTGTTGTTGAATTTATTCGTGTTTTTCAATGATGAGGTTGTTGTTGTTTTTCAATGTTGAGGTTGTTGAATTTGTGGGTGTTTTTCAATCTTGAGTTTGTTGTTGAATTTGTTGGTGTTTTTCAATGTTGAGGTTGTTGTTGAATTTGTTGGTGTTTTTCAATGTTGAGGTTGTTGTTATTTTTCAATGTTGAGGTTGTTGAATTTGTTGGTGTTTTTCAATGTTGAGGTTGTTGTTGAATTTGTTGGTGTTTTTCAATTTTGAGGTTTTTGTTGTTTTTCAATGTTGAGGTTGTTGTTGTATTTGTTGGTGTTTTTCAATTTCGAGGTTGTTGTTGAATTTGTTGGTGTTTTTCAATGTTGAAGTTGTTGTTGTTTTTCAATGTTGAGGTTGCTGTTGAATTTGTTGGTGTTTTTCAATGTTGAGGTTGTTGTTGAATTGTTGGTGTTTTTCAATGTTGAGGTTGTTGTTGTTTTTCAATGTTGAGGTTGCTGTTGAATTTGTTGGTGTTTTTCAATGTTTAGGTTGTTGTTGTGTTTCAATGTTGAGGTTCTTGTTGAATTTGTTGGTGTTTTTCAATGTTGAGGTTGTTGTTGAATTTGTTGGTGTTTTTCAATGTTGAGGTTGTTGTTATTTTTCAATGTTGAGGTTGTTGTTGAGTTTGTTGGTGTTTTTCAATGTTGAGGTTGTTGTTGAATTTGTTGGTGTTTTTCAATGTTGAGGTTGCTGTTGAATTTGTTGTTGTTTTTCAATGTTGAGGTTGCTGTTGTTTTTCAATGTTGAGGTTGTTGTTGAATTTGTTGGTGTTTTTCAACGTTGAGGTTGTTGTTGAATTTGTTGGTGTTTTTCAATGTTGAGGTTGTTGGTGTTTTTCAATGTTGAGGTTGTTGTTGAATTTTTTGCTGTTTTTCAATGTTGAGTTAGTTGTTGTTTTTCAATGTTGAGGTTGTTGTTGAATTTGTTGGTGTTTTTCAATGTTGAGGTTGTTGTTGAATTTGTTGGTGTTTTTCAATGTTGAGGTTGTTGTTGAATTTGTTGGTGTTTTTCAATGTTGAGGTTGTTGTTGTTTTTAAATGTTGAGGTTGTTGTTGAATTTGCTGGTGTTTTTTCAATTTTGAGGTTGTTGGTGCTGTTCAATGTTGAGGTTGATTTTGAATTTGAGGGTGTTTTTCAATGTCGAGGTTGTTGTTGAATTTGTTGGTGTTTTTCAATGTTGAGGTTGTTGTTGTTTTTCAATGTTGAGGTTGTTGTTGAATTTGTTGTTGTTTTTCAATGTTGAGATTGTTGTTGTTTTTCAATGTTGAGGTTGTTGTTGAATTTGTTGGTGTTTTTAAATGTTGAGGTTGTTGTTGAATTTGTTGGTGTTTTTCAATGTTGAGGTTTTTGTTGTTTTTCAATGTTGAGGTTGTTGTTGTATTTGTTGGAGTTTTTCAATTTCGAGGTTGTTGTTGAAATTGTTGGTGTTTTTCAATGTTGAAGTTGTTGTTGAATTTGTTGGTGATTTTCAATGTTGAGTTTGTTGTTGTTTTTCAATGTTGAGGTTGCTGTTGAATTTGTTGGTGTTTTTCAATGTTGAGGTTGTTGTTGAATTTGTTGGTGTTTTTCAATGTTGAGGTTGTTGTTGTTTTTCAATGTTGAGGTTGTTGTTGAATTTGTTGGTGTTTTTCAATGTTTAGGTTGTTGTTGTGTTTCAATGTTGAGGTTGTTGTTGAATTTGTTGGTGTTTTTCAATGTTGAAGTTGTTGTTGAATTTGTTGGTGTTTTTAAATGTTGAGGTTGTTGTTGTTTTTCAATGTTGAGGTTGTTGTTGAATTTGTTGGTGATTTTCAATGTTGAGGTTGTTGTTGTTTTTCAATGCTGAGGTTGTTGTTGAATTTGTTGGTGTTTTTCAATGTTGAGGCTGTTGTTGAAATTGTTGGTGTTTTTCAATGTTGAGGTTGTTGTTGTTTTTCAATGTTGAGGTTGTGGTTGAATTTGTTGGTGTTTTTCAATGTTTCGGTTGTTGTTGTTTTTCAATGTCGAGGTTGTTGTTGAATTTGTTGGTGTTTTTCAATGTTGAGGTTGTTGTTGAATTTGTTGGTGTTTTTCAATGTTGAGGTTGTTGTTGTTTTTCAATTTTGAGGTTGTTGTTGAATTTGTTGGTGTTTTTCAATGCTGAGGTTGTTGTTGTTTTTCAATGTTGAGGTTGTTGTTGAATTTGTTGGTGTTTTTCAATCTCGAGGTTGTTGTTGAATTTGTTGGTGTTTTTCAATGTTGAAGTTGTTGTTGAATTTGTTGGTGTTTTTCAATGTTGAGGTTGTTGTTGTTTTTCAATGTTGAGGTTGTTGTTGAATTTGTTGGTGTTTTTCAATGTTTCGGTTGTTGTTGTTTTTAAATGTTGAGGTTGTTGTTGAATTTGTTGGAGCTTTTCAAAGTTGAGGTTGTTGTTGAATTTGTTGGTGTTTTTCAATGTTGAGGTTGTTGTTGTTTTTTCACTGTTGAGGTTGTTGTTGAATTTGTTGGTGTTTTTCAATGTTGAGTTTGTTGTTGAATTTGTTTGTGTTTTTCAATTTCGAGGTTGTTGTTGAATTTGTTGGTGTTTTTCAATGTTGAGGTTGTTGTTGAATTTGTTGGTGTTTTTCAACGTTGAGGTTGTTGTTGAATTTGTTGGTGTTTTTCAATGTTGAGGTTGTTGTTGTTTTTCAATGTTGAGGTTGTTGTTGTTTTTCAATGTTGAGGTTGTTGTTGAATTTGTTGGTGTTTTTCAATGTTTAGTTTGTTGTTGTTTTTCAATTTTGAGGTTGTTGTTGAATTTGTTGGCGTTTTTCAATGTTGAGGTTGTTGTTGTTTTTCAATGTTGAGGTTGTTGTTGAATTTGTTGGTGTTTTTCAATGTTGAGGTTGTTGTTGAATTTGTTGGTGTTTTTCAATGTTGAGGTTGTTGTTGAATTTGTTGGTGTTTTTCAATGTTGAGGTTGTTGTTGTTTTTCAATGTTGAGGTTGTTGTTGAGTTTGTTGGTGTTTTTCAATGTTGAGGTTGTTGTTGAATTTGTTTGTGTTTTTCAATTTCGAGGTTGTTGTTGTTTTTCAATGCTGAGGTTGTTGTTGAATTTGTTGGTGTTTTTCAATGTTGAGGTTGTTGTTGAATTTGTTGGTGTTTTTCAATGTTGAGGTTGATGTAGTTTTTCAATTTCGAGGTTGTTGTTGAATTTGTTGGTGTTTTTCAATGATGAGGTTGTTGTTGAATTTGTTGGTGTTTTTCAATGTTGAGGTTGTTGTTGAATTTGTTGGTGTTTTTCAATGTTGAGGTTGTTGTTGAATTTGTTTGTGTTTTTCAATTTCGAGGTTGTTGTTGAATTTGTTGGTGTTTTTCAATGTTGAGGTTGTTGTTGAATTTGTTGGTGTTTTTCAACGTTGAGGTTGTTGTTGAATTTGTTGGTGTTTTTCAATGTTGAGGTTGTTGTTGTTTTTCAATGTTGAGGTTGTTGTTGTTTTTCAATGTTGAGGTTGTTGTTGAATTTGTTGGTGTTTTTCAATGTTTAGTTTGTTGTTGTTTTTCAATTTTGAGGTTGTTGTTGAATTTGTTGGCGTTTTTCAATGTTGAGGTTGTTGTTGTTTTTCAATGTTGAGGTTGTTGTTGAATTTGTTGGCGTTTTTCAATGTTGAGGTTGTTGTTGAATTTGTTGGTGTTTTTCAATGTTGAGGTTGTTGTTGAATTTGTTGGTGTTTTTCAATGTTGAGGTTGTTGTTGTTTTTCAATGTTGAGGTTGTTGTTGAGTTTGTTGGTGTTTTTCAATGTTGAGGTTGTTGTTGAATTTGTTGGTGTTTTTCAATGTTGAGGTTGTTGTTGTTTTTCAATGCTGAGGTTGTTGTTGAATTTGTTGGTGTTTTTCAATGTTGAGGTTGTTGTTGAATTTGTTGGTGTTTTTCAATGTTGAGGTTGATGTAGTTTTTCAATTTCGAGGTTGTTGTTGAATTTGTTGGTGTTTTTCAATGATGAGGTTGTTGTTGAATTTGTTGGTGTTTTTCAATGTTGAGGTTGTTGTTGAATTTGTTGGTGTTTTTCAATGTTGAGGTTGTTGTTGTTTTTAAATGTTGAGGTTGTTGTTGAATTTGCTGGTGTTTTTTCAATTTTGAGGTTGTTGGTGTTGTTCAATGTTGAGGTTGATTTTGAATTTGAGGGTGTTTTTCAATGTCGAGGTTGTTGTTGAATTTGTTGGTGTTTTTCAATGTTGAGGTTGTTGTTGTTTTTCAATGTTGAGGTTGTTGTTGAATTTGTTGGTGTTTTTCAATGTTGAGATTGTTGTTGTTTTTCAATGTTGAGGTTGTTGTTGAATTTGCTGGTGTTTTTAAATGTTGAGGTTGTTGTTGAATTTGTTGGTGTTTTGCAATGTTGAGGTTGTTGTTGTTTTTCAATGTTGAGGTTGTTGTTGAATTTGTTGGTGTTTTTCAATGTTGAGGTTTTTGTTGTTTTTCAATGTTGAGGTTGATTTTGTATTTGTTGGTGTTTTTCAATTTCGAGGTTGTTGTTGAATTTGTTGGTGTTTTTCAATGTTGAAGTTGTTGTTGAATTTGTTGGTGATTTTCAATGTTGAGGTTGTTGTTGTTTTTCAATGTTGAGGTTGTTGTTGAATTTGTTGGTGTTTTTCAATGTTGAGGTTGTTGTTGTTTTTCAATGTTGAGGTTGTTGTTGAATTTGTTGGTGTTTTTCAATGTTTAGGTAGTTGTTGTGTTTCAATGTTGAGGTTGTTGTTGAATTTGTTGCTGTTTTTCAATGTTGAAGTTGTTGTTGAATTTGTTGGTGTTTTTAAATGTTGAGGTTGTTGTTGTTTTTCAATGTTGAGGTTGTTGTTGAATCTGTTGGTGATTTTCAATGTTGAGGTTGTTGTTGTTTTTCAATGCTGAGGTTGTTGTTGAATTTGTTGGTGTTTTTCAATGTTGAGGCTGTTGTTGAATTTGTTGGTGTTTTACAATGTTGAGGTTGTTGTTGTTATTCAATGTTGAGGTTGTTGTTGAATTTGTTGGTGTTTTTCAATGTTTCGGTTGTTGTTGTTTTTCAATGTCGAGGTTGTTGTTGAATTTGTTGGTGTTTTTCAATGTTGATGTTGTTGTTGAATTTGTTGGTGTTTTTCAATGTTGAGGTTGTTGTTGTTTTTCAATTTTGAGGTTGTTGTTGAATTTGTTGGTGTTTTTCAATGCTGAGGTTGTTGTTGTTTTTCAATGTTGAGGTTGTTGTTGAATTTGTTGGTGTTTTTCAATTTCGAGGTTTTTGTTGAATTTGTTGGTGTTTTTAAATGTTGAAGTTGTTGTTGAATTTGTTGGTGTTTTTCAATGTTGAGGTTGTTGTTGTTTTTCAATGTTGAGGTTGTTGTTGACTTTGTTGGTGTTTTTCAATGTTTCGGTTGTTGTTGTTTTTCAATGTTGAGGTTGTTGTTGAATTTGTTGGTGCTTTTCAAAGTTGAGGTTGTTGTTGAATTTGTTGGTGTTTTTCAATGTTGAGGTTGTTGTTGTTTTTTCACTGTTGAGGTTGTTGTTGAATTTGGTGGTGTTTTTCAATGTTGAGTTTGTTGTTGAATTTGTTGGTGTTTTTCAATTTCGAGGTTGTTGTTGAATTTGTTGGTGTTTTTCAATGTTGAGATTGTTGTTGAATTTGTTGGTGTTTTTCAACGTTGAGGTTGTTGTTAAATTTGTTGGTGTTTTTCAATGTTGAGGTTGTTGTTGTTTTTCAATGTTGAGGTTGTTGTTGAATTTGTTGGTGTTTTTCAATGTTTAGTTTGTTGTTGTTTTTCAATTTTGAGGTTGTTGAATTTGTTGGTGTTTTTCAATGTTGAGGTTGTTCTTGTTTTTCAATGTTGAGGTTGTTGTTGAATTTGTTGGTGTTTTTCAATGTTGAGGTTGTTGGTGTTTTTCAATGTTGAGGTTGTTGTTGAATTTGTTGGTGTTTTTCAATGTTGAGGTTGTTGTTGAATTTGTTGGTATTTTTCAATGTTGAGGTTGTTGTTGTTTTTCAATGTTGAGGTTGTTGTTGAATTTGTTGGTGTTTTTCAATGTTGAGGTTGTTGTTGAATTTGTTGGTGTTTTTCAATGTTGAGGTTGATGTTGTTTTTCAATTTCGAGGTTGTTGTTGAATTTGTTGGTGTTTTTCAATGATGAGGTTGTTGTTGTTTTTCAATGTTGAGGTTGTTGAATTTGTGGATGTTTTTCAATCTTGAGTTTGTTGTTGAATTTGTTGGTGTTTTTCAATGTTGAGGTTGTTGTTGAATTTGTTGGTGTTTTTCAATGCTGAGGTTGTTGTTGTTTTTCAATGTTGAGGTTGTTGTTGAATTTGTTGGTGTTTTTCAATTTCGAGGTTGTTGTTGAATTTGTTGGTGTTTTTCAATGTTGAAGTTGTTGTTGAATTTGTTGGTGTTTTTCAATGTTGAGGTTGTTGTTGTTTTTCAATGTTGAGGTTGTTGTTGAATTTGTTGGTGTTTTTCAATGTTGAGGTTGTTGTTGAATATGTTGGTGCTTTTCAAAGTTGAGGTTGTTGTTGAATTTGTTGGTGTTTTTCAATGTTGAGGTTGTTGTTGTTTTTTCACTGTTGAGGTTGTTGTTGAATTTGTTGGTGTTTTTCAATGTTGAGTTTGTTGTTGAATTTGTTGGTGTTTTTCAATTTCGACGTTGTTGTTGAATTTGTTGGTGTTTTTCAATGTTGAGATTGTTGTTGAATTTGTTGGTGTTTTTCAACGTTGAGGTTGTTGTTGAATTTGTTGGTGTTTTTCAATGTTGAGGTTGTTGTTGTTTTTCAATGTTGAGGTTGTTGTTGAATTTGTTGGTGTTTTTCCATGTTTAGTTTGTTGTTGTTTTTCAATTTTGAGGTTGTTGTTGAATTTGTTGGCGTTTTTCAATGTTGATGTTGTTGTCGGTTTTCAATGTTGAGGTTGTTGTTGAATTTGTTGGTGTTTTTCAATGTTGAGGTTGTTGGTGTTTTTCAATGTTGAGGTTGTTGTTGAATTTGTTGGTGTTTTTCAATGTTGAGGTTGTTGTTGAATTTGTTGGTGTTTTTCAGTGTTGAGGTTGTTGTTGTTTTTCAATGTTGAGGTTGTTGTTGAGTTTGTTGGTGTTTTTCAATGTTGAGGTTGTTGTTGAATTTGTTGGTGTTTTTCAATGTTGAGGTTGTTGTTGTTTTTCAATGCTGAGGTTGTTGTTGAATTTGTTGGTGTTTTTCAATGTTGAGGTTGTTGTTGAATTTGTTGGTGTTTTTCAATGTTGAGGTTGATGTTGTTTTTCAATTTCGAGGTTGTTGTTGAATTTGTTGGTGTTTTTCAATGATGAGGTTGTTGTTGTTTTTCAATGTTGAGGTTGTTGAATTTGTGGGTGTTTTTCAATCTTGAGTTTGTTGTTGAATTTGTTGGTGTTTTTCAATGTTGAGGTTGTTGTTGAATTTGTTGGTGTTTTTCAATGTTGAGGTTGTTGTTATTTTTCAATGTTGAGGTTGTTGAATTTGTTGGTGTTTTTCAATGTTGAGGTTGTTGTTGAATTTGTTGGTGTTTTTCAATGTTGAGGTTGTTATTGAATTTGTTGGTGTTTTTCAATGTTGAGGTTGTTGTTGTTTTTAAATGTTGAAGTTGCTGTTGAATTTGCTGGTGTTTTTTCAATTTTGAGGTTGTTGGTGTTGTTCAATGTTGAGGTTGATTTTGAATTTGAGGGTGTTTTTCAATGTCGAGGTTGTTGTTGAATTTGTTGGTGTTTTTCAATGTTGAGGTTGTTGTTGTTTTTCAATGTTGAGGTTGTTGTTGAATTTGTTGGTGTTTTTCAATGTTGGGATTGTTGTTGTTTTTCAATGTTGAGGTTGTTGTTGAATTTGTTGGTGTTTTTAAATGTTGAGGTTGTTGTTGAATTTGTTGGTGTTTTGCAATGTTGAGGTTGTTGTTGTTTTTCAATGTTGAGGTTGTTGTTGAATTTGTTGGTGTTTTTCAATGTTGAGGTTTTTGTTGTTTTTCAATGTTGAGGTTGTTGTTGTATTTGTTGGTGTTTTTCACATTCGAGGTTGTTGTTGAATTTGTTGGTGTTTTTCAATGTTGAAGTTGTTGTTGTTTTTCAATGTTGAGGTTGCTGTTGAATTTGTTGGTGTTTTTCAATGTTGAGGTTGTTGTTGAATTTGTTGGTGTTTTTCAATGTTGAGGTTGTTGTTGTTTTTCAATGTTGAGGTTGCTGTTGAATTTGTTGGTGTTTTTCAATGTTTAGGTTGTTGTTGTCTTTCAATGTTGAGGTTCTTGTTGAATTTGTTGGTGTTTTTCAATGTTGAGGTTGTTGTTGAATTTGTTGGTGTTTTTCAATGTTGAGGTTGTTGTTATTTTTCAATGTTGAGGTTGTTGTTGAGTTTGTTGTTGTTTTTCAATGTTGAGGTTGTTGTTGAATTTGTTGGTGTTTTTCAATGTTGAGGTTGCTGTTGAATTTGTTGGTGTTTTTCAATGTTGAGGTTGCTGTTGTTTTTCAATGTTGAGGTTGTTGTTGAATTTGTTGGTGTTTTTCAACGTTGAGGTTGTTGTTGAATTTGTTGGTGTTTTTCAATGTTGAGGTTGTTGGTGTTTTTCAATGTTGAGGTTGTTGTTGAATTTTTTGCTGTTTTTCAATGTTGAGTTAGTTGTTGTTTTTCAATGTTGAGGTTGTTGTTGAATTTGTTGGTGTTTTTCAATGTTGAGGTTGTTGTTGAATTTGTTGGTGTTTTTCAATGTTGAGGTTGTTGTTGAATTTGTTGGTGTTTTTCAATTTTGAGGTTGTTGTTGTTTTTAAATGTTGAGGTTGTTGTTGAATTTGCTGGTGTTTTTTCAATTTTGAGGTTGTTGGTGTTGTTCAATGTTGAGGTTGATTTTGAATTTGAGGCTGTTTTTCAATGTCGAGGTTGTTGTTGAATTTGTTGGTGTTTTTCAATGTTGAGGTTGTTGTTGTTTTTCAATGTTGAGGTTGTTGTTGAATTTGTTGGTGTTTTTCAATGTTGAGATTGTTGTTGTTTTTCAATGTTGAGGTTGTTGTTGAACTTGTTGGTGTTTTTAAATTTTGAGGTTGTTGTTGAATTTGTTGGTGTTTTGCAATGTTGAGGTTGTTGTTGTTTTCCAATGTTGAGGTTGTTGTTGAATTTGTTGGTGTTTTTCAATGTTGAGGTTTTTGTTGTTTTTCAATGTTGAGGTTGTTGTTGTATTTGTTGGAGTTTTTCAATTTCGAGGTTGTTGTTGAAATTGTTGGTGTTTTTCAATGTTGAAGTTGTTGTTGAATTTGTTGGTGATTTTCAATGTTGAGGTTGTTGTTGCTTTTCAATGTTGAGGTTGCTGTTGAATTTGTTGGTGTTTTTCAATGTTGCGGTTGTTGTTGAATTTGTTAGTGTTTTTCAATGTTGAGGTTGTTGTTGTTTTTCAATGTTGAGGTTGTTGTTGAATTTGTTGGTGTTTTTCAATGTTTAGGTTGTTGTTGTGTTTCAATGTTGAGGTTGTTGTTGAATTTGTTGGTGTTTTTCAATTTTGAAGTTGTTGTTGAATTTGTTGGTGTTTTTAAATGTTGAGGTTGTTGTTGTTTTTCAATGTTGAGGTTGTTGTTGAATTTGTTGGTGATTTTCAATGTTGAGGTTGTTGTTGTTTTTCAATGCTGAGGTTGTTGTTGAATTTGTTGGTGTTTTTCAATGTTGAGGCTGTTGTTGAATTTGTTGGTGTTTTTCAATGTTGAGGTTGTTGTTGTTTTTCAATGTTGAGGTTGTTGTTGAATTTGTTGGTGTTTTTCAATGTTGAGGTTGTTGTTGAATATGTTGGTGCTTTTCAAAGTTGAGGTTGTTGTTGAATTTGTTGGTGTTTTTCAATGTTGAGGTTGTTGTTGTTTTTTCACTGTTGAGGTTGTTGTTGAATTTGTTGGTGTATTTCAATGTTGAGTTTGTTGTTGAATTTGTTGGTGTTTTTCAATTTCGAGGTTGTTGTTGAATTTGTTGGTGTTTTTCAATGTTGAGATTGTTGTTGAATTTGTTGGTGTTTTTCAACGTTGAGGTTGTTGTTGAATTTGTTGGTGTTTTTCAATGTTGAGGTTGTTGTTGTTTTTCAATGTTGAGGTTGTTGTTGAATTTGTTGGTGTTTTTCCATGTTTAGTTTGTTGTTGTTTTTCAATTTTGAGGTTGTTGTTGAATTTGTTGGCGTTTTTCAATGTTGATGTTGTTGTCGGTTTTCAATGTTGAGGTTGTTGTTGAATTTGTTGGTGTTTTTCAATGTTGAGGTTGTTGGTGTTTTTCAATGTTGAGGTTGTTGTTGAATTTGTTGGTGTTTTTCAATGTTGAGGTTGTTGTTGAGTTTGTTGGTGTTTTTCAATGTTGAGGTTGTTGTTGAATTTGTTGGTGTTTTTCAATGTTGAGGTTGTTGTTGTTTTTCAATGCTGAGGTTGTTGTTGAATTTGTTGGTGTTTTTCAATGTTGAGGTTGTTGTTGAATTTGTTGGTGTTTTTCAATGTTGAGGTTGATGTTGTTTTTCAATTTCGAGGTTGTTGTTGAATTTGTTGGTGTTTTTCAATGATGAGGTTGTTGTTGTTTTTCAATGTTGAGGTTGTTGTTGAATTTGTTGGTGTTTTTCAATGTTGAGGTTGTTGTTGAGTTTGTTGGTGTTTTTCAATGTTGAGGTTGTTGTTGAATTTGTTGGTGTTTTTCAATGTTGAGGTTGTTGTTGTTTTTCAATGCTGAGGTTGTTGTTGAATTTGTTGGTGTTTTTCAATGTTGAGGTTGTTGTTGAATTTGTTGGTGTTTTTCAATGTTGAGGTTGATGTTGTTTTTCAATTTCGAGGTTGTTGTTGAATTTGTTGGTGTTTTTCAATGATGAGGTTGTTGTTGTTTTTCAATGTTGAGGTTGTTGAATTTGTGGGTGTTTTTCAATCTTGAGTTTGTTGTTGAATTTGTTGGTGTTTTTCAATGTTGAGGTTGTTGTTGAATTTGTTGGTGTTTTTCAATGTTGAGGTTGTTGTTATTTTTCAATGTTGAGGTTGTTGAATTTGTTGGTGTTTTTCAATGTTGAGGTTGTTGTTGAATTTGTTGGTGTTTTTCAATGTTGAGGTTGTTATTGAATTTGTTGGTGTTTTTCAATGTTGAGGTTGTTGTTGTTTTTAAATGTTGAAGTTGCTGTTGAATTTGCTGGTGTTTTTTCAATTTTGAGGTTGTTGGTGTTGTTCAATGTTGAGGTTGATTTTGAATTTGAGGGTGTTTTTCAATGTCGAGGTTGTTGTTGAATTTGTTGGTGTTTTTCAATGTTGAGGTTGTTGTTGTTTTTCAATGTTGAGGTTGTTGTTGAATTTGTTGGTGTTTTTCAATGTTGGGATTGTTGTTGTTTTTCAATGTTGAGGTTGTTGTTGAATTTGTTGGTGTTTTTAAATGTTGAGGTTGTTGTTGAATTTGTTGGTGTTTTGCAATGTTGAGGTTGTTGTTGTTTTTCAATGTTGAGGTTGTTGTTGAATTTGTTGGTGTTTTTCAATGTTGAGGTTTTTGTTGTTTTTCAATGTTGAGGTTGTTGTTGTATTTGTTGGTGTTTTTCACATTCGAGGTTGTTGTTGAATTTGTTGGTGTTTTTCAATGTTGAAGTTGTTGTTGTTTTTCAATGTTGAGGTTGCTGTTGAATTTGTTGGTGTTTTTCAATGTTGAGGTTGTTGTTGAATTTGTTGGTGTTTTTCAATGTTGAGGTTGTTGTTGTTTTTCAATGTTGAGGTTGCTGTTGAATTTGTTGGTGTTTTTCAATGTTTAGGTTGTTGTTGTCTTTCAATGTTGAGGTTCTTGTTGAATTTGTTGGTGTTTTTCAATGTTGAGGTTGTTGTTGAATTTGTTGGTGTTTTTCAATGTTGAGGTTGTTGTTATTTTTCAATGTTGAGGTTGTTGTTGAGTTTGTTGTTGTTTTTCAATGTTGAGGTTGTTGTTGAATTTGTTGGTGTTTTTCAATGTTGAGGTTGCTGTTGAATTTGTTGGTGTTTTTCAATGTTGAGGTTGCTGTTGTTTTTCAATGTTGAGGTTGTTGTTGAATTTGTTGGTGTTTTTCAACGTTGAGGTTGTTGTTGAATTTGTTGGTGTTTTTCAATGTTGAGGTTGTTGGTGTTTTTCAATGTTGAGGTTGTTGTTGAATTTTTTGCTGTTTTTCAATGTTGAGTTAGTTGTTGTTTTTCAATGTTGAGGTTGTTGTTGAATTTGTTGGTGTTTTTCAATGTTGAGGTTGTTGTTGAATTTGTTGGTGTTTTTCAATGTTGAGGTTGTTGTTGAATTTGTTGGTGTTTTTCAATTTTGAGGTTGTTGTTGTTTTTAAATGTTGAGGTTGTTGTTGAATTTGCTGGTGTTTTTTCAATTTTGAGGTTGTTGGTGTTGTTCAATGTTGAGGTTGATTTTGAATTTGAGGCTGTTTTTCAATGTCGAGGTTGTTGTTGAATTTGTTGGTGTTTTTCAATGTTGAGGTTGTTGTTGTTTTTCAATGTTGAGGTTGTTGTTGAATTTGTTGGTGTTTTTCAATGTTGAGATTGTTGTTGTTTTTCAATGTTGAGGTTGTTGTTGAACTTGTTGGTGTTTTTAAATTTTGAGGTTGTTGTTGAATTTGTTGGTGTTTTGCAATGTTGAGGTTGTTGTTGTTTTCCAATGTTGAGGTTGTTGTTGAATTTGTTGGTGTTTTTCAATGTTGAGGTTTTTGTTGTTTTTCAATGTTGAGGTTGTTGTTGTATTTGTTGGAGTTTTTCAATTTCGAGGTTGTTGTTGAAATTGTTGGTGTTTTTCAATGTTGAAGTTGTTGTTGAATTTGTTGGTGATTTTCAATGTTGAGGTTGTTGTTGCTTTTCAATGTTGAGGTTGCTGTTGAATTTGTTGGTGTTTTTCAATGTTGCGGTTGTTGTTGAATTTGTTAGTGTTTTTCAATGTTGAGGTTGTTGTTGTTTTTCAATGTTGAGGTTGTTGTTGAATTTGTTGGTGTTTTTCAATGTTTAGGTTGTTGTTGTGTTTCAATGTTGAGGTTGTTGTTGAATTTGTTGGTGTTTTTCAATTTTGAAGTTGTTGTTGAATTTGTTGGTGTTTTTAAATGTTGAGGTTGTTGTTGTTTTTCAATGTTGAGGTTGTTGTTGAATTTGTTGGTGATTTTCAATGTTGAGGTTGTTGTTGTTTTTCAATGCTGAGGTTGTTGTTGAATTTGTTGGTGTTTTTCAATGTTGAGGCTGTTGTTGAATTTGTTGGTGTTTTTCAATGTTGAGGTTGTTGTTGTTTTTCAATGTTGAGGTTGTTGTTGAATTTGTTGGTGTTTTTCAATGTTGAGGTTGTTGTTGAATATGTTGGTGCTTTTCAAAGTTGAGGTTGTTGTTGAATTTGTTGGTGTTTTTCAATGTTGAGGTTGTTGTTGTTTTTTCACTGTTGAGGTTGTTGTTGAATTTGTTGGTGTATTTCAATGTTGAGTTTGTTGTTGAATTTGTTGGTGTTTTTCAATTTCGAGGTTGTTGTTGAATTTGTTGGTGTTTTTCAATGTTGAGATTGTTGTTGAATTTGTTGGTGTTTTTCAACGTTGAGGTTGTTGTTGAATTTGTTGGTGTTTTTCAATGTTGAGGTTGTTGTTGTTTTTCAATGTTGAGGTTGTTGTTGAATTTGTTGGTGTTTTTCCATGTTTAGTTTGTTGTTGTTTTTCAATTTTGAGGTTGTTGTTGAATTTGTTGGCGTTTTTCAATGTTGATGTTGTTGTCGGTTTTCAATGTTGAGGTTGTTGTTGAATTTGTTGGTGTTTTTCAATGTTGAGGTTGTTGGTGTTTTTCAATGTTGAGGTTGTTGTTGAATTTGTTGGTGTTTTTCAATGTTGAGGTTGTTGTTGAATTTGTTGGTGTTTTTCAATGTTGAGGTTGTTGTTGTTTTTCAATGTTGAGGTTGTTGTTGAGTTTGTTGGTGTTTTTCAATGTTGAGGTTGTTGTTGAATTTGTTGGTGTTTTTCAATGTTGAGGTTGTTGTTGTTTTTCAATGCTGAGGTTGTTGTTGAATTTGTTGGTGTTTTTCAATGTTGAGGTTGTTGTTGAATTTGTTGGTGTTTTTCAATGTTGAGGTTGATGTTGTTTTTCAATTTCGAGGTTGTTGTTGAATTTGTTGGTGTTTTTCAATGATGAGGTTGTTGTTGTTTTTCAATGTTGAGGTTGTTGAATTTGTGGGTGTTTTTCAATCTTGAGTTTGTTGTTGAATTTGTTGGTGTTTTTCAATGTTGAGGTTGTTGTTGAATTTGTTGGTGTTTTTCAATGTTGAGGTTGTTGTTATTTTTCAATGTTGAGGTTGTTGAATTTGTTGGTGTTTTTCAATGTTGAGGTTGTTGTTGAATTTGTTGGTGTTTTTCAATGTTGAGGTTGTTATTGAATTTGTTGGTGTTTTTCAATGTTGAGGTTGTTGTTGTTTTTAAATGTTGAAGTTGTTGTTGAATTTGCTGGTGTTTTTTCAATTTTGAGGTTGTTGGTGTTGTTCAATGTTGAGGTTGATTTTGAATTTGAGGGTGTTTTTCAATGTCGAGGTTGTTGTTGAATTTGTTGGTGTTTTTCAATGTTGAGGTTGTTGTTGTTTTTCAATGTTGAGGTTGTTGTTGAATTTGTTGGTGTTTTTCAATGTTGAGATTGTTGTTGTTTTTCAATGTTGAGGTTGTTGTTGAATTTGTTGGTGTTTTTAAATGTTGAGGTTGTTGTTGAATTTGTTGGTGTTTTGCAATGTTGAGGTTGTTGTTGTTTTTCAATGTTGAGGTTGTTGTTGAATTTGTTGGTGTTTTTCAATGTTGAGGTTTTTGTTGTTTTTCAATGTTGAGGTTGTTGTTGTATTTGTTGGTGTTTTTCACTTTCGAGGTTGTTGTTGAATTTGTTGGTGTTTTTCAATGTTGAAGTTGTTGTTGTTTTTCAATGTTGAGGTTGCTGTTGAATTTGTTGGTGTTTTTCAATGTTGAGGTTGTTGTTGAATTTGTTGGTGTTTTTCAATGTTGAGGTTGTTGTTGTTTTTCAATGTTGAGGTTGCTGTTGAATTTGTTGGTGTTTTTCAATGTTTAGGTTGTTGTTGTCTTTCAATGTTGAGGTTCTTGTTGAATTTGTTGGTGTTTTTCAATGTTGAGGTTGTTGTTGAATTTGTTGGTGTTTTTCAATGTTGAGGTTGTTGTTATTTTTCAATGTTGAGGTTGTTGTTGAGTTTGTTGTTGTTTTTCAATGTTGAGGTTGTTGTTGAATTTGTTGGTGTTTTTCAATGTTGAGGTTGCTGTTGAATTTGTTGGTGTTTTTCAATGTTGAGGTTGCTGTTGATTTTCAATGTTGAGGTTGTTGTTGAATTTGTTGGTGTTTTTCAACGTTGAGGTTGTTGTTGAATCTGTTGGTGTTTTTCAATGTTGAGGTTGTTGGTGTTTTTCAATGTTGAGGTTGTTGTTGAATTTTTTGCTGTTTTTCAATGTTGAGTTAGTTGTTGTTTTTCAATGTTGAGGTTGTTGTTGAATTTGTTGGTGTTTTTCAATGTTGAGGTTGTTGTTGAATTTGTTGGTGTTTTTCAATGTTGAGGTTGTTGTTGAATTTGTTGGTGTTTTTCAATTTTGAGGTTGTTGTTGTTTTTAAATGTTGAGGTTGTTGTTGAATTTGCTGGTGTTTTTTCAATTTTGAGGTTGTTGGTGTTGTTCAATGTTGAGGTTGATTTTGAATTTGAGGGTGTTTTTCAATGTCGAGGTTGTTGTTGAATTTGTTAGTGTTTTTCAATGTTGAGGTTGTTGTTGTTTTTCAATGTTGAGGTTGTTGTTGAATTTGTTGGTGTTTTTCAATGTTGAGATTGTTGTTGTTTTTCAATGTTGAGGTTGTTGTTGAATTTGTTGGTGTTTTTAAATTTTGAGGTTGTTGTTGAATTTGTTGGTGTTTTTCAATGTTGAGGTTTTTGTTGTTTTTCAATGTTGAGGTTGTTGTTGTATTTGTTGGAGTTTTTCAATTTCGAGGTTGTTGTTGAAATTGTTGGTGTTTTTCAATGTTGAAGTTGTTGTTGAATTTGTTGGTGATTTTCAATGTTGAGGTTGTTGTTGCTTTTCAATGTTGAGGTTGCTGTTGAATTTGTTGGTGTTTTTCAATGTTGCGGTTGTTGTTGAATTTGTTAGTGTTTTTCAATGTTGAGGTTGTTGTTGTTTTTCAATGTTGAGGTTGTTGTTGAATTTGTTGGTGTTTTTCAATGTTTAGGTTGTTGTTGTGTTTCAATGTTGAGGTTGTTGTTGAATTTGTTGGTGTTTTTCAATGTTGAAGTTGTTGTTGAATTTGTTGGTGTTTTTAAATGTTGAGGTTGTTGTTGTTTTTCAATGTTGAGGTTGTTGTTGAATTTGTTGGTGATTTTCAATGTTGAGGTTGTTGTTGTTTTTCAATGCTGAGGTTGTTGTTGAATTTGTTGGTGTTTTTCAATGTTGAGGCTGTTGTTGAATTTGTTGGTGTTTTTCAATGTTGAGGTTGTTGTTGTTTTTCAATGTTGAGGTTGTTGTTGAATTTGTTGGTGTTTTTCAATGTTTCGGTTGTTGTTGTTTTTCAATGTCGAGGTTGTTGTTGAATTTGTTGGTGTTTTTCAATGTTGAGGTTGTTGTTGAATTTGTTGGTGTTTTTCAATGTTGAGGTTGTTGTTGTTTTTCAATTTTGAGGTTGTTGTTGAATTTGTTGGTGTTTTTCACTTTCGAGGTTGTTGTTGAATTTGTTGGTGTTTTTCAATGTTGAAGTTGTTGTTGTTTTTCAATGTTGAGGTTGCTGTTGAATTTGTTGGTGTTTTTCAATGTTGAGGTTGTTGTTGAATTTGTTGGTGTTTTTCAATGTTGAGGTTGTTGTTGTTTTTCAATGTTGAGGTTGCTGTTGAATTTGTTGGTGTTTTTCAATGTTTAGGTTGTTGTTGTGTTTCAATGTTGAGGTTCTTGTTGAATTTGTTGGTGTTTTTCAATGTTGAGGTTGTTGTTGAATTTGTTGGTGTTTTTCAATGTTGAGGTTGTTGTTATTTTTCAATGTTGAGGTTGTTGTTGAGTTTGTTGGTGTTTTTCAATGTTGAGGTTGTTGTTGAATTTGTTGGTGTTTTTCAATGTTGAGGTTGCTGTTGAATTTGTTGGTGTTTTTCAATGTTGAGGTTGCTGTTGTTTTTCAATGTTGAGGTTGTTGTTGAATTTGTTGGTGTTTTTCAACGTTGAGGTTGTTGTTGAATTTGTTGGTGTTTTTCAATGTTGAGGTTGTTGGTGTTTTTCAATGTTGAGGTTGTTGTTTAATTATTTGCTGTTTTTCAATGTTGAGTTAGTTGTTGTTTTTCAATGTTGAGGTTGTTGTTGAATTTGTTGGTGTTTTTCAATGTTGAGGTTGTTGTTGAATTTGTTGGTGTTTTTCAATGTTGAGGTTGTTGTTGAATTTGTTGGTGTTTTTCAATTTTGAGGTTGTTGTTGTTTTTAAATGTTGAGGTTGTTGTTGAATTTGCTGGTGTTTTTTCAATTTTGAGGTTGTTGGTGTTGTTCAATGTTGAGGTTGATTTTGAATTTGAGGGTGTTTTTCAATGTCGAGGTTGTTGTTGAATTTGTTGGTGTTTTTCAATGTTGAGGTTGTTGTTGTTTTTCAATGTTGAGGTTGTTGTTGAATTTGTTGGTGTTTTTCAATGTTGAGATTGTTGTTGTTTTTCAATGTTGAGGTTGTTGTTGAATTTGTTGGTGTTTTTAAATTTTGAGGTTGTTGTTGAATTTGTTGGTGTTTTGCAATGTTGAGGTTGTTGTTGTTTTCCAATGTTGAGGTTGTTGTTGAATTTGTTGGTGTTTTTCAATGTTGAGGTTTTTGTTGTTTTTCAATGTTGAGGTTGTTGTTGTATTTGTTGGAGTTTTTCAATTTCGAGGTTGCTGTTGAAATTGTTGGTGTTTTTCAATGTTGAAGTTGTTGTTGAATTTGTTGGTGATTTTCAATGTTGAGGTTGTTGTTGCTTTTCAATGTTGAGGTTGCTGTTGAATTTGTTGGTGTTTTTCAATGTTGCGGTTGTTGTTGAATTTGTTAGTGTTTTTCAATGTTGAGGTTGTTGTTGTTTTTCAATGTTGAGGTTGTTGTTGAATTTGTTGGTGTTTTTCAATGTTTAGGTTGTTGTTGTGTTTCAATGTTGAGGTTGTTGTTGAATTTGTTGGTGTTTTTCAATGTTGAAGTTGTTGTTGAATTTGTTGGTGTTTTTCAATGTTTAGGTTGTTGTTGTGTTTCAATGTTGAGGTTGTTGTTGAATTTGTTGGTGTTTTTCAATGTTGAAGTTGTTGTTGAATTTGTTGGTGTTTTTAAATGTTGAGGTTGTTGTTGTTTTTCAATGTTGAGGTTGTTGTTGAATTTGTTGGTGATTTTCAATGTTGAGGTTGTTGTTGTTTTTCAATGCTGAGGTTGTTGTTGAATTTGTTGGTGTTTTTCAATGTTGAGGCTGTTGTTGAATTTGTTGGTGTTTTTCAATGTTGAGGTTGTTGTTGTTTTTCAATGTTGAGGTTGTTGTTGAATTTGTTGGTGTTTTTCAATGTTTCGGTTGTTGTTGTTTTTCAATGTCGAGGTTGTTGTTGAATTTGTTGGTGTTTTTCAATGTTGAGGTTGTTGTTGAATTTGTTGGTGTTTTTCAATGTTGAGGTTGTTGTTGTTTTTCAATTTTGAGGTTGTTGTTGAATTTGTTGGTGTTTTTCACTTTCGAGGTTGTTGTTGAATTTGTTGGTGTTTTTCAATGTTGAAGTTGTTGTTGTTTTTCAATGTTGAGGTTGCTGTTGAATTTGTTGGTGTTTTTCAATGTTGAGGTTGTTGTTGAATTTGTTGGTGTTTTTCAATGCTGAGGTTGTTGTTGTTTTTCAATGTTGAGGTTGCTGTTGAATTTGTTGGTGTTTTTCAATGTTTAGGTTGTTGTTGTGTTTCAATGTTGAGGTTCTTATTGAATTTGTTGGTGTTTTTCAATGTTGAGGTTGTTGTTGTTTTTCAATGTTGAGGTTGTTGTTGAATTTGTTGGTGTTTTTAAATTTTGAGGTTGTTGTTGAATTTGTTGGTGTTTTGCAATGTTGAGGTTGTTGTTGTTTTCCAATGTTGAGGTTGTTGTTGAATTTGTTGGTGTTTTTCAATGTTGAGGTTTTTGTTGTTTTTCAATGTTGAGGTTGTTGTTGTATTTGTTGGAGTTTTTCAATTTCGAGGTTGCTGTTGAAATTGTTGGTGTTTTTCAATGTTGAAGTTGTTGTTGAATTTGTTGGTGATTTTCAATGTTGAGGTTGTTGTTGCTTTTCAATGTTGAGGTTGCTGTTGAATTTGTTGGTGTTTTTCAATGTTGCGGTTGTTGTTGAATTTGTTAGTGTTTTTCAATGTTGAGGTTGTTGTTGTTTTTCAATGTTGAGGTTGTTGTTGAATTTGTTGGTGTTTTTCAATGTTTAGGTTGTTGTTGTGTTTCAATGTTGAGGTTGTTGTTGAATTTGTTGGTGTTTTTCAATGTTGAAGTTGTTGTTGAATTTGTTGGTGTTTTTCAATGTTTAGGTTGTTGTTGTGTTTCAATGTTGAGGTTGTTGTTGAATTTGTTGGTGTTTTTCAATGTTGAAGTTGTTGTTGAATTTGTTGGTGTTTTTAAATGTTGAGGTTGTTGTTGTTTTTCAATGTTGAGGTTGTTTTTGAATTTGTTGGTGATTTTCAATGTTGAGGTTGTTGTTGTTTTTCAATGCTGAGGTTGTTGTTGAATTTGTTGGTGTTTTTCAATGTTGAGGCTGTTGTTGAATTTGTTGGTGTTTTTCAATGTTGAGGTTGTTGTTGTTTTTCAATGTTGAGGTTGTTGTTGAATTTGTTGGTGTTTTTCAATGTTTCGGTTGTTGTTGTTTTTCAATGTCGAGGTTGTTGTTGAATTTGTTGGTGTTTTTCAATGTTGAGGTTGTTGTTGAATTTGTTGGTGTTTTTCAATGTTGAGGTTGTTGTTGTTTTTCAATTTTGAGGTTGTTGTTGAATTTGTTGGTGTTTTTCACTTTCGAGGTTGTTGTTGAATTTGTTGGTGTTTTTCAATGTTGAAGTTGTTGTTGTTTTTCAATGTTGAGGTTGCTGTTGAATTTGTTGGTGTTTTTCAATGTTGAGGTTGTTGTTGAATTTGTTGGTGTTTTTCAATGCTGAGGTTGTTGTTGTTTTTCAATGTTGAGGTTGCTGTTGAATTTGTTGGTGTTTTTCAATGTTTAGGTTGTTGTTGTGTTTCAATGTTGAGGTTCTTATTGAATTTGTTGGTGTTTTTCAATGTTGAGGTTGTTGTTGAATTTGTTGGTGTTTTTCAATGTTGAGGTTGTTGTTATTTTTCAATGTTGAGGTTGTTGTTGAGTTTGTTGGTGTTTTTCAATGTTGAGGTTGTTGTTGAATTTGTTGGTGTTTTTCAATGTTGAGGTTGCTGTTGAATTTGTTGGTGTTTTTCAATGTTGAGGTTGCTGTTGTTTTTCAATGTTGAGGTTGTTGTTGAATTTGTTGGTGTTTTTCAACGTTGAGGTTGTTGTTGAATTTGTTGGTGTTTTTCAATGTTGAGGTTGTTGGTGTTTTTCAATGTTGAGGTTGTTGTTTAATTATTTGCTGTTTTTCAATGTTGAGTTAGTTGTTGTTTTTCAATGTTGAGGTTGTTGTTGAATTTGTTGGTGTTTTTCAATGTTGAGGTTGTTGTTGAATTTGTTGGTGTTTTTCAATGTTGAGGTTGTTGTTGAATTTGTTGGTGTTTTTCAATTTTGAGGTTGTTGTTGTTTTTAAATGTTGAGGTTGTTGTTGAATTTGCTGGTGTTTTTTCAATTTTGAGGTTGTTGGTGTTGTTCAATGTTGAGGTTGATTTTGAATTTGAGGGTGTTTTTCAATGTCGAGGTTGTTGTTGAATTTGTTGGTGTTTTTCAATGTTGAGTTTGTTGTTGTTTTTCAATGTTGAGGTTGTTGTTGAATTTGTTGGTGTTTTTCAATGTTGAGATTGTTGTTGTTTTTCAATGTTGAGGTTGTTGTTGAATTTGTTGGTGTTTTTAAATTTTGAGGTTGTTGTTGAATTTGTTGGTGTTTTGCAATGTTGAGGTTGTTGTTGTTTTCCAATGTTGAGGTTGTTGTTGAATTTGTTGGTGTTTTTCAATGTTGAGGTTTTTGTTGTTTTTCAATGTTGAGGTTGTTGTTGTATTTGTTGGAGTTTTTCAATTTCGAGGTTGTTGTTGAAATTGTTGGTGTTTTTCAATGTTGAAGTTGTTGTTGAATTTGTTGGTGATTTTCAATGTTGAGGTTGTTGTTGCTTTTCAATGTTGAGGTTGCTGTTGAATTTGTTGGTGTTTTTCAATGTTGCGGTTGTTGTTGAATTTGTTAGTGTTTTTAAATGTTGAGGTTGTTGTTGTTTTTCAATGTTGAGGTTGTTGTTGAATTTGTTGATGATTTTCAATGTTGAGGTTGTTGTTGTTTTTCAATGCTGAGGTTGTTGTTGAATTTGTTGGTGTTTTTCAATGTTGAGGCTGTTGTTGAATTTGTTGGTGTTTTTCAATGTTGAGGTTGTTGTTGTTTTTCAATGTTGAGGTTGTTGTTGAATTTGTTGGTGTTTTTCAATGTTTCGGTTGTTGTTGTTTTTCAATGTCGAGGTTGTTGTTGAATTTGTTGGTGTTTTTCAATGTTGAGGTTGTTGTTGAATTTGTTGGTGTTTTTCAATGTTGAGGTTGTTGTTGTTTTTCAATTTTGAGGTTGTTGTTGAAAATGTTGGTGTTTTTCAATGCTGAGGTTGTTGTTGTTTTTCAATGTTGAGGTTGTTGTTGAATTTGTTGGTGTTTTTCAATTTCGAGGTTGTTGTTGAATTTGTTGGTGTTTTTCAATGTTGAAGTTGTTGTTGAATTTGTTGGTGTTTTTCAATGTTGAGGTTGTTGTTGTTTTTCAATGTTGAGGTTGATGTTGAATTTGTTGGTGTTTTTCAATGTTTCGGTTGTTGTTGTTTTGAAATGTTGAGGTTGTTGTTGAATTTGTTGGTGCTTTTCAAAGTTGAGGTTGTTGTTGAATTTGTTGGTGTTTTTCAATGTTGAGGTTGTTGTTGTTTTTTCACTGTTGAGGTTGTTGTTGAATTTTTTGGTGTTTTTCAATGTTGAGTTTGTTGTTGAATTTGTAGGTGTTTTTCAATTTCGAGGTTGTTGTTGAATTTGTTGGTGTTTTTCAATGTTGAGGTTGTTGTTGAATTTGTTGGTGTTTTTCAAAGTTGAGGTTGTTGTTGAATTTGTTGGTGTTTTTCAATGTTGAGGTTGTTGTTGTTTTTCAATGTTGAGGTTGTTGTTGAATTTGTTGGTGTTTTTCAATGTTTAGTTTGTTGTTGTTTTTCAATTTTGAGGTTGTTGTTGAATTTGTTGGCGTTTTTCAATGTTGAGGTTGTTGTTGTTTTTCAATGTTGAGGTTGTTGTTGAATTTGTTGGTGTTTTTCAATGTTGAGGTTGTTGGTGTTTTTCAATGTTGAGGTTGTTGTTGAATTTGTTGGTGTTTTTCAATGTTGAGGTTGTTGTTGAATTTGTTGGTTTTTTTCAATGTTCAGGCTGTTGTTGTTTTTCAATGTTGAGGTTGTTGTTGAATTTGTTGGTGTTTTTCAATGTTTAGGTTGTTGTTGTGTTTCAATGTTGAGGTTGTTGTTGAATTTGTTGGTGTTTTTCAATGTTGAGGTTGTTGTTGAATTTGTTGGTTTTTTTCAATGTTCAGGCTGTTGTTGTTTTTCAATGTTGAGGTTGTTGTTGAATTTGTTGGTGTTTTTCAATGTTTAGGTTGTTGTTGTGTTTCAATGTTGAGGTTGTTGTTGAATTTGTTGGTGTTTTTCAATGTTGAGGTTGTTGTTGAATTTGTTGGTGTTTTTCAATGTTGAGGTTGTTGTTGAATTTGTTGGTGTTTTTCAATGTTGAGGTTGTTGTTTTTCAAAGCTGAGGTTGTTGTTGAATTTGTTGGTGTTTTTCAATGTTGAGGTTGTTGTTGAATTTGTTGGTGTTTTTCAATGTTGCGGTTGTTGTTGAATGTGTTAGTGTTTTTCAATGTTGAGGTTGTTGTTGATTTTCAATGTTGAGGTTGTTGTTGAATTTGTTGGTGTTTTTCAATGTTTAGGTTGTTGTTGTGTTTCAATGTTGAGGTTGTTGTTGAATTTGTTGGTGTTTTTCAATGTTGAAGTTGTTGTTGAATTTGTTGGTGTTTTTAAATGTTGAGGTTGTTGTTGTTTTTCAATGTTGAGGTTGTTGTTGAATTTGTTGGTGATTTTCAATGTTGAGGTTGTTGTTGTTTTTCAATGCTGAGGTTGTTGTTGAATTTGTTGGTGTTTTTCAATGTTGAGGCTGTTGTTGAATTTGTTGGTGTTTTTCAATGTTGAGGTTGTTGTTGTTTTTCAATGTTGAGGTTGTTGTTGAATTTGTTGGTGTTTTTCAATGTTTCGGTTGTTGTTGTTTTTCAATGTCGAGGTTGTTGTTGAATTTGTTGGTGTTTTTCAATGTTGAGGTTGTTGTTGAATTTGTTGGTGTTTTTCAATGTTGAGGTTGTTGTTGTTTTTCAATTTTGAGGTTGTTGTTGAAAATGTTGGTGTTTTTCAATGCTGAGGTTGTTGTTGTTTTTCAATGTTGAGGTTGTTGTTGAATTTGTTGGTGTTTTTCAATTTCGAGGTTGTTGTTGAATTTGTTGGTGTTTTTCAATGTTGAAGTTGTTGTTGTTTTTCAATGTTGAGGTTGTTGTTGAATTTGTTGGTGTTTTTCAATGTTTAGTTTGTTGTTGTTTTTCAATTTTGAGGTTGTTGTTGAAAATGTTGGTGTTTTTCAATGCTGAGGTTGTTGTTGTTTTTCAATGTTGAGGTTGTTGTTGAATTTGTTGGTGTTTTTCAATTTCGAGGTTGTTGTTGAATTTGTTGGTGTTTTTCAATGTTGAGGTTGTTGTTGTTTTTCAATGTTGAGGTTGTTGTTGAATTTGTTGGTGTTTTTCAATGTTTAGTTTGTTGTTGTTTTTCAATTTTGAGGTTGTTGTTGAATTTGTTGGCGTTTTTCAATGTTGAGGTTGTTGTTGTTTTTCAATGTTGAGGTTGTTGTTGAATTTGTTGGTGTTTTTCAATGTTGAGGTTGTTGGTGTTTTTCAATGTTGAGGTTGTTGTTGAATTTGTTGGTGTTTTTCAATGTTTAGGTTGTTGTTGTGTTTCAATGTTGAGGTTGTTGTTGAATTTGTTGGTGTTTTTCAATGTTGAAGTTGTTGTTGAATTTGTTGGTGTTTTTAAATGTTGAGGTTGTTGTTGTTTTTCAATGTTGAGGTTGTTGTTGAATTTGTTGGTGATTTTCAATGTTGAGGTTGTTGTTGTTTTTCAATGCTGAGGTTGTTGTTGAATTTGTTGGTGTTTTTCAATGTTGAGGCTGTTGTTGAATTTGTTGGTGTTTTTCAATGTTGAGGTTGTTGTTGTTTTTCAATGTTGAGGTTGTTGTTGAATTTGTTGGTGTTTTTCAATGTTTCGGTTGTTGTTGTTTTTCAATGTCGAGGTTGTTGTTGAATTTGTTGGTGTTTTTCAATGTTGTGGTTGTTGTTGAATTTGTTGGTGTTTTTCAATGTTGAGGTTGTTGTTGTTTTTCAATTTTGAGGTTGTTGTTGAAAATGTTGGTGTTTTTCAATGCTGAGGTTGTTGTTGTTTTTCAATGTTGAGGTTGTTGTTGAATTTGTTGGTGTTTTTCAATTTCGAGGTTGTTGTTGAATTTGTTGGTGTTTTTCAATGTTGAAGTTGTTGTTGAATTTGTTGGTGTTTTTCAATGTTGAGGTTGTTGTTGTTTTTCAATGTTGAGGTTGTTGTTGAATTTGTTGGTGTTTTTCAATGTTTCGGTTGTTGTTGTTTTGAAATGTTGAGGTTGTTGTTGAATTTGTTGGTGCTTTTCAAAGTTGAGGTTGTTGTTGAATTTGTTGGTGTTTTTCAATGTTGAGGTTGTTGTTGTTTTTTCACTGTTGAGGTTGTTGTTGAATTTTTTGGTGTTTTTCAATGTTGAGTTTGTTGTTGAATTTGTAGGTGTTTTTCAATTTCGAGGTTGTTGTTGAATTTGTTGGTGTTTTTCAATGTTGAGGTTGTTGTTGAATTTGTTGGTGTTTTTCAAAGTTGAGGTTGTTGTTGAATTTGTTGGTGTTTTTCAATGTTGAGGTTGTTGTTGTTTTTCAATGTTGAGGTTGTTGTTGAATTTGTTGGTGTTTTTCAATGTTTAGTTTGTTGTTGTTTTTCAATTTTGAGGTTGTTGTTGAATTTGTTGGCGTTTTTCAATGTTGAGGTTGTTGTTGTTTTTCAATGTTGAGGTTGTTGTTGAATTTGTTGGTGTTTTTCAATGTTTCGGTTGTTGTTGTTTTGAAATGTTGAGGTTGTTGTTGAATTTGTTGGTGCTTTTCAAAGTTGAGGTTGTTGTTGAATTTGTTGGTGTTTTTCAATGTTGAGGTTGTTGTTGTTTTTTCACTGTTGAGGTTGTTGTTGAATTTTTTGGTGTTTTTCAATGTTGAGTTTGTTGTTGAATTTGTAGGTGTTTTTCAATTTCGAGGTTGTTGTTGAATTTGTTGGTGTTTTTCAATGTTGAGGTTGTTGTTGAATTTGTTGGTGTTTTTCAAAGTTGAGGTTGTTGTTGAATTTGTTGGTGTTTTTCAATGTTGAGGTTGTTGTTGTTTTTCAATGTTGAGGTTGTTGTTGAATTTGTTGGTGTTTTTCAATGTTTAGTTTGTTGTTGTTTTTCAATTTTGAGGTTGTTGTTGAATTTGTTGGCGTTTTTCAATGTTGAGGTTGTTGTTGTTTTTCAATGTTGAGGTTGTTGTTGAATTTGTTGGTGTTTTTCAATGTTGAGGTTGTTGGTGTTTTTCAATGTTGAGGTTGTTGTTGAATTTGTTGGTGTTTTTCAATGTTGAGGTTGTTGTTGAATTTGTTGGTTTTTTTCAATGTTCAGGCTGTTGTTGTTTTTCAATGTCGAGGTTGTTGTTGAGTTTGTTGGTGTTTTTCAATGTTGAGGTTGTTGTTGAATTTGTTGGTGTTTTTCAATGTTGAGGTTGTTGTTTTTCAAAGCTGAGGTTGTTGTTGAATTTGTTGGTGTTTTTCAATGTTGAGGTTGTTGTTGAATTTGTTGGTGTTTTTCAATGTTGAGGTTGAAGTTGCTTTTCAATGTTGAGGTTGTTGTTGAATTTTTTGGTGTTTTTCAATGTTTAGGTTGTGGTTGTTTTTCAATGTTGAGGTTGTTGTTGAATTTGTTGGTGTTTTTCAATGTTGAGTTTGTTGTTGAATTTGTTGGTGTTTTTCAATTTCGAGGTTGTTGTTGAATTTGTTGGAGTTTTTCAATGATGAGGTTGTTGTTGTTTTTCAATGTTGAGGTTGTTGAATTTGTGGGTGTTTTTCAATCTTGAGTTTGTTGTTGAATTTGTTGGTGTTTTTCAATGTTGAGGTTGTTGTTGAATTTGTTGGTGTTTTTCAATGTTGAGGTTGTTGTTATTTTTCAATGTTGAGGTTGTTGAAATTGTTGGTGTTTTTCAATGTTGAGGTTGTTTTTGAATTTGTTGGTGTTTTTCAATGTTGAGGTTGTTGTTGAATTTGTTGGTGTTTTTCAATGTTGAGGTTGTTGTTGTTTTTAAATGTTGAAGTTGTTGTTGAATTTGCTGGTGTTTTTTCAATTTTGAGGTTGTTGGTGTTGTTCAATGTTGAGGTTGATTTTGAATTTGAGGGTGTTTTTCAATGTCGAGGTTGTTGTTGAATTTGTTGGTGTTTTTCAATGTTGAGGTTGTTGTTGTTTTTCAATGTTGAGGTTGTTGTTGAATTTGTTGGTGTTTTTCAATGTTGAGATTGTTGTTGTTTTTCAATGTTGAGGTTGTTGTTGAATTTGTTGGTGTTTTTAAATGTTGAGGTTGTTGTTGAATTTGTTGGTGTTTTGCAATGTTGAGGTTGTTGTTGTTTTTCAATGTTGAGGTTGTTGTTGAATTTGTTGGTGTTTTTCAATGTTGAGGTTTTTGTTGTTTTTCAATGTTGAGGTTGTTGTTTTATTTGTTGGTGTTTTTCAATTTCGAGGTTGTTGTTGAATTTGTTGGTGTTTTTCAATGTTGAAGTTGTTGTTGAATTTGTTGGTGATTTTCAATGTTGAGGTTGTTGTTGTTTTTCAATGTTGAGGTTGCTGTTGAATTTGCTGGTGTTTTTCAATGTTGAGGTTGTTGTTGAATTTGTTGGTGTTTTTCAATGTTGAGGTTGTTGTTGTTTTTCAATGTTGAGGTTGCTGTTGAATTTGTTGGTGTTTTTCAATGTTTAGGTGGTTGTTGTGTTTCAATGTTGAGGTTCTTGTTGAATTTGTTGGTGTTTTTCAATGTTGAGGTTGTTGTTGAATTTGTTGGTGTTTTTCAATGTTGAGGTTGTTGTTATTTTTCAAAGTTGAGGTTGTTGTTGAGTTTGTTGGTGTTTTTCAATGTTGAGGTTGTTGTTGAATTTGTTGGTGTTTTTCAATGTTGAGGTTGCTGTTGAATTTGTTGGTGTTTTTCAATGTTGAGGTTGCTGTTGTTTTTCAATGTTGAGGTTGTTGTTGAATTTGTTGGTGTTTTTCAACGTTGAGGTTGTTGTTGAACTTGTTGGTGTTTTTCAATGTTGAGGTTGTTGTTGTTTTTCAATGTTGAGGTTGTTGTTGAATTTGTTGCTGTTTTTCAATGCTGAGTTAGTTGTTGTTTTTCAATGTTGAGGTTGTTGTTGAATTTGTTGCTGTTTTTCAATGTTGAGGTTTTTGTTGTTTTTCAATGTTGAGGTTGTTTTTGAATTTGTTGGTGTTTTTCAATGTTGAGGTTGTTGTTGTTTTTCAATGTTGAGGTTGTTGTTGAATTTGTTGGTGCTTTTCAATGTTGAGATTGTTGTTGAATTTGTTGGTGTTTTTCAATGTTGAGGTTGTTGTTGAATTTGTTCGTGTTTTTCAATGTTGAGGTTGTTGGTGTTTTTCAATGTTGAGGTTGTTGTTGAATTTGTTGGTGTTTTTCAATGTTGAGGTTGTTGTTGAATTTGTTGGTGTTTTTCAATGTTGAGGTTGTTGTTGTTTTTAAATGTTGAGGTTGTTGTTGAATTTGCTGGTGTTTTTTCAATTTTGAGGTTGTTGGTGTTGTTCAATGTTGAGGTTGATTTTGAATTTGAGGGTGTTTTTCAATGTCGAGGTTGTTGTTGAATTTGTTGGTGTTTTTCAATGTTGAGGTTGTTGTTGTTTTTCAATGTTGAGGTTGTTGTTGAATTTGTTGGTGTTTTTCAATGTTGAGATTGTTGTTGTTTTTCAATGTTGAGGTTGTTGTTGAATTTGTTGGTGTTTTTAAATGTTGAGGTTGTTGTTGAATTTGTTGGTGTTTTGCAATGTTGAGGTTGTTGTTGTTTTTCAATGTTGAGGTTGTTGTTGAATTTGTTGGTGTTTTTCAATGTTGAGGTTTTTGTTGTTTTTCAATGTTGAAGTTGTTGTTGTATTTGTTGGTGTTTTTCAATTTCGAGGTTGTTGTTGAATTTGTTGGTCTTTTTCAATGTTGAAGTTGTTGTTGAATTTGTTGGTGATTTTCAATGTTGAGGTTGTTGTTGTTTTTCAATGTTGAGGTTGCTGTTGAATTTGTTGGTGTTTTTCAATGTTGAGGTTGTTGTTGAATTTGTTGGTGTTTTTCAATGTTGAGGTTGTTGTTGTTTTTCAATGTTGAGGTTGCTGTTGAATTTGTTGGTGTTTTTCAATGTTTAGGTTGTTGTTGTTTTTCAATGTTGAGGTTGTTGTTGAATTTGTTGGTGTTTTTCAATGTTGAGGTTGTTGTTGAATTTGTTGGTGTTTTTCAATGTTGAGGTTGTTGTTATTTTTCAATGTTGAGGTTGTTGTTGAGTTTGTTGGTGTTTTTCAATGTTGAGGTTGTTGTTTTTCAAAGCTGAGGTTGTTGTTGAATTTGTTGGTGTTTTTCAATGTTGAGGTTGTTGTTGAATTTGTTGGTGTTTTTCAATGTTGAGGTTGATGTTGTTTTTCAATGTTGAGGTTGTTGTTGAATTTTTTGGTGTTTTTCAATGTTTAGGTTGTGGTTGTTTTTCAATGTTGAGGTTGTTGTTGAATTTGTTGGTGTTTTTCAATGTTGAGTTTGTTGTTGAATTTGTTGGTGTTTTTCAATTTCGAGGTGTTGTTGAATTTGTTGGTGTTTTTCAATGATGAGGTTGTTGTTGTTTTTCAATGTTGAGGTTGTTGAATTTGTGGGTGTTTTTCAATCTTGAGTTTGTTGTTGAATTTGTTGGTGTTTTTCAATGTTGAGGTTGTTGTTGAATTTGTTGGTGTTTTTCAATGTTGAGGTTGTTGTTATTTTTCAATGTTGAGGTTGTTGAAATTGTTGGTGTTTTTCAATGTTGAGGTTGTTTTTGAATTTGTTGGTGTTTTTCAATGTTGAGGTTGTTGTTGAATTTGTTGGTGTTTTTCAATGTTGAGGTTGTTGTTGTTTTTAAATGTTGAAGTTGTTGTTGAATTTGCTGGTGTTTTTTCAATTTTGAGGTTGTTGGTGTTGTTCAATGTTGAGGTTGATTTTGAATTTGAGGGTGTTTTTCAATGTCGAGGTTGTTGTTGAATTTGTTGGTGTTTTTCAATGTTGAGGTTGTTGTTGTTTTTCAATGTTGAGGTTGTTGTTGAATTTGTTGGTGTTTTTCAATGTTGAGATTGTTGTTGTTTTTCAATGTTGAGGTTGTTGTTGAATTTGTTGGTGTTTTTAAATGTTGAGGTTGTTGTTGAATTTGTTGGTGTTTTGCAATGTTGAGGTTGTTGTTGTTTTTCAATGTTGAGGTTGTTGTTGAATTTGTTGGTGTTTTTCAATGTTGAGGTTTTTGTTGTTTTTCAATGTTGAGGTTGTTGTTGTATTTGTTGGTGTTTTTCAATTTCGAGGTTGTTGTTGAATTTGTTGGTGTTTTTCAATGTTGAAGTTGTTGTTGAATTTGTTGGTGATTTTCAATGTTGAGGTTGTTGTTGTTTTTCAATGTTGAGGTTGCTGTTGAATTTGTTGGTGTTTTTCAATGTTGAGGTTGTTGTTGAATTTGTTGGTGTTTTTCAATGTTGAGGTTGTTGTTGTTTTTCAATGTTGAGGTTGCTGTTGAATTTGTTGGTGTTTTTCAATGTTTAGGTTGTTGTTGTGTTTCAATGTTGAGGTTCTTGTTGAATTTGTTGGTGTTTTTCAATGCTGAGGTTGTTGTTGAATTTGTTGGTGTTTTTCAATGTTGAGGTTGTTGTTATTTTTCAATGCTGAGGTTGTTGTTGAGTTTGTTGGTGTTTTTCAATGTTGAGGTTGTTGTTGAATTTGTTGGTGTTTTTCAATGTTGAGGATGCTGTTGAATTTGTTGGTGTTTTTCAATGTTGAGGTTGCTGTTGTTTTTCAATGTTGAGGTTGTTGTTGAATTTGTTGGCGTTTTTCAACGTTGAGGTTGTTGTTGAATTTGTTGGTGTTTTTCAATGTTGAGGTTGTTGTTGTTTTTCGATGTTGAGGTTGTTGTTGAATTTGTTGCTGTTTTTCAATGTTGAGTTAGTTGTTGTTTTTCAATGTTGAGGTTGTTGTTGAATTTGTTGGTGTTTTTCAATGTTGAGGTTGTTGTTGTTTTTCAATGTTGAGGTTGTTTTTGAATTTGTTGGTGTTTTTCAATGTTGAGGTTGTTGTTGTTTTTCAATGTTGAGGTTGTTGTTGAATTTGTTGGTGCTTTTCAATGTTGAGATTGTTGTTGAATTTGCTGGTGTTTTTCAATGTTGAGGTTGTTGTTGAATTTGTTCGTGTTTTTCAATGTTGAGGTTGTTGGTGTTTTTCAATGTTGAGGTTGTTGTTGAATTTGTTGGTGTTTTTCAATGTTGAGGTTGTTGTTGTTTTTCAATGTTGAGGTTGTTTTTGAATTTGTTGGTGTTTTTCAATGTTGAGGTTGTTGTTGTTTTTCAATGTTGAGGTTGTTGTTGAATTTGTTGGTGCTTTTCAATGTTGAGATTGTTGTTGAATTTGTTGGTGTTTTTCAATGTTGAGGTTGTTGTTGAATTTGTTCGTGTTTTTCAATGTTGAGGTTGTTGGTGTTTTTCAATGTTGAGGTTGTTGTTGAATTTGTTGGTGTTTTTCAATGTTGAGGTTGTTGTTGTTTTTAAATGTTGAGGTTGTTGTTGAATTTGCTGGTGTTTTTTCAATTTTGAGGTTGTTGGTGTTGTTCAATGTTGAGGTTGTTTTTGAATTTGAGGGTGTTTTTCAATGTCGAGGTTGTTGTTGAATTTGTTGGTGTTTTTCAATGTTGAGGTTGTTGTTGTTTTTCAATGTTGAGGTTGTTGTTGAATTTGTTGGTGTTTTTCAATGTTGAGATTGTTGTTGTTTTTCAATGTTCAGGTTGTTGTTGAATTTGTTGGTGTTTTTAAATGTTGAGGTTGTTGTTGAATTTGTTGGTGTTTTGCAATGTTGAGGTTGTTGTTGTTTTTCAATGTTGAGGTTGTTGTTGAATTTGTTGGTGTTTTTTAATGTTGAGGTTTTTGTTGTTTTTCGATGTTGAGGTTGTTGTTGTATTTGTTGGTGTTTTTCAATTTCGAGGTTGTTGTTGAATTTGTTGGTCTTTTTCAATGTTGAAGTTGTTGTTGAATTTGTTGGTGATTTTCAATGTTGAGGTTGTTGTTGTTTTTCAATGTTGAGGTTGCTGTTGAATTTGTTGGTGTTTTTCAATGTTGAGGTTGTTGTTGAATTTGTTGGTGTTTTTCAATGTTGAGGTTGTTGTTGTTTTTCAATGTTGAGGTTGCTGTTGAATTTGTTGGTGTTTTTCAATGTTTAGGTTGTTGTTGTTTTTCAATGTTGAGGTTGTTGTTGAATTTGTTGGTGTTTTTCAATGTTGAGGTTGTTGTTGAATTTGTTGGTGTTTTTCAATGTTGAGGTTGTTGTTATTTATCAATGTTGAGGTTGTTGTTGAGTTTGTTGGTGTTTTTCAATGTTGAGGTTGTTGTTGTTTTTCAATGTTGAGGTTGTTTTTGAATTTGTTGGTGTTTTTCAATGTTGAGGTTGTTGTTGAATTTGTTGGTGCTTTACAATGTTGAGATTGTTGTTGAATTTGTTGTTGTTTTTCAATGTTGAGGTTGTTGTTGAATTTGTTGGTGTTTTTCAATGTTGAGGTTGTTTTTGTTTTTCAATGTTGAGGTTGTTGTTGAATTTGTTGGTGTTTTTAAATGTTTAGTTTGTGGTTGTTTTTCAATGTTGAGGTTGTTTTTGAATTTGTTTGTGTTTTTCAATGTTGAGGTTGTTGTTGTTTTTCAATTTTGAGGTTGTTGTTGAATTTGTTGGTGTTTTTCAATGTTGAGGTTGTTGTTGTTTTTCAATGTTGTGGTTGTTGTTGAAATTGTTGGTGTTTTTCAATTTCGAGGTTGTTGTTGAATTTCTTGGTGTTTTTCAATGAAGAAGTTGTTTTTGAATTTGTTGGTGTTTTTCAATGTTGAGGTTGTTGTTGTTTTTCAATGTTGAGGTTGTTGTTGAATTTGTTGGTGTTTTTCAATGTTGAGGTTGTTGTTGTTTTTCAATGCTGAGGTTGTTGTTGAATTTGTTGGTGTTTTTCAATGTTGAGGTTGTTGTTGAATTTGTTGGTGTTTTTCAATGTTGAGGTTGTTGTTGTTTTTCAATGTTGAGGTTGTTGTTGAATTTGTTGGTGTTTTTCAATGTTGAGGTTGTTGTTGTTTTTCAATGTTGAGGTTGTTGTTGAATTTGTTGGTGTTTTTCAATTTCGAGGTTGTTGTTGAATTTGATTCTGTTTTTCAATGTTGAGGTTGTTGTTGTTTTTCAATGTTGAGGTTATTGTTGAATTTGTTGGTGTTTTTCAATGTTGAGGTTGTTGTTGTTTTTCAATGTTGAGGTTGTTTTTGAATTTGTTGGTGTTTTTCAATGTTGAGTTTGTTGTTGTTTTTCAATGTTGAGGTTGTTGTTGAATTTGTTGGTGTTTTTCAATGTTGAGGTTGTTGTTGTTTTTAAATGTTGAAGTTGTTGTTGAATTTGCTGGTGTTTTTTCAATTTTGAGGTTGTTGGTGTTGTTCAATGTTGAGGTTGATTTTGAATTTGAGGGTGTTTTTCAATGTCGAGGTTGTTGTTGAATTTGTTGGTGTTTTTCAATGTTCAGGTTGTTGTTGTTTTTCAATGTTGAGGTTGTTGTTGAATTTGTTGGTGTTTTTCAATGTTGAGATTGCTGTTGTTTTTCAATGTTGAGGTTGTTGTTGAATTTGTTGGTGTTTTTAAATGTTGAGGTTGTTGTTGAATTTGTTGGTGTTTTGCAATGTTGAGGTTGTTGTTGTTTTTCAATGTTGAGGTTGTTGTTGAATTTGTTGGTGTTTTTTAATGTTGAGGTTTTTGTTGTTTTTCGATGTTGAGGTTGTTGTTGTATTTGTTGGTGTTTTTCAATTTCGAGGTTGTTGTTGAATTTGTTGGTCTTTTTCAATGTTGAAGTTGTTGTTGAATTTGTTGGTGATTTTCAATGTTGAGGTTGTTGTTGTTTTTCAATGTTGAGGTTGCTGTTGAATTTGTTGGTGTTTTTCAATGTTGAGGTTGTTGTTGAATTTGTTGGTGTTTTTCAATGTTGAGGTTGTTGTTGTTTTTCAATGTTGAGGTTGCTGTTGAATTTGTTGGTGTTTTTCAATGTTTAGGTTGTTGTTGTTTTTCAATGTTGAGGTTGTTGTTGAATTTGTTGGTGTTTTTCAATGTTGAGGTTGTTGTTGAATTTGTTGGTGTTTTTCAATGTTGAGGTTGTTGTTATTTATCAATGTTGAGGTTGTTGTTGAGTTTGTTGGTGTTTTTCAATGTTGAGGTTGTTGTTGTTTTTCAATGTTGAGGTTGTTTTTGAATTTGTTGGTGTTTTTCAATGTTGAGGTTGTTGTTGTTTTTCAATGTTGAGGTTGTTGTTGAATTTGTTGGTGCTTTACAATGTTGAGATTGTTGTTGAATTTGTTGTTGTTTTTCAATGTTGAGGTTGTTGTTGAATTTGTTGGTGTTTTTCAATGTTGAGGTTGTTTTTGTTTTTCAATGTTGAGGTTGTTGTTGAATTTGTTGGTGTTTTTAAATGTTTAGTTTGTGGTTGTTTTTCAATGTTGAGGTTGTTTTTGAATTTGTTTGTGTTTTTCAATGTTGAGGTTGTTGTTGTTTTTCAATTTTGAGGTTGTTGTTGAATTTGTTGGTGTTTTTCAATGTTGAGGTTGTTGTTGTTTTTCAATGTTTTGGTTGTTGTTGAAATTGTTGGTGTTTTTCAATTTCGAGGTTGTTGTTGAATTTCTTGGTGTTTTTCAATGAAGAAGTTGTTTTTGAATTTGTTGGTGTTTTTCAATGTTGAGGTTGTTGTTGTTTTTCAATGTTGAGGTTGTTGTTGAATTTGTTGGTGTTTTTCAATGTTGAGGTTGTTGTTGTTTTTCAATGCTGAGGTTGTTGTTGAATTTGTTGGTGTTTTTCAATGTTGAGGTTGTTGTTGAATTTGTTGGTGTTTTTCAATGTTGAGGTTGTTGTTGTTTTTCAATGTTGAGGTTGTTGTTGAATTTGTTGGTGTTTTTCAATGTTGAGGTTGTTGTTGTTTTTCAATGTTGAGGTTGTTGTTGAATTTGTTGGTGTTTTTCAATTTCGAGGTTGTTGTTGAATTTGATTCTGTTTTTCAATGTTGAGGTTGTTGTTGTTTTTCAATGTTGAGGTTATTGTTGAATTTGTTGGTGTTTTTCAATGTTGAGGTTGTTGTTGTTTTTCAATGTTGAGGTTGTTTTTGAATTTGTTGGTGTTTTTCAATGTTGAGTTTGTTGTTGTTTTTCAATGTTGAGGTTGTTGTTGAATTTGTTGGTGTTTTTCAATGTTGAGGTTGTTGTTGTTTTTAAATGTTGAAGTTGTTGTTGAATTTGCTGGTGTTTTTTCAATTTTGAGGTTGTTGGTGTTGTTCAATGTTGAGGTTGATTTTGAATTTGAGGGTGTTTTTCAATGTCGAGGTTGTTGTTGAATTTGTTGGTGTTTTTCAATGTTCAGGTTGTTGTTGTTTTTCAATGTTGAGGTTGTTGTTGAATTTGTTGGTGTTTTTCAATGTTGAGATTGCTGTTGTTTTTCAATGTTGAGGTTGTTGTTGAATTTGTTGGTGTTTTTAAATGTTGAGGTTGTTGTTGAATTTGTTGGTGTTTTGCAATGTTAAGGTTGTTGTTGTTTTTCAATGTTGAGGTTGTTGTTGAATTTGTTGGTGTTTTTCAATGTTGAGGTTTTTGTTGTTTTTCAATGTTGAGGTTGTTGTTGTATTTGTTGGTGTTTTTCAATTTCGAGGTTGTTGTTGAATTTGTTGGTGTTTTTCAATGTTGAAGTTGTTGTTGAATTTGTTGGTGATTTTCAATGCTGAGGTTGTTGTTGTTTTTCAATGTTGAGGTTGCTGTTGAATTTGTTGGTGTTTTTCAATGATGAGGTTGTTGTTGAATTTGTTGGTGTTTTTCAATGTTGAGGTTGTTGTTGTTTTTCAATGTTGAGGTTGTTGTTGAATTTGTTGGTGTTTTTCAACGTTTAGGTTGTTGTTGTGTTTCAATGTTGAGGTTCTTGTTGAATTTGTTGGTGTTTTTCAATGTTGAGGTTGTTGTTGAATTTGTTGGTGTTTTTCAATGTTGAGGTTGTTGTTATTTTTCAATGTTGAGGTTGTTGTTGAGTTTGTTGGTGTTTTTCAATGTTGAGGTTGTTGTTGAATTCGTTGGTGTTTTTCAATGTTGAGGTTGCTGTTGAATTTGTTGGTGTTTTTCAATGTTGAGGTTGCTGTTGCTTTTCAATGTTGAGGTTGTTGTTAAATTTGTTGGTGTTTTTCAACGTTGAGGTTGTTGTTGAATTTGTTGGTGTTTTTCAATGTTGAGGTTGTTGTTGTTTTTCAATGTTGAGGTTGTTGTTGAATTTGTTGCTGTTTTTCAATGTTGAGTTAGTTGTTGTTTTTCAATGTTGAGGTTGTTGTTGAATTTGTTGGTGTTTTTCAATGTTGAGGTTGTTGTTGTTTTTCAATGTTGAGGTTGTTTTTGAATTTGTTGGTGTTTTTCAATGTTGAGGTTGTTGTTGTTTTTCAATGTTGAGGTTATTGTTGAATTTGTTGGTGCTTTTCAATGTTGAGATAGTTGTTGAATTTGTTGGTGTTTTTCAATGTTGAGGTTGTTGTTGAATTTGTTCGTGTTTTTCAATGTTGAGGTTGTTGTTATTTTTCAATGTTGAGGTTGTTGTTGAATTTGTTGGTGTTTTTCAATGTTGAGGTTGTTGTTGTTTTTCAATGTTGAGGTTGTTTTTGAATTTGTTGGTGTTTTTCAATGTTGAGGTTGTTGTTGTTTTTCAATGTTGAGGTTGTTGTTGAATTTGTTGGTGCTTTTCAATGTTGAGATTGTTGTTGAATTTGTTGGTGTTTTTCAATGTTGAGGTTGTTGTTGAATTTGTTCGTGTTTTTCAATGTTGAGGTTGTTGGTGTTTTTCAATGTTGAGGTTGTTGTTGAACTTGTTGGTGTTTTTCAATGTTGAGGTTGTTGTTGAATTTGTTGGTGTTTTTCAATGTTGAGGTTGTTGTTGTTTTTAAATGTTGAGGTTGATGTTGAATTTGCTGGTGTTTTTTCAATTTTGAGGTTTTTGGTGTTGTTCAATGTTGAGGTTGATATTGAATTTGAGGGTGTTTTTCAATGTCGAGGTTGTTGTTGAATTTGTTGGTGTTTTTCAATGTTGAGGTTGTTGTTGTTTTTCAATGTTGAGGTTGTTGTTGAATTTGTTGGTATTTTTCAATGTTGAGATTGTTGTTGTTTTTCAATGTTGAGGTTGTTGTTGAATTTGTTGGTGTTTTTAAATGTTGAGGTTGTTGTTGAATTTGTTGGTGTTTTGCAAAGTTGAGGTTGTTGTTGTTTTTCAATGTTGAGGTTGTTGTTGAATTTGTTGGTGTTTTTCAATGTTGAGGTTTTTGTTGTTTTTCAATGTTGAGGTTGTTGTTGTATTTGTTGGTGTTTTTCAATTTCGAGGTTGTTGTTGAATTTGTTGGTCTTTTTCAATGTTGAAGTTGTAGTTGAATTTGTTGGTGATTTTCAATGTTGAGGTTGTTGTTGTTTTTCATTGTTGAGGTTGCTGTTGAATTTGTTGGTGTTTTTCAATTTTGAGGTTGTTGTTGAATTTGTTGGTGTTTTTCAATGTTGAGGTTGTTGTTGTTTTTCAATGTTGAGGTTGCTGTTGAATTTGTTGGTGTTTTTCAATGTTTAGGTTGTTGTTGTTTTTCAATGTTGAGGTTGTTGTTGAATTTGTTGGTGTTTTTCAATGTTGAGGTTGTTGTTGAATTTGTTGCTGTTTTTCAATGTTGAGGTTGTTGTTATTTTTCAATGTTGAGGTTGTTGTTGAGTTTGTTGGTGTTTTTCAATGTTGAGGTTGTTGTTTTTCAAAGCTGAGGTTGTTGTTGAATTTGTTGGTGTTTTTCAATGTTGAGGTTGTTGTTGAATTTGTTGGTGTTTTTCAATGTTGAGGTTGATGTTGTTTTTCAATGTTGAGGTTGTTGTTGAATTTTTTGGTGTTTTTCAATGTTTAGGTTGTGGTTGTTTTTCAATGTTGAGGTTGTTGTTGAATTTGTTGGTGTTTTTCAATGTTGAGTTTGTTGTTGAATTTGTTGGTGTTTTTCAATTTCGAGGTTGTTGTTGAATTTGTTGGTGTTTTTCAATGATGAGGTTGTTGTTGTTTTTCAATGTTGAGGTTGTTGAATTTGTGGGTGTTTTTCAATCTTGAGTTTGTTGTTGAATTTGTTGGTGTTTTTCAATGTTGAGGTTGTTGTTGAATTTGTTGGTGTTTTTCAATGTTGAGGTTGTTGTTATTTTTCAATGTTGAGGTTGTTGAAATTGTTGGTGTTTTTCAATGTTGAGATTGTTTTTGAATTTGTTGGTGTTTTTCAATGTTGAGGTTGTTGTTGAATTTGTTGGCGTTTTTCAATGTTGAGGTTGTTGTTGTTTTTAAATGTTGAAGTTGTTGTTGAATTTGCTGGTGTTTTTTCAATTTTGAGGTTGTTGGTGTTGTTCAATGTTGAGGTTGATTTTGAATTTGAGGGTGTTTTTCAATGTCGAGGTTGTTGTTGAATTTGTTGGTGTTTTTCAATGTTGAGGTTGTTGTTGTTTTTCAATGTTGAGGTTGTTGTTGAATTTGTTGGTGTTTTTCAATGTTGAGATTGTTGTTGTTTTTCAATGTTGAGGTTGTTGTTGAATTTGTTGGTGTTTTTAAATGTTGAGGTTGTTGTTGAATTTGTTGGTGTTTTGCAATGTTGAGGTTGTTGTTGTTTTTCAATGTTGAGGTTGTTGTTGAATTTGTTGGTGTTTTTCAATGTTGAGGTTTTTGTTGTTTTTCAATGTTGAGGTTGTTGTTGTATTTGTTGGTGTTTTTCAATTTCGAGGTTGTTGTTGAATTTGTTGGTGTTTTTCAATGTTGAAGTTGTTGTTGAATTTGTTGGTGATTTTCAATGTTGAGGTTGTTGTTGTTTTTCAATGTTGAGGTTGCTGTTGAATTTGTTGGTGTTTTGCAATGTTGAGGTTGTTGTTGTTTTTCAATGTTGAGGTTGTTGTTGAATTTGTTGGTGTTTTTCAATGTTGAGGTTTTTGTTGTTTTTCAATGTTGAGGTTGTTGTTGTATTTGTTGGTGTTTTTCAATTTCGAGGTTGTTGTTGAATTTGTTGATGTTTTTCAATGTTGAAGTTGTTGTTGAATTTGTTGGTGATTTTCAATGTTGAGGTTGTTGTTGTTTTTCAATGTTGAGGTTGCTGTTGAATTTGTTGTTGTTTTTCAATGTTGAGGTTGCTGTTGAATTTGTTGGTGATTTTCAATGTTGAGGTTGTTGTTGTTTTTCAATGCTGAGGTTGTTGTTGAATTTGTTGGTGTTTTTCAATGTTGAGGCTGTTGTTGAATTTGTTGGTGTTTTTCAATGTTGAGGTTGTTGTTGTTTTTCAATGTTTCGGTTGTTGTTGAATTTGTTGGTGTTTTTCAATGTTGAGGTTGTTGTTGAATTTGTTGGTGTTTTTCAATGTTGAGATTGTTGTTGTTTTTCAATGTTGAGGTTGCTGTTGAATTTGTTGGTGTTTTTCAATGTTTAGGTTGTTGTTGTGTTTCAATGTTGAGGTTCTTGTTGAATTTGTTGGTGTTTTTCAATGTTGAGGTTGTTGTTGAATTTGTTGGTGTTTTTCAATGTTGAGGTTGTTGTTATTTTTCAATGTTGAGGTTCTTGTTGAGTTTGTTGGTGTTTTTCAATGTTGAGGTTGTTGTTGAATTTGTTGGTGTTTTTCAATGTTGAGGTTGCTGTTGAATTTGTTCGTGTTTTTCAATGTTGAGGTTGCTGTTGTTTTTCAATGTTGAGGTTGTTGTTGAATTTGTTGGTGTTTTTCAATGTTGAGGTTGTTGTTGTTTTTCAATGTTGAGGTTGTTGTTGAATTTGTTGCTGTTTTTCAATGTTGAGTTAGTTGTTGTTTTTCAATGTTGAGGTTGTTGTTGAATTTGTTGGTGTTTTTCAATGTTGAGGTTGTTGTTGTTTTTCAATGTTGAGGTTGTTGTTGAATTTGCTGGTGTTTTTTCAATTTTGAGGTTGTTGGTGTTGTTCAATGTTGAGGTTGATTTTGATTTTGAGGTGTTTTTCAATGTCGAGGTTGTTGTTGAATTTGTTGGTGTTTTTCAATGTTGAGGTTGTTGTTGTTTTTCAATGTTGAGGTTGTTGTTGAATTTGTTGGTGTTTTTCAATGTTGAGATTGTTGTTGTTTTTCAATGTTGAGGTTGTTGTTGAATTTGTTGGTGTTTTGCAATGTTGAGGTTGTTGTTGTTTTTCAATGTTGAGGTTGTTGTTGAATTTGTTGGTGTTTTTCAATGTTGAGGTTTTTGTTGTTTTTCACTGTTGAGGTTGTTGTTTTATTTGTTGGTGTTTTTCAATTTCGAGGTTGTTGTTGAATTTGTTGGTGTTTTTCAATTTTGAAGTTGTTGTTGAATTTGTTGGTGATTTTCAATGTTGAGGTTGTTGTTGTTTTTCAATGTTGAGGTTGCTGTTGAATTTGCTGGTGTTTTTCAATGTTGAGGTTGTTGTTGAATTTGTTGGTGTTTTTCAATGTTGAGGTTGTTGTTGTTTTTCAATGTTGAGGTTGCTGTTGAATTTGTTGGTGTTTTTCAATGTTTAGGTTGTTGTTGTGTTTCAATGTTGAGGTTCTTGATGAATTTGTTGGTGTTTTTCAATGTTGAGGTTGTTGTTGAATTTGTTGGTGTTTTTCAATGTTGAGGTTGTTGTTATTTTTCAATCTTGAGGTTGTTGTTGAGTTTGTTGGTGTTTTTCAATGTTGAGGTTGTTGTTGAATTTGTTGGTGTTTTTCAATGTTGAGGTTGCTGTTGAATTTGTTGGTGTTTTTCAATGTTGAGGTTGCTGTTGTTTTTCAATGTTGAGGTTGTTGTTGAATTTGTTGGTGTTTTTCAACGTTGAGGTTGTTGTTGAATTTGTTGGTGTTTTTCAATGTTGAGGTTGTTGTTGTTTTTCAATGTTGAGGTTGTTGTTGAATTTGTTGCTGTTTTTCAATGTTGAGTTAGTTGTTGTTTTTCAATGTTGAGGTTGTTGTTGAATTTGTTGGTGTTTTTCAATGTTGAGGTTGTTGTTGTTTTTCAATGTTGAGGTTGTTTTTGAATTTGTTGGTGTTTTTCAATGTTGAGGTTGTTGTTGTTTTTCAATGTTGAGGTTGTTGTTGAATTTGTTGGTGCTTTTCAATGTTGAGATTGTTGTTGAATTTGTTGGTGTTTTTCAATGTTGAGGTTGTTGTTGAATTTGTTCGTGTTTTTCAATGTTGAGGTTGTTGGTGTTTTTCAATGTTGAGGTTGTTGTTGAATTTGTTGGTGTTTTTCAATGTTGAGGTTGTTGTTGAATTTGTTGGTGTTTTTCAATGTTGAGGTTGTTGTTGTTTTTAAATGTTGAGGTTGTTGTTGAATTTGCTGGTGTTTTTTCAATTTTGAGGTTGTTGGTGTTGTTCAATGTTGAGGTTGATATTGAATTTGAGGGCGTTTTTCAATGTCGAGGTTGTTGTTGAATTTGTTGGTGTTTTTCAATGTTGAGGTTGTTGTTCTTTTTCAATGTTGAGGTTGTTGTTGAATTTGTTGGTATTTTTCAATGTTGAGATTGTTGTTGTTTTTCAATGTTGAGGTTGTTGTTGAATTTGTTGGTGTTTTTAAATGTTGAGGTTGTTGTTGAATTTGTTGGTGTTTTGCAATGTTGAGGTTGTTGTTGTTTTTCAATGTTGAGGTTGTTGTTGAATTTGTTGGTGTTTTTCAATGTTGAGGTTTTTGTTGTTTTTCAATGTTGAGGTTGTTGTTGTATTTGTTGGTGTTTTTCAATTTCGAGGTTGTTGTTGAATTTGTTGGTCTTTTTCAATGTTGAAGTTGTAGTTGAATTTGTTGGTGATTTTCAATGTTGAGGTTGTTGTTGTTTTTCAATGTTGAGGTTGCTGTTGAATTTGTTGGTGTTTTTCAATTTTGAGGTTGTTGTTGAATTTGTTGGTGTTTGTCAATGTTGAGGTTGTTGTTGTTTTTCAATGTTGAGGTTGCTGTTGAATTTGTTGGTGTTTTTCAATGTTTAGGTTGTTGTTGTTTTTCAATGTTGAGGTTGTTGTTGAATTTGTTGGTGTTTTTCAATGTTGAGGTTGTTGTTGAATTTGTTGCTGTTTTTCAATGTTGAGGTTGTTGTTATTTTTCAATGTTGAGGTTGTTGTTGAGTTTGTTGGTGTTTTTCAATGTTGAGGTTGTTGTTTTTCAAAGCTGAGGTTGTTGTTGAATTTGTTGGTGTTTTTCAATGTTGAGGTTGTTGTTGAATTTGTTGGTGTTTTTCAATGTTGAGGTTGATGTTGTTTTTCAATGTTGAGGTTGTTGTTGAATTTTTTGGTGTTTTTCAATGTTTAGGTTGTGGTTGTTTTTCAATGTTGAGGTTGTTGTTGAATTTGTTGGTGTTTTTCAATGTTGAGTTTGTTGTTGAATTTGTTGGTGTTTTTCAATTTCGAGGTTGTTGTTGAATTTGTTGGTGTTTTTCAATGATGAGGTTGTTGTTGTTTTTCAATGTTGAGGTTGTTGAATTTGTGGGTGTTTTTCAATCTTGAGTTTGTTGTTGAATTTGTTGGTGTTTTTCAATGTTGAGGTTGTTGTTGAATTTGTTGGTGTTTTTCAATGTTGAGGTTGTTGTTATTTTTCAATGTTGAGGTTGTTGAAATTGTTGGTGTTTTTCAATGTTGAGATTGTTTTTGAATTTGTTGGTGTTTTTCAATGTTGAGGTTGTTGTTGAATTTGTTGGTGTTTTTCAATGTTGAGGTTGTTGTTGTTTTTAAATGTTGAAGTTGTTGTTGAATTTGCTGGTGTTTTTTCAATTTTGAGGTTGTTGGTGTTGTTCAATGTTGAGGTTGATTTTGAATTTGAGGGTGTTTTTCAATGTCGAGGTTGTTGTTGAATTTGTTGGTGTTTTTCAATGTTGAGGTTGTTGTTGTTTTTCAATGTTGAGGTTGTTGTTGAATTTGTTGGTGTTTTTCAATGTTGAAGTTGTTGTTGAATTTGTTGGTGTTTTTCAATGTTGAGGTTGTTGTTGTTTTTCAATGTTGAGGTTGTTGTTGAATTTGTTGGTGTTTTTCAATGTTTCGGTTGTTGTTGTTTTGCAATGTTGAGGTTGTTGTTGAATTTTTTGGTGCTTTTCAAAGTTGAGGTTGTTGTTGAATTTGTTGGTGTTTTTCAATGTTGAGGTTGTTGTTGTTTTTTCACTGTTGAGGTTGTTGTTGAATTTGTTGGTGTTTTTCAATGTTGAGTTTGTTGTTGAATTTGTTGGTGTTTTTCAATTTCGAGGTTGTTGTTGAATTTGTTGGTGTTTTTCAATGTTGAGGTTGTTGTTGAATTTGTTGGTGTTTTTCAATGTTGAGGTTGTTGTTGAATTTGTTGGTGTTTTTCAATGTTGAGGTTGTTGTTGTTTTTCAATGTTGAGGTTGTTGTTGAATTTGTTGGTGGTTTTCAATGTTTAGTTTGTTGTTGTTTTTCAATTTTGAGGTTGTTGTTGAATTTGTTGGCGTTTTTCAATGTTGAGGTTGTTGTTGTTTTTCAATGTTGAGGTTGTTGTTGAATTTGTTGGTCTTTTTCAATGTTGAGGTTGTTGGTGTTTTTCAATGTTGAGGTTGTTGTTGAATTTGTTGGTGTTTTTCAATGTTGAGGTTGTTGTTGAATTTGTTGGTTTTTTTCAATGTTCAGGTTGTTGTTGTTTTTCAATGTTGAGGTTGTTGTTGAGTTTGTTGGTGTTTTTCAATGTTGAGGTTGTTGTTGAATTTGTTGGTGTTTTTCATTGTTGAGGTTGTTGTTTTTCAAAGCTGAGGTTGTTGTTGAATTTGTTGGTGTTTTTCAATGTTGAGGTTGTTGTTGAATTTGTTGGTGTTTTTCAATGTTGAGATTGATGTTGTTTTTCAATGTTGAGGTTGTTGTTGAATTTTTTGGTGTTTTTTCAATGTTTAGGTTGTGGTTGTTTTTCAATGTTGAGGTTGTTGTTTAATTTGTTGGTGTTTTTCAATGTTGAGTTTGTTGTTGAATTTGTTGGTGTTGTTCAATTTCGAGGTTGTTGTTGAATTTGTTGGTGTTTTTCAATGATGAGGTTGTTGTTGTTTTTCAATGTTGAGGTTGTTGAATTTGTGGGTGTTTTTCAATCTTGAGTTTGTTGTTGAATTTGTTGGTGTTTTTCAATGTTGAGGTTGTTGTTGAATTTGTTGGTGTTTTTCAATGTTGAGGTTGTTGTTATTTTTCAATGCTGAGGTTGTTGAAATTGTTGGTGTTTTTCAATGTTGAGGTTGTTTTTGAATTTGTTGGTGTTTTTCAATCTTGAGGTTGTTGTTGAATTTGTTGGTGTTTTTCAATGTTGAGGTTGTTGTTGTTTTTAAATGTTGAAGTTGCTGTTGAATTTGCTGGTGTTTTTTCAATTTTGAGGTTGTTGGTGTTGTTCAATGTTGAGGTTGATTTTGAATTTGAGGGTGTTTTTCAATGTCGAGGTTGTTGTTGAATTTGTTGGTGTTTTTCAATGTTGAGGTTGTTGTTGTTTTTCAATGTTGAGGTTGTTGTTGAATTTGTTGGTGTTTTTCAATGTTGAGATTGTTGTTGTTTTTCAATGTTGAGGTTGTTGTTGAATTTGTTGGTGTTTTGCTATGTTGAGGTTGTTGTTGTTTTTCAATGTTGAGGTTGTTGTTGAATTTGTTGGTGTTTTTCAATGTTGAGGTTTTTGTTGTTTTTCAATGTTGAGGTTGTTGTTTTATTTGTTGGTGTTTTTCAATTTCGAGGTTGTTGTTGAATTTGTTGGTGTTTTTCAATGTTGAAGTTGTTGTTGAATTTGTTGGTGATTTTCAATGTTGAGGTTGTTGTTGTTTTTCAATGTTGAGGTTGCTGTTGAATTTGTTGGTGTTTTTCAATGTTGAGGTTGTTGTTGAATTTGTTGGTGTTTTTCAATGTTGAGGTTGTTGTTGTTTTTCAATGTTGAGGTTGCTGTTGAATTTGTTGGTGTTTTTCAATGTTTAGGTTGTTGTTGTGTTTCAATGTTGAGGTTCTTGTTGAATTTGTTGGTGTTTTTCAATGTTGAGGTTGTTGTTGAATTTGTTGGTGTTTTTCAATGTTGAGGTTGTTGTTATTTTTCAATGTTGAGGTTGTTGTTGAGTTTGTTGGTGTTTTTCAATGTTGAGGCTGTTGTTGAATTTGTTGGTGTTTTTCAATGTTGAGGTTGCTGTTGAATTTGTTCGTGTTTTTCAATGTTGAGGTTGCTGTTGTTTTTCAATGTTGAGGTTGTTGTTGAATTTGTTGGTGTTTTTCAACGTTGAGGTTGTTGTTGAATTTGTTGGTGTTTTTCAATGTTGAGGTTGTTGTTGTTTTTCAATGTTGAGGTTGTTGTTGAATTTGTTGCTGTTTTTCAATGTTGAGTTAGTTGTTGTTTTTCAATGTTGAGGTTGTTGTTGAATTTGTTGGTGTTTTTCAATGTTGAGGTTGTTGTTGTTTTTCAATGTTGAGGTTGTTGTTGAATTTGTTGCTGTTTTTCAATGTTGAGGTTGTTGTTATTTTTCAATGTTGAGGTTGTTGTTGAGTTTGTTGGTGTTTTTCAATGTTGAGGTTGTTGTTTTTCAAAGCTGAGGTTGTTGTTGAATTTGTTGGTGTTTTTCAATGTTGAGGTTGTTGTTGAATTTGCTGGTGTTTTTCAATGTTGAGGTTGATGTTGTTTTTCAATGTTGAGGTTGTTGTTGAATTTTTTGGTGTTTTTCAATGTTTAGGTTGTGGTTGTTTTTCAATGTTGAGGTTGTTGTTGAATTTGTTGGTGTTTTTCAATGTTGAGTTTGTTGTTGAATTTGTTGGTGTTTTTCAATTTCGAGGTTGTTGTTGAATTTGTTGGTGTTTTTCAATGATGAGGTTGTTGTTGTTTTTCAATGTTGAGGTTGTTGAATTTGTGGGTGTTTTTCAATCTTGAGTTTGTTGTTGAATTTGTTGGTGTTTTTCAATGTTGAGGTTGTTGTTGAATTTGTTGGTGTTTTTCAATGTTGAGGTTGTTGTTATTTTTCAATGTTGAGGTTGTTGAAATTGTTGGTGTTTTTCAATGTTGAGGTTGTTTTTGAATTTGTTGGTGTTTTTCAATGTTGAGGTTGTTGTTGAATTTGTTGGTGTTTTTCAATGTTGAGGTTGTTGTTGTTTTTAAATGTTGAACTTGTTGTTGAATTTGCTGGTGTTTTTTCAATTTTGAGGTTGTTGGTGTTGTTCAATGTTGAGGTTGATTTTGAATTTGAGGGTGTTTTTCAATGTCGAGGTTGTTGTTGAATTTGTTGGTGTTTTTCAATGTTGAGGTTGTTGTTGTTTTTCAATGTTGAGGTTGTTGTTGAATTTGTTGGTGTTTTTCAATGTTGAGATTGTTGTTGTTTTTCAATGTTGAGGTTGTTGTTGAATTTGTTGGTGTTTTTAAATGTTGAGGTTGTTGTTGAATTTGTTGGTGTTTTGCAATGTTGAGGTTGTTGTTGTTTTTCAATGTTGAGGTTGTTGTTGAATTTGTTGGTGTTTTTCAATGTTGAGGTTTTTGTTGTTTTTCAATGTTGAGGTTGTTGTTGTATTTGTTGGTGTTTTTCAATTTCGAGGTTGTTGTTGAATTTGTTGGTGTTTTTCAATGTTGAAGTTGTTGTTGAATTTGTTGGTGATTTTCAATGTTGAGGTTGTTGTTGTTTTTCAATGTTGAGGTTGCTGCTGAATTTGTTGGTGTTTTGCAATGTTGAGGTTGTTGTTGTTTTTCAATGTTGAGGTTGTTGTTGAATTTGTTGGTGTTTTTCAATGTTGAGGTTTTTGTTGTTTTTCAATGTTGAGGTTGTTGTTGTATTTGTTGGTGTTTTTCAATTTCGAGGTTGTTGTTGAATTTGTTGATGTTTTTCAATGTTGAAGTTGTTGTTGAATTTGTTGGTGATTTTCAATGTTGAGGTTGTTGTTGTTTTTCAATGCTGAGGTTGCTGTTGAATTTGTTGGTGTTTTTCAATGTTGAGGTTGTTGTTGAATTTGTTGGTGTTTTTCAATGTTGAGGTTGTTGTTGTTTTTCAATGTTGAGGTTGCTGTTGAATTTGTTGGTGATTTTCAATGTTGAGGTTGTTGTTGTTTTTCAATGCTGAGGTTGTTGTTGAATTTGTTGGTGTTTTTCAATGTTGAGGCTGTTGTTGAATTTGTTGGTGTTTTTCAATGTTGAGGTTGTTGTTGTTTTTCAATGTTTCGGTTGTTGTTGAATTTGTTGGTGTTTTTCAATGTTTCGGTTGTTGTTGTTTTTCAATGTCGAGGTTGTTGTTGAATTTGTTGGTGTTTTTCAATGTTGAGGTTGTTGTTGAATTTGTTGGTGTTTTTCAATGTTGAGGTTGTTGTTGTTTTTCAATTTTGAGGTTGTTGTTGAATTTGTTGGTGTTTTTCAATGCTGAGGTTGTTGTTGTTTTTCAATGTTGAGGTTGTTGTTGAATTTGTTGGTGTTTTTCAATTTCGAGGTTGTTGTTGAATTTGTTGGTGTTTTTCAATGTTGAAGTTGTTGTTGAATTTGTTGGTGTTTTTCAATGTTGAGGTTGTTGTTGTTTTGCAATGTTGAGGTTGTTGTTGAATTTGTTGGTGTTTTTCAATGTTTCGGTTGTTGTTGTTTTGCAATGTTGAGGTTGTTGTTGAATTTGTTGGTGCTTTTAAAAGTTGAGGTTGTTGTTGAATTTGTTGGTGTTTTTCAATGTTGAGGTTGTTGTTGTTTTTTCACTGTTGAGGTTGTTGTTGAATTTGTTGGTGTTTTTCAATGTTGAGTTTGTTGTTGAATTTGTTGGTGTTTTTCAATTTCGAGGTTGTTGTTGAATTTGTTGGTGTTTTTCAATGTTGAGGTTGTTGTTGAATTTGTTGGTGTTTTTCAATGTTGAGGTTGTTGTTGAATTTGTTGGTGTTTTTCAATGTTGAGGTTGTTGTTGTTTTTCAATGTTGAGGTTGTTGTTGAATTTGTTGGTGGTTTTCAATGTTTAGTTTGTTGTTGTTTTTCAATTTTGAGGTTGTTGTTGAATTTGTTGGCGTTTTTCAATGTTGAGGTTGTTGTTGTTTTTCAATGTTGAGGTTGTTGTTGAATTTGTTGGTCTTTTTCAATGTTGAGGTTGTTGGTGTTTTTCAATGTTGAGGTTGTTGTTGAATTTGTTGGTGTTTTTCAATGTTGAGGTTGTTGTTGAATTTGTTGGTTTTTTTCAATGTTCAGGTTGTTGTTGTTTTTCAATGTTGAGGTTGTTGTTGAGTTTGTTGGTGTTTTTCAATGTTGAGGTTGTTGTTGAATTTGTTGGTGTTTTTCAATGTTGAGGTTGTTGTTTTTCAAAGCTGAGGTTGTTGTTGAATTTGTTGGTGTTTTTCAATGTTGAGGTTGTTGTTGAATTTGTTGGTGTTTTTCAATGTTGAGATTGATGTTGTTTTTCAATGTTGAGGTTGTTGTTGAATTTTTTGGTGTTTTTCAATGTTTAGGTTGTGGTTGTTTTTCAATGTTGAGGTTGTTGTTGAATTTGTTGGTGTTTTTCAATGTTGAGTTTGTTGTTGAATTTGTTGGTGTTTTTCAATTTCGAGGTTGTTGTTGAATTTGTTGGTGTTTTTCAATGATGAGGTTGTTGTTGTTTTTCAATGTTGAGGTTGTTGAATTTGTGGGTGTTTTTCAATCTTGAGTTTGTTGTTGAATTTGTTGGTGTTTTTCAATGTTGAGGTTGTTGTTGAATTTGTTGGTGTTTTTCACTGTTGAGGTTGTTGTTATTTTTCAATGTTGAGGTTGTTGAAATTGTTGGTGTTTTTCAATGTTGAGGTTGTTTTTGAATTTGTTGGTGTTTTTCAATCTTGAGGTTGTTGTTGAATTTGTTGGTGTTTTTCAATGTTGAGGTTGTTGTTGTTTTTAAATGTTGAAGTTGTTGTTGAATTTGCTGGTGTTTTTTCAATTTTGAGGTTGTTGGTGTTGTTCAATGTTGAGGTTGATTTTGAATTTGAGGGTGTTTTTCAATGTCGAGGTTGTTGTTGAATTTGTTGGTGTTTTTCAATGTTGAGGTTGTTGTTGTTTTTCAATGTTGAGGTTGTTGTTGAATTTGTTGGTGTTTTTCAATGTTGAGATTGTTGTTGTTTTTCAATGTTGAGGTTGTTGTTGAATTTGTTGGTGTTTTGCTATGTTGAGGTTGTTGTTGTTTTTCAATGTTGAGGTTGTTGTTGAATTTGTTGGTGTTTTTCAATGTTGAGGTTTTTGTTGTTTTTCAATGTTGAGGTTGTTGTTTTATTTGTTGGTGTTTTTCAATTTCGAGGTTGTTGTTGAATTTGTTGGTGTTTTTCAATGTTGAAGTTGTTGTTGAATTTGTTGGTGATTTTCAATGTTGAGGTTGTTGTTGTTTTTCAATGTTGAGGTTGCTGTTGAATTTGTTGGTGTTTTTCAATGTTGAGGTTGTTGTTGAATTTGTTGGTGTTTTTCAATGTTGTGGTTGTTGTTGTTTTTCAATGTTGAGGTTGCTGTTGAATTTGTTGGTGTTTTTCAATGTTTAGGTTGTTGTTGTGTTTCAATGTTGAGGTTCTTGTTGAATTTGTTGGTGTTTTTCAATGTTGAGGTTGTTGTTGAATTTGTTGGTGTTTTTCAATGTTGAGGTTGTTGTTATTTTTCAATGTTGAGGTTGTTGTTGAGTTTGTTGGTGTTTTTCAATGTTGAGGTTGTTGTTGAATTTGTTGGTGTTTTTCAATGTTGAGGTTGCTGTTGAATTTGTTCGTGTTTTTCAATGTTGAGGTTGCTGTTGTTTTTCAATGTTGAGGTTGTTGTTGAATTTGTTGGTGTTTTTCAACGTTGAGGTTGTTGTTGAATTTGTTGGTGTTTTTCAATGTTGAGGTTGTTGTTGTTTTTCAATGTTGAGGTTGTTGTTGAATTTGTTGCTGTTTTTCAATGTTGAGTTAGTTGTTGTTTTTCAATGTTGAGGTTGTTGTTGAATTTGTTGGTGTTTTTCAATGTTGAGGTTGTTGTTGTTTTTCAATGTTGAGGTTGTTTTTGAATTTGTTGGTGTTTTTCAATGTTGAGGTTGTTGTTGTTTTTCAATGTTGAGGTTGTTGTTGAATTTGTTGGTGCTTTTCAATGTTGAGATTGTTGTTGAATTTGTTGGTGTTTTTCAATGTTGAGGTTGTTGTTGAATTTGTTCGTGTTTTTCAATGTTGAGGTTGTTGTTGTTTTTCAATGTTGAGGTTGTTGTTGAATTTGTTGGTGTTTTTCAATGTTGAGGTTGTTGTTGAATTTGTTGGTGTTTTTCAATGTTGAGGTTGTTGTTGTTTTTAAATGTTGAGGTTGTTGTTGAATTTGCTGGTGTTTTTTCAATTTTGAGGTTGTTGGTGTTGTTCAATGTTGAGGTTGATTTTGAATTTGAGGGTGTTTTTCAATGTCGAGGTTGTTGTTGAATTTGTTGGTGTTTTTCAATGTTGAGGTTGTTGTTGTTTTTCAATGTTGAGGTTGTTGTTGAATTTGTTGGTATTTTTCAATGTTGAGATTGTTGTTGTTTTTCAATGTTGAGGTTGTTGTTGAATTTGTTGGTGTTTTTAAATGTTGAGGTTGTTGTTGAATTTGTTGGTGTTTTGCAATGTTGAGGTTGTTGTTGTTTTTCAATGTTGAGGTTGTTGTTGAATTTGTTGGTGTTTTTCAATGTTGAGGTTTTTGTTGTTTTTCAATGTTGAGGTTGTTGTTGTATTTGTTGGTGTTTTTCAATTTCGAGGTTGTTGTTGAATTTGTTGGTGTTTTTCAATGTTGAAGTTGTTGTTGAATTTGTTGGTGATTTTCAATGTTGAGGTTGTTGTTGTTTTTCAATGTTGAGGTTGCTGTTGAATTTGTTGGTGTTTTTCAATGTTGAGGTTGTTGTTGAATTTGTTGGTGTTTTTCAATGTTGAGGTTGTTGTTGTTTTTCAATGTTGAGGTTGCTGTTGAATTTGTTGGTGTTTTTCAATGTTTAGGTTGTTGTTGTTTTTCAATGTTGAGGTTGTTGTTGAATTTGTTGGTGTTTTTCAATGTTGAGGTTGTTGTTGAATTTGTTGCTGTTTTTCAATGTTGAGGTTGTTGTTATTTTTCAATGTTGAGGTTGTTGTTGAGTTTGTTGGTGTTTTTCAATGTTGAGGTTCTTGTTTTTCAAAGCTGAGGTTGTTGTTGAATTTGTTGGTGTTTTTCAATGTTGAGGTTGTTGTTGAATTTGTTGGTGTTTTTCAATGTTGAGGTTGATGTTGTTTTTCAATGTTGAGGTTGTTGTTGAATTTTTTGGTGTTTTTCAATGTTTAGGTTGTGGTTGTTTTTCAATGTTGAGGTTGTTGTTGAATTTGTTGGTGTTTTTCAATGTTGAGTTTGTTGTTGAATTTGTTGGTGTTTTTCAATTTCGAGGTTGTTGTTGAATTTGTTGGTGTTTTTCAATGATGAGGTTGTTGTTGTTTTTCCATGTTGAGGTTGTTGAATTTGTGGGTGTTTTTCAATCTTGAGTTTGTTGTTGAATTTGTTGGTGTTTTTCAATGTTGAGGTTGTTGTTGAATTTGTTGGTGTTTTTCAATGTTGAGGTTGTTGTTATTTTTCAATGTTGAGGTTGTTGAAATTGTTGGTGTTTTTCAATGTTGAGGTTGTTTTTGAATTTGTTGGTGTTTTTCAATGTTGAGGTTGTTGTTGAATTTGTTGGTGTTTTTCAATGTTGAGGTTGTTGTTGTTTTTAAATGTTGAAGTTGTTGTTGAATTTGCTGGTGTTTTTTCAATTTTGAGGTTGTTGGTGTTGTTCAATGTTGAGGTTGATTTTGAATTTGAGGGTGTTTTTCAATGTCGAGGTTGTTGTTGAATTTGTTGGTGTTTTTCAATGTTGCGGTTGTTGTTGTTTTTCAATGTTGAGGTTGTTGTTGAATTTGTTGGTGTTTTTCAATGTTGAGATTGTTGTTATTTTTCAATGTTGAGGTTGTTGTTGAATTTGTTGGTGTTTTTAAATGTTGAGGTTGTTGTTGAATTTGTTGGTGTTTTGCAATGTTGAGGTTGTTGTTGTTTTTCAATGTTGAGGTTGTTGTTGAATTTGTTGGTGTTTTTCAATGTTGAGGTTTTTGTTGTTTTTCAATGTTGAGGTTGTTGTTGTATTTGTTGGTGTTTTTCAATTTCGAGGTTGTTGTTGAATTTGTTGGTGTTTTTCAATGTTGAAGTTGTTGTTGAATTTGTTGGTGATTTTCAATGTTGAGGTTGTTGTTGTTTTTCAATGTTGAGGTTGCTGTTGAATTTGTTGGTGTTTTTCAATGTTTAGGTTGTTGTTGTGTTTCAATGTTGAGGTTCTTGTTGAATTTGTTGGTGTTTTTCAATGTTGAGGCTGTTGTTGAATTTGTTGGTGTTTTTCAATGTTGAGGTTGTTGTTATTTTTCAATGTTGAGGTTGTTGTTGAGTTTGTTGGTGTTTTTCAATGTTGAGGTTGTTGTTGAATTTGTTGGTGTTTTTCAATGTTGAGGTTGCTGTTGAATTTGTTGGTGTTTTTCAATGTTGAGGTTGCTGTTGTTTTTCAATGTTGAGGTGATTGTTGAATTTGTTGGTGTTTTTCAACGTTGAGGTTGTTGTTGAATTTGTTGGTGTTTTTCAATGTTGAGGTTGTTGTTGTTTTTCAATGTTGAGGTTGTTGTTGAATTTGTTGCTGTTTTTCAATGTTGAGTTAGTTGTTGTTTTTCAATGTTGAGGTTGTTGTTGAATTTGTTGGTGTTTTTCAATGTTGAGGTTGTTGTTGTTTTTCAATGTTGAGGTTGTTTTTGAATTTGTTGGTGTTTTTCAATGTTGAGGTTGTTGTTGTTTTTCAATGTTGAGGTTGTTGGTGAATTTGTTGGTGCTTTTCAATGTTGAGATTGTTGTTGAATTTGTTGGTGTTTTTCAATGTTGAGGTTGTTGTTGAATTTGTTCGTGTTTTTCAATGTTGAGGTTGTTGGTGTTTTTCAATGTTGAGGTTGTTGTTGAATTTGTTGGTGTTTTTCAATGTTGAGGTTGTTGTTGAATTTGTTGGTGTTTTTTCAATTTTGAGGTTGTTGGTGTTGTTCAATGTTGAGGTTGATTTTGAATTTGAGGGTGTTTTTCAATGTCGAGGTTGTTGTTGAATTTGTTGGTGTTTTTCAATGTTGAGGTTGTTGTTGTTTTTCAATGTTGAGGTTGTTGTTGAATTTGTTGGTGTTTTTCAATGTTGAGATTGTTGTTGTTTTTCAATGTTGAGGTTGTTGTTGAATTTGTTGGTGTTTTTAAATGTTGAGGATGTTGTTGAATTTGTTGGTGTTTTGCAATGTTGAGGTTGTTGTTGTTTTTCAATGTTGAGGTTGTTGTTGAATTTGTTGGTGTTTTTCAATGTTGAGGTTTTTGTTGTTTTTCGATGTTGAGGTTGTTGTTGTATTTGTTGGTGTTTTTCAATTTCGAGGTTGTTGTTGAATTTGTTGGACTTTTTCAATGTTGAAGTTGTTGTTGAATTTGTTGGTGATTTTCAATGTTGAGGTTGTTGTTGTTTTTCAATGTTGAGGTTGCTGTTGAATTTGTTGGTGTTTTTCAATGTTGAGGTTGTTGTTGAATTTGTTGGTGTTTTTCAATGTTGAGGTTGTTGTTGTTTTTCAATGTTGAGGTTGCTGTTGAATTTGTTGGTGTTTTTCAATGTTTAGGTTGTTGTTGTTTTTCAATGTTGAGGTTGTTGTTGAATTTGTTGGTGTTTTTCAATGTTGAGGTTGTTGTTGAATTTGTTGGTGTTTTTCAATGTTGAGGTTGTTGTTATTTTTCAATGTTGAGGTTGTTGTTGAGTTTGTTGGTGTTTTTCAATGTTGAGGTTTTTGTTGAATTTGTTGGTGTTTTTCAATGTTGAGGTTGCTGTTGTTTTTCAATGTTGAGGTTATTGTTGAATTTGTTGCTGTTTTTCAACGTTGAGGTTGTTGTTGAATTTGTTGGTGTTTTTCAATGTTGAGGTTGTTGTTGTTTTTCAATGTTGAGGTTGTTGTTGAATTTGTTGCTGTTTTTCAATGTTGAGTTAGTTGTTTTTCAATGTTGAGGTTGTTGTTGAATTTGTTGGTGTTTTTCAATGTTGAGGTTGTTGTTGTTTTTCAATGTTGAGGTTGTTTTTGAATTTGTTGGTGTTTTTCAATGTTGAGGTTGTTGTTGTTTTTCAATGTTGAGGTTGTTGTTGAATTTGTTGGTGCTTTTCAATGTTGAGATTGTTGTTGAATTTGTTGGTGTTTTTCAATGTTGAGGTTGTTGTTGAATTTGTTGGTGTTTTTACATGTTTAGTTTGTGGTTGTTTTTCAATGTTGAGGTTGTTTTTGAATTTGTTTGTGTTTTTCAATGTTGAGGTTGTTGTTGTTTTTCAATTTTGAGGTTGTTGTTGAATTTGTTGGTGTTTTTCAATGTTGAGGTTGTTGTTGTTTTTCAATGTTGTGGTTGTTGTTGAATTTGTTGGTGTTTTTCAATTTCGAGGTTGTTGTTGAATTTCTTGGTGTTTTTCAATGAAGAAGTTGTTTTTGAATTTGTTGGTGTTTTTCAATGTTGAGGTTGTTGTTGTTTTTCAATGTTGAGGTTGTTGTTGAATTTGTTGGTGTTTTTCAATGTTGAGGTTGTTGTTGTTTTTCAATGCTGAGGTTGTTGTTGAATTTGTTGGTGCTTTTCAATGTTGAGGTTGTTGTTGAATTTGTTGGTGTTTTTCAATGTTGAGGTTGTTGTTGTTTTTCAATGTTGAGGTTGTTGTTGAATTTGTTGGTGTTTTTCAATGTTGAGGGTGTTGTTGTTTTTCAATGTTGAGGTTGTTGTTGAATTTGTTGGTGTTTTTCAATTTCGAGGTTGTTGTTGAATTTGAAAAACAACAACAACCTCAACATTGAAAAACAGAAACAATGTTGAGGTTATTGTTGAATTTGTTGGTGTTTTTCAATGTTGAGGTTGTTGTTGTTTTTCAATGTTGAGGTTGTTTTTGAATTTGTTGGTGTTTTTCAATGTTGAGTTTGTTGTTGTTTTTCAATGTTGAGGTTGTTGTTGAATTTGTTGGTGTTTTTCAATGTTGAGGTTGTTGTTGTTTTTAAATGTTGAAGTTGTTGTTGAATTTGCTGGTGTTTTTTCAATTTTGAGGTTGGTGTTGTTCAATGTTGAGGTTGATTTTGAATTTGAGGGTGTTTTTCAATGTCGAGGTTGTTGTTGAATTTGTTGGTGTTTTTCAATGTTGAGGTTGTTGTTGTTTTTCAATGTTGAGGTTGTTGTTGAATTTGTTGGTGTTTTTCAATGTTGAGATTGCTGTTGTTTTTCAATGTTGAGGTTGTTGTTGAATTTGTTGGTGTTTTTAAATGTTGAGGTTGTTGTTGAATTTGTTGGTGTTTTGCAATGTTAAGGTTGTTGTTGTTTTTCAATGTTGAGGTTGTTGTTGAATTTGTTGGTGTTTTTCAATGTTGAGGTTTTTGTTGTTTTTCAATGTTGAGGTTGTTGTTGTATTTGCTGGTGTGTTTCAATTTCGAGGTTGTTGTTGAATTTGTTGGTGTTTTTCAATGTTGAAGTTGTTGTTGAATTTGTTGGTGATTTTCAATGCTGAGGTTGTTGTTGTTTTTCAATGTTGAGGTTGCTGTTGAATTTGTTGGTGTTTTTCAATGTTGAGGTTGTTGTTGAATTTGTTGGTGTTTTTCAATGTTGAGGTTGTTGTTGTTTTTCAATGTTGAGGTTGTTGTTGAATTTGTTGGTGTTTTTCAATGTTTTGGTTGTTGTTGTGTTTCAATGTTGAGGTTCTTGTTGAATTTGTTGGTGTTTTTCAATGTTGAGGTTGTTGTTGAATTTGTTGGTGTTTTTCAATGTTGAGGTTGTTGTTATTTTTCAATGTTGAGGTTGTTGTTGAATTCGTTGGTGTTTTTCAATGTTGAGGTTGCTGTTGAATTTGTTGGTGTTTTTCAATGTTGAGGTTGCTGTTGCTTTTCAATGTTGAGGTTGTTGTTGAATTTGTTGGTGTTTTTCAACGTTGAGGTTGTTGTTGAATTTGTTGGTGTTTTTCAATGTTGAGGTTGTTGTTGTTTTTCAATGTTGAGGTTGTTGTTGAATTTGTTGCTGTTTTTCAATGTTGAGTTAGTTGTTGTTTTTCAATGTTGAGGTTGTTGTTGAATTTGTTGGTGTTTTTCAATGTTGAGGTTGTTGTTGTTTTTCAATGTTGAGATTGTTTTTGAATTTGTTGGTGTTTTTCAATGTTGAGGTTGTTGTTGTTTTTCAATGTTGAGGTTGTTGTTGAATTTGTTGGTGCTTTTCAATGTTGAGATTGTTGTTGAATTTGTTGGTGTTTTTCAATGTTGAGGTTGTTGTTGAATTTGTTGGTGTTTTTCAATGTTGAGGTTGTTGGTGTTTTTCAATGTTGAGGTTGTTGTTGAATTTGTTGGTGTTTTTGAATGTTGAGGTTGTTGTTGAATTTGTTGGCTGTTTTTCAATGTTGAGGTTGTTGTTGTTTTTAAATGTTGAGGTTGTTGTTGAATTTGCTGGTGTTTTTTCAATTTTGAGGTTGTTGGTGTTGTTCAATGTTGAGTTTGATTTTGAATTTGAGGGTGTTTTTCAATGTCGAGGTTGTTGTTGAATTTGTTGGTGTTTTTCAATGTTGAGGTTGTTGTTGTTTTTCAATGTTGAGGTTGTTGTTGAATTTGTTGGTGTTTTTCAATGTTGAGATTGTTGTTGTTTTTCAATGTTGAGGTTGTTGTTGAATTTGTTGGTGTTTTTAAATGTTGAGGTTGTTGTTGAATTTGTTGGTGTTTTGCAGCGTTGAGGTTGTTGTTTTTTTTCAATGTTGAGGTTGTTGTTGAATTTGTTGGTGTTTTTCAATGTTGAGGTTTTTGTTGTTTTTCAATGTTGAGGTTGTTGTTGAATTTGTTGGTGTTTTTCAATGTTGAGATTGTTGTTGTTTTTCAATGTTGAGGTTGTTGTTGAATTTGTTGGTGTTTTTAAATGTTGAGGTTGTTGTTGAATTTGTTGGTGTTTTGCAATGTTGAGGTTGTTGTTGTTTTTCAATGTTGAGGTTGTTGTTGAATTTGTTGGTGTTTTTCAATGTTGAGGTTTTTGTTGTTTTTCAATGTTGAGGTTGTTGTTGTATTTGTTGGTGTTTTTCAATTTCGAGGTTGTTGTTGAATTTGTTGATGTTTTTCAATGTTGAAGTTGTTGTTGAATTTGTTGGTGATTTTCAATGTTGAGGTTGTTGTTGTTTTTCAATGTTGAGGTTGCTGTTGAATTTGTTGGTGTTTTTCAATGTTGAGGTTGTTGTTGAATTTGTTGGTGTTTTTCAATGTTGAGGTTGTTGTTGTTTTTCAATGTTGAGGTTGCTGTTGAATTTGTTGGTGTTTTTCAATGTTGAGGTTGTTGTTGAATTTGTTGGTGTTTTTCAATGATGAGGTTGTTGTTGTTTTGCAATGTTGAGGTTGTTGTTGAATTTGTTGGTGTTTTTCAATGTTGAGGTTGTTGTTGAATTTGTTGGTGTTTTTCAATGTTGAGGTTGTTGTTGAATTTGTTGGTGTTTTTCAATGTTGAGGTTGTTGTTGTTTTTCAATGTTGAGGTTGCTGTTGAATTTGTTGGTGTTTTTCAATGTTGAGGTTGTTGTTGAATTTGTTGGTGTTTTTCAATGTTGAGGTTGTTGTTGTTTTTCAATGTTGAGGTTGTTGTTGAATTTGTTGGTGTTTTTCAATGTTTTGGTTGTTGTTGTGTTTCAATGTTGAGGTTCTTGTTGAATTTGTTGGTGTTTTTCAATGTTGAGGTTGTTGTTGAATTTGTTGGTGTTTTTCAATGTTGAGGTTGTTGTTATTTTTCAATGTTGAGGTTGTTGTTGAATTCGTTGGTGTTTTTCAATGTTGAGGTTGCTGTTGAATTTGTTGGTGTTTTTCAATGTTGAGGTTGCTGTTGCTTTTCAATGTTGAGGTTGTTGTTGAATTTGTTGGTGTTTTTCAACGTTGAGGTTGTTGTTGAATTTGTTGGTGTTTTTCAATGTTGAGGTTGTTGTTGTTTTTCAATGTTGAGGTTGTTGTTGAATTTGTTGCTGTTTTTCAATGTTGAGTTAGTTGTTGTTTTTCAATGTTGAGGTTGTTGTTGAATTTGTTGGTGTTTTTCAATGTTGAGGTTGTTGTTGTTTTTCAATGTTGAGGTTGTTTTTGAATTTGTTGGTGTTTTTCAATGTTGAGGTTGTTGTTGAATTTGTTGGTGTTTTTCAATGTTGAGGTTGTTGGTGTTTTTCAATGTTGAGGTTGTTGTTGAATTTGTTGGTGTTTTTGAATGTTGAGGTTGTTGTTGAATTTGTTGGCTGTTTTTCAATGTTGAGGTTGTTGTTGTTTTTAAATGTTGAGGTTGTTGTTGAATTTGCTGGTGTTTTTTCAATTTTGAGGTTCTTGGTGTTGTTCAATGTTGAGTTTGATTTTGAATTTGAGGGTGTTTTTCAATGTCGAGGTTGTTGTTGAATTTGTTGGTGTTTTTCAATGTTGAGGTTGTTGTTGTTTTTCAATGTTGAGGTTGTTGTTGAATTTGTTGGTGTTTTTCAATGTTGAGATTGTTGTTGTTTTTCAATGTTGAGGTTGTTGTTGAATTTGTTGGTGTTTTTAAATGTTGAGGTTGTTGTTGAATTTGTTGGTGTTTTGCAGCGTTGAGGTTGTTGTTTTTTTTCAATGTTGAGGTTGTTGTTGAATTTGTTGGTGTTTTTCAATGTTGAGGTTTTTGTTGTTTTTCAATGTTGAGGTTGTTGTTGAATTTGTTGGTGTTTTTCAATGTTGAGATTGTTGTTGTTTTTCAATGTTGAGGTTGTTGTTGAATTTGTTGGTGTTTTTAAATGTTGAGGTTGTTGTTGAATTTGTTGGTGTTTTGCAATGTTGAGGTTGTTGTTGTTTTTCAATGTTGAGGTTGTTGTTGAATTTGTTGGTGTTTTTCAATGTTGAGGTTTTTGTTGTTTTTCAATGTTGAGGTTGTTGTTGTATTTGTTGGTGTTTTTCAATTTCGAGGTTGTTGTTGAATTTGTTGATGTTTTTCAATGTTGAAGTTGTTGTTGAATTTGTTGGTGATTTTCAATGTTGAGGTTGTTGTTGTTTTTCAATGTTGAGGTTGCTGTTGAATTTGTTGGTGTTTTTCAATGTTGAGGTTGTTGTTGAATTTGTTGGTGTTTTTCAATGTTGAGGTTGTTGTTGTTTTTCAATGTTGAGGTTGCTGTTGAATTTGTTGGTGTTTTTCAATGTTGAGGTTGTTGTTGAATTTGTTGGTGTTTTTCAATGATGAGGTTGTTGTTGTTTTGCAATGTTGAGGTTGTTGTTGAATTTGTTGGTGTTTTTCAATGTTGAGGTTGTTGTTGAATTTGTTGGTGTTTTTCAATGTTGAGGTTGTTGTTGAATTTGTTGGTGTTTTTCAATGTTGAGGTTGTTGTTGTTTTTCAATGTTGAGGTTGCTGTTGAATTTGTTGGTGTTTTTCAATGTTGAGGTTGTTGTTGAATTTGTTGGTGTTTTTCAATGTTGAGGTTGTTGTTGTTTTTCAATGTTGAGGTTGTTGTTGAATTTGTTGGTGTTTTTCAATGTTTTGGTTGTTGTTGTGTTTCAATGTTGAGGTTCTTGTTGAATTTGTTGGTGTTTTTCAATTTGAGGTTGTTGTTGAATTTGTTGGTGTTTTTCAATGTTGAGGTTGTTGTTATTTTTCAATGTTGAGGTTGTTGTTGAATTCGTTGGTGTTTTTCAATGTTGAGGTTGCTGTTGAATTTGTTGGTGTTTTTCAATGTTGAGGTTGCTGTTGCTTTTCAATGTTGAGGTTGTTGTTGAATTTGTTGGTGTTTTTCAACGTTGAGGTTGTTGTTGAATTTGTTGGTGTTTTTCAATGTTGAGGTTGTTGTTGTTTTTCAATGTTGAGGTTGTTGTTGAATTTGTTGCTGTTTTTCAATGTTGAGTTAGTTGTTGTTTTTCAATGTTGAGGTTGTTGTTGAATTTGTTGGTGTTTTTCAATGTTGAGGTTGTTGTTGTTTTTCAATGTTGAGGTTGTTTTTGAATTTGTTGGTGTTTTTCAATGTTGAGGTTGTTGTTTTTCAATGTTGAGGTTGTTGTTGAATTTGTTGGTGCTTTTCAATGTTGAGATTGTTGTTGAATTTGTTGGTGTTTTTCAATGTTGAGGTTGTTGTTGAATTTGTTGGTGTTTTTCAATGTTGAGGTTGTTGGTGTTTTTCAATGTTGAGGTTGTTGTTGAATTTGTTGGTGTTTTTGAATGTTGAGGTTGTTGTTGAATTTGTTGGCTGTTTTTCAATGTTGAGGTTGTTGTTGTTTTTAAATGTTGAGGTTGTTGTTGAATTTGCTGGTGTTTTTTCAATTTTGAGGTTGTTGGTGTTGTTCAATGTTGAGTTTGATTTTGAATTTGAGGGTGTTTTTCAATGTCGAGGTTGTTGTTGAATTTGTTGGTGTTTTTCAATGTTGAGGTTGTTGTTGTTTTTCAATGTTGAGGTTGTTGTTGAATTTGTTGGTGTTTTTCAATGTTGAGATTGTTGTTGTTTTTCAATGTTGAGGTTGTTGTTGAATTTGTTGGTGTTTTTAAATGTTGAGGTTGTTGTTGAATTTGTTGGTGTTTTGCAGCGTTGAGGTTGTTGTTTTTTTTCGATGTTGAGGTTGTTGTTGAATTTGTTGGTGTTTTTCAATGTTGAGGTTTTTGTTGTTTTTCAATGTTGAGGTTGTTGTTGAATTTGTTGGTGTTTGTCAATGTTGAAGTTGTTGTTGAATTTGTTGGTGTTTTTAAATGTTGAGGTTGTTGTTGAATTTGTTGGTGTTTTGCAATGTTGAGGTTGTTGTTGTTTTTCAATGTTGAGGTTGTTGTTGAATTTGTTGGTGTTTTTCAATGTTGAGGTTTTTGTTGTTTTTCAATGTTGAGGTTGTTGTTGTATTTGTTGGTGTTTTTCAATTTCGAGGTTGTTGTTGAATTTGTTGATGTTTTTCAATGTTGAAGTTGTTGTTGAATTTGTTGGTGATTTTCAATGTTGAGGTTGTTGTTGTTTTTCAATGTTGAGGTTGCTGTTGAATTTGTTGGTCTTTTTCAATGTTGAGGTTGTTGTTGAATTTGTTGGTGTTTTTCAATGTTGAGGTTGTTGTTGTTTTTCAATGTTGAGGTTGCTGTTGAATTTGTTGGTGTTTTTCAATGTTGAGGTTGTTGTTGAATTTGTTGGTGTTTTTCAATGATGAGGTTGTTGTTGTTTTGCAATGTTGAGGTTGTTGTTGAATTTGTTGGTGTTTTTCAATGTTGAGGTTGTTGTTGAATTTGTTGGTGTTTTTCAATGTTGAGGTTGTTGTTGAATTTGTTGGTGTTTTTCAATGTTGAGGTTGTTGTTGTTTTTCAATGTTGAGGTTGTTGTTGAATTTGTTGGTGTTTTTCAATGTTTAGGTTGTTGTTGTGTTTCAATGTTGAGGTTCTTGTTGAATTTGTTGGTGTTTTTCAATTTTGAGGTTGTTGTTGAATTTGTTGGTGTTTTTCAATGTTGAGGTTGTTGTTATTTTTCAATGTTGAGGTTGTTGTTGAATTCGTTGGTGTTTTTCAATGTTGAGGTTGCTGTTGAATTTGTTGGTGTTTTTCAATGTTGAGGTTGCTGTTGCTTTTCAATGTTGAGGTTGTTGTTGAATTTGTTGGTGTTTTTCAACGTTGAGGTTGTTGTTGAATTTGTTGGTGTTTTTCAATGTTGAGGTTGTTGTTGTTTTTCAATGTTGAGGTTGTTGTTGAATTTGTTGCTGTTTTTCAATGTTGAGTTAGTTGTTGTTTTTCAATGTTGAGGTTGTTGTTGAATTTGTTGGTGTTTTTCAATGTTGAGGTTGTTGTTGTTTTTCAATGTTGAGGTTGTTTTTGAATTTGTTGGTGTTTTTCAATGTTGAGGTTGTTGTTGTTTTTCAATGTTGAGGTTGTTGTTGAATTTGTTGGTGCTTTTCAATGTTGAGATTGTTGTTGAATTTGTTGGTGTTTTTCAATGTTGAGGTTGTTGTTGAATTTGTTGGTGTTTTTCAATGTTGAGGTTGTTGGTGTTTTTCAATGTTGAGGTTGTTGTTGAATTTGTTGGTGTTTTTGAATGTTGAGGTTGTTGTTGAATTTGTTGGCTGTTTTTCAATGTTGAGGTTGTTGTTGTTTTTAAATGTTGAGGTTGTTGTTGAATTTGCTGGTGTTTTTTCAATTTTGAGGTTGTTGGTGTTGTTCAATGTTGAGTTTGATTTTGAATTTGAGGGTGTTTTTCAATGTCGAGGTTGTTGTTGAATTTGTTGGTGTTTTTCAATGTTGAGGTTGTTGTTGTTTTTCAATGTTGAGGTTGTTGTTGAATTTGTTGGTGTTTTTCAATGTTGAGATTGTTGTTGTTTTTCAATGTTGAGGTTGTTGTTGAATTTGTTGGTGTTTTTAAATGTTGAGGTTGTTGTTGAATTTGTTGGTGTTTTGCAGCGTTGAGGTTGTTGTTTTTTTTCAATGTTGAGGTTGTTGTTGAATTTGTTGGTGTTTTTCAATGTTGAGGTTTTTGTTGTTTTTCAATGTTGAGGTTGTTGTTGAATTTGTTGGTGTTTTTCAATGTTGAGATTGTTGTTGTTTTTCAATGTTGAGGTTGTTGTTGAATTTGTTGGTGTTTTTAAATGTTGAGGTTGTTGTTGAATTTGTTGGTGTTTTGCAATGTTGAGGTTGTTGTTGTTTTTCAATGTTGAGGTTGTTGTTGAATTTGTTGGTGTTTTTCAATGTTGAGGTTTTTGTTGTTTTTCAATGTTGAGGTTGTTGTTGTATTTGTTGGTGTTTTTCAATTTCGAGGTTGTTGTTGAATTTGTTGATGTTTTTCAATGTTGAAGTTGTTGTTGAATTTGTTGGTGATTTTCAATGTTGAGGTTGTTGTTGTTTTTCAATGTTGAGGTTGCTGTTGAATTTGTTGGTGTTTTTCAATGTTGAGGTTGTTGTTGAATTTGTTGGTGTTTTTCAATGTTGAGGTTGTGGTTGTTTTTCAATGTTGAGGTTGCTGTTGAATTTGTTGGTGTTTTTCAATGTTGAGGTTGTTGTTGAATTTGTTGGTGTTTTTCAATGTTGAGGTTGTTGTTGTTTTTCAATGTTGAGGTTGCTGTTGAATTTGTTGCTGTTTTTCAATGTTTAGGTTGTTGTTGTTTTTCAATGTTGAGGTTGTTGTTGAATTTGTTGGTGTTTTTCAATGTTGAGGTTGTTGTTGAATTTGTTGGTGTTTTTCAATGTTGAGGTTGTTGTTATTTTTCAATGTTGAGGTTGTTGTTGAGTTTGTTGGTGTTTTTCAATGTTGAGGTTGTTGTTGAATTTGTTGGTGTTTTTCAATGTTGAGGTTGTTGTTGAATTTGTTGGTGTTTTTCAATGTTGAGGTTGCTGTTGTTTTTCAATGTTGAGGTTATTGTTGAATTTGTTGCTGTTTTTCAACGTTGAGGTTGTTGTTGAATTTGTTGGTGTTTTTCAATGTTGAGGTTGTTGTTTGTTTTCAATGTTGAGGTTGTTGTTGAATTTGTTGCTGTTTTTCAATGTTGAGTTAGTTGTTTTTCAATGTTGAGGTTGTTGTTGAATTTGTTGGTGTTTTTCAATGTTGAGGTTGTTGTTGTTTTTCAATGTTGAGGTTGTTTTTGAATTTGTTGGTGTTTTTCAATGTTGAGGTTGTTGTTGTTATTCAATGTTGAGGTTGTTGTTGAATTTGTTGGTGCTTTTCAATGTTGAGATTGTTGTTGAATTTGTTGGTGTTTTTCAATGTTGAGGTTGTTGTTGAATTTGTTGGTGTTTTTAAATGTTTAGTTTGTGGTTGTTTTTCAATGTTGAGGTTGTTTTTGAATTTGTTTGTGTTTTTCAATGTTGAGGTTGTTGTTGTTTTTCAATTTTGAGGTTGTTGTTGAATTTGTTGGTGTTTTTCAATGTTGAGGTTGTTGTTGTTTTTCAATGTTGTGGTTGTTGTTGAATTTGTTGGTGTTTTTCAATTTCGAGGTTGTTGTTGAATTTCTTGGTGTTTTTCAATGAACAAGTTGTTTTTGAATTTGTTGGTGTTTTTCAATGTTGAGGTTGTTGTTGTTTTTCAATGTTGAGGTTGTTGTTGAATTTGTTGGTGTTTTTCAATGTTGAGGTTGTTGTTGTTTTTCAATGCTGAGGTTGTTGTTGAATTTGTTGGTGTTTTTCAATGTTCAGGTTGTTGTTGAATTTGTTGGTGTTTTTCAATGTTGAGGTTGTTGTTGTTTTTCAATGTTGAGGTTGTTGTTGAATTTGTTGGTGTTTTTCAATGATGAGGTTGTTGTTGTTTTTCAATGTTGAGGTTGTTGTTGAATTTGTTGGTGTTTTTCAATTTCGAGGTTGTTGTTGAATTTGTTTCTGTTTTTCAATGTTGAGGTTGTTGTTGTTTTTCAATGTTGAGGTTATTGTTGAATTTGTTGGTGTTTTTCAATGTTGAGGTTGTTGTTGTTTTTCAATGTTGAGGTTGTTGTTGAATTTGTTGCTGTTTTTCAATGTTGAGTTAGTTGTTGTTTTTCAATGTTGAGGTTGTTGTTGAATTTGTTGGTGTTTTTCAATGTTGAGGTTGTTGTTGTTTTTCAATGTTGAGGTTGTTTTTGAATTTGTTGGTGTTTTTCAATGTTGAGGTTGTTGTTTTTCAATGTTGAGGTTGTTGTTGAATTTGTTGGTGCTTTTCAAAGTTGAGATTGTTGTTGAATTTGTTGGTGTTTTTCAATGTTGAGGTTGTTGTTGAATTTGTTGGTGTTTTTCAATGTTGAGGTTGTTGGTGTTTTTCAATGTTGAGGTTGTTGTTGAATTTGTTGGTGTTTTTGAATGTTGAGGTTGTTGTTGAATTTGTTGGCTGTTTTTCAATGTTGAGGTTGTTGTTGTTTTTAAATGTTGAGGTTGTTGTTGAATTTGCTGGTGTTTTTTCAATTTTGAGGTTGTTGGTGTTGTTCAATGTTGAGTTTGATTTTGAATTTGAGGGTGTTTTTCAATGTCGAGGTTGTTGTTGAATTTGTTGGTGTTTTTCAATGTTGAGGTTGTTGTTGTTTTTCAATGTTGAGGTTGTTGTTGAATTTGTTGGTGTTTTTCAATGTTGAGATTGTTGTTGTTTTTCAATGTTGAGGTTGTTGTTGAATTTGTTGGTGTTTTTAAATGTTGAGGTTGTTGTTGAATTTGTTGGTGTTTTGCAGCGTTGAGGTTGTTGTTTTTTTTCAATGTTGAGGTTGTTGTTGAATTTGTTGGTGTTTTTCAATGTTGAGGATTTTGTTGTTTTTCAATGTTGAGGTTGTTGTTGAATTTGTTGGTGTTTTTCAATGTTGAGATTGTTGTTGTTTTTCAATGTTGAGGTTGTTGTTGAATTTGTTGGTGTTTTTAAATGTTGAGGTTGTTGTTGAATTTGTTGGTGTTTTGCAATGTTGAGGTTGTTGTTGTTTTTCAATGTTGAGGTTGTTGTTGAATTTGTTGGTGTTTTTCAATGTTGAGGTTTTTGTTGTTTTTCAATGTTGAGGTTGTTGTTGTATTTGTTGGTGTTTTTCAATTTCGAGGTTGTTGTTGAATTTGTTGATGTTTTTCAATGTTGAAGTTGTTGTTGAATTTGTTGGTGATTTTCAATGTTGAGGTTGTTGTTGTTTTTCAATGTTGAGGTTGCTGTTGAATTTGTTGGTGTTTTTCAATGTTGAGGTTGTTGTTGAATTTGTTGGTGTTTTTCAATGTTGAGGTTGTTGTTGTTTTTCAATGTTGAGGTTGCTGTTGAATTTGTTGGTGTTTTTCAATGTTGAGGTTGTTGTTGAATTTGTTGGTGTTTTTCAATGATGAGGTTGTTGTTGTTTTGCAATGTTGAGGTTGTTGTTGAATTTGTTGGTGTTTTTCAATGTTGAGGTTGTTGTTGAATTTGTTGGTGTTTTTCAATGTTGAGGTTGTTGTTGAATTTGTTGGTGTTTTTCAATGTTGAGGTTGTTGTTGTTTTTCAATGTTGAGGTTGTTGTTGAATTTGTTGGTGTTTTTCAATGTTTAGGTTGTTGTTGTGTTTCAATGTTGAGGTTCTTGTTGAATTTGTTGGTGTTTTTCAATGTTGAGGTTGTTGTTGAATTTGTTGGTGTTTTTCAATGTTGAGGTTGTTGTTATTTTTCAATGTTGAGGTTGTTGTTGAATTCGTTGGTGTTTTTCAATGTTGAGGTTGCTGTTGAATTTGTTGGTGTTTTTCAATGTTGAGGTTGCTGTTGCTTTTCAATGTTGAGGTTGTTGTTGAATTTGTTGGTGTTTTTCAACGTTGAGGTTGTTGTTGAATTTGTTGGTGTTTTTCAATGTTGAGGTTGTTGTTGTTTTTCAATGTTGAGGTTGTTGTTGAATTTGTTGCTGTTTTTCAATGTTGAGTTAGTTGTTGTTTTTCAATGTTGAGGTTGTTGTTGAATTTGTTGGTGTTTTTCAATGTTGAGGTTGTTGTTGTTTTTCAATGTTGAGGTTGTTTTTGAATTTGTTGGTGTTTTTCAATGTTGAGGTTGTTGTTGTTTTTCAATGTTGAGGTTGTTGTTGAATTTGTTGGTGCTTTTCAATGTTGAGATTGTTGTTGAATTTGTTGGTGTTTTTCAATGTTGAGGTTGTTGTTGAATTTGTTGGTGTTTTTCAATGTTGAGGTTGTTGGTGTTTTTCAATGTTGAGGTTGTTGTTGAATTTGTTGGTGTTTTTGAATGTTGAGGTTGTTGTTGAATTTGTTGGCTGTTTTTCAATGTTGAGGTTGTTGTTGTTTTTAAATGTTGAGGTTGTTGTTGAATTTGCTGGTGTTTTTTCAATTTTGAGGTTGTTGGTGTTGTTCAATGTTGAGTTTGATTTTGAATTTGAGGGTGTTTTTCAATGTCGAGGTTGTTGTTGAATTTGTTGGTGTTTTTCAATGTTGAGGTTGTTGTTGTTTTTCAATGTTGAGGTTGTTGTTGAATTTGTTGGTGTTTTTCAATGTTGAGATTGTTGTTGTTTTTCAATGTTGAGGTTGTTGTTGAATTTGTTGGTGTTTTTAAATGTTGAGGTTGTTGTTGAATTTGTTGGTGTTTTGCAGCGTTGAGGTTGTTGTTTTTTTTCAATGTTGAGGTTGTTGTTGAATTTGTTGGTGTTTTTCAATGTTGAGGTTTTTGTTGTTTTTCAATGTTGAGGTTGTTGTTGAATTTGTTGGTGTTTTTCAATGTTGAGATTGTTGTTGTTTTTCAATGTTGAGGTTGTTGTTGAATTTGTTGGTGTTTTTAAATGTTGAGGTTGTTGTTGAATTTGTTGGTGTTTTGCAATGTTGAGGTTGTTGTTGTTTTTCAATGTTGAGGTTGTTGTTGAATTTGTTGGTGTTTTTCAATGTTGAGGTTTTTGTTGTTTTTCAATGTTGAGGTTGTTGTTGTATTTGTTGGTGTTTTTCAATTTCGAGGTTGTTGTTGAATTTGTTGATGTTTTTCAATGTTGAAGTTGTTGTTGAATTTGTTGGTGATTTTCAATGTTGAGGTTGTTGTTGTTTTTCAATGTTGAGGTTGCTGTTGAATTTGTTGGTGTTTTTCAATGTTGAGGTTGTTGTTGAATTTGTTGGTGTTTTTCAATGTTGAGGTTGTGGTTGTTTTTCAATGTTGAGGTTGCTGTTGAATTTGTTGGTGTTTTTCAATGTTGAGGTTGTTGTTGAATTTGTTGGTGTTTTTCAATGTTGAGGTTGTTGTTGTTTTTCAATGTTGAGGTTGCTGTTGAATTTGTTGCTGTTTTTCAATGTTTAGGTTGTTGTTGTTTTTCAATGTTGAGGTTGTTGTTGAATTTGTTGGTGTTTTTCAATGTTGAGGTTGTTGTTGAATTTGTTGGTGTTTTTCAATGTTGAGGTTGTTGTTATTTTTCAATGTTGAGGTTGTTGTTGAGTTTGTTGGTGTTTTTCAATGTTGAGGTTGTTGTTGAATTTGTTGGTGTTTTTCAATGTTGAGGTTGTTGTTGAATTTGTTGGTGTTTTTCAATGTTGAGGTTGCTGTTGTTTTTCAATGTTGAGGTTATTGTTGAATTTGTTGCTGTTTTTCAACGTTGAGGTTGTTGTTGAATTTGTTGGTGTTTTTCAATGTTGAGGTTGTTGTTTGTTTTCAATGTTGAGGTTGTTGTTGAATTTGTTGCTGTTTTTCAATGTTGAGTTAGTTGTTTTTCAATGTTGAGGTTGTTGTTGAATTTGTTGGTGTTTTTCAATGTTGAGGTTGTTGTTGTTTTTCAATGTTGAGGTTGTTTTTGAATTTGTTGGTGTTTTTCAATGTTGAGGTTGTTGTTGTTATTCAATGTTGAGGTTGTTGTTGAATTTGTTGGTGCTTTTCAATGTTGAGATTGTTGTTGAATTTGTTGGTGTTTTTCAATGTTGAGGTTGTTGTTGAATTTGTTGGTGTTTTTAAATGTTTAGTTTGTGGTTGTTTTTCAATGTTGAGGTTGTTTTTGAATTTGTTTGTGTTTTTCAATGTTGAGGTTGTTGTTGTTTTTCAATTTTGAGGTTGTTGTTGAATTTGTTGGTGTTTTTCAATGTTGAGGTTGTTGTTGTTTTTCAATGTTGTGGTTGTTGTTGAATTTGTTGGTGTTTTTCAATTTCGAGGTTGTTGTTGAATTTCTTGGTGTTTTTCAATGAACAAGTTGTTTTTGAATTTGTTGGTGTTTTTCAATTTTGAGGTTGTTGTTGTTTTTCAATGTTGAGGTTGTTGTTGAATTTGTTGGTGTTTTTCAATGTTGAGATTGTTGTTGTTTTTCAATGCTGAGGTTGTTGTTGAATTTGTTGGTGTTTTTCAATGTTGAGGTTGTTGTTGAATTTGTTGGTGTTTTTCAATGTTGAGGTTGTTGTTGTTTTTCAATGTTGAGGTTGTTGTTGAATTTGTTGGTGTTTTTCAATGATGAGGTTGTTGTTGTTTTTCAATGTTGAGGTTGTTGTTGAATTTGTTGGTGTTTTTCAATTTCGAGGTTGTTGTTGAATTTGTTTCTGTTTTTCAATGTTGAGGTTGTTGTTGTTTTTCAATGTTGAGGTTATTGTTGAATTTGTTGGTGTTTTTCAATGTTGAGGTTGTTGTTGTTTTTCAATGTTGAGGTTGTTTTTGAATTTGTTGGTGTTTTTCAATGTTGAGTTTGTTGTTGTTTTTCAATGTTGAGGTTGTTGTTGAATTTGTTGGTGTTTTTCAATGTTGAGGTTGTTGTTGTTTTTAAATGTTGAAGTTGTTGTTGAATTTGCTGGTGTTTTTTCAATTTTGAGGTTGTTGGTGTTGTTCAATGTTGAGGTTGATTTTGAATTTGAGGGTGTTTTTCAATGTCGAGGTTGTTGTTGAATTTGTTGGTGTTTTTCAATGTTGAGGTTGTTGTTTTTTTTCAATGTTGAGGTTGTTGTTGAATTTGTTGGTGTTTTTCAATGTTGAGATTGCTGTTGTTTTTCAATGTTGAGGTTGTTGTCGAATTTGTTGGTGTTTTTAAATGTTGAGGTTGTTGTTGAATTTGTTGGTGTTTTGCAATGTTAAGGTTGTTGTTGTTTTTCAATGTTGAGGTTGTTGTTGAATTTGTTGGTGTTTTTCAATGTTGAGGTTTTTGTTGTTTTTCAATGTTGAGGTTGTTGTTGTATTTGTTGGTGTGTTTCAATTTCGAGGTTGTTGTTGAATTTGTTGGTGTTTTTCAATGTTGAGGTTGCTGTTGAATTTGTTGGTGTTTTTCAATGTTGAGGTTGCTGTTGCTTTTCAATGTTGAGGTTGTTGTTGAATTTGTTGGTGTTTTTCAACGTTGAGGTTGTTGTTGAATTTGTTGGTGTTTTTCAATGTTGAGGTTGTTGTTGTTTTTCAATGTTGAGGTTGTTGTTGAATTTGTTGCTGTTTTTCAATGTTGAGTTAGTTGTTGTTTTTCAATGTTGAGGTTGTTGTTGAATTTGTTGGTGTTTTTCAATGTTGAGGTTGTTGTTGTTTTTCAATGTTGAGGTTGTTTTTGAATTTGTTGGTGTTTTTCAATGTTGAGGTTGTTGTTGTTTTTCAATGTTGATGTTGTTGTTGAATTTGTTGGTGCTTTTCAATGTTGAGATTGTTGTTGAATTTGTTGGTGTTTTTCAATGTTGAGGTTGTTGTTGAATTTGTTGGTGTTTTTCAATGTTGAGGTTGTTGGTGTTTTTCAATGTTGAGGTTGTTGTTGAATTTGTTGGTGTTTTTGAATGTTGAGGTTGTTGTTGAATTTGTTGGCTGTTTTTCAATGTTGAGGTTGTTGTTGTTTTTAAATGTTGAGGTTGTTGTTGAATTTGCTGGTGTTTTTTCAATTTTGAGGTTGTTGGTGTTGTTCAATGTTGAGTTTGATTTTGAATTTGAGGGTGTTTTTCAATGTCGAGGTTGTTGTTAAATTTGTTGGTGTTTTTCAATGTTGAGGTTGTTGTTGTTTTTCAATGTTGAGGTTGTTGTTGAATTTGTTGGTGTTTTTAAATGTTGAGGTTGTTGTTGAATTTGTTGGTGTTTTGCAGCGTTGAGGTTGTTGTTGTTTTTCAATGTTGAGGTTGTTGTTGAATTTGTTGGTGTTTTTCAATGTTGAGGTTTTTGTTGTTTTTCAATGTTGAGGTTGTTGTTGAATTTGTTGGTGCTTTTCAATGTTGAGATTGTTGTTGAATTTGTTGGTGTTTTTCAATGTTGAGGTTGTTGTTGAATTTGTTGGTGTTTTTCAATGTTGAGGTTGTTGGTGTTTTTCAATGTTGAGGTTGTTGTTGAATTTGTTGGTGTTTTTGAATGTTGAGGTTGTTGTTGAATTTGTTGGCTGTTTTTCAATGTTGAGGTTGTTGTTGTTTTTAAATGTTGAGGTTGTTGTTGAATTTGCTGGTGTTTTTTCAATTTTGAGGTTGTTGGTGTTGTTCAATGTTGAGTTTGATTTTGAATTTGAGGGTGTTTTTCAATGTCGAGGTTGTTGTTAAATTTGTTGGTGTTTTTCAATGTTGAGGTTGTTGTTGTTTTTCAATGTTGAGGTTGTTGTTGAATTTGTTGGTGTTTTTAAATGTTGAGGTTGTTGTTGAATTTGTTGGTGTTTTGCAGCGTTGAGGTTGTTGTTGTTTTTCAATGTTGAGGTTGTTGTTGAATTTGTTGGTGTTTTTCAATGTTGAGGTTTTTGTTGTTTTTCAATGTTGAGGTTGTTGTTGAATTTGTTGGTGTTTTTCAATGTTGAGATTGTTGTTGTTTTTCAATGTTGAGGTTGTTGTTGAATTTGTTGGTGTTTTTAAATGTTGAGGTTGTTGTTGAATTTGTTGGTGTTTTGCAATGTTGAGGTTGTTGTTGTTTTTCAATTTTGAGGTTGTTGTTGAATTTGTTGGTGTTTTTCAATGTTGAGGTTTTTGTTGTTTTTCAATGTTGAGGTTGTTGTTGTATTTGTTGGTGTTTTTCAATTTCGAGGTTGTTGTTGAATTTGTTGATGTTTTTCAATGTTGAAGTTGTTGTTGAATTTGTTGGTGATTTTCAATGTTGAGGTTGTTGTTGTTTTTCAATGTTGAGGTTGCTGTTGAATTTGTTGGTGTTTTTCAATGTTGAGGTTGTTGTTGAATTTGTTGGTGTTTTTCAATGTTGAGGTTGTTGTTGTTTTTCAATGTTGAGGTTGCTGTTGAATTTGTTGGTGTTTTTCAATGTTTAGGTGGTTGTTGTGTTTCAATGTTGAGGTTCTTGTTGAATTTGCTGGTGTTTTTCAATGTTGAGGTTGTTGTTGAATTTGTTGGTGTTTTTCAATGTTGAGGTTGTTGTTATTTTTCAATGTTGAGGTAGTTGTTGAGTTTGTTGGTGTTTTTCAATGTTGAGGTTGTTGTTGAATTTGTTGGTGTTTTTCAATGTTGAGGTTGCTGTTGAATTTGTTGGTGTTTTTCAATGTTGAGGTTGCTGTTGTTTTTCAATGTTGAGGTTGTTGTTGAATTTGTTGGTGTTTTTCAACGTTGAGGTTGTTGTTGAATTTGTTGGTGTTTTTCAATGTTGAGGTTGTTGTTGTTTTTCAATGTTGAGGTTGTTGTTGAATTTGTTGCTGTTTTTCAATGTTGAGTTAGTTGTTGTTTTTCAATGTTGAGGTTGTTGTTGAATTTGTTGGTGTTTTTCAATGTTGAGGTTGTTGCTGTTTTTCAATGTTGAGGTTGTTTTTGAATTTGTTGGTGTTTTTCAATGTTGAGGTTGTTGTTGTTTTTCAATGTTGAGGTTGTTGTTGAATTTGTTGGTGCTTTTCAATGTTGAGATTGTTGTTGAATTTGTTGGTGTTTTTCAATGTTGAGGTTGTTGTTGAATTTGTTGGTGTTTTTCAATGTTGAGGTTGTTGGTGTTTTTCAATGTTGAGGTTGTTGTTGAATTTGTTGGTGTTTTTGAATGTTGAGGTTGTTGTTGAATTTGTTGGTGTTTTTCAATGTTGAGGTTGTTGTTGTTTTTAAATGTTGAGGTTGTTGTTGAATTTGCTGGTGTTTTTTCAATTTTGAGGTTGTTGGTGTTGTTCAATGTTGAGGTTGATTTTGAATTTGAGGGTGTTTTTCAATGTCGAGGTTGTTGTTGAATTTGTTGGTGTTTTTCAATGTTGAAGTTGTTGTTGTTTTTCAATGTTGAGGTTGTTGTTGAATTTGTTGGTGTTTTTCAATGTTGAGATTGTTGTTGTTTTTCAATGTTGAGGTTGTTGTTGAATTTGTTGGTGTTTTTAAATGTTGAGGTTGTTGTTGAATTTGTTGGTGTTTTGCAATGTTGAGGTTGTTGTTGTTTTTCAATGTTGAGGTTGTTGTTGAATTTGTTGGTGTTTTTCAATGTTGAGGTTTTTGTTGTTTTTCAATGTTGAGGTTGTTGTTGTATTTGTTGGTGTTTTTCAATTTCGAGGTTGTTGTTGAATTTGTTTGTCTTTTTCAATGTTGAAGTTGTTGTTGAATTTGTTGGTGATTTTCAATGTTGAGGTTGTTGTTGTTTTTCAATGTTGAGGTTGCTGTTGAATTTGTTGGTGTTTTTCAATGTTGAGGTTGTTGTTGAATTTGTTGGTGTTTTTCAATGTTGAGGTTGTTGTTGTTTTTCATTGTTGAGGTTGCTGTTGAATTTGTTGGTGTTTTTCAATGTTGAGGTTGTTGTTGTTTTTCAATGTTGAGGTTGTTGTTGAATTTGTTGGTGTTTTTCAATGTTGAGGTTGTTGTTGAATTTGTTGGTGTTTTTCAATGTTGAGTTTGCTGTTGAATTTGTTGGTGTTTTTCAATGTTGAGGTTGCTGTTGTTTTTCAATGTTGAGGTTATTGTTGAATTTGTTGGTGTTTTTCAACGTTGAGGTTGTTGTTGAATTTGTTGGTGTTTTTCAATGTTGAGGTTGTTGTTGTTTTTCAATGTTGAGGTTGTTGTTGAATTTGTTGGTGTTTTTCAATGTTGAGGTTGTTGTTGTTTTTCAATGTTGAGGTTGTTTTTGAATTTGTTGGTGTTTTTCAATGTTGAGGTTGTTGTTGTTTTTCAATGTTGAGGTTGTTGTTGAATTTGTTGGTGCTTTTCAATGTTGAGATTGTTGTTGAATTTGTTGGTGTTTTTCAATGTTGAGGTTGTTGTTGAATTTGTTGGTGTTTTTCAATGTTGAGGTTGTTTTTGTTTTTCAATGTTGAGGTTGTTGTTGAATTTGTTGGTGTTTTTAAATGTTTAGTTTGTGGTTGTTTTTCAAAGTTGAGGTTGTTTTTGAATTTGTTTGTGTTTTTCAATGTTGAGGTTGTTGTTGTTTTTCAATTTTGAGGTTGTTGTTGAATTTGTTGGTGTTTTTCAATGTTGAGGTTGTTGTTGTTTTTCAATGTTGTGGTTGTTGTTGAATTTGTTGGTGTTTTTCAATTTCGAGGTTGTTGTTGAATTTCTTGGTGTTTTTCAATGAAGAAGTTGTTTTTGAATTTGTTGGTGTTTTTCAATGTTGAGGTTGTTGTTGTTTTTCAATGTTGAGGTTGTTGTTGAATTTGTTGGTGTTTTTCAATGTTGAGGTTGTTGTTGTTTTTCAATGCTGAGGTTGTTGTTGAATTTGTTGGTGTTTTTCAATGTTGAGGTTGTTGTTGAATTTGTTGGTGTTTTTCAATGTTGAGGTTGTTGTTGTTTTTCAATGTTGAGGTTGTTGTTGAATTTGTTGGTGTTTTTCAATGTTGAGGTTGTTGTTGTTTTTCAATGTTGAGGTTGTTGTTGAATTTGTTGGTGTTTTTCAATTTCGAGGTTGTTGTTGAATTTGTTTCTGTTTTTCAATGTTGAGGTTGTTGTTGTTTTTCAATGTTGAGGTTATTGTTGAATTTGTTGGTGTTTTTCAATGTTGAGGTTGTTGTTGTTTTTCAATGTTGAGGTTGTTTTTGAATTTGTTGGTGTTTTTCAATGTTGAGTTTGTTGTTGTTTTTCAATGTTGAGGTTGTTGTTGAATTTGTTGGTGTTTTTCAATGTTGAGGTTGTTGTTGTTTTTAAATGTTGAAGTTGTTGTTGAATTTGCTGGTGTTTTTTCAATTTTGAGGTTGTTGGTGTTGTTCAATGTTGAGGTTGATTTTGAATTTGAGGGTGTTTTTCAATGTCGAGGTTGTTGTTGAATTTGTTGGTGTTTTTCAATGTTGAGGTTGTTGTTGTTTTTCAATGATGAGGTTGTTGTTGAATTTGTTGGTGTTTTTCAATGTTGAGATTGTTGTTGTTTTTCAATGTTGAGGTTGTTGTTGAATTTGTTGGTGTTTTTAAATGTTGAGGTTGTTGTTGAATTTGTTGGTGTTTTGCAATGTTGAGGTTGTTGTTGTTTTTCAATGTTGAGGTTGTTGTTGAATTTGTTGGTGTTTTTCAATGTTGAGGTTTTTGTTGTTTTTCAATGTTGAGGTTGTTGTTGTATTTGTTGGTGTTTTTCAATTTCGAGGTTGTTGTTGAATTTGTTGGTGTTTTTCAATGTTGAAGTTGTTGTTGAATTTTTTGGTGATTTTCAATGCTGAGGTTGTTGTTGTTTTTCAATGTTGAGGTTGCTGTTGAATTTCTTGGTGTTTTTCAATGTTGAGGTTGTTGTTGAATTTGTTGGTGTTTTTCAATGTTGAGGTTGTTGTTGTTTTTCAATGTTGAGGTTGTTGTTGAATTTGTTGGTGTTTTTCAATGTTTAGGTTGTTGTTGTGTTTCAATGTTGAGGTTCTTGTTGAATTTGTTGGTGTTTTTCAATGTTGAGGTTGTTGTTGAATTTGTTGGTGTTTTTCAATGTTGAGGTTGTTGTTATTTTTCAATGTTGAGGTTGTTGTTGAGTTTGTTGGTGTTTTTCAATGTTGAGGTTGTTGTTGAATTCGTTGGTGTTTTTCAATGTTGAGGTTGCTGTTGAATTTGTTGTTGTTTTTCAATGTTGAGGTTGCTGTTGTTTTTCAATGTTGAGGTTGTTGTTGAATTTGTTGGTGTTTTTCAACGTTGAGGTTGTTGTTGAATTTGTTGGTGTTTTTCAATGTTGAGGTTGTTGTTGTTTTTCAATGTTGAGGTTGTTGTTGAATTTGTTGCTGTTTTTCAATGTTGAGTTAGTTGTTGTTTTTCAATGTTGAGGTTGTTGTTGAATTTGTTGGTGTTTTTCAATGTTGAGGTTGTTGTTGTTTTTCAATGTTGAGGTTGTTTTTGAATTTGTTGGTGTTTTTCAATGTTGAGGTTGTTGTTGTTTTTCGATGTTGAGGTTGTTGTTGAATTTGTTGGTGCTTTTCAATGTTGAGATTGTTGTTGAATTTGTTGGTGTTTTTCAATGTTGAGGTTGTTGTTGAATTTGTTGGTGTTTTTCAATGTTGAGGTTGTTGGTGTTTTTCAATGTTGAGGTTGTTGTTGAATTTGTTGGTGTTTTTGAATGTTGAGGTTGTTGTTGAATTTGTTGGCTGTTTTTCAATGTTGAGGTTGTTGTTGTTTTTAAATGTTGAGGTTGTTGTTGAATTTGCTGGTGTTTTTTCAATTTTGAGGTTGTTGGTGTTGTTCAATGTTGAGTTTGATTTTGAATTTGAGGGTGTTTTTCAATGTCGAGGTTGTTGTTGAATTTGTTGGTGTTTTTCAATGTTGAGGTTGTTGTTGTTTTTCAATGTTGAGGTTGTTGTTGAATTTGTTGGTGTTTTTCAATGTTGAGATTGTTGTTGTTTTTCAATGTTGAGGTTGTTGTTGAATTTGTTGGTGTTTTTAAATGTTGAGGTTGTTGTTGAATTTGTTGGTGTTTTGCAGTGTTGAGGTTGTTGTTGTTTTTCAATGTTGAGGTTGTTGTTGAATTTGTTGGTGTTTTTCAATGTTGAGGTTTTTGTTGTTTTTCAATGTTGAGGTTGTTGTTGTATTTGTTGGTGTTTTTCAATTTCGAGGTTGTTGTTGAATTTGTTGGTCTTTTTCAATGTTGAAGTTGTTGTTGAATTTGTTGGTGATTTTCAATGTTGAGGTTGTTGTTGTTTTTCAATGTTGAGGTTGCTGTTGAATTTATTGGTGTTTTTCAATGTTGAGGTTGTTGTTGAATTTGTTGGTGTTTTTCAATGTTGAGGTTGTTGTTGTTTTTCAATGTTGAGGTTGCTGTTGAATTTGTTGGTGTTTTTCAATGTTTAGGTTCTTGTTGTTTTTCAATGTTGAGGTTGTTGTTGAATTTGTTGGTGTTTTTCAATGTTGAGGTTGTTGTTGAATTTGTTGGTGTTTTTCAATGTTGAGGTTGTTGTTATTTTTCAATGTTGAGGTTGTTGTTGAGTTTGTTGGTGTTTTTCAATGTTGAGGTTGTTGTTGAATTTGTTGGTGTTTTTCAATGTTGAGGTTGTTGTTGAATTTGTTGGTGTTTTTCAATGTTGAGGTTGCTGTTGTTTTTCAATGTTGAGGTGATTGTTGAATTTGTTGGTGTTTTTCAACGTTGAGGTTGTTGTTGAATTTGTTGGTGTTTTTCAATGTTGAGGTTGTTGCTGTTTTTCAATGTTGAGGTTTTTGTTGAATTTGTTGCTGTTTTTCAATGTTGAGTTAGTTGTTGTTTTTCAATGTTGAGGTTGTTGTTGAATTTGTTGGTGTTTTTCAATGTTGAGGTTGTTGTTGTTTTTCAATGTTGAGGTTGTTGTCGAATTTGTTGGTGTTTTTCAATGTTGAGGTTGTTGTTGTTTTTCAATGTTGAGGTTGTTGTTGAATTTGTTGGTGTTTTTCAATGTTGAGGTTGTTGTTGAATTTGTTGGTGTTTTTCAATGATGAGGTTGTTGTTGTTTTTCAATGTTGAGGTTGTTGAATTTGTGGGTGTTTTTCAATCTTGAGTTTGTTGTTGAATTTGTTGGTGTTTTTCAATGTTGAGGTTGTTGTTGAATTTGTTTGTGTTTTTCAATGTTGAGGTTGTTGTTGTTTTTCAATTTTGAGGTTGTTGTTGAATTTGTTGGTGTTTTTCAATGTTGAGGTTGTTGTTGTTTTTCAATGTTGTGGTTGTTGTTGAATTTGTTGGTGTTTTTCAATTTCGAGGTTGTTGTTGAATTTCTTGGTGTTTTTCAATGAAGAAGTTGTTTTTGAATTTGTTGGTGTTTTTCAATGTTGAGGTTGTTGTTGTTTTTCAATGTTGAGGTTGTTGTTGAATTTGTTGGTGTTTTTCAATGTTGAGGTTGTTGTTGTTTTTCAATGCTGAGGTTGTTGTTGAATTTGTTGGTGTTTTTCAATGTTGAGGTTGTTGTTGAATTTGTTGGTGTTTTTCAATGTTGAGGTTGTTGTTGTTTTTCAATGTTGAGGTTGTTGTTGAATTTGTTGGTGTTTTTCAATGTTGAGGTTGTTGTTGTTTTTCAATGTTGAGGTTGTTGTTGAATTTGTTGGTGTTTTTCAATTTCGAGGTTGTTGTTGAATTTGTTTCTGTTTTTCAATGTTGAGGTTGTTGTTGTTTTTCAATGTTGAGGTTATTGTTGAATTTGTTGGTGTTTTTCAATGTTGAGGTTGTTGTTGTTTTTCAATGTTGAGGTTGTTTTTGAATTTGTTGGTGTTTTTCAATGTTGAGTTTGTTGTTGTTTTTCAATGTTGAGGTTGTTGTTGAATTTGTTGGTGTTTTTCAATGTTGAGGTTGTTGTTGTTTTTAAATGTTGAAGTTGTTGTTGAATTTGCTGGTGTTTTTTCAATTTTGAGGTTGTTGGTGTTGTTCAATGTTGAGGTTGATTTTGAATTTGAGGGTGTTTTTCAATGTCGAGGTTGTTGTTGAATTTGTTGGTGTTTTTCAATGTTGAGGTTGTTGTTGTTTTTCAATGATGAGGTTGTTGTTGAATTTGTTGGTGTTTTTCAATGTTGAGATTGTTGTTGTTTTTCAATGTTGAGGTTGTTGTTGAATTTGTTGGTGTTTTTAAATGTTGAGGTTGTTGTTGAATTTGTTGGTGTTTTGCAATGTTGAGGTTGTTGTTGTTTTTCAATGTTGAGGTTGTTGTTGAATTTGTTGGTGTTTTTCAATGTTGAGGTTTTTGTTGTTTTTCAATGTTGAGGTTGTTGTTGTATTTGTTGGTGTTTTTCAATTTCGAGGTTGTTGTTGAATTTGTTGGTGTTTTTCAATGTTGAAGTTGTTGTTGAATTTTTTGGTGATTTTCAATGCTGAGGTTGTTGTTGTTTTTCAATGTTGAGGTTGCTGTTGAATTTCTTGGTGTTTTTCAATGTTGAGGTTGTTGTTGAATTTGTTGGTGTTTTTCAATGTTGAGGTTGTTGTTGTTTTTCAATGTTGAGGTTGTTGTTGAATTTGTTGGTGTTTTTCAATGTTTAGGTTGTTGTTGTGTTTCAATGTTGAGGTTCTTGTTGAATTTGTTGGTGTTTTTCAATGTTGAGGTTGTTGTTGAATTTGTTGGTGTTTTTCAATGTTGAGGTTGTTGTTATTTTTCAATGTTGAGGTTGTTGTTGAGTTTGTTGGTGTTTTTCAATGTTGAGGTTGTTGTTGAATTCGTTGGTGTTTTTCAATGTTGAGGTTGCTGTTGAATTTGTTGTTGTTTTTCAATGTTGAGGTTGCTGTTGTTTTTCAATGTTGAGGTTGTTGTTGAATTTGTTGGTGTTTTTCAACGTTGAGGTTGTTGTTGAATTTGTTGGTGTTTTTCAATGTTGAGGTTGTTGTTGTTTTTCAATGTTGAGGTTGTTGTTGAATTTGTTGCTGTTTTTCAATGTTGAGTTAGTTGTTGTTTTTCAATGTTGAGGTTGTTGTTGAATTTGTTGGTGTTTTTCAATGTTGAGGTTGTTGTTGTTTTTCAATGTTGAGGTTGTTTTTGAATTTGTTGGTGTTTTTCAATGTTGAGGTTGTTGTTGTTTTTCGATGTTGAGGTTGTTGTTGAATTTGTTGGTGCTTTTCAATGTTGAGATTGTTGTTGAATTTGTTGGTGTTTTTCAATGTTGAGGTTGTTGTTGAATTTGTTGGTGTTTTTCAATGTTGAGGTTGTTGGTGTTTTTCAATGTTGAGGTTGTTGTTGAATTTGTTGGTGTTTTTGAATGTTGAGGTTGTTGTTGAATTTGTTGGCTGTTTTTCAATGTTGAGGTTGTTGTTGTTTTTAAATGTTGAGGTTGTTGTTGAATTTGCTGGTGTTTTTTCAATTTTGAGGTTGTTGGTGTTGTTCAATGTTGAGTTTGATTTTGAATTTGAGGGTGTTTTTCAATGTCGAGGTTGTTGTTGAATTTGTTGGTGTTTTTCAATGTTGAGGTTGTTGTTGTTTTTCAATGTTGAGGTTGTTGTTGAATTTGTTGGTGTTTTTCAATGTTGAGATTGTTGTTGTTTTTCAATGTTGAGGTTGTTGTTGAATTTGTTGGTGTTTTTAAATGTTGAGGTTGTTGTTGAATTTGTTGGTGTTTTGCAGTGTTGAGGTTGTTGTTGTTTTTCAATGTTGAGGTTGTTGTTGAATTTGTTGGTGTTTTTCAATGTTGAGGTTTTTGTTGTTTTTCAATGTTGAGGTTGTTGTTGTATTTGTTGGTGTTTTTCAATTTCGAGGTTGTTGTTGAATTTGTTGGTCTTTTTCAATGTTGAAGTTGTTGTTGAATTTGTTGGTGATTTTCAATGTTGAGGTTGTTGTTGTTTTTCAATGTTGAGGTTGCTGTTGAATTTATTGGTGTTTTTCAATGTTGAGGTTGTTGTTGAATTTGTTGGTGTTTTTCAATGTTGAGGTTGTTGTTGTTTTTCAATGTTGAGGTTGCTGTTGAATTTGTTGGTGTTTTTCAATGTTTAGGTTCTTGTTGTTTTTCAATGTTGAGGTTGTTGTTGAATTTGTTGGTGTTTTTCAATGTTGAGGTTGTTGTTGAATTTGTTGGTGTTTTTCAATGTTGAGGTTGTTGTTATTTTTCAATGTTGAGGTTGTTGTTGAGTTTGTTGGTGTTTTTCAATGTTGAGGTTGTTGTTGAATTTGTTGGTGTTTTTCAATGTTGAGGTTGTTGTTGAATTTGTTGGTGTTTTTCAATGTTGAGGTTGCTGTTGTTTTTCAATGTTGAGGTGATTGTTGAATTTGTTGGTGTTTTTCAACGTTGAGGTTGTTGTTGAATTTGTTGGTGTTTTTCAATGTTGAGGTTGTTGCTGTTTTTCAATGTTGAGGTTTTTGTTGAATTTGTTGCTGTTTTTCAATGTTGAGTTAGTTGTTGTTTTTCAATGTTGAGGTTGTTGTTGAATTTGTTGGTGTTTTTCAATGTTGAGGTTGTTGTTGTTTTTCAATGTTGAGGTTGTTGTCGAATTTGTTGGTGTTTTTCAATGTTGAGGTTGTTGTTGTTTTTCAATGTTGAGGTTGTTGTTGAATTTGTTGGTGTTTTTCAATGTTGAGGTTGTTGTTGAATTTGTTGGTGTTTTTCAATGATGAGGTTGTTGTTGTTTTTCAATGTTGAGGTTGTTGAATTTGTGGGTGTTTTTCAATCTTGAGTTTGTTGTTGAATTTGTTGGTGTTTTTCAATGTTGAGGTTGTTGTTGAATTTGTTGGTGTTTTTCAATGTTGAGGTTGTTGTTATTTTTCAATGTTGAGGTTGTTGTTGAGTTTGTTGGAGTTTTTCAATGTTGAGGTTGTTGTTGAATTTGTTGGTGTTTTTCAATGTTGAGGTTGTTGTTGAATTTGATGGTGTTTTCAATGTTGAGGTTGTTGTTGTTTTTAAATGTTGAGGTTGTTGTTGAATTTGCTGGTGTTTTTTCAATTTTGAGGTTGTTGGTGTTGTTCAATGTTGAGGTTGATTTTGAATTTGAGGGTGTTTTTCAATGTCGAGGTTGTTGTTGAATTTGTTGGTGTTTTTCAATGTTGAGGTTGTTGTTGTTTTTCAATGTTGAGGTTGTTGTTGAATTTGTTGGTGTTTTTCAATGTTGAGATTGTTGTTGTTTTTCAATGTTGAGGTTGTTGTTGAATTTGTTGGTGTTTTTAAATGTTGAGGTTGTTGGTGAATTTGTTGGTGTTTTGCAATGTTGAGGTTGTTGTTGTTTTTCAATGTTGAGGTTGTTGTTGAATTTGTTGGTGTTTTTCAATGTTGAGGTTTTTGTTGTTTTTCAATGTTGAGGTTGTTGTTGTATTTGTTGGTGTTTTTCAATTTCGAGGTTGTTATTGAATTTGTTGGTGTTTTTCAATGTTGAAGTTGTTGTTGAATTTGTTGGTGTTTTTCAATGTTGAGGTTGTTGTTGTTTTTCAATGTTGAGGTTGTTTTTGAATTTGTTGGTGTTTTTCAATGTTGAGTTTGTTGTTGTTTTTCAATGTTGAGGTTGTTGTTGAATTTGTTGGTGTTTTTCAATGTTGAGGTTGTTGTTGTTTTTCAATGTTGAGGTTGTTGTTGAATTTGTTGGTGTTTTTCAATGTTGAGGTTGTTGTTGTTTTTCAATGTTGAGGTTGTTGTTGAATTTGTTGGTGTTTTTCAATGTTGAGGTTGTTGTTGAATTTGTTGGTGTTTTTCAATGATGAGGTTGTTGTTGTTTTTCAATGTTGAGGTTGTTGAATTTGTGGGTGTTTTTCAATCTTGAGTTTGTTGTTGAATTTGTTGGTGTTTTTCAATGTTGAGGTTGTTGTTGAATTTGTTGGTGTTTTTCAATGTTGAGGTTGTTGTTATTTTTCAATGTTGAGGTTGCTGTTGAGTTTGTTGGAGTTTTTCAATGTTGAGGTTGTTGTTGAATTTGTTGGTGTTTTTCAATGTTGAGGTTGTTGTTGAATTTGTTGGTGTTTTTCAATGTTGAGGTTGTTGTTATTTTTCAATGTTGAGGTTGTTGTTGAGTTTGTTGGTGTTTTTCAATGTTGAGGTTGTTGTTGAATTCGTTGGTGTTTTTCAATGTTGAGGTTTCTGTTGAATTTGTTGTAGTTTTTCAATGTTGAGGCTGCTGTTGTTTTTCAATGTTGAGGTTGTTGTTGAATTTGTTGGTGTTTTTCAACGTTGAGGTTGTTGTTGAATTTGTTGGTGTTTTTCAATGTTGAGGTTGTTGTTGTTTTTCAATTTCGAGGTTGTTGTTGAATTTGTTGCTGTTTTTCAATGTTGAGTTAGTTGTTGTTTTTCAATGTTGAGGTTGTTGTTGAATTTGTTGGTGTTTTTCAATGTTGAGGTTGTTGTTGTTTTTCAATGTTGAGGTTGTTTTTGAATTTGTTGGTGTTTTTCAATGTTGAGGTTGTTGTTGTTTTTCGATGTTGAGGTTGTTGTTGAATTTGTTGGTGCTTTTCAATGTTGAGATTGTTGTTGAATTTGTTGGTGTTTTTCAATGTTGAGGTTGTTGTTGAATTTGTTGGTGTTTTTCAATGTTGAGGTTGTTGGTGTTTTTCAATGTTGAGGTTGTTGTTGAATTTGTTGGTGTTTTTGAATGTTGAGGTTGTTGTTGAATTTGTTGGCTGTTTTTCAATGTTGAGGTTGTTGTTGTTTTTAAATGTTGAGGTTGTTGTTGAATTTGCTGGTGTTTTTTCAATTTTGAGGTTGTTGGTGTTGTTCAATGTTGAGTTTGATTTTGAATTTGAGGGTGTTTTTCAATGTCGAGGTTGTTGTTGAATTTGTTGGTGTTTTTCAATGTTGAGTTGGTGTTCTTTTTCAATGTTGAGGTTGTTGTTGAATTTGTTGGTGTTTTTAAATGTTGAGTTTGTTGTTGAATTTGTTGGTGTTTTGCAGTGTTGAGGTTGTTGTTGTTTTTCAATGTTGAGGTTGTTGTTGAATTTGTTGGTGTTTTTCAATGTTGAGGTTTTTGTTGTTTTTCAATGTTGAGGTTTTTGTTGTTGTATTTGTTGGTGTTTTTCAATTTCGAGGGTGTTGTTGAATTTGTTGGTCTTTTTCAATGTTGAAGTTGTTGTTGAATTTGTTGGTGTTTTTCAATGTTGAGGTTGTTGTTGTTTTTCAATGTTGAGGTTGTTTTTGAATTTGTTGGTGTTTTTCAATGTTGAGTTTGTTGTTGTTTTTCAATGTTGAGGTTGTTGTTGAATTTGTTGGTGTTTTTCAATGTTGAGGTTGTTGTTGTTTTTCAATGTTGAGGTTGTTGTTGAATTTGTTGGTGTTTTTCAATGTTGAGGTTGTTGTTGTTTTTCAATGTTGAGGTTGTTGTTGAATTTGTTGGTGTTTTTCAATGTTGAGGTTGTTGTTGAATTTGTTGGTGTTTTTCAATGATGAGGTTGTTGTTGTTTTTCAATGTTGAGGTTGTTGAATTTGTGGGTGTTTTTCAATCTTGAGTTTGTTGTTGAATTTGTTGGTGTTTTTCAATGTTGAGGTTGTTGTTGAATTTGTTGGTGTTTTTCAATGTTGAGATTGTTGTTATTTTTCAATGTTGAGGTTGTTGTTGAGTTTGTTGGAGTTTTTCAATGTTGAGGTTGTTGTTGAATTTGTTGGTGTTTTTCAATGTTGAGGTTGTTGTTGAATTTGTTGGTGTTTTTCAATGTTGAGGTTGTTGTTATTTTTCAATGTTGAGGTTGTTGTTGAGTTTGTTGGTGTTTTTCAATGTTGAGGTTGTTGTTGAATTCGTTGGTGTTTTTCAATGTTGAGGTTGCTGTTGAATTTGTTGTTGTTTTTCAATGTTGAGGTTGCTGTTGTTTTTCAATGTTGAGGTTGTTGTTGAATTTGTTGCTGTTTTTCAATGTTGAGTTAGTTGTTGTTTTTCAATGTTGAGGTTGTTGTTGAATTTGTTGGTGTTTTTCAATGTTGAGGTTGTTGTTGTTTTTCAATGTTGAGGTTGTTTTTGAATTTGTTGGTGTTTTTCAATGTTGAGGTTGTTGTTGTTTTTCGATGTTGAGGTTGTTGTTGAATTTGTTGGTGCTTTTCAATGTTGAGATTGTTGTTGAATTTGTTGGTGTTTTTCAATGTTGAGGTTGTTGTTGAATTTGTTGGTGTTTTTCAATGTTGAGGTTGTTGGTGTTTTTCAATGTTGAGGTTGTTGTTGAATTTGTTGGTGCTTTTGAATGTTGAGGTTGTTGTTGAATTTGTTGGCTGTTTTTCAATGTTGAGGTTGTTGTTGTTTTTAAATGTTGAGGTTGTTGTTGAATTTGCTGGTGTTTTTTCAATTTTGAGGTTGTTGGTGTTGTTCAATGTTGAGTTTGATTTTGAATTTGAGGGTGTTTTTCAATGTCGAGGTTGTTGTTGAATTTGTTGGTGTTTTTCAATGTTGAGGTTGTTGTTGTTTTTCAATGTTGAGGTTGTTGTTGAATTTGTTGGTGTTTTTCAATGTTGAGTTGGTGTTCTTTTTCAATGTTGAGGTTGTTGTTGAATTTGTTGGTGTTTTTAAATGTTGAGGTTGTTGTTGAATTTGTTGGTGTTTTGCAGCGTTGAGGTTGTTGTTGTTTTTCAATGTTGAGGTTGTTGTTGAATTTGTTGGTGTTTTTCAATGTTGAGGTTTTTGTTGTTTTTCAATGTTGAGGTTGTTGTTGTATTTGTTGGTGTTTTTCAATTTCGAGGGTGTTGTTGAATTTGTTGGTCTTTTTCAATGTTGAAGTTGTTGTTGAATTTGTTGGTGATTTTCAATGTTGAGGTTGTTGTTGTTTTTCAATGTTGAGGTTGTTGTTGAATTTGTTGGTGTTTTTCAATGTTGAGGTTGTTGTTGTTTTTCAATGTTGAGGTTGCTGTTGAATTTGTTGGTGTTTTTCAATGTTTAGGTTGTTGTTGTTTTTCAATGTTGAGGTTGTTGTTGAATTTGTTGGTGTTTTTCAATGTTGAGGTTGCTGTTGAATTTGTTGGTGTTTTTCAATGTTGAGGTTGTTGTTATTTTTCAATGTTGAGGTTGTTGTTGAGTTTGTTGGTGTTTTTCAATGTTGAGGTTGTTGTTGAATTTGTTGGTGTTTTTCAATGTTGAGGTTGTTGTTATTTTTCAATGTTGAGGTTGTTGTTGAATTTGTTGGTGTTTTTCAATGTTGATGTTGTTGTTGAATTTGTTGGTGTTTTTCAATGTTGAGGTTGTTGTTGAATTTGTTGGTGTTTTTCAATGTTGAGGTTGTTGTTATTTTTCAATGTTGAGGTTGTTGTTGAGTTTGTTGGTGTTTTTCAATGTTGAGGTTGTTGTTGAATTCGTTGGTGTTTTTCAATGTTGAGGTTGCTGTTGAATTTGTTGCTGTTTTTCAATGTTGAGGTTGCTGTTGTTTTTCAATGTTGAGGTTGTTGTTGAATTTGTTGGTGTTTTTCAATGTTGAGGTTGTTGTTGTTTTTCAATGTTGAGGTTGTTGTTGAATTTGTTGCTGTTTTTCAATGTTGAGTTAGTTGTTGTTTTTCAATGTTGAGGTTGTTGTTGAATTTGTTGGTGTTTTTCAATGTTGAGGTTGTTGTTGTTTTTCAATGTTGAGGTTGTTTTTGAATTTGTTGGTGTTTTTCAATGTTGAGGTTGTTGTTGTTTTTCGATGTTGAGGTTGTTGTTGAATTTGTTGGTGCTTTTCAATGTTGAGATTGTTGTTGAATTTGTTGGTGTTTTTCAATGTTGAGGTTGTTGTTGAATTTGTTGGTGTTTTTCAATGTTGAGGTTGTTGGTGTTTTTCAATGTTGAGGTTGTTGTTGAATTTGTTGGTGTTTTTGAATGTTGAGGTTGTTGTTGAATTTGTTGGCTGTTTTTCAATGTTGAGGTTGTTGTTGTTTTTAAATGTTGAGGTTGTTGTTGAATTTGCTGGTGTTTTTTCAATTTTGAGGTTGTTGGTGTTGTTCAATGTTGAGTTTGATTTTGAATTTGAGGGTGTTTTTCAATGTCGAGGTTGTTGTTGAATTTGTTGGTGTTTTTCAATGTTGAGGTTGTTGTTGTTTTTCAATGTTGAGGTTGTTGTTGAATTTGTTGGTGTTTTTCAATGTTGAGTTGGTGTTCTTTTTCAATGTTGAGGTTGTTGTTGAATTTGTTGGTGTTTTTAAATGTTGAGGTTGTTGTTGAATTTGTTGGTGTTTTGCAGTGTTGAGGTTGTTGTTGTTTTTCAATGTTGAGGTTGATGTTGAATTTGTTGGTGTTTTTCAATGTTGAGGTTTTTGTTGTTTTTCAATGTTGAGGTTGTTGTTGTATTTGTTGGTGTTTTTCAATTTCGAGGTTGTTGTTGAATTTGTTGGTCTTTTTCAATGTTGAAGTTGTTGTTGAATTTGTTGGTGATTTTCAATGTTGAGGTTGTTGTTGTTTTTCAATGTTGAGGTTGTTGTTGAATTTGTTGGTGTTTTTCAATGTTGAGGTTGTTGTTGTTTTTCAATGTTGAGGTTGCTGTTGAATTTGTTGGTGTTTTTCAATATTTAGGTTGTTGTTGTTTTTCAATGTTGAGGTTGTTGTTGAATTTGTTGGTGTTTTTCAATGTTGAGGTTGTTGTTGAATTTGTTGGTGTTTTTCAATGTTGAGGTTGTTGTTATTTTTCAATGTTGAGGTTGTTGTTGAGTTTGTTGGTGTTTTTCAATGTTGAGGTTGTTGTTGAATTTGTTGGTGTTTTTCAATGTTGAGGTTGCTGTTGAATTTGTTGGTGTTTTTCAATGTTGAGGTTGCTGTTGTTTTTCAATGTTGAGGTGATTGTTGAATTTGTTGGTGTTTTTCAACGTTGAGGTTGTTGTTGAATTTGTTGGTGTTTTTCAATGTTGAGGTTGTTGTTGTTTTTCAATGTTGAGGTTTTTGTTGAATTTGTTGCTGTTTTTCAATGTTGAGTTAGTTGTTGTTTTTCAATGTTGAGGTTGTTGTTGAATTTGTTGGTGTTTTTCAATGTTGAGGTTGTTGTTGTTTTTCAATGTTGAGGTTGTTGTTGAATTTGTTGGTGTTTTTCAATGTTGAGGTTGTTGTTGTTTTTCAATGTTGAGGTTGTTGTTGAATTTGTTGGTGTTTTTCAATGTCGAGGTTGTTGTTGAATTTGTTGGTGTTTTTCAATGTCGAGGTTGTTGTTGAATTTGTTGGTGTTTTTCAATGTTGAGGTTGTTGTTGTTTTTCAATGTTGAGGTTGTTGTTGAATTTGTTGATGTTTTTCAATGTTGAGATTGTTGTTGTTTTTCAATGTTGAGGTTGTTGTTGAATTTGTTGGTGTTTTTAAATGTTGAGGTTGTTGGTGAATTTGTTGGTGTTTTGCAATGTTGAGGTTGTTGTTGTTTTTCATTGTTGAGGTTGTTGTTGAATTTGTTGGTGTTTTTCAATGTTGAGGTTTTTGTTGTTTTTCAATGTTGAGGTTGTTATTGAATTTGTTGGTGTTTTTCAATGTTGAAGTTGTTGTTGAATTTGTTGGTGTTTTTCAATGTTGAGGTTGTTGTTGTTTTTCAATGTTGAGGTTGTTGTTGAATTTGTTGTTGTTTTTCAATGTTTAGTTTGTTGTTGTTTTTCAATTTTGAGGTTGTTGTTGAATTTGTTGGTGTTTTTCAATGTTGAGGTTGTTGTTGTTTTTCAATGTTGAGGTTGTTGTTGAATTTGTTGGTGTTTTTCAATGTTGAGGTTGTTGTTGTTTTTCAATGTTGAGGTTGTTGTTGAATTTGTTGGTGTTTTTCAATGTTGAGGTTGATGTTGAATTTGTTGGTGTTTTTCAATGATGAGGTTGTTGTTGTTTTTCAATGTTGAGGTTGTTGAATTTGTGGGTGTTTTTCAATCTTGAGTTTGTTGTTGAATTTGTTGGTGTTTTTCAATGTTGAGGTTGTTGTTGAATTTGTTGGTGTTTTTCAATGTTGAGGTTGTTGTTGTTTTTAAATGTTGAGGTTGTTGTTGAATTTGCTGGTGTTTTTTCAATTTTGAGGTTGTTGGTGTTGTTCAATGTTGAGGTTGATTTTGAATTTGAGGGTGTTTTTCAATGTCGAGGTTGTTGTTGAATTTGTTGGTGTTTTTCAATGTTGAGGTTGTTGTTGTTTTTCAATGTTGAGGTTGTTGTTGAACTTGTTGGTGTTTTTCAATGTTGAGATTGTTGTTGTTTTTCAATGTTGAGGTTGTTGTTGAATTTGTTGGTGTTTTTAAATGTTGAGGTTGTTGGTGAATTTGTTGGTGTTTTGCAATGTTGAGGTGGTTGTTGTTGAATTTGTTGGTGTTTTTCAATGTTGAGGTTTTTGTTGTTTTTCAATGTTGAGGTTGTTGTTGTATTTGTTGGTGTTTTTCAATTTCGAGGTTGTTATTGAATTTGTTGGTGTTTTTCAATGTTGAAGTTGTTGTTATTTTTCAATGTTGAGGTTTTTGTTGAGTTTGTTGGTGTTTTTCAATGTTGAGGTTGTTGTTGAATTTGTTGGTGTTTTTCAATGTTGAGGTTGTTGTTGAATTTGTTGGTGTTTTTCAATGTTGAGGTTGTTGTTGTTTTTAAATGTTGAGGTTGTTGTTGAATTTGTTGGTGTTTTTTCAATTTTGAGGTTGTTGGTTTTTTTCAATGTTGAGGTTGATTTTGAATTTGAGGGTGTTTTTCAATGTCGAGGTTGTTGTTGAATTTGTTGGTGTTTTTCAATGTTGAGGTTGTTGTTGTTTTTCAATGTTGAGGTTGTTGTTGAATTTGTTGGTGTTTATCAATGTTGAGATTGTTGTTGTTTTTCAATGTTGAGGATGTTGCTTAATTTGTTGGTGTTTTTAAATGTTGAGGTTGTTGTTGAATTTGCTGGTGTTTTTCAATGTTGAGGTTGTTGTTGAATTTGTTGGTGTTTTTCAATGTTGAGGTTGTTGTTGTTTTTCAATGTTGAGGTTGTTGTTGAATTTGTTGGTGTTTTTCAATGTTTAGTTTGTTGTTGTTTTTCAATTTTGAGGTTGTTGTTGAATTTGTTGGCGTTTTTCAATGTTGAGGTTGTTGTTGAATTTGTTGGTGTTTTTCAATGTTGAGGTTGTTGTTGTTTTTCAATGTTGAGGTTGTTGTTGAGTTTGTTGGTGTTTTTCAATGTTGAGGTTGTTGTTGAATTTGTTGGTGTTTTTCAATGTTGAGGTTGTTGTTGTTTTTCAATGCTGAGGTTGTTGTTGAATTTGTTGGTGTTTTTCAATGTTGAGGTTGTTGTTGAATTTGTTGGTGTTTTTCAATGTTGAGGTTGATGTTGTTTTTCAATGTTGAGGTTGTTGTTGAATTTGTTGGTGTTTTTCAATGTTTAGGTTGTTGTTGTTTTTCAATGTTGAGGTTGTTGTTGAATTTGTTGGTGTTTTTCAATGTTGAGTTTGTTGATGAATTTGTTGGTGTTTTTCAATTTCGAGGTTGTTGTTGAATTTGTTGGTGTTTTTCAATGATGAGGTTGTTGTTGTTTTTCAATGTTGAGGTTGTTGAATTTGTGGGTGTTTTTCAATTTGAGTTTGTTGTTGAATTTGTTGGTGTTTTTCAATGTTGAGGTTGTTGTTGAATTTGTTGGTGTTTTTCAATGTTGAGGTTGTTGTTATTTCTCAATGTTGAGGTTGTTGTTGAATTTGTTGGTGTATTTCAATGTTGAGGTTGTTTAATTTGTTGGTGTTTTTCAATGTTGAGGTTGTTGTTGAACTTGTTGGTGTTTTTCAATGTTGAGGTTGTTGTTGTTTTTAAATGTTGAGCTTGTTGTTGAATTTGCTGGTGCTTTTTCAATTTTGAGGTTGTTGGTGTTGTTCAATGTTGAGGTTGATTTTGAATTTGAGGGTGTTTTTCAATGTCGAGGTTGTTGTTGAATTTGTTGGTGTTTTTCAATGTTGAGGTTGTTGTTGTTTTTCAATGTTGAGGTTGTTGTTGAATTTGTTAGTGTTTTTCAATGTTGAGATTGTTGTTGTTTTTCAATGTTGAGGTTGTTGTTGAATTTGTTGGTGTTTTTAAATGTTGAGGTTGCTGTTGAATTTGTTGGTGTTTTTCAATGTTGTGGTTGCTGTTGTTTTTCAATGTTGAGGTTATTGTTGAATTTGTTGGTGTTTTTCAACGTTGAGGTTGTTGTTGAATTTGTTGGTGTTTTTCAATGTTGAGGTTGTTGTTGTTTTTCAATGTTGAGGTTGTTGTTGAATTTGTTGCTGTTTTTCAATGTTGAGTAGTTGTTTTTCAATGTTGAGGTTGTTGTTGAATTTGTTGGTGTTTTTCAATGTTGAGGTTGTTGTTGTTTTTCAATGTTGAGGTTGTTTTTGAATTTGTTGGTGTTTTTCAATGTTGAGGTTGTTGTTGTTTTTCAATGTTGAGGTTGTTGTCGAATTTGTTGGTGCTTTTCAATGTTGAGATTGTTGTTGAATTTGTTGGTGTTTTTCAATGTTGAGGTTGTTGTTGAATTTGTTGGTGTTTTTCAATGTTGAGGTTGTTGTTGTTTTTCAATGTTGAGGTTGTTGTTGAATTTGTTGGTGTTTTTCAATGTTTAGTTTGCTGTTGTTTTTCAATGTTGAGGTTGTTTTTGAATTTGCTTGTGTTTTTCAATGTTGAGGTTGTTGTTGTTTTGCAATTTTGAGGTTGTTGTTGAATTTGTTGGTGTTTTTCAATGTTGAGGTTGTTGTTGTTTTTCAATGTTGAGGTTGTTGTTGAATTTGTTGGTGTTTTTCAATTTCGAGGTTGTTGTTGAATTTGTTGGTGTTTTTCAATGAAGAAGTTGTTTTTGAATTTGTTGGTGTTTTTCAATGTTGAGGTTGTTGTTGTTTTTCAATGTTGAGGTTGTTGTTGAATTTGTCGGTGTTTTTCAATGTTGAGGTTGTTGTTGTTTTTCAATGCTGAGGTTGTTGTTGAATTTGTTGGTGTTTTTCAATGTTGAGGTTGTTGTTGAATTTGTTGGTGTTTTTCAATGTTGAGGTTGTTGTTGTTTTTCAATGTTGAGGTTGTTGTTGAATTTGCTGGTGTTTTTCAATGTTGAGGTTGTTGTTGTTTTTCAATGTTGAGGTTGTTGTTGAATTTGTTGGTGTTTTTCAATTTCGAGGTTGTTGTTGAATTTGTTTCTGATTTTCAATGTTGAGGTTGTTGTTGTTTTTCAATGTTGAGGTTATTGTTGAATTTGTTGGTGTTTTTCAATGTTGAGGTTGTTGTTGTTTTTCAATGTTGACGTTCTTTTTGAATTTGTTGGTGTTTTTCAATGTTGAGTTTGTTGTTCTTTTTCAATGTTGAGGTTGTTGTTGAATTTGTTGGTGTTTTTCAATGTTGAGGTTGTTGGTGTTTTTCAATGTTGAGGTTGTTGTTGAATTTGTTGGTGTTTTTCAATGTTGAGGTTGTTGTTGTTTTTCAATGTTGAGGTTGTTGTTGAATTTGTTGGTGTTTTTCAATGTTGAGGTTGTTGTTGATGAGGTTGTTGTTGTTTTTCAATGTTGAGATTGTTGAATTTGTGGGTGTTTTTCAATCTTGAGTTTGTTGTTGAATTTGTTGGTGTTTTTCAATGTTGAGGTTGTTGTTGAATTTGTTGGTGTTTTTCAATGTTGAGGTTGTTGTTATTTTTCAATGTTGAGGTTGTTGTTGAGTTTGTTGGAGTTTTTCAATGTTGAGGTTGTTGTTGAATTTGTTGGTGTTTTTCAATGTTGAGGTTGTTGTTGAATTTGTTGGTGTTTTTCAATGTTGAGGTTGTTGTTGTTTTTAAATGTTGAGGTTGTTGTTGAATTTGCTGGTGTTTTTTCAATTTTGAGGTTGTTGGTGTTGTTCAATGTTGAGGTTGATTTTGAAATTGAGGGTGTTTTTCAATGTCGAGGTTGTTGTTGAATTTGTTGGTGTTTTTCAATGTTGAGGTTGTTGTTGTTTTTCAATGTTGAGGTTGTTGTTGAATTTGTTGGTGTTTTTAAATGTTGAGGTTGTTGTTGAATTTGCTGGTGTTTTTCAATGTTGAGGTTGTTGTTGAATTTGTTGGTGTTTTTCAATGTTGAGGTTGTTGTTGTTTTTCAATGTTGAGGTTGTTGTTGAATTTGTTGGTGTTTTTCAATGTTTAGTTTGTTGTTGTTTTTCAATTTTGAGGTTGTTGCTGAATTTGTTGGCGTTTTTCAATGTTGAGGTTGTTGTTGAATTTGTTGGTGTTTTTCAATGTTGAGGTTGTTGTTGTTTTTCAATGTTGAGGTTGTTGTTGAGTTTGTTGGTGTTTTTCAATGTTGAGGTTGTTGTTGAATTTGTTGGTGTTTTTCAATGTTGAGGTTGTTGTTGTTTTTCAATGCTGAGGTTGTTGTTGAATTTGTTGGTGTTTTTCAATGTTGAGGTTGTTGTTGAATTTGTTGGTGTTTTTCAATGTTGAGGTTGATGTTGTTTTTCAATGTTGAGGTTGTTGTTGAATTTGTTGGTGTTTTTCAATGTTTAGGTTGTTGTTGTTTTTCAATGTTGAGGTTGTTGTTGAATTTGTTGGTGTTTTTCAATGTTGAGTTTGTTGTTGAATTTGTTGGTGTTTTTCAATTTCGAGGTTGTTGTTGAATTTGTTGGTGTTTTTCAATGTTGAGGTTGTTGTTGTTTTTCAATGTTGAGGTTGTTGTTGAATTTGTTGGTGTTTTTCAATGTTGAGTTGGTGTTCTTTTTCAATGTTGAGGTTGTTGTTGAATTTGTTGGTGTTTTTAAATGTTGAGGTTGTTGTTGAATTTGTTGGTGTTTTGCAGTGTTGAGGTTGTTGTTGTTTTTCAATGTTGAGGTTGTTGTTGAATTTGTTGGTGTTTTTCAATGTTGAGGTTTTTGTTGTTTTTCAATGTTGAGGTTGTTGTTGTATTTGTTGGTGTTTTTCAATTTCGAGGTTGTTGTTGAATTTGTTGGTCTTTTTCAATGTTGAAGTTGTTGTTGAATTTGTTGGTGATTTTCAATGTTGAGGTTGTTGTTGTTTTTCAATGTTGAGGTTGTTGTTGAATTTGTTGGTGTTTTTCAATGTTGAGGTTGTTGTTGTTTTTCAATGTTGAGGTTGCTGTTGAATTTGTTGGTGTTTTTCAATGTTTAGGTTGTTGTTGTTTTTCAATGTTGAGGTTGTTGTTGAATTTGTTGGTGTTTTTCAATGTTGAGGTTGTTGTTGAATTTGTTGGTGTTTTTCAATGTTGAGGTTGTTATTTTTCAATGTTGAGGTTGTTGTTGAGTTTGTTGGTGTTTTTCAATGTTGAGGTTGTTGTTGAATTTGTTGGTGTTTTTCAATGTTGAGGTTGCTGTTGAATTTGTTGGTGTTTTTCAATGTTGAGGATGCTGTTGTTTTTCAATGTTGAGGTGATTGTTGAATTTGTTGGTGTTTTTCAACGTTGAGGTTGTTGTTGAATTTGTTGGTGTTTTTCAATGTTGAGGTTGTTGTTGTTTTTCAATGTTGAGGTTGTTGTTGAATTTGTTGGTGTTTTTCAATGTTGAGGTTGTTGTTGTTTTTCAATGTTGAGGTTGTTGTTGAATTTGTTGGTGTTTTTCAATGTTGAGGTTGTTGTTGAATTTGTTGGTGTTTTTCAATGTTGAGGTTGTTGTTGAATTTGTTGGTGTTTTTCAATGTTGAGGTTGTAGTTGTTTTTCAATGTTGAGGTTGTTGTTGAATTTGTTGGTGTTTTTCAATGTTGAGATTGTTGTTGTTTTTCAATGTTGAGGTTGTTGTTGAATTTGTTGGTGTTTTTAAATGTTGAGGTTGTTGGTGAATTTGTTGGTGTTTTGCAATGTTGAGGTTGTTGTTGTTTTTCAATGTTGAGGTTGTTGTTGAATTTGTTGGTGTTTTTCAATGTTGAGGTTTTTGTTGTTTTTCAATGTTGAGGTTGTTGTTGTATTTGTTGGTGTTTTTCAATTTCGAGGTTGTTATTGAATTTGTTGGTGTTTTTCAATGTTGAAGTTGTTGTTGAATTTGTTGGTGTTTTTCAATGTTGAGGTTGTTGTTGTTTTTCAATGTTGAGGTTGTTTTTGAATTTGTTGGTGTTTTTCAATGTTGAGTTTGTTGTTGTTTTTCAATGTTGAGGTTGTTGTTGAATTTGTTGGTGTTTTTCAATGTTGAGGTTGTTGTTGTTTTTCAATGTTGAGGTTGTTGTTGAATTTGTTGGTGTTTTTCAATGTTGAGGTTGTTGTTGTTTTTCAATGTTGAGGTTGTTGTTGAATTTGTTGGTGTTTTTCAATGTTGAGGTTGTTGTTGAATTTGTTGGTGTTTTTCAATGATGAGGTTGTTGTTGTTTTTCAATGTTGAGGTTGTTGAATTTGTGGGTGTTTTTCAATCTTGAGTTTGTTGTTGAATTTGTTGGTGTTTTTCAATGTTGAGGTTGTTGTTGAATTTGTTGGTGTTTTTCAATGTTGAGGTTGTTGTTATTTTTCAATGTTGAGGTTGTTGTTGAGTTTGTTGGAGTTTTTCAATGTTGAGGTTGTTGTTGAATTTGTTGGTGTTTTTCAATGTTGAGGTTGTTGTTGAATTTGTTGGTGTTTTTCAATGTTGAGGTTGTTGTTGTTTTTAAATGTTGAGGTTGTTGTTGAATTTGCTGGTGTTTTTTCAATTTTGAGGTTGTTGGTGTTGTTCAATGTTGAGGTTGATTTTGAATTTGAGGGTGTTTTTCAATGTCGAGGTTGTTGTTGAATTTGTTGGTGTTTTTCAATGTTGAGGTTGTTGTTGTTTTTCAATGTTGAGGTTGTTGTTGAACTTGTTGGTGTTTTTCAATGTTGAGGTTGTTGTTGTTTTTCAATGCTGAGGTTGTTGTTGAATTTGTTGGTGTTTTTAAATGTTGAGGTTGTTGTTGAATTTGTTGGTGTTTTTCAATGTTGAGGTTGTTGTTGTTTTTCAATGTTGAGGTTGTTGTTGAATTTGTTGCTGTTTTTCAATGTTTAGGTTGTTGTCGTTTTTCAATGTTGAGGTTGTTGTTGAATTTGTAGGTGTTTTTCAATGTTGAGGTTGTTGTTGAATTTGTTGGTGTTTTTCAATGTTGAGGTTGTTGTTATTTTTCAATGTTGAGGTTTTTGTTGAGTTTGTTGGTGTTTTTCAATGTTGAGGTTGTTGTTGAATTTGTTGGTGTTTTTCAATGTTGAGGTTGTTGTTGAATCTGTTGGTGTTTTTCAATGTTGAGGTTGTTGTTGTTTTTAAATGTTGAGGTTGTTGTTGAATTTGTTGGTGTTTTTTCAATTTTGAGGTTGTTGGTTTTTTTCAATGTTGAGGTTGATTTTGAATTTGAGCGTGTTTTTCAATGTCGAGGTTGTTGTTGAATTTGTTGGTGTTTTTCAATGTTGAGGTTGTTGTTGTTTTTCAATGTTGAGGTTGTTGTTGAATTTGTTGGTGTTTATCAATGTTGAGATTGTTGTTGTTTTTCAATGTTGAGGATGTTGCTTAATTTGTTGGTGTTTTTAAATGTTGAGGTTGTTGTTGAATTTGCTGGTGTTTTTCAATGTTGAGGTTGTTGTTGAATTTGTTGGTGTTTTTCAATGTTGAGGTTGTTGTTGTTTTTCAATGTTGAGGTTGTTGTTGAATTTGTTGGTGTTTTTCAATGTTTAGTTTGTTGTTGTTTTTCAATTTTGAGGTTGTTGTTGAATTTGTTGGCGTTTTTCAATGTTGAGGTTGTTGTTGAATTTGTTGGTGTTTTTCAATGTTGAGGTTGTTGTTGTTTTTCAATGTTGAGGTTGTTGTTGAGTTTGTTGGTGTTTTTCAATGTTGAGGTTGTTGTTGAATTTGTTGGTGTTTTTCAATGTTGAGGTTGTTGTTGTTTTTCAATGCTGAGGTTGTTGTTGAATTTGTTGGTGTTTTTCAATGTTGAGGTTGTTGTTGAATTTGTTGGTGTTTTTCAATGTTTAGGTTGTTGTTGTTTTTCAATGTTGAGGTTGTTGTTGAATTTGTTGGTGTTTTTCAATGTTGAGTTTGTTGTTGAATTTGTTGGTGTTTTTCAATTTCGAGGTTGTTGTTGAATTTGTTGGTGTTTTTCAATGATGAGGTTGTTGTTGTTTTTCAATGTTGAGGTTGTTGAATTTGTGGGTGTTTTTCAATCTTGAGTTTGTTGTTGAATTTGTTGGTGTTTTTCAATGTTGAGGTTGTTGTTGAATTTGTTGGTGTTTTTCAATGTTGAGGTTGTTGTTATTTTTCAATGTTGAGGTTGTTGTTGAATTTGTTGGTGTATTTCAATGTTGAGGTTGTTGAATTTGTTGGTGTTTTTCAATGTTGAGGTTGTTGTTGAACTTGTTGGTGTTTTTCAATGTTGAGGTTGTTGTTGTTTTTAAATGTTGAGGTTGTTGTTGAATTTGCTGGTGTTTTTTCAATTTTGAGGTTGTTGGTGTTGTTCAATGTTGAGGTTGATTTTGAATTTGAGGGTGTTTTTCAATGTCGAGGTTGTTGTTGAATTTGTTGGTGTTTTTCAATGTTGAGGTTGTTGTTGTTTTTCAATGTTGAGGTTGTTGTTGAATTTGTTGGTGTTTTTCAATGTTGAGATTGTTGTTGTTTTTCAATGTTGAGGTTGTTGTTGAATTTGTTGGTGTTTTTAAATGTTGAGGTTGTTGTTGAATTTGTTGGTGTTTTTCAATGTTGAGGTTGCTGTTGAATTTATTGGTGTTTTTCAATGTTGTGGTTGCTGTTGTTTTTCAATGTTGAGGTTATTGTTGAATTTGTTGGTGTTTTTCAACGTTGAGGTTGTTGTTGAATTTGTTGGTGTTTTTCAATGTTGAGGTTGTTGTTGTTTTTCAATGTTGAGGTTGTTGTTGAATTTGTTGCTGTTTTTCATTGTTGAGTTAGTTGTTTTTCAATGTTGAGGTTGTTGTTGAATTTGTTGGTGTTTTTCAATGTTGAGGTTGTTGTTGTTTTTCAATGTTGAGGTTGTTTTTCAATTTGTTGGTGTTTTTCAATGTTGAGGTTGTTGTTGTTTTTCAATGTTGAGGTTGTTGTTGAATTTGTTGGTGCTTTTCAATGTTGAGATTGTTGTTGAATTTGTTGGTCTTTTTCAATGTTGAGGTTGTTGTTGAATTTGTTGGTGTTTTTCAATGTTGAGGTTGTTGTTGTTTTTCAATGTTGAGGTTGTTGTTGAATTTGTTGGTGTTTTTCAATGTTTAGTTTGTTGTTGTTTTTCAATGTTGAGGTTGTTTTTGAATTTGCTTGTGTTTTTCAATGTTGCGGTTGTTGTTGTTTTGCAATTTTGAGGTTGTTGTTGAATTTGTTGGTGTTTTTCAATGTTGAGGTTGTTGTTGTTTTTCAATGTTGAGGTTGTTGTTGAATTTGTTGGTGTTTTTCAATTTCGAGGTTGTTGTTGAATTTGTTGGTGTTTTTCAATGAAGAAGTTGGTTTTGAATTTGTTGGTGTTTTTCAATGTTGAGGTTGTTGTTGTTTTTCAATGTTGAGGTTGTTGTTGAATTTGTTGGTGTTTTTCAATGTTGAGGTTGTTGTTGTTTTTCAATGCTGAGGTTGTTGTTGAATTTGTTGGTGTTTTTCAATGTTGAGGTTGTTGTTGAATTTGTTGGTGTTTTTCAATGTTGAGGTTGTTGTTGTTTTTCAATGTTGAGGTTGTTGTTGAATTTGTTGGTGTTTTTCAATGTTGAGGTTGTTGTTGTTTTTCAATGTTGAGGTTGTTGTTGAATTTGTTGGTGTTTTTCAATTTCGAGGTTGTTGTTGAATTTGTTTCTGATTTTCAATGTTGAGGTTGTTGTTGTTTTTCCATGTTGAGGTTATTGTTGAATTTGTTGGTGTTTTTCAATGTTGAGTTTGTTGTTGTTTTTCAATGTTGACGTTGTTTTTGAAAATGTTGGTGTTTTTCAATGTTGAGTTTGTTGTTCTTTTTCAATGTTGAGGTTGTTGTTGAATTTGTTGGTGTTTTTCAATGTTGAGGTTGTTGGTGTTTTTCAATGTTGAGGTTGTTGTTGAATTTGTTGGTGTTTTTCAATGTTGAGGTTGTTGTTGTTTTTCAATGTTGAGGTTGTTGTTGAATTTGTTGGTGTTTTTCAATGTTGAGGTTGTTGTTGAATTTGTTGGTGTTTTTCAATGATGAGGTTGTTGTTGTTTTTCAATGTTGAGATTGTTGAATTTGTGGGTGTTTTTCAATCTGTGGTTGTTGTTGAATTTGTTGGTGTTTTTCAATGTTGAGGTTGTTGTTGAATTTGTTGGTGTTTTTCAATGTTGAGGTTCTTGTTATTTTTCAATGTTGAGGTTGTTGTTGAGTTTGTTGGTGTTTTTCAATGTTGAGGTTGTTGTTGAATTTGTTGGTGTTTTTCAATGTTGAGGTTGTTGTTGTTTTTAAATGTTGAGGTTGTTGTTGAATTTGCTGGAGTTTTTTCAATTTTGAGGTTGTTGGTGTTGTTCAATGTTGAGGTTGATTTTGAATTTGAGGGTGTTTTTCAATGTCGAGGTTGTTGTTGAATTTGTTGGTGTTTTTCAATGTTGAGGTTGTTGTTGTTTTTCAATGTTGAGGTTGTTGTTGAATTTGTTGGTGTTTTTAAATGTTGAGGTTGTTGTTGAATTTGCTGGTGTTTTTCAATGTTGAGGTTGTTGTTGAATTTGTTGGTGTTTTTCAATGTTGAGGTTGTTGTTGTTTTTCAATGTTGAGGTTGTTGTTGAATTTGTTGGTGTTTTTCAATGTTTAGTTTGTTGTTGTTTTTCAATTTTGAGGTTGTTGTTGAATTTGTTGGCGTTTTTCAATGTTGAGGTTGTTGTTGAATTTGTTGGTGTTTTTCAATGTTGAGGTTGTTGTTGCTTTTCAATGTTGAGGTTGTTGTTGAGTTTGTTGGTGTTTTTCAATGTTGAGGTTGTTGTTGAATTTGTTGGTGTTTTTCAATGTTGAGGTTGTTGTTGTTTTTCAATGCTGAGGTTGTTGTTGAATTTGTTGGTGTTTTTCAATGTTGAGGTTGTTGTTGAATTTGTTGGTGTTTTTCAATGTTGAGGTTGATGTTGTTTTTCAATGTTGAGGTTGTTGTTGAATTTGTTGGTGTTTTTCAATGTTTAGGTTGTTGTTGTTTTTCAATGTTGAGGTTGTTGTTGAATTTGTTGGTGTTTTTCAATGTTGAGTTTGTTGTTGAATTTGTTGGTGTTTTTCAATTTCGAGGTTGTTGTTGAATTTGTTGGTGTTTTTCAATGATGAGGTTGTTGTTGTTTTTCAATGTTGAGGTTGTTGAATTTGTGGGTGTTTTTCAATCTTGAGTTTGTTGTTGAATTTGTTGGTGTTTTTCAATGTTGAGGTTGTTGTTGAATTTGTTGGTGTTTTTCAATGTTGAGGTTGTTGTTATTTTTCAATGTTGAGGTTGTTGTTGAATTTGTTGGTGTATTTCAATGTTGAGGTTGTTGAATTTGTTGGTGGTTTTCAATGTTGAGGTTGTTGTTGAACTTGTTGGTGTTTTTCAATGTTGAGGTTGTTGTTGTTTTTAAATGTTGAGGTTGTTGTTGAATTTGCTGGTGTTTTTTCAATTTTGAGGTTGTTGGTGTTGTTCAATGTTGAGGTTGATTTTGAATTTGAGGGTGTTTTTCAATGTCGAGGTTGTTGTTGAATTTGTTGGTGTTTTTCAATGTTGAGGTTGTTGTTGTTTTTCAATGTTGAGGTTGTTGTTGAATTTGTTGGTGTTTTTCAATGTTGAGATTGTTGTTGTTTTTCATTGTTGAGGTTGTTGTTGAATTTGTTGGTGTTTTTAAATGTTGAGGTTGCTGTTGAATTTGTTGGTGTTTTTCAATGTTGTGGTTGCTGTTGTTTTTCAATGTTGAGGTTATTGTTGAATTTGTTGGTGTTTTTCAACGTTGAGGTTATTGTTGAATTTGTTGGTGTTTTTCAATGTTGAGGTTGTTGTTGTTTTTCAATGTTGAGGTTGTTGTTGAATTTGTTGCTGTTTTTCAATGTTGAGTTAGTTGTTTTTCAATGTTGAGGTTGTTGTTGAATTTGTTGGTGTTTTTCAATGTTGAGGTTGTTGTTGTTTTTCAATGTTGAGGTTGTTTTTGAATTTGTTGGTGTTTTTCAATGTTGAGGTTGTTGTTGTTTTTCAATGTTGAGGTTGTTGTTGAATTTGTTGGTGTTTTTCAATGTTGAGGTTGTTGTTGAATTTGTTGGTGTTTTTCAATGTTGAGGTTGTTGTTGTCTTTCAATGTTGAGGTTGTTGTTGAATTTGTTGGTCTTTTTCAATGTTTAGTTTGTTGTTGTTTTTCAATGTTGAGGTTGTTTTTGAATTTGCTTGTGTTTTTCAATGTTGAGGTTGTTGTTGTTTTGCAATTTTGAGGTTGTTGTTGAATTTGTTGGTGTTTTTCAATGTTGAGGTTGTTGTTGTTTTTCAATGTTGAGGTTGTTGTTGAATTTGTTGGTGTTTTTCAATGTTGAGGTTGTTGTTGAATTTGTTGGTGTTTTTCAATGTTGAGGTTGTTGTTATTTTTCAATGTTGAGGTTGTTGTTGAATTTGTTGGTGTATTTCAATGTTGAGGTTGTTGAATTTGTTGGTGTTTTTCAATGTTGAGGTTGTAGTTGAACTTGTTGGTGTTTTTCAATGTTGAGGTTGTTGTTGTTTTTAAATGTTGAGGTTGTTGTTGAATTTGCTGGTGTTTTTTCAATTTTGAGGTTGTTGGTGTTGTTCAATGTTGAGGTTGATTTTGAATTTGAGGGTGTTTTTCAATGTCGAGGTTGTTGTTGAATTTGTTGGTGTTTTTCAATGTTGAGGTTGTTGTTGTTTTTCAATGTTGAGGTTGTTGTTGAATTTGTTGGTGTTTTTCAATGTTGAGATTGTTGTTGTTTTTCATTGTTGAGGTTGTTGTTGAATTTGTTGGTGTTTTTAAATGTTGAGGTTGCTGTTGAATTTGTTGGTGATTTTCAATGTTGTGGTTGCTGTTGTTTTTCAATGTTGAGGTTATTGTTGAATTTGTTGGTGTTTTTCAACGTTGAGGTTGTTGTTGAATTTGTTGGTGTTTTTCAATGTTGAGGTTGTTGTTGTTTTTCAATGTTGAGGTTGTTGTTGAATTTGTTGCTGTTTTTCAATGTTGAGTTAGTTGTTTTTCAATGTTGAGGTTGTTGTTGAATTTGTTGGTGTTTTTCAATGTTGAGGTTGTTGTTGTTTTTCAATGTTGAGGTTGTTTTTGAATTTGTTGGTGTTTTTCAATGTTGAGGTTGTTGTTGTTTTTCAATGTTGAGGTTGTTGTTGAATTTGTTGGTGTTTTTCAATGTTGAGGTTGTTGTTGAATTTGTTGGTGTTTTTCAATGTTGAGGTTGTTGTTGTTTTTCAATGTTGAGGTTGTTGTTGAATTTGTTGGTCTTTTTCAATGTTTAGTTTGTTGTTGTTTTTCAATGTTGAGGTTGTTTTTGAATTTGCTTGTGTTTTTCAATGTTGAGGTTGTTGTTGTTTTGCAATTTTGAGGTTGTTGTTGAATTTGTTGGTGTTTTTCAATGTTGAGGTTGTTGTTGTTTTTCAATGTTGAGGTTGTTGTTGAATTTGTTGGTGTTTTTCAATTTCGAAGTTGTTGTTGAATTTGTTGGTGTTTTTCAATGAAAAAGTTGTTTTTGAATTTGTTGGTGTTTTTCAATGTTGAGGTTGTTGTTGTTTTTCAATGTTGAGGTTGTTGTTGAATTTGTTGGTGTTTTTCAATGTTGAGGTTGTTGTTGTTTTTCAATGTTGAGGTTGTTTTTGAATTTGTTGGTGTTTTTCAATGTTGAGGTTGTTGTTGTTTTTCAATGTTGAGGTTGTTGTTGAATTTGTTGGTGCTTTTCAATGTTGAGATTGTTGTTGAATTTGTTGGTGTTTTTCAATGTTGAGGTTGTTGTTGAATTTGTTGGTGTTTTTCAATGTTGAGGTTGTTGTTGTTTTTCAATGTTGAGGTTGTTGTTGAATTTGTTGGTGTTTTTCAATGTTTAGTTTGTTGTTGTTTTTCAATGTTGAGGTTGTTTTTGAATTTGCTTGTGTTTTTCAATGTTGAGGTTGTTGTTGTTTTGCAATTTTGAGGTTGTTGTTGAATTTGTTGGTGTTTTTCAATGTTGAGGTTGTTGTTGTTTTTCAATGTTGAGGTTGTTGTTGAATTTGTTGGTGATTTCAATTTCGAGGTTGTTGTTGAATTTGTTGGTGTTTTTCAATGAAGAAGTTGTTTTTGAATTTGTTGGTGTTTTTCAATGTTGAGGTTGTTGTTGTTTTTCAATGTTGAGGTTGTTGTTGAATTTGTTGGTTTTTTTCAATGTTGAGGTTGTTGTTGTTTTTCAATGCTGAGGTTGTTGTTGAATTTGTTGGTGTTTTTCAATGTTGAGGTTGTTGTTGAATTTGTTGGTGTTTTTCAATGTTGAGGTTGTTGTTGTTTTTCAATGTTGAGGTTGTCGTTGAATTTGTTGGTGTTTTTCAATGTTGAGGTTGTTGTTGTTTTTCAATGTTGAGGTTGTTGTTGAATTTGTTGGTGTTTTTCAATTTCGAGGTTGTTGTTGAATTTGTTTCTGATTTTCAATGTTGAGGTTGTTGTTGTTTTTCAATGTTGAGGTTATTGTTGAATTTGTTGGTGTTTTTCAACGTTGAGGTTGTTGTTGAATTTGTTGGTGTTTTTCAATGTTGAGGTTGTTGTTGTTTTTCAATGTTGAGGTTGTTGTTGAATTTGTTGCTGTTTTTCATTGTTGAGTTAGTTGTTTTTCAATGTTGAGGTTGTTGTTGAATTTGTTGGTGTTTTTCAATGTTGAGGTTGTTGTTGTTTTTCAATGTTGAGGTTGTTTTTCAATTTGTTGGTGTTTTTCAATGTTGAGGTTGTTGTTGTTTTTCAATGTTGAGGTTGTTGTTGAATTTGTTGGTGCTTTTCAATGTTGAGATTGTTGTTGAATTTGTTGGTCTTTTTCAATGTTGAGGTTGTTGTTGAATTTGTTGGTGTTTTTCAATGTTGAGGTTGTTGTTGTTTTTCAATGTTGAGGTTGTTGTTGAATTTGTTGGTGTTTTTCAATGTTTAGTTTGTTGTTGTTTTTCAATGTTGAGGTTGTTTTTGAATTTGCTTGTGTTTTTCAATGTTGCGGTTGTTGTTGTTTTGCAATTTTGAGGTTGTTGTTGAATTTGTTGGTGTTTTTCAATGTTGAGGTTGTTGTTGTTTTTCAATGTTGAGGTTGTTGTTGAATTTGTTGGTGTTTTTCAATTTCGAGGTTGTTGTTGAATTTGTTGGTGTTTTTCAATGAAGAAGTTGGTTTTGAATTTGTTGGTGTTTTTCAATGTTGAGGTTGTTGTTGTTTTTCAATGTTGAGGTTGTTGTTGAATTTGTTGGTGTTTTTCAATGTTGAGGTTGTTGTTGTTTTTCAATGCTGAGGTTGTTGTTGAATTTGTTGGTGTTTTTCAATGTTGAGGTTGTTGTTGAATTTGTTGGTGTTTTTCAATGTTGAGGTTGTTGTTGTTTTTCAATGTTGAGGTTGTTGTTGAATTTGTTGGTGTTTTTCAATGTTGAGGTTGTTGTTGTTTTTCAATGTTGAGGTTGTTGTTGAATTTGTTGGTGTTTTTCAATTTCGAGGTTGTTGTTGAATTTGTTTCTGATTTTCAATGTTGAGGTTGTTGTTGTTTTTCCATGTTGAGGTTATTGTTGAATTTGTTGGTGTTTTTCAATGTTGAGTTTGTTGTTGTTTTTCAATGTTGACGTTGTTTTTGAAAATGTTGGTGTTTTTCAATGTTGAGTTTGTTGTTCTTTTTCAATGTTGAGGTTGTTGTTGAATTTGTTGGTGTTTTTCAATGTTGAGGTTGTTGGTGTTTTTCAATGTTGAGGTTGTTGTTGAATTTGTTGGTGTTTTTCAATGTTGAGGTTGTTGTTGTTTTTCAATGTTGAGGTTGTTGTTGAATTTGTTGGTGTTTTTCAATGTTGAGGTTGTTGTTGAATTTGTTGGTGTTTTTCAATGATGAGGTTGTTGTTGTTTTTCAATGTTGAGATTGTTGAATTTGTGGGTGTTTTTCAATCTGTGGTTGTTGTTGAATTTGTTGGTGTTTTTCAATGTTGAGGTTGTTGTTGAATTTGTTGGTGTTTTTCAATGTTGAGGTTCTTGTTATTTTTCAATGTTGAGGTTGTTGTTGAGTTTGTTGGTGTTTTTCAATGTTGAGGTTGTTGTTGAATTTGTTGGTGTTTTTCAATGTTGAGGTTGTTGTTGTTTTTAAATGTTGAGGTTGTTGTTGAATTTGCTGGAGTTTTTTCAATTTTGAGGTTGTTGGTGTTGTTCAATGTTGAGGTTGATTTTGAATTTGAGGGTGTTTTTCAATGTCGAGGTTGTTGTTGAATTTGTTGGTGTTTTTCAATGTTGAGGTTGTTGTTGTTTTTCAATGTTGAGGTTGTTGTTGAATTTGTTGGTGTTTTTAAATGTTGAGGTTGTTGTTGAATTTGCTGGTGTTTTTCAATGTTGAGGTTGTTGTTGAATTTGTTGGTGTTTTTCAATGTTGAGGTTGTTGTTGTTTTTCAATGTTGAGGTTGTTGTTGAATTTGTTGGTGTTTTTCAATGTTTAGTTTGTTGTTGTTTTTCAATTTTGAGGTTGTTGTTGAATTTGTTGGCGTTTTTCAATGTTGAGGTTGTTGTTGAATTTGTTGGTGTTTTTCAATGTTGAGGTTGTTGTTGCTTTTCAATGTTGAGGTTGTTGTTGAGTTTGTTGGTGTTTTTCAATGTTGAGGTTGTTGTTGAATTTGTTGGTGTTTTTCAATGTTGAGGTTGTTGTTGTTTTTCAATGCTGAGGTTGTTGTTGAATTTGTTGGTGTTTTTCAATGTTGAGGTTGTTGTTGAATTTGTTGGTGTTTTTCAATGTTGAGGTTGATGTTGTTTTTCAATGTTGAGGTTGTTGTTGAATTTGTTGGTGTTTTTCAATGTTTAGGTTGTTGTTGTTTTTCAATGTTGAGGTTGTTGTTGAATTTGTTGGTGTTTTTCAATGTTGAGTTTGTTGTTGAATTTGTTGGTGTTTTTCAATTTCGAGGTTGTTGTTGAATTTGTTGGTGTTTTTCAATGATGAGGTTGTTGTTGTTTTTCAATGTTGAGGTTGTTGAATTTGTGGGTGTTTTTCAATCTTGAGTTTGTTGTTGAATTTGTTGGTGTTTTTCAATGTTGAGGTTGTTGTTGAATTTGTTGGTGTTTTTCAATGTTGAGGTTGTTGTTATTTTTCAATGTTGAGGTTGTTGTTGAATTTGTTGGTGTATTTCAATGTTGAGGTTGTTGAATTTGTTGGTGGTTTTCAATGTTGAGGTTGTTGTTGAACTTGTTGGTGTTTTTCAATGTTGAGGTTGTTGTTGTTTTTAAATGTTGAGGTTGTTGTTGAATTTGCTGGTGTTTTTTCAATTTTGAGGTTGTTGGTGTTGTTCAATGTTGAGGTTGATTTTGAATTTGAGGGTGTTTTTCAATGTCGAGGTTGTTGTTGAATTTGTTGGTGTTTTTCAATGTTGAGGTTGTTGTTGTTTTTCAATGTTGAGGTTGTTGTTGAATTTGTTGGTGTTTTTCAATGTTGAGATTGTTGTTGTTTTTCATTGTTGAGGTTGTTGTTGAATTTGTTGGTGTTTTTAAATGTTGAGGTTGCTGTTGAATTTGTTGGTGTTTTTCAATGTTGTGGTTGCTGTTGTTTTTCAATGTTGAGGTTATTGTTGAATTTGTTGGTGTTTTTCAACGTTGAGGTTATTGTTGAATTTGTTGGTGTTTTTCAATGTTGAGGTTGTTGTTGTTTTTCAATGTTGAGGTTGTTGTTGAATTTGTTGCTGTTTTTCAATGTTGAGTTAGTTGTTTTTCAATGTTGAGGTTGTTGTTGAATTTGTTGGTGTTTTTCAATGTTGAGGTTGTTGTTGTTTTTCAATGTTGAGGTTGTTTTTGAATTTGTTGGTGTTTTTCAATGTTGAGGTTGTTGTTGTTTTTCAATGTTGAGGTTGTTGTTGAATTTGTTGGTGTTTTTCAATGTTGAGGTTGTTGTTGAATTTGTTGGTGTTTTTCAATGTTGAGGTTGTTGTTGTCTTTCAATGTTGAGGTTGTTGTTGAATTTGTTGGTCTTTTTCAATGTTTAGTTTGTTGTTGTTTTTCAATGTTGAGGTTGTTTTTGAATTTGCTTGTGTTTTTCAATGTTGAGGTTGTTGTTGTTTTGCAATTTTGAGGTTGTTGTTGAATTTGTTGGTGTTTTTCAATGTTGAGGTTGTTGTTGTTTTTCAATGTTGAGGTTGTTGTTGAATTTGTTGGTGTTTTTCAATGTTGAGGTTGTTGTTGAATTTGTTGGTGTTTTTCAATGTTGAGGTTGTTGTTATTTTTCAATGTTGAGGTTGTTGTTGAATTTGTTGGTGTATTTCAATGTTGAGGTTGTTGAATTTGTTGGTGTTTTTCAATGTTGAGGTTGTAGTTGAACTTGTTGGTGTTTTTCAATGTTGAGGTTGTTGTTGTTTTTAAATGTTGAGGTTGTTGTTGAATTTGCTGGTGTTTTTTCAATTTTGAGGTTGTTGGTGTTGTTCAATGTTGAGGTTGATTTTGAATTTGAGGGTGTTTTTCAATGTCGAGGTTGTTGTTGAATTTGTTGGTGTTTTTCAATGTTGAGGTTGTTGTTGTTTTTCAATGTTGAGGTTGTTGTTGAATTTGTTGGTGTTTTTCAATGTTGAGATTGTTGTTGTTTTTCATTGTTGAGGTTGTTGTTGAATTTGTTGGTGTTTTTAAATGTTGAGGTTGCTGTTGAATTTGTTGGTGATTTTCAATGTTGTGGTTGCTGTTGTTTTTCAATGTTGAGGTTATTGTTGAATTTGTTGGTGTTTTTCAACGTTGAGGTTGTTGTTGAATTTGTTGGTGTTTTTCAATGTTGAGGTTGTTGTTGTTTTTCAATGTTGAGGTTGTTGTTGAATTTGTTGCTGTTTTTCAATGTTGAGTTAGTTGTTTTTCAATGTTGAGGTTGTTGTTGAATTTGTTGGTGTTTTTCAATGTTGAGGTTGTTGTTGTTTTTCAATGTTGAGGTTGTTTTTGAATTTGTTGGTGTTTTTCAATGTTGAGGTTGTTGTTGTTTTTCAATGTTGAGGTTGTTGTTGAATTTGTTGGTGTTTTTCAATGTTGAGGTTGTTGTTGAATTTGTTGGTGTTTTTCAATGTTGATGTTGTTGTTGTTTTTCAATGTTGAGGTTGTTGTTGAATTTGTTGGTCTTTTTCAATGTTTAGTTTGTTGTTGTTTTTCAATGTTGAGGTTGTTTTTGAATTTGCTTGTGTTTTTCAATGTTGAGGTTGTTGTTGTTTTGCAATTTTGAGGTTGTTGTTGAATTTGTTGGTGTTTTTCAATGTTGAGGTTGTTGTTGTTTTTCAATGTTGAGGTTGTTGTTGAATTTGTTGGTGTTTTTCAATTTCGAAGTTGTTGTTGAATTTGTTGGTGTTTTTCAATGAAAAAGTTGTTTTTGAATTTGTTGGTGTTTTTCAATGTTGAGGTTGTTGTTGTTTTTCAATGTTGAGGTTGTTGTTGAATTTGTTGGTGTTTTTCAATGTTGAGGTTGTTGTTGTTTTTCAATGTTGAGGTTGTTTTTGAATTTGTTGGTGTTTTTCAATGTTGAGGTTGTTGTTGTTTTTCAATGTTGAGGTTGTTGTTGAATTTGTTGGTGCTTTTCAATGTTGAGATTGTTGTTGAATTTGTTGGTGTTTTTCAATGTTGAGGTTGTTGTTGAATTTGTTGGTGTTTTTCAATGTTGAGGTTGTTGTTGTTTTTCAATGTTGAGGTTGTTGTTGAATTTGTTGGTGTTTTTCAATGTTTAGTTTGTTGTTGTTTTTCAATGTTGAGGTTGTTTTTGAATTTGCTTGTGTTTTTCAATGTTGAGGTTGTTGTTGTTTTGCAATTTTGAGGTTGTTGTTGAATTTGTTGGTGTTTTTCAATGTTGAGGTTGTTGTTGTTTTTCAATGTTGAGGTTGTTGTTGAATTTGTTGGTGATTTCAATTTCGAGGTTGTTGTTGAATTTGTTGGTGTTTTTCAATGAAGAAGTTGTTTTTGAATTTGTTGGTGTTTTTCAATGTTGAGGTTGTTGTTGTTTTTCAATGTTGAGGTTGTTGTTGAATTTGTTGGTTTTTTTCAATGTTGAGGTTGTTGTTGTTTTTCAATGCTGAGGTTGTTGTTGAATTTGTTGGTGTTTTTCAATGTTGAGGTTGTTGTTGAATTTGTTGGTGTTTTTCAATGTTGAGGTTGTTGTTGTTTTTCAATGTTGAGGTTGTCGTTGAATTTGTTGGTGTTTTTCAATGTTGAGGTTGTTGTTGTTTTTCAATGTTGAGGTTGTTGTTGAATTTGTTGGTGTTTTTCAATTTCGAGGTTGTTGTTGAATTTGTTTCTGATTTTCAATGTTGAGGTTGTTGTTGTTTTTCAATGTTGAGGTTATTGTTGAATTTGTTGGTGTTTTTCAATGTTGAGGTTGTTGTTGTTTTTCAATGTTGACGTTGTTTTTGAATTTGTTGGTGTTTTTCAATGTTGAGTTTGTTGTTCTTTTTCAATGTTGAGGTTGTTGTTGTATTTGTTGGTGTTTTTCAATGTTGAGGTTGTTGTTGTTTTTCAATGTTGAGGTTGTTGTTGAATTTGTTGGTGTTTTTCAATGTTGAGGTTGTTGTTGAATTTGTTGGTGTTTTTCAATGATGAGGTTGTTGTTGTTTTTCAATGTTGAGGTTGTTGAATTTGTGGATGTTTTTCAATCTTGAGTTAGTTGTTGAATTTGTTGGTGTTTTTCAATGTTGAGGTTGTTGTTGAATTTGTTGGTGTTTTTCAATGTTGAGGTTGTTGTTATTTTTCAATGTTGAGGTTGTTGTTGAGTTTGTTGGAGTTTTTCAATGTTGAGGTTGTTGTTGAATTTGTTGGTGTTTTTCAATGTTGAGGTTGTTGTTGAATTTGTTGGTGTTTTTCAATGTTGAGGTTGTTGTTGTTTTTAAATGTTGAGGTTGTTGTTGAATTTGCTGGTGTTTTTTCAATTTTGAGGTTGTTGGTGTTGTTCAATGTTGAGGTTGATTTTGAATTTGAGGGTGTTTTTCAATGTCGAGGTTGTTGTTGAATTTGTTGGTGTTTTTCAATGTTGAGGTTGTTGTTGTTTTTCAATGTTGAGGTTGTTGTTGAATTTGTTGGTGTTTTTCAATGTTGAGATTGTTGTTGTTTTTCAATGTTGAGGTTGTTGTTGAATTTGTTGGTGTTTTTAAATGTTGAGGTTGTTGGTGAATTTGTTGGTGTTTTGCAATGTTGAGGTTGTTGTTGTTTTTCAATGTTGAGGTTGTTGTTGAATTTGTTGGTGTTTTTCATTGCTGAGGTTTTTGTTGTTCTTCAAAGTTGAGGTTGTTGTTGTATTTGTTGGTGTTTTTCAATTTCGAGGTTGTTATTGAATTTGTTGGTGTTTTTCAATGTTGAAGTTGTTGTTGAATTTGTTGGTGTTTTTCAATGTTGAGGTTGTTGTTGTTTTTCAATGTTGAGGTTATTGTTGAATTTGTTGGTGTTTTTCAATGTTGAGGTTGTTGTTGTTTTTCAATGCTGAGGTTGTTGTTGAATTTGTTGGTGTTTTTCAATGTTGAGGTTGTTGTTGAATTTGTTGGTGTCTTTCAATGTTGAGGTTGTTGTTGTTTTTCAATGTTGAGGTTGTTGTTGAATTTGTTGGTGTTTTTCAATGTTTAGGTTGTTGTTGTTTTTCAATGTTGAGGTTGTTGTTGAATTTGTTGGTGTTTTTCAATGTTGAGGTTGTTGTTGAATTTGTTGGTGTTTTTCAATGTTGAGGCTGTTGTTGTTATTCAATGTTGAGGTTGTTGTTGAATTTGTTGGTGTTTATCAATGTTGAGATTGTTGTTTAATTCGTTGGTGTTTTTAAATGTTGAGGTTGTTGTTGAATTTGCTGGTGTTTTTCAATGTTGAGGTTGTTGTTGAATTTGTTGGTGTTTTTCAATGTTGAGGTTGTTGTTGTTTTTCAATGTTGAGGTTGTTGTTGAATTTGTTGGTGTTTTTCAATGTTGAGGTTGTTGTTGTTTTTCAATGTTGAGGTTGTCGTTGAATTTGTTGGTGTTTTTCAATGTTGAGGTTGTTGTTGTTTTTCAATGTTGAGGTTGTTGTTGAATTTGTTGGTGTTTTTCAATTTCGAGGTTGTTGTTGAATTTGTTTCTGATTTTCAATGTTGAGGTTGTTGTTGTTTTTCAATGTTGAGGTTATTGTTGAATTTGTTGGTGTTTTTCAATGTTGAGGTTGTTGTTGTTTTTCAATGTTGACGTTGTTTTTGAATTTGTTGGTGTTTTTCAATGTTGAGTTTGTTGTTCTTTTTCAATGTTGAGGTTGTTGTTGTATTTGTTGGTGTTTTTCAATGTTGAGGTTGTTGTTGTTTTTCAATGTTGAGGTTGTTGTTGAATTTGTTGGTGTTTTTCAATGTTGAGGTTGTTGTTGAATTTGTTGGTGTTTTTCAATGATGAGGTTGTTGTTGTTTTTCAATGTTGAGGTTGTTGAATTTGTGGATGTTTTTCAATCTTGAGTTTGTTGTTGAATTTGTTGGTGTTTTTCAATGTTGAGGTTGTTGTTGAATTTGTTGGTGTTTTTCAATGTTGAGGTTGTTGTTATTTTTCAATGTTGAGGTTGTTGTTGAGTTTGTTGGAGTTTTTCAATGTTGAGGTTGTTGTTGAATTTGTTGGTGTTTTTCAATGTTGAGGTTGTTGTTGAATTTGTTGGTGTTTTTCAATGTTGAGGTTGTTGTTGTTTTTAAATGTTGAGGTTGTTGTTGAATTTGCTGGTGTTTTTTCAATTTTGAGGTTGTTGGTGTTGTTCAATGTTGAGGTTGATTTTGAATTTGAGGGTGTTTTTCAATGTTGAGGTTGTTGTTGTTTTTCAATGTTGAGGTTGTTGTTGAATTTGTTGGTGTTTTTCAATGTTGAGATTGTTGTTGTTTTTCAATGTTGAGGTTGTTGTTGAATTTGTTGGTGTTTTTAAATGTTGAGGTTGTTGGTGAATTTGTTGGTGTTTTGCAATGTTGAGGTTGTTGTTGTTTTTCAATGTTGAGGTTGTTGTTGAATTTGTTGGTGTTTTTCATTGCTGAGGTTTTTGTTGTTCTTCAAAGTTGAGGTTGTTGTTGTATTTGTTGGTGTTTTTCAATTTCGAGGTTGTTATTGAATTTGTTGGTGTTTTTCAATGTTGAAGTTGTTGTTGAATTTGTTGGTGTTTTTCAATGTTGAGGTTGTTGTTGTTTTTCAATGTTGAGGTTATTGTTGAATTTGTTGGTGTTTTTCAATGTTGAGGTTGTTGTTGTTTTTCAATGCTGAGGTTGTTGTTGAATTTGTTGGTGTTTTTCAATGTTGAGGTTGTTGTTGAATTTGTTGGTGTTTTTCAATGTTGAGGTTGTTGTTGTTTTTCAATGTTGAGGTTGTTGTTGAATTTGTTGGTGTTTTTCAATGTTTAGGTTGTTGTTGTTTTTCAATGTTGAGGTTGTTGTTGAATTTGTTGGTGTTTTTCAATGTTGAGGTTGTTGTTGAATTTGTTGGTGTTTTTCAATGTTGAGGCTGTTGTTGTTATTCAATGTTGAGGTTGTTGTTGAATTTGTTGGTGTTTATCAATGTTGAGATTGTTGTTGTTTTTCAATGTTGAGGATGTTGTTTAATTCGTTGGTGTTTTTAAATGTTGAGGTTGTTGTTGAATTTGCTGGTGTTTTTCAATGTTGAGGTTGTTGTTGAATTTGTTGGTGTTTTTCAATGTTGAGGTTGTTGTTGTTTTTCAATGTTGAGGTTGTTGTTCAATTTGTTGGTGCTTTTCAATGTTTAGTTTGTTGTTGTTTTTCAATTTTGAGGTTGTTGTTGAATTTGTTGGCGTTTTTCAATGTTGAGGTTGTTGTTGTTTTTCAATGTTGAGGTTGTTGTTGAATTTGTTGGTGTTTTTCAATGTTGAGGTTGTTGGTGTTTTTCAATGTTGAGGTTGTTGTTGAATTTGTTGGTGTTTTTCAATGTTGAGGTTGTTGTTGTTTTTCAATGTTGAGGTTGTTGTTGAGTTTGTTGGTGTTTTTCAATGTTGAGGTTGTTGTTGAATTTGTTGGTGTTTTTCAATGTTGAGGTTGTTGTTGTTTTTCAATGCTGAGGTTGTTGTTGAATTTGTTGGTGTTTTTCAATGTTCAGGTTGTTGTTGAATTTGTTGGTGTTTTTCAATGTTGAGGCTGATGTTGTTTTTCAATGTTGAGGTTGTTGTTGAATTTGTTGGTGTTTTTCAATGTTTAGGTTGTTGTTGTTTTTCAATGTTGAGGTTGTTGTTGAATTTGTTGGTGTTTTTCAATGCTGAGGTTGTTGTTATTTTTCAATGTTGAGGTTTTTGTTGAATTTGTTGCTGTTTTTCAATGTTGAGTTTGTTGTTGAATTTGTTGGTGTTTTTCAATTTCGAGGTTGTTGTTGAATTTGTTGGTATTTTTCAATGATGAGGTTGTTGTTGTTTTTCAATGTTGAGGTTGTTGAATTTGTGGGTGTTTTTCAATCTTGAGTTTGTTGTTGAATTTGTTGGTGTTTTTCAATGTTGTGATTGTTGTTGAATTTGTTGGTGTTTTTCAATGTTGAGGTTGTTGTTATGTTTCAATGTTGAGGTTGTTGTTGAATTTGTTGGTGTTTTTCAATGTTGAGGTTGTTGTTGAATTTGTTGGTGTTTTTCAATGTTGAGGTTGTTATTGAATTTGTTGGTGTTTTTCAATGTTGAGGTTGTTGTTGTTTTTAAATGTTGAGGTTGTTGTTGAATTTGCTGGTGTTTTTTCAATTTTGAGGTTGTTGGTGTTGTTCAATGTTGAGGTTGATTTTGAATTTGAGGGTGTTTTTCAATGTCGAGGTTGTTGTTGAATTTGTTGGTGTTTTTCAATGTTGAGGTTGTTGTTGTTTTTCAATGTTGAGGTTGTTGTTGAATTTGTTGGTGTTTTTCAATGTTGAGATTGTTGTTGTTTTTCAATGTTGAGGTTGTTGTTGAATTTGTTGGTGTTTTTAAATGTTGAGGTTGTTGTTGAATTTGCTGGTGTTTTTCAATGTTGAGGTTGTTGTTGAATTTGTTGGTGTTTTTCAATGTTGAGGTTGTTGTTGTTTTTCAATGTTGAGGTTGTTGTTGAATTTGTTGGTGTTTTTCAATGTTTAGTTTGTTGTTGTTTTTCAATTTTGAGGTTGTTGTTGAATTTGTTGGCGTTTTTCAATGTTGAGGTTGTTGTTGAATTTGTTGGTGTTTTTCAATGTTGAGGTTGTTGTTGTTTTTCAATGTTGAGGTTGTTGTTGAGCTTGTTGGTGTTTTTCAATGTTGAGGTTGTTGTTGAATTTGTTGGTGTTTTTCAATGTTGAGGTTGTTGTTGTTTTTCAATGCTGAGGTTGTTGTTGAATTTGTTGGTGTTTTTCAATGTTGAGGTTGTTGTTGAATTTGTTGGTGTTTTTCAATGTTGAGGTTGATGTTGTTTTTCAATGTTGAGGTTGTTGTTGAATTTGTTGGTGTTTTTCAATGTTTAAGTTGTTGTTGTTTTTCAATGTTGAGGTTGTTGTTGAATTTGTTGGTGTTTTTCAATGTTGAGTTTGTTGTTGAATTTGTTGGTGTTTTTCAATTTCGAAGTTGTTGTTGAATTTGTTGGTGTTTTTCAATGATGAGGTTGTTGTTGTTTTTCAATGTTGAGGTTGTTGAATTTGTGGGTGTTTTTCAATCTTGAGTTTGTTGTTGAATTTGTTGGTGTTTTTCAATGTTGAGGTTGTTGTTGAATTTGTTGGTGTTTTTCAATGTTGAGGTTGTTGTTGAATTTGTTGGTGTATTTCAATGTTGAGGTTGTTGAATTTGTTGGTGTTTTTCAATGTTGAGGTTGTTGTTGAACTTGTTGGTGTTTTTCAATGTTGAGGTTGTTGTTGTTTTTAAATGTTGAGGTTGTTGTTGAATTTGCTGGTGTTTTTTCAATTTTGAGGTTGTTGGTGTTGTTCAATGTTGAGGTTGATTTTGAATTTGAGGATGTTTTTCAATGTCGAGGTTGTTGTTGAATTTGTTGGTGTTTTTCAATGTTGAGGTTGTTGTTGTTTTTCAATGTTGAGGTTGTTGTTGAATTTGTTGGTGTTTTTCAATGTTGAGATTGTTGTTGTTTTTCAATGTTGAGGTTGTTGTTGAATTTGTTGGTGTTTTTAAATGTTGAGGTCGCTGTTGAATTTGTTGGTGTTTTTCAATGTTGTGGTTGCTGTTGTTTTTCAATGTTGAGGTTATTGTTGAATTTGTTGGTGTTTTTCAACGTTGAGGCTGTTGTTGAATTTGTTGGTGTTTTTCAATGTTGAGGTTGTTGTTGTTTTTCAATGTTGAGGTTGTTGTTGAATTTGTTGCTGTTTTTCAATGTTGAGTTAGTTGTTTTTCAATGTTGAGGTTGTTGTTGAATTTGTTGGTGTTTTTCAATGTTGAGGTTGTTGTTGTTTTTCAATGTTGAGGTTGTTTTTGAATTTGTTGGTGTTTTTCAATGTTGAGGTTGTTGTTGTTTTTCAATGTTGAGGTTGTTGTTGAATTTGTTGGTGTTTTTCAATGTTGAGGTTGTTGTTGAATTTGTTGGTGTTTTTCAATGTTGAGGTTGTTGTTGTTTTTCAATGTTGAGGTTGTTGTTGAATTTGTTGGTGTTTTTCAATGTTTAGTTTGTTGTTGTTTTTCAATGTTGAGGTTGTTTTTGAATTTGCTTGTGTTTTTCAATGTTGAGGTTGTTGTTGTTTTGCAATTTTGAGGTTGTTGTTGAATTTGTTGGTGTTTTTCAATGTTGAGGTTGTTGTTGTTTTTCAATGTTGAGGTTGTTGTTGAATTTGTTGGTGTTTTTCAATTTCGAGTTTGTTGTTGAATTTGTTGGTGTTTTTCAATGACGAAGTTGTTTTTGAATTTGTTGGTGTTTTTCAATGTTGAGGTTGTTGTTGTTTTTCAATGTTGAGGTTGTTGTTGAATTTGTTGGTGTTTTTCAATGTTGAGGTTGTTGTTGTTTTTCAATGTTGAGGTTGTTTTTGAATTTGTTGGTGTTTTTCAATGTTGAGGTTGTTATTGTTTTTCAATGTTGAGGTTGTTGTTGAATTTGTTGGTGCTTTTCAATGTTGAGATTGTTGTTGAATTTGTTGGTGTTTTTCAATGTTGAGGTTGTTGTTGAATTTGTTGGTGTTTTTCAATGTTGAGGTTGTTGTTGAATTTGTTGGTGTATTTCAATGTTGAGGTTGTTGAATTTGTTGGTGTTTTTCAATGTTGAGGTTGTTGTTGAACTTGTTGGTGTTTTTCAATGTTGAGGTTGTTGTTGTTTTTAAATGTTTAGGTTGTTGTTGAATTTGCTGGTGTTTTTTCAATTTTGAGGTTGTTGGTGTTGTTCAATGTTGAGGTTGATTTTGAATTTGAGGATGTTTTTCAATGTCGAGGTTGTTGTTGAATTTGTTGGTGTTTTTCAATGTTGAGGTTGTTGTTGTTTTTCAATGTTGAGGTTGTTGTTGAATTTGTTGGTGTTTTTCAATGTTGAGATTGTTGTTGTTTTTCAATGTTGAGGTTGTTGTTGAATTTGTTGGTGTTTTTAAATGTTGAGGTTGCTGTTGAATTTGTTGGTGTTTTTCAATGTTGTGGTTGCTGTTGTTTTTCAATGTTGAGGTTATTGTTGAATTTGTTGGTGTTTTTCAACGTTGAGGCTGTTGTTGAATTTGTTGGTGTTTTTCAATGTTGAGGTTGTTGTTGTTTTTCAATGTTGAGGTTGTTGTTGAATTTGTTGCTGTTTTTCAATGTTGAGTTAGTTGTTTTTCAATGTTGAGGTTGTTGTTGAATTTGTTGGTGTTTTTCTATGTTGAGGTTGTTGTTGTTTTTCAATGTTGAGGTTGTTTTTGAATTTGTTGGTGTTTTTCAATGTTGAGGTTGTTGTTGTTTTTCAATGTTGAGGTTGTTGTTGAATTTCTTGGTGTTTTTCAATGTTGAGGTTGTTGTTGAATTTGTTGGTGTTTTTCAATGTTGAGGTTGTTGTTGTTTTTCAATGTTGAGGTTGTTGTTGAATTTGTTGGTGTTTTTCAATGTTTAGTTTGTTGTTGTTTTTCAATGTTGAGGTTGTTTTTGAATTTGCTTGTGTTTTTCAATGTTGAGGTTGTTGTTGTTTTACAATTTTGAGGTTGTTGTTGAATTTGTTGGTGTTTTTCAATGTTGAGGTTGTTGTTGTTTTTCAATGTTGAGGTTGTTGTTGAATTTGTTGGTGTTTTTCAATTTCGAGTTTGTTGTTGAATTTGTTGGTGTTTTTCAATGACGAAGTTGTTTTTGAATTTGTTGGTGTTTTTCAATGTTGAGGTTGTTGTTGTTTTTCAATGTTGAGGTTGTTGTTGAATTTGTTGGTGTTTTTCAATGTTGAGGTTGTTGTTGTTTTTCAATGTTGAGGTTGTTTTTGAATTTGTTGGTGTTTTTCAATGTTGAGGTTGTTATTGTTTTTCAATGTTGAGGTTGTTGTTGAATTTGTTGCTGCTTTTCAATGTTGAGATTGTTGTTGAATTTGTTGGTGTTTTTCAATGTTGAGGTTGTTGTTGAATTTGTTGGTGTTTTTCAATGTTGAGGTTGTTGTTGTTTTTCAATGTTGAGGTTGTTGTTGAATTTGTTGGTGTTTTTCAATGTTTAGTTTGTTGTTGTTTTTCAATGTTGAGGTTGTTTTTGAATTTGCTTGTGTTTTTCAATGTTGAGGTTGTTGTTGTTTTGCAATTTTGAGGTTGTTGTTGAATTTGTTGGTGTTTTTCAATGTTGAGGTTGTTGTTGTTTTTCAATGTTGAGGTTGTTGTTGAATTTGTTGGTGTTTTTCAATTTCGAGGTTGTTGTTGAATTTGTTGGTGTTTTTCAATGAAGAAGTTGTTTTTGAATTTGTTGGTGTTTTTCAATGTTGAGGTTGTTGTTGTTTTTCAATGTTGAGGTTGTTGTTGAATTTGTTGGTGTTTTTCAATGTTGAGGTTGTTGTTGTTTTTCAATGCTGAGGTTGTTGTTGAATTTGTTGGTGTTTTTCAATGTTGAGGTTGTTGTTGAATTTGTTGGTGTTTTTCAATGTTGAGGTTGTTGTTGTTTTTCAATGTTGAGGTTGTCGTTGAATTTGTTGGTGTTTTTCAATGTTGAGGTTGTTGTTGTTTTTCAATGTTGAGGTTGTTGTTGAATTTGTTGGTGTTTTTCAATTTCGAGGTTGTTGTTGAATTTGTTTCTGATTTTCAATGTTGAGGTTGAGGTTGTTTTTCAATGTTGAGGTTATTGTTGAATTTGTTGGTGTTTTTCAATGTTGAGGTTGTTGTTGTTTTTCAATGTTGACGTTGTTTTTGAATTTGTTGGTGTTTTTCAATGTTGAGTTTGTTGTTCTTTTTCAATGTTGAGGTTGTTGTTGAATTTGTTGGTGTTTTTCAATGTTGAGGTTGTTGGTGTTTTTGAATGTTGAGGTTGTTGTTGAATTTGTTGGTGTTTTTCAATGTTGAGGTTGTTGTTGTTTTTCAATGTTGAGGTTGTTGTTGAATTTGTTGGTGTTTTTCAATGTTGAGGTTGTTGTTGAATTTGTTGGTGTTTTTCAATGATGAGGTTGTTGTTGTTTTTCAATGTTGAGGTTGTTGAATTTGTGGGTGTTTTTCAATCTTGAGTTTGTTGTTGAATTTGTTGGAGTTTTTCAATGTTGAGGTTGTTGTTGAATTTGTTGGTGTTTTTCAATGTTGAGGTTGTTGTTATTTTTCAATGTTGAGGTTGTTGTTGAGTTTGTTGGAGTTTTTCAATGTTGAGGTTGTTGTTGAATTTGTTGGTGTTTTTCAATGTTGAGGTTGTTGTTGAATTTGTTGGTGTTTTTCAATGTTGAGGTTGTTGTTGTTTTTAAATGTTGAGGTTGTTGTTGAATTTGCTGGTGTTTTTTCAATTTTGAGGTTGTTGGTGTTGTTCAATGTTGAGGTTGATTTTGAATTTGAGGGTGTTTTTCAATGTCGAGGTTGTTGTTGAATTTGTTGGTGTTTTTCAATGTTGAGGTTGTTGTTGTTTTTCAATGTTGAGGTTGTTGTTGAATTTGTTGGTGTTTTTCAATGTTGAGATTGTTGTTGTTTTTCAATGTTGAGGTTGTTGTTGAATTTGTTGGTGTTTTTAAATGTTGAGGTTGTTGGTGAATTTGTTGGTGTTTTGCAATGTTGAGGTTGTTGTTGTTTTTCAATGTTGAGGTTGTTGTTGAATTTGTTGGTGTTTGTCAATGCTGAGATTTTTGTTGTTCTTCAAAGTTGAGTTTGTTGTTGTATTTGTTGGTGTTTTTCAATTTCGAGGTTGTTATTGAATTTGTTGGTGTTTTTCAATGTTGACGTTGTTGTTGAATTTGTTGGTGTTTTTCAATGTTGAGGTTGTTGTTGTTTTTCAATGTTGAGGTTATTGTTGAATTTGTTGGTGTTTTTCAATGTTGAGGTTGTTGTTGTTTTTCAATGCTGAGGTTGTTGTTGAATTTGTTGGTGTTTTTCAATGTTGAGGTTGTTGTTGTTTTTCAATGTTGAGGTTGTTGTTGAATTTGTTGGTGTTTTTCAATGTTTAGGTTGTTGTTGTTTTTCAATGTTGAGGTTGTTGTTGAATTTGTTGGTGTTTTACAATGTTGAGGTTGTTGTTGAATTTGTTGGTGTTTTTCAATGTTGAGGTTGTTGTTATTTTTCAATGTTGAGGTTTTTGTTGAATTTGTTGGTGTTTTTCAATGTTGAGGTTGTTGTTGTTATTCAATTTTGAGGTTGTTGTTGAATTTGTTGGTCTTTATCAATGTTGAGATTGTTGTTGTTTTTCAATGTTGAGGATGTTGTTTAATTCGTTGGTGTTTTTAAATGTTGAGGTTGTTGTTGAATTTGCTGGTGTTTTTCAATGTTGAGGTTGTTGTTGAATTTGTTGGTGTTTTTCAATGTTGAGGTTGTTGTTGTTTTTCAATGTTGAGGTTGTTGTTGAATTTGTTGGTGTTTTTCAATGTTTAGTTTGTTGTTGTTTTTCAATTTTGAGGTTGTTGTTGAATTTGTTGGCGTTTTTCAATGTTGAGGTTGTTGTTGTTTTTCAATGTTGAGGTTGTTGTTGAATTTGTTGGTGTTTTTCAATGTTGAGGTTGTTGGTGTTTTTCAATGTTGAGGTTGTTGTTGAATTTGTTGGTGTTTTTCAATGTTGAGGTTGTTGTTGAATTTGTTGGTGTTTTTCAATGTTGAGGTTGTTGTTGTTTTTCAATGTTCAGGTTGTTGTTGAGTTTGTTGGTGTTTTTCAATGTTGAGGTTGTTGTTGAATTTGTTGGTGTTTTTCAATGTTGAGGTTGTTGTTGTTTTTCAATGCTGAGGTTGTTGTTGAATTTGTTGGTGTTTTTCAATGTTGAGGATGTTGTTGAATTTGTTGGTGTTTTTCAATGTTGAGGCTGATGTTGTTTTTCAATGTTGAGGTTGTTGTTGAATTTGTTGGTGTTTTTCAATGTTTAGGTTGTTGTTGTTTTTCAATGTTGAGGTTGTTGTTGAATTTGTTGGTGTTTTTCAATGTTGAGGTTGTTGTTATTTTTCAATGTTGAGGTTTTTGTTGAATTTGTTGGTGTTTTTCAATGTTGAGTTTGTTGTTGAATTTGTTGGTGTTTTTCAATTTCGAGGTTGTTGTTGAATTTGTTGGTGTTTTTCAATGATGAGGTTGTTGTTGTTTTTCAATGTTGAGGTTGTTGAATTTGTGGGTGTTTTTCAATCTTGAGTTTGTTGTTGAATTTGTTGGTGTTTTTCAATGTTGTGGTTGTTGTTGAATTTGTTGGTGTTTTTCAATGTTGAGGTTGTTGTTATTTTTCAATGTTGAGGTTGTTGTTGAATTTGTTGGTGTTTTTCAATGTTGAGGTTGTTGTTGAATTTGTTGGTGTTTTTCAATGTTGAGGTTGTTGTTGAATTTGTTGGTGTTTTTCAATGTTGAGGTTGTTGTTGTTTTTAAATGTTGAGGTTGTTGTTGAATTTGCTGGTGTTTTTTCAATTTTGAGGTTGTTGGTGTTGTTCAATGTTGAGGTTGATTTTGAATTTGAGGGTGTTTTTCAATGTCGAGGTTGTTGTTGAATTTGTTGGTGTTTTTCAATGTTGAGGTTGTTGTTGTTTTTCAATGTTGAGGTTGTTGTTGAATTTGTTGGTGTTTTGCAATGTTGAGGTTGTTGTTGTTTTTCAATGTTGAGGTTGTTGTTGTATTTGTTGGTGTTTTTCAATTTCGAGGTTGTTGTTGAATTTGTTGGTGTTTTTCAATGTTGAGGTTGTTGTTGTTTTTCAATGTTGAGGTTGCTGTTGAATTTGTTGGTGTTTTTCAATGTTGAGGTTGTTGTTGAATTTGTTGGTGTTTTTCAATGTTGAGGTTGTTGTTGTTTTTCAATGTTGAGGTTGCTGTTGAATTTGTTGGTGTTTTTCAATGTTTAGGTTGTTATTGTGTTTCAATGTTGAGGTTGTTGTTGAATTTGTTGGTGTTTTTCAATGTTGAAGTTGTTGTTGAATTTGTTGGTGTTTTTAAATGTTGAGGTTGTTGTTGTTTTTCAATGTTGAGGTTGTTGTTGAATTTATTGGTGATTTTCAATGTTGAGGTTGTTGTTGTTTTTCAATGCTGAGGTTGTTGTTGAATTTGTTGGTGTTTTTCAATGTTGTGGTTGTTGTTGAATTTGTTGGTGTTTTTCAATGTTGAGGTTGTTGTTGTTTTTCAATGTTGAGGTTGTTGTTGAATTTGTTGGTGTTTTTCAATGTTTCTGTTGTTGTTGTTTTTCAATGTCGAGGTTGTTGTTGAATTTTTTGGTGTTTTTCAATGTTGAGGTTGTTGTTGAATTTGTTGGTGTTTTTCAATGTTGAGGTTGTTGTTGTTTTTCAATTTTGAGGTTGTTGTTGAATTTGTTGGTGTTTTTCAATGCTGAGGTTGTTGTTGTTTTTCAATGTTGAGGTTGTTGTTGAATTTGTTGGTGTTTTTCAATTTCGAGGTTGTTGTTGAATTTGTTGGTGTTTTTCAATGATGAGGTTGTTGTTGTTTTTCAATGTTGAGGTTGTTGAATTTGTGGGTGTTTTTCAATCTTGAGTTTGTTGTTGAATTTGTTGGTGTTTTTCAATGTTGAGGTTGTTGTTGAATTTGTTGGTGTTTTTCAATGTTGAGGTTGTTGTTATTTTTCAATGTTGAGGTTGTTGTTGAGTTTGTTGGTGTTTTTCAATGTTGAGGTTGTTGTTGAATTTGTTGGTGTTTTTCAATGTTGAGGTTGTTGTTGTTTTTCAATGTTGACGTTGTTTTTGAATTTGTTGGTGTTTTTCAATGTTGAGTTTGTTGTTCTTTTTCAATGTTGAGGTTGTTGTTGAATTTGTTGGTGTTTTTCAATGTTGAGGTTGTTGGTGTTTTTGAATGTTGAGGTTGTTGTTGAATTTGTTGGTGTTTTTCAATGTTGAGGTTGTTGTTGTTTTTCAATGTTGAGGTTGTTGTTGAATTTGTTGGTGTTTTTCAATGTTGAGGTTTTGTTGAATTTGTTGGTGTTTTTCAATGATGAGGTTGTTGTTGTTTTTCAATGTTGAGGTTGTTGAATTTGTGGGTGTTTTTCAATCTTGAGTTTGTTGTTGAATTTGTTGGTGTTTTTCAATGTTGAGGTTGTTGTTGAATTTGTTGGTGTTTTTCAATGTTGAGGTTGTTGTTGAATTTGTTGGTGTTTTTCAATGTTGAGGTTGTTGTTGTTTTTAAATGTTGAGGTTGTTGTTGAATTTGCTGGTGTTTTTTCAATTTTGAGGTTGTTGGTGTTGTTCAATGTTGAGGTTGATTTTGAATTTGAGGGTGTTTTTCAATGTCGAGGTTGTTGTTGAATTTGTTGGTGTTTTTCAATGTTGAGGTTGTTGTTGTTTTTCAATGTTGAGGTTGTTTTTGAATTTGTTGGTGTTTTTCAATGTTGAGATTGTTGTTGTTTTTCAATGTTGAGGTTGTTGTTGAATTTGTTGGTGTTTTTAAATGTTGAGGTTGTTGGTGAATTTGTTGGTGTTTTGCAATGTTGAGGTTGTTGTTGTTTTTCAATGTTGAGGTTGTTGTTGAATTTGTTGGTGTTTTTCAATGCTGAGGTTTTTGTTGTTCTTCAATGTTGAGGTTGTTGTTGTATTTGTTGGTGTTTTTCAATTTCGAGGTTGTTATTGAATTTGTTGGTGTTTTTCAATGTTGAAGTTGTTGTTGAATTTGTTGGTGTTTTTCAATGTTGAGGTTGTTGTTGTTTTTCAATGTTGAGGTTATTGTTGAATTTGTTGGTGTTTTTCAATGTTGAGGTTGTTGTTGTTTTTCAATGCTGAGGTTGTTGTTGAATTTGTTGGTGTTTTTCAATGTTGAGGTTGTTGTTGAATTTGTTGGTGTTTTTCAATGTTGAGGTTGTTGTTGTTTTTCAATGTTGAGGTTGTTGTTGAATTTGTTGGTGTTTTTCAATGTTTAGGTTGTTGTTGTTATTCAATGTTGAGGTTGTTGTTGAATTTGTTGGTGTTTTTCAATGTTGAGGTTGTTGTTGAATTTGTTGGTGTTTTTCAATGTTGAGGTTGTTGTTATTTTTCAATGTTGAGGTTTTTGTTGAATTTGTTGGTGTTTTTCAATGTTGAGGTTGTTGTTGTTATTCAATGTTGAGGTTGTTGTTGAATTTGTTGGTGTTTATCAATGTTGAGATTGTTGTTGTTTTTCAATGTTGAGGATGTTATTTAATTCGTTGGTGTTTTTAAATGTTGAGGTTGTTGTTGAATTTGCTGGTGTTTTTCAATGTTGAGGTTGTTGTTGAATTTGTTGGTGTTTTTCAATGCTGAGGTTGTTGTTGTTTTTCAATGTTGAGGTTGTTGTTGAATTTGTTGTTGTTTTTCAATGTTTACTTTGTTGTTGTTTTTCAATTTTGAGGTTGTTGTTTAATTTGTTGGCGTTTTTCAATGTTGAGGTTGTTGTTGTTTTTCAATGTTGAGGTTGTTGTTGAATTTGTTGGTGTTTTTCAATGTTGAGGTTGTTGGTGTTTTTCAATGTTGAGGTTGTTGTTGAATTTGTTGGTGTTTTTCAATGTTGAGGTTGTTGTTGAATTTGTTGGTGTTTTTCAATGTTGAGGTTGTTGTTGTTTTTCAATGTTGAGGTTGTTGTTGAGTTTGTTGGTGTTTTTCAATGTTGAGGTTGTTGTTGAATTTGTTGGTGTTTTTCAATGTTGAGGTTGTTGTTGTTTTTCAATGCTGAGGTTGTTGTTGAATTTGTTGGTGTTTTTCAATGTTGAGGTTGTTGTTGAATTTGTTGGTGTTTTTCAATGTTGAGGCTGATGTTGTTTTTCAATGTTGAGGTTGTTGTTGAATTTGTTGGTGTTTTTCAATGTTTAGGTTGTTGTTGTTTTTCAATGTTGAGGTTGTTGTTGAATTTGTTGGTGTTTTTCAATGTTGAGGTTGTTGTTATTTTTCAATGTTGAGGTTTTTGTTGAATTTGTTGGTGTTTTTCAATGTTGAGTTTGTTGTTGAATTTGTTGGTGTTTTTCAATTTCGAGGTTGTTGTTGAATTTGTTGGTGTTTTTCAATGATGAGGTTGTTGTTGTTTTTCAATGTTGAGGTTGTTGAATTTGTGGGTGTTTTTCAATCTTGAGTTTGTTGTTGAATTTGTTGGTGTTTTTCAATGTTGTGGTTGTTGTTGAATTTGTTGGTGTTTTTCAATGTTGAGGTTGTTGTTATTTTTCAATGTTGAGGTTGTTGTTGAATTTGTTGGTGTTTTTCAATGTTGAGGTTGTTGTTGAATTTGTTGGTGTTTTTCAATGTTGAGGTTGTTGTTGAATTTGTTGGTGTTTTTCAATGTTGAGGTTGTTGTTATTTTTCAATGTTGAGGTTTTTGTTGAATTTGTTGGTGTTTTTCAATGTTGAGGTTGTTGTTGTTATTCAATGTTGAGGTTGTTGTTGAATTTGTTGGTGTTTATCAATGTTGAGATTGTTGTTGTTTTTCAATGTTGAGGATGTTGTTTAATTCGTTGGTGTTTTTAAATGTTGAGGTTGTTGTTGAATTTGCTGGTGTTTTTCAATGTTGAGGTTGTTGTTGAATTTGTTGGTGTTTTTCAATGCTGAGGTTGTTGTTGTTTTTCAATGTTGAGGTTGTTGTTGAATTTGTTGGTGTTTTTCAATGTTTACTTTGTTGTTGTTTTTCAATTTTGAGGTTGTTGGTGTTGTTCAATGTTGAGGTTGATTTTGAATTTGAGGGTGTTTTTCAATGTCGAGGTTGTTGTTGAATTTGTTGGTGTTTTTCAATGTTGAGGTTGTTGTTGTTTTTCAATGTTGAGGTTGTTGTTGAATTTGTTGGTGTTTTTCAATGTTGAGATTGTTGTTGTTTTTCAATGTTGAGGTTGTTGTTGAATTTGTTGTTGTTTTTAAATGTTGAGGTTATTGTTGAATTTGTTGGTGTTTTGCAATGTTGAGGTTGTTGTTGTTTTTCAATGTTGAGGTTGTTGTTGTATTTGTTGGTGTTTTTCAATTTCGAGGTTGTTGTTGAATTTGTTGGTGTTTTTCAATGTTGAGGTTGTTGTTGTTTTTCAATGTTGAGGTTGTTGTTGAATTTGTTGGTGTTTTTCAATGTTGAGGTTGTTGTTGAATTTGTTGGTGTTTTTCAATGTTGAGGTTGTTGTTGTTTTTCAATGTTGAGGTTGCTGTTGAATTTGTTGGTGTTTTTCAATGTTTAGGTTGTTATTGTGTTTCAATGTTGAGGTTGTTGTTGAATTTGTTGGTATTTTTCAATGTTGAAGTTGTTGTTGAATTTGTTGGTGTTTTTAAATGTTGAGGTTGTTGTTGTTTTTCAATGTTGAGGTTGTTGTTGTATTTATTGGTGATTTTCAATGTTGAGGTTGTTGTTGTTTTTCAATGCTGAGGTTGTTGTTGAATTTGTTGGTGTTTTTCAATGTTGTGGTTGTTGTTGAATTTGTTGGTGTTTTTCAATGTTTCGGTTGTTGTTGTTTTTCAATGTCGAGGTTGTTGTTGAATTTTTTGGTGTTTTTCAATGTTGAGGTTGTTGTTGAATTTGTTGGTGTTTTTCAATGTTGAGGTTGTTGTTGTTTTTCAATTTTGAGGTTGTTGTTGAATTTGTTGGTGTTTTTCAATGCTGAGGTTGTTGTTGTTTTTCAATGTTGAGGTTGTTGTTGAATTTGTTGGTGTTTTTCAATTTCGAGGTTGTTGTTGAATTTGTTGGTGTTTTTCAATGATGAGGTTGTTGTTGTTTTTCAATGTTGAGGTTGTTGAATTTGTGGGTGTTTTTCAATGTTGAGTTTGTTGTTGAATTTGTTGGTGTTTTTCAATTTCGAGGTTGTTGTTGAATTTGTTGGTGTTTTTCAATGATGAGGTTGTTGTTGTTTTTCAATGTTGAGGTTGTTGAATTTGTGGGTGTTTTTCAATGTTGTGGTTGTTGTTGAATTTGTTGGTGTTTTTCAATGTTGAGGTTGTTGTTATTTTTCAATGTTGAGGTTGTTGTTGAATTTGTTGGTGTTTTTCAATGTTGAGGTTGTTGTTGAATTTGTTGGTGTTTTTCAATGTTGAGGTTGTTGTTGAATTTGTTGGTGTTTTTCAATGTTGAGGTTGTTGTTGTTTTTAAATGTTGAGGTTGTTGTTGAATTTGCTGGTGTTTTTTCAATTTTGAGGTTGTTGGTGTTGTTCAATGTTGAGGTTGATTTTGAATTTGAGGGTGTTTTTCAATGTCGAGGTTGTTGTTGAATTTGTTGGTGTTTTTCAATGTTGAGGTTGTTGTTGTTTTTCAATGTTGAGGTTGTTGTTGAATTTGTTGGTGTTTTTCAATGTTGAGGTTGTTGTTGAATTTGTTGGTGTATTGCAATGTTGAGGTTGTTGTTGTTTTTCAATGTTGAGGTTGTTGTTGTATTTGTTGGTGTTTTTCAATTTCGAGGTTGTTGTTGAATTTGTTGGTGTTTTTCAATGTTGAGGTTGTTGTTGTTTTTCAATGTTGAGGTTGCTGTTGAATTTGTTGGTGTTTTTCAATGTTGAGGTTGTTGTTGAATTTGTTGGTGTTTTTCAATGTTGAGGTTGTTGTTGTTTTTCAATGTTGAGGTTGCTGTTGAATTTGTTGGTGTTTTTCAATGTTTAGGTTGTTATTGTGTTTCAATGTTGAGGTTGTTGTTGAATTTGTTGGTGTTTTTCAATGTTGAAGTTGTTGTTGAATTTGTTGGTGTTTTTCAATGTTGAGGCTGATGTTGTTTTTCAATGTTGAGGTTGTTGTTGAATTTGTTGGTGTTTTTCAATGTTTAAGTTGTTGTTGTTTTTCAATGTTGAGGTTGTTGTTGAATTTGTTGGTGTTTTTCAATGTTGAGGTTGTTGTTATTTTTCAATGTTGAGGTTTTTGTTGAATTTGTTGGTGTTTTTCAATTTCGAGGTTGTTGTTGAATTTGTTGGTGTTTTTCAATGATGAGGTTGTTGTTGTTTTTCAATGTTGAGGTTGTTGAATTTGTGGGTGTTTTTCAATCTTGAGTTTGTTGTTGAATTTGTTGGTGTTTTTCAATGTTGTGGTTGTTGTTGAATTTGTTGGTGTTTTTCAATGTTGAGGTTGTTGTTATTTTTCAATGTTGAGGTTGTTGTTGAATTTGTTGGTGTTTTTCAATGTTGAGGTTGTTGTTGAATTTGTTGGTGTTTTTCAATGTTGAGGTTGTTGTTGAATTTGTTGGTGTTTTTCAATGTTGAGGTTGTTGTTATTTTTCAATGTTGAGGTTTTTGTTGAATTTGTTGGTGTTTTTCAATGTTGAGGTTGTTGTTGTTATTCAATGTTGAGGTTGTTGTTGAATTTGTTGGTGTTTATCAATGTTGAGATTGTTGTTGTTTTTCAATGTTGAGGATGTTGTTTAATTCGTTGGTGTTTTTAAATGTTGAGGTTGTTGTTGAATTTGCTGGTGTTTTTCAATGTTGAGGTTGTTGTTGAATTTGTTGGTGTTTTCAAATGCTGAGGTTGTTGTTGTTTTTCAATGTTGAGGTTGTTGTTGAATTTGTTGGTGTTTTTCAATGTTTACTTTGTTGTTGTTTTTCAATTTTGAGGTTGTTGGTGTTGTTCAATGTTGAGGTTGATTTTGAATTTGAGGGTGTTTTTCAATGTCGAGGTTGTTGTTGAATTTGTTGGTGTTTTTCAATGTTGAGGTTGTTGTTGTTTTTCAATGTTGAGGTTGTTGTTGAATTTGTTGGTGTTTTTCAATGTTGAGATTGTTGTTGTTTTTCAATGTTGAGGTTGTTGTTGAATTTGTTGGTGTTTTTAAATGTTGAGGTTGTTGTTGAATTTGTTGGTGTTTTGCAATGTTGAGGTTGTTGTTGTTTTTCAATGTTGAGGTTGTTGTTGTATTTGTTGGTGTTTTTCAATTTCGAGGTTGTTGTTGAATTTGTTGGTGTTTTTCAATGTTGAGGTTGTTGTTGTTTTTCAATGTTGAGGTTGTTGTTGAATTTGTTGGTGTTTTTCAATGTTGAGGTTGTTGTTGAATTTGTTGGTGTTTTTCAATGTTGAGGTTGTTGTTGTTTTTCAATGTTGAGGTTGCTGTTGAATTTGTTGGTGTTTTTCAATGTTTAGGTTGTTATTGTGTTTCAATGTTGAGGTTGTTGTTGAATTTGTTGGTGTTTTTCAATGTTGAAGTTGTTGTTGAATTTGTTGGTGTTTTTAAATGTTGAGGTTGTTGTTGTTTTTCAATGTTGAGGTTGTTGTTGTATTTATTGGTGATTTTCAATGTTGAGGTTGTTGTTGTTTTTCAATGCTGAGGTTGTTGTTGAATTTGTTGGTGTTTTTCAATGTTGTGGTTGTTGTTGAATTTGTTGGTGTTTTTCAATGTTGAGGTTGTTGTTGTTTTTCAATGTTGAGGTTGTTGTTGAATTTGTTGGTGTTTTTCAATGTTTCGGTTGTTGTTGTTTTTCAATGTCGAGGTTGTTGTTGAATTTTTTGGTGTTTTTCAATGTTGAGGTTGTTGTTGAATTTGTTGGTGTTTTTCAATGTTGAGGTTGTTGTTGTTTTTCAATTTTGAGGTTGTTGTTGAATTTGTTGGTGTTTTTCAATGCTGAGGTTGTTGTTGTTTTTCAATGTTGAGGTTGTTGTTGAATTTGTTGGTGTTTTTCAATTTCGAGGTTGTTGTTGAATTTGTTGGTGTTTTTCAATGTTGAGGTTGTTGTTGTTTTTCAATGTTGAGGTTGTTGTTGAATTTGTTGGTGTTTTTCAATGTTGAGGTTGTTGTTGTTTTTCAATGTTGAGGTTGTTGTTGAATTTGTTGGTGTTTTTCAATGTTGAGGTTGTTGTTGAATTTGTTGGTGTATTGCAATGTTGAGGTTGTTGTTGTTTTTCAATGTTGAGGTTGTTGTTGTATTTGTTGGTGTTTTTCAATTTCGAGGTTGTTGTTGAATTTGTTGGTGTTTTTCAATGTTGAGGTTGTTGTTGTTTTTCAATGTTGAGGTTGCTGTTGAATTTGTTGGTGTTTTTCAATGTTGAGGTTGTTGTTGAATTTGTTGGTGTTTTTCAATGTTGAGGTTGTTGTTGTTTTTCAATGTTGAGGTTGCTGTTGAATTTGTTGGTGTTTTTCAATGTTTAGGTTGTTATTGTTTTTCAATGTTGAGGTTGTTGTTGAATTTGTTGGTGTTTTTCAATGTTGAAGTTGTTGTTGAATTTGTTGGTGTTTTTAAATGTTGAGGTTGTTGTTGTTTTTCAATGTTGAGGTTGTTGTTGAATTTATTGGTGATTTTCAATGTTGAGGTTGTTGTTGTTTTTCAATGCTGAGGTTGTTGTTGAATTTGTGGGTGTTTTTCAATGTTGAGTTTGTTGTTGAATTTGTTGGTGTTCTTCAATTTCGAGGTTGTTGTTGAATTTGTTGGTGTTTTTCAATGATGAGGTTGTTGTTGTTTTTCAATGTTGAGGTTGTTGAATTTGTGGGTGTTTTTCAATGTTGTGGTTGTTGTTGAATTTGTTGGTGTTTTTCAATGTTGAGGTTGTTGTTATTTTTCAATGTTGAGGTTGTTGTTGAATTTGTTGGTGTTTTTCAATGTTGAGGTTGTTGTTGAATTTGTTGGTGTTTTTCAATGTTGAGGTTGTTGTTGAATTTGTTGGTGTTTTTCAATGTTGAGGTTGTTGTTGTTTTTAAATGTTGAGGTTGTTGTTGAATTTGCTGGTGTTTTTTCAATTTTGAGGTTGTTGGTGTTGTTCAATGTTGAGGTTGATTTTGAATTTGAGGGTGTTTTTCAATGTCGAGGTTGTTGTTGAATTTGTTGGTGTTTTTCAATGTTGAGGTTGTTGTTGTTTTTCAATGTTGAGGTTGTTGTTGAATTTGTTGGTGTTTTTCAATGTTGAGGTTGTTGTTGAATTTGTTGGTGTATTGCAATGTTGAGGTTGTTGTTGTTTTTCAATGTTGAGGTTGTTGTTGTATTTGTTGGTGTTTTTCAATTTCGAGGTTGTTGTTGAATTTGTTGGTGTTTTTCAATGTTGAGGTTGTTGTTGTTTTTCAATGTTGAGGTTGCTGTTGAATTTGTTGGTGTTTTTCAATGTTGAGGTTGTTGTTGAATTTGTTGGTGTTTTTCAATGTTGAGGTTGTTGTTGTTTTTCAATGTTGAGGTTGCTGTTGAATTTGTTGGTGTTTTTCAATGTTTAGGTTGTTATTGTTTTTCAATGTTGAGGTTGTTGTTGAATTTGTTGGTGTTTTTCAATGTTGAAGTTGTTGTTGAATTTGTTGGTGTTTTTAAATGTTGAGGTTGTTGTTGTTTTTCAATGTTGAGGTTGTTGTTGAATTTATTGGTGATTTTCAATGTTGAGGTTGTTGTTGTTTTTCAATGCTGAGGTTGTTGTTGAATTTGTTGGTGTTTTTCAATGTTGTGGTTGTTGTTGAATTTGTTGGTGTTTTTCAATGTTGAGGTTGTTGTTGTTTTTCAATGTTGAGGTTGTTGTTGAATTTGTTGGTGTTTTTCAATGTTTCGGTTGTTGTTGTTTTTCAATGTCGAGGTTGTTGTTGAATTTTTTGGTGTTTTTCAATGTTGAGGTTGTTGTTGAATTTGTTGGTGTTTTTCAATGTTGAGGTTGTTGTTGTTTTTCAATTTTGAGGTTGTTGTTGAATTTGTTTGTGTTTTTCAATGCTGAGGTTGTTGTTGTTTTTCAATGTTGAGGTTGTTGTTGAATTTGTTGGTGTTTTTCAATTTCGAGGTTGTTGTTGAATTTGTTGGTGTTTTTCAATGATGAGGTTGTTGTTGTTTTTCAATGTTGAGGTTGTTGAATTTGTGGGTGTTTTTCAATCTTGAGTTTGTTGTTGAATTTGTTGGTGTTTTTCAATGTTGAGGTTGTTGTTGAATTTGTTGGTGTTTTTCAATGTTGAGGTTGTTGTTATTTTTCAATGTTGAGGTTGTTGTTGAATTTGTTGGTGTTTTTCAATGTTGAGGTTGTTGTTGAATTTGTTGGTGTTTTTCAATGTTGAGGTTGTTGTTGAATTTGTTGGTGTTTTTCAATGTTGAGGTTGTTGTTGTTTTTAAATGTTGAGGTTGTTGTTGAATTTGCTGGTGTTTTTTCAATTTTGAGGTTGTTGGTGTTGTTCAATGTTGAGGTTGATCTTGAATTTGAGGGTGTTTTTCAATGTCGAGGTTGTTGTTGAATTTGTTGGTGTTTTTCAATGTTGAGGTTGTTGTTGTTTTTCAATGTTGAGGTTGTTGTTGAATTTGTTGGTGTTTTTCAATGTTGAGATTGTTGTTGTTTTTCAATGTTGAAGTTGTTGTTGAATTTGTTGATGTTTTTAAATGTTGAGGTTGTTGTTGAATTTGTTGTTGTTTTGCAATATTGAGGTTGTTGTTGTTTTTCAATGTTGAGGCTGTTGTTGAATTGGTTGGTGTTTTTCAATGTTGAGGTTGTTGTTGTTTTTCAATGTTGAGGTTGTTGTTGAATTTGTTGGTGTTTTTCAATTTCGAGGTTGTTGTTGAATTTGTTTGTGTTTTTCAATGTTGAGGTTGTTGTTGTTTTTCAATGTTGAGGTTATTGTTGAATTTGTTGGTGTTTTTCAATGTTTAGGTTGTTGTTGTTTTTCAATGTTGAGGTTGTTGTTGAATTTGTTGGTGTTTTTCAATGTTGAGTTTGTTGTTGTTTTTCAATGTTGAGGTTGTTGTTGAATTTGTTGGTGTTTTTCAATGATGAGGTTGTTGTTGTTTTTCAATGTTGAGGTTGTTGTTGAATTTGTTGGTGTTTTTCAATGTTGAGGTTGTTGTTGTTTTTCAATTTTGAGGTTGTTTTTGAATTTGTTGGTGTTTTTCAATGATGAGGTTGTTTTTGTTTTTCAATGTTGAGGTTGTTGAATTTGTGGGTGTTTTTCAATATTGAGTTTGTTGTTGAATTTGTTGGTGTTTTTCAATGTTGAGGTTGTTGTTGAATTTGTTGGTGTTTTTCAATGTTGAGGTTGTTGTTGTTTTTCAATGTTGAGGTTGTTGTTGAATCTGTTGGTGTTTTTCAATGTTGAGATTGTTGTTGTTTTTCAATGTTGAGGTTGTTGTTGAATTTGTTGGTGTTTTTAAATGTTGAGGTTGTTGTTGAATTTGCAGGTGTTTTGCAATGTTGAGGTTGTTGTTGTTTTTCAATGTTGAGGTTGTTGTTGAATTTGTTGGTGTTTTTCAATGTTGAGGTTTTTGTTGTTTTTCAATGTTGAGGTTGTTGTTGTATTTGTTGGTGTTTTTCAATTTCGAGGTTGTTGTTGAATTTGCTGGTGTTTTTCAATGTTGAAGTTGTTGTTGAATTTGTTGGAGTTTTTCAATGTTGAGGTTGTTGTTGAGTTTGTTGGTGTTTTTCAATTTTGAGGTTGTTGTTGAATTTGTTGCTGTTTTTCAATGTTGAGGTTGTTGTTGTTTTTAAATGTTGAGGTTGTTGTTGAATTTGTTGGTGTTTTTTCAATTTTGAGGTTGTTGGTGTTGTTCAATGTTGAGGTTGATTTCGAATTTGAGGGTGTTTTTCAATGTCGAGGTTGTTGTTGAATTTGTTGGTGTTTTTCAATGTTGAGGTGGTTGTTGTTTTTCAATGTTGAGGTTGTTGTTGAATTTGTTGGTGTTTTTCAATGTTGAGATTGTTGTTGTTTTTCAATGTTGAGGTTGTTGTTGAATTTGTTGGTGTTTTTAAATGTTGAGGTTGTTGTTGAATTTGCTGGTGTTTTGCAATGTTGAGGTTGTTGTTGTTTTTCAATGTTGAGGTTGTTGTTGAATTTGTTGGTGTTTTTCAATGTTGAGGTTTTTGTTGTTTTTCAATGTTGAGGTTGTTGTTGTATTTGTTGGTGTTTTTCAGTTTCGAGGTTGTTGTTGAATTTGTTGCTGTTTTTCAATGTGGATGTTGTTGTTGAATTTGTTGGTGTTTTTCAATGTTGAGGTTGTTGTTGTTTTTCAATGTTGAGGTTGTTGTTGAATTTGTTGGTGTTTTTCAATGTTGAGGTTGTTGTTGTTTTTCAATGCTGAGGTTGTTGTTGAATTTGTTGTTGTTTTTCAATGTTGAGGTTGTTGTTGAATTTGTTGGTGTTTTTCAATGTTGAGGTTGTTGTTGTTTTTCAATGTTGAGGTTGCAGTTGAATTTGTTGGTGTTTTTCAATGTTTAGGTTGTTGTTGTTTTTCAATGTTGAGGTTGTTGTTGAATTTGTTGGTGTTTTTCAATGTTGAGGTTGTTGTTGAATTTGTTGGTGTTTTACAATGTTGAGGTTGTTGTTGTTTTTAAATGTTGAGGTTGTTGTTGAATCTGTTGGTGTTTTTTCAATTCTGAGGTTGTTGGTGTTTTTCAATTTTGAGGTTGATTTTGAATTTGAGGGTGTTTTTCAAAGTCGAGGTTGTTGTTGAATTTGTTGGTGTTTTTCAATGTTGAGGCTGTTGTTGTTTTTCAATGTTGAGGTTGTTGTTGAATTTGTTGGTGCTTTTCAATGTTGAGATTGTTGTTGAATTTGTTGCTGTTTTTCAATGTTGAGGTTGTTGTTGTTTTTAAATGTTGAGGTTGTTGTTGAATTTGCTGGTGTTTTTTCAATTTTGAGGTTGTTGGTGTTGTTCAATGTTGAGGTTGATTTTGAATTTGAGGGTGTTTTTCAATGTCGAGGTTGTTGTTGAATTTGTTGGTGTTTTTCAATGTTGAGGTTGTTGTTGTTTTTCAATGTTGAGGTTGTTGTTGAATTTGTTGGTGTTTTTCAATTTTGAGATTGTTGTTGTTTTTCAATGTTGAGGTTGTTGTTGAATTTGTTGGTGTTTTTCAATGTTGAGGTTGTTGTTGAATTTGTTGTTGTTTTGCAATGTTGAGGTTGTTGTTGTTTTTCAATGTTGAGGCTGTTGTTGAATTTGTTGGTGTTTTTCAATGTTGAGGTTGTTGTTGTTTTTCAATGTTGAAGTTGCAGTTGAATTTGTTGGTTTTTTTCAATTTCGAGGTTGTTGTTGAATTTGTTGGTGTTTTTCAATGTTGAAGTTGTTGTTGAATTTGTTGGTGTTTTTCAATGTTGAGGTTGTTGTTGTTTTTCAATGTTGAGGTTGTTGTTGAATTTGTTGTTGTTTTTCAATGTTGAGGTTGTTGTTGAAATTGTTGGCGTTTTTAAATTTTGAGGATGTTCTTGGATTTGTTGGTGTTTTTCAATGTTGAGGTTGTTGTTGTTTTTCAATTTTGAGGTTGTTGTTGAATTTGTTGTTGTTTTTCAATGTTGAGGTTGTTGTTGAATTTGTTGGTGTTTTTCAATTTCGAGGTTGTTGTTGAATTTGTTGGTGTTTTTCAATGTTGAAGTTGTTGTTGAATTTGTTGGTGTTTTTCAATGTTGAGGTTGTTGTTGTTTTTCAATGTCGAGGTTGTTGTTGAATTTGTTGGTGTTTTTCAATGTTGAAGTTGTTGTTGAATTTGTTGGTGTTTTTCAATGTTGAGGTTGTTGTTGTTTTTCAATGTTGAGGTTGTTGTTGAATTTGTTGGTGTTTTTCAATTTCGAGGTTGTTGTTGAATTTGTTGGTGTTTTTCAATGTTGAGGTTGTTGTTGTTTTTGAATGTTGAGGTTACTGTTGAATTTGTTGGTGTTTTTCAATGTTGAGGTTGTTGTTGTTTTTCAATGTTGAGGTTGTTGTTGAATTTGTTGGTGTTTTTCAATGTTGAGTTTGTTGCTGTTTTTCAATGTTGAGGTTGTTGTTGAAATTGTTGGTGTTTTTCAATGTTGAGGTTGTTTTTGTTTTTCAATGTTGAGGTTGTTGTTGAATTTGTTGGTGTTTTTCAATGTTGAGGTTGTTGAATTTGTGGGTGTTTTTCAATCTTGAGTTTGTTGTTGAATTTGTTGGTGTTTTTCAATGTTGAGGTTGTTGTTGAATTTGTTGGTGTTTTTCAATGTTGAGGTTGTTGTTATTTTTCAATGTTGAGGTTGTTGTTGAGTTTGTTTGTGTTTTTAAATGTTGAGGTTGTTGTTGAATTTGTTGGTGTTTTTCAATGTTGAGGTTGTTTTTGAATTTGTTGGTGTTTTTCAATGTTGAGGTTGTTGTTGTTTTTAAATGTTGAGGTTGTTGTTGAATTTGTTGGTGTTTTTTCAATTTTGAGGTTGTTGGTGTTGTTCAATGTTGAGGTTGATTTTGAATTTGAGGGTGTTTTTCAATGTCGAGGTTGTTGTTGAATTTGTTGGTGTTTTTCAATGTTGAGGTTGTTGTTGTTTTTCAATGTTGAGGTTGTTGTTGAATTTGTTGGTGTTTATCAATGTTGAGATTGTTGTTGTGTTTCAATGTTGAGGTTCTTGTTGAATTTGTTGGTGTTTTTAAATGTTGAGGTAGTTGTTGAATTTGCTGGTGTTTTGCAATGTTGAGGTTGTTGTTGTTTTTCAATGTTGAGGTTGTTGTTGAATTTGTTGGTGTTTTTCAATGTTGAGGTTGTTGTTGTTTTTCAATGTTGAGGTTGTTGTTGTATTTGTTGGTTTTTTTCAATTTCGAGGTTGTTGTTGAATTTGTTGGTGTTTTTCAATGTTGAAGTTGTTGTTGAATTTGTTGGTGTTTTTCAATGTTGAGGTTGTTGTTGTTTTTCAATGTTGAGGTTGTTGTTCGATTTGTTGGTGTTTTTCAATGTTGAGGTTGTTGTTGTTTTTCAATGCTTAGGTTGTTGTTGAATTTGTTGGTGTTTTTCAATGTTGAGGTTGTTGTTGAATTTGTTGGTGTTTTTCAATGTTGCGGTTGTTGTTGTTTTTCAATGTTGAGGTTGTTGTTGAATTTGTTGGTGTTTTTCAATGTTGAGGTTGTTGCTGTTTTTCAATGTTGAGGTTGTTGTTGAATTTGTTGGTGCTTTTCAATGATGAGGTTGTTGTTGAATTTGTTGGTGTTTTTCAATGTTGACGTTGTTGTTGAATTTGTTGGTGTTTTTCAATGTTGAGGTTGTTGCTGTTTTTCAATGTTGAGGTTGTTGTTGAATTTGTTGGTGTTTTTCAATGTTGAGATTGTTGTTGTTTTTCAATGTTGAGGTTGTTGTTGAATTTGTTGGTGTTTCGAAATGTTGAGGTTGTTGTTGAATTTGTTGGTGTTTTTCAATGTTGAGGTTGTTGTTGTTTTTCAATGTTGAGCTTGTTGTTGAATTTGTTGGTGTTTTTCAATGTTGAGATTGTTGTTGTTTTTCAATGTTGAGGTTGTTGAATTTGTTGGTGTTTTTAAATGTTGAGGTTGTTGTTGAATTTGCTGGTGTTTTGCAATGTTGAGGTTGTTGTTGTTTTTCAATGTTGAGGTTGTTGTTGAATTTGTTGGTGTTTTTCAATGTTGAGGTTGTTGTTGTTTTTCAATGTTGAGGTTGTTGTTGTATTTGTTGCTTTTTTTTCAATTTCGAGGTTGTTGTTGAATTTGTTGGTGTTTGTCAATGCGGAAGTTGTTGTTGAATTTGTTGGTGTTGTTCAATGTTGAGGTTGTTGTTGTTTTTCAATGTTGAGGTTGTTGTTGAATTTGTTGGTGTTTTTCAATGTTGAGGTTGTTGTTGTTTTTCAATGCTTAGGTTGTTGTTGAATTTGTTGGTGTTTTTCAATGTTGAGGTTGTTGTTGAATTTGTTGGTGTTTTTCAATGTTGAGGTTGTTGTTGTTTTTCAATGTTAAGGTTGTTGTTGAATTTGTTGGTGTTTTTCAATGTTTAGGTTGTTGTTGTTTTTCAATGTTGAGGTTGTTGTTGAATTTGATGGTGTTTTTCAATGTTGAGGTTGTTGTTGTTTTTCCATGTTGAGGTTGTTGTTGAATTTGTTGGTGTTTTTCAATGTTTAGGATGTTGTTGTTTTTCAATGTTGAGGTTGTTGTTGAATTTGATGGTGTTTTTCAATGTTGAGGTTGTTGTTGAATTTGTTGGTGTTTTTCAATGTTGAGGTTGTTGCTGTTTTTCAATGTTGAGGTTGTTGTTGAATTTGTTGGTGTTTTTCAATGTTGAGTTTGTTGTTGTTTTTCAATGTTGAGGTTGTTGTTGAGGTTGTTGGTGTTTTTCAATGTTGAGGTTGTTGTTGTTTTTCAATGTTGAGGTTGTTGTTGAATTTGTTGGTGTTTTTCAATGTTGAGGTTGTTGTTGTTTTTCAATGTTGAGGTTGTTGTTGAATTTGTTGGTGCTTTTCAATGATGAGGTTGTTGTTGAATTTGCTGGTGTTTTTCAATGTTGAGGTTGTTGTTGAATTTGTTGGTGTTTTTCAATGTTGAGGTTGTTGCTGTTTTTCAATGTTGAGGTTGTTGTTGAATTTGTTGGTGTTTTTCAAAGTTGAGATTGTTGTTGTTTTTCAATGTTGAGGTTGTTGTTGAATTTGTTGGTGTTTCTAAATGTTGAGGTTGTTGTTGAATTTGTTGGTCTTTTTCAATGTTGAGGTTGTTGTTGTTTTTCAATGTTGAGGTTGTTGTTGAATTTGTTGGTCTTTTTCAATGTTGAGTTTGTTGTTGTTTTTCAATGTTGAGGTTGTTGTTGAATTTCAATGTTGAGATTGTTGTTGAATTTGTTGGTGTTTCTCAATGTTGAGGTTGTTGCTGTTTTTCAATGCTGAGGTCGTTGTTGAAATTGTTGGTGTTTTTCAATGTTGAGGTTGTTGTTGAATTTGTTGGTGTTTTTCAATGTTGAGGTTGTTGGTGTTTTTCAATGTTGTGGTTGTTGTTGAATTTGTTCGTGTTTTTCAATGTTGAGGTTGTTGTTGAATCTGTTGGTGTTTTTCAATGTTGAGGTTGTTGTTGTTTTTCAATGTTGAGGTTATTGTTGAATTTGTTGGTGTTTTGCAATGTTGAGGTTGTTGTTGTTTTTCAATGTTGAGGTTGTTGTTGAATTTGTTGGTGTTTTTCAATGTTGAGTTTGTTGTTGTTTTTCAATGTTGAGGTTGTTGTTGAATTTTTTGGTGTTTTTCAATGTTGAGGTTGTTGTTGTTTTTCAATGTGGAGGTTGTTGTTGAATTTGTTGGTGTTTTTCAATGTTGATGTTGTTGTTGAATTTGTTGGTGTTTTTCAATTTTGAGGTTGTTGTTGTTTTTCAATGTGGAGGTTGTTGTTGAATTTGTTGGTGTTTTTCAATGTTGAGGTTGTTGTTGAATTTGTTGGTGTTTTTCAATGAAGAGGTTGTTGTTGTTTTTCAATTTTGAGGTTGTTGAATTTGTGGGTGTTTTTCAATCTTGAGTTTGTTGTTGAATTTGTTGGTGTTTTTCAATGTTGAGGTTGTTGTTGAATTTGTTGGTGTTTTTCAATGTTGAGGTTTTTGTTATTTTTCAATGTTGAGGTTGTTGTTGAGTTTGTTGGTGTTTTTCATTGTTGAGGTTGTTGTTGAATTTGTTGGTGTTTTTCAATGTTGAGGTTGTTTTTGAATTTGTTGGTGTTTTTCAATGTTGAGGTTGTAGTTGTTTTTAAATGTTGAGGTTGTTGTTGAATTTGTTGGTGTTTTTTCAATTTTGAGGTTGTTGGTGTTGTTCAATGTTGAGGTTGATTATGAATTTGAGGGTGTTTTTCAATGTCGAGGTTGTTGTTGAATTTGTTGGTGTTTTTCAATGTTGAGGTTGATGTTGTTTTTCAATGTTGAGGTTGTTGTTGAATTTGTTGGTGTTTTTCAATGTTGAGATTGTTGTTGTTTTTCAATGTTGAGGTTGTTGTTGAATTTGTTGGGGTTTTTAAATGTTGAGGTTGTTGTTGAATTTGCTGGTGTTTTGCAATGTTGAGGTTGTTGTTGTTTTTCAATGTTGAGGTTGTTGTTGAATTTGTTGGTGTTTTTCAATGTTGAGGTTGTTGTTGTTTTTCAATGTTGAGGTTGTTGTTGTATTTGTTGGTTTTTTTCAATTTCGAGGTTGTTGTTGAATTTGTTGGTGTTTTTCAATGTTGAAGTTGTTGAATTTGTTGGTGTTTTTCAATGTTGAGGTTGTTGTTGTTTTTCAATGTTGAGGTTGTTGTTCAATTTGTTGGTGTTTTTCAATGTTGAGGTTGTTGTTGTTTTTCAATGCTTAGGTTGTTGTTGAATTTGTTGGTGTTTTTCAATGTTGAGGTTGTTGTTGAATTTGTTGGTGTTTTTCAATGTTGAGGTTGTTGTTGTTTTTCAATGTTGAGGTTGTTGTTGAATTTGTTGTTGTTTTTCAATGTTGAGTTGTTGTTGTTTTCAATGTTGAGGTTCTGGTTGAATTTGTTGGTGTTTTTCAAAGTTGAGGTTGTTGTTGTTTTTCAATGTTGAGGTTGTTGTTGAATTTGTTGGTGTTTTTCAATGTTGAGGTTGTTGCTGTTTTTCAATGTTGAGGTTGTTGTTGAATTTGTTGGTGCTTTTCAATGATGAGGTTGTTGTTGAATTTGTTGGTGTTTTTCAATGTTGACGTTGTTGTTGAATTTGTTGGTGTTTTTCAATGTTGAGGTTGTTGCTGTTTTTCAATGTTGAGGTTGTTGTTGAATTTGTTGGTGTTTTTCAATGTTGAGATTGTTGTTGTTTTTCAATGTTGAGGTTGTTGTTGAATTTGTTGGTGTTTCGAAATGTTGAGGTTGTTGTTGAATTTGTTGGTGTTTTTCAATGTTGAGGTTGTTGTTGTTTTTCAATGTTGAGGTTGTTGTTGAATTTGTTGGTGTTTTTCAATGTTGAGATTGTTGTTGTTTTTCAATGTTGAGGTTGTTGAATTTGTTGGTGTTTTTAAATGTTGAGGTTGTTGTTGAATTTGCTGGTGTTTTGCAATGTTGAGGTTGTTGTTGTTTTTCAATGTTGAGGTTGTTGTTGAATTTGTTGGTGTTTTTCAATGTTGAGGTTGTTTTTGAATTTGTTGGTGTTTTTCAATGTTGAGGTTGTTGTTGTTTTTAAATGTTGAGGTTGTTGTTGAATTTGTTGGTGTTTTTTCAATTTTGAGGTTGTTGGTGTTGTTCAATGTTGAGGTTGATTTTGAATTTGAGGGTGTTTTTCAATGTCGAGGTTGTTGTTGAATTTGTTGGTGTTTTTCAATGTTGAGGTTGTTGTTGTTTTTCAATGTTGAGGTTGTTGTTGAATTTGTTGGTGTTTATCAATGTTGAGATTGTTGTTGTGTTTCAATGTTGAGGTTCTTGTTGAATTTGTTGGTGTTTTTAAATGTTGAGGTAGTTGTTGAATTTGCTGGTGTTTTGCAATGTTGAGGTTGTTGTTGTTTTTCAATGTTGAGGTTGTTGTTGAATTTGTTGGTGTTTTTCAATGTTGAGGTTGTTGTTGTTTTTCAATGTTGAGGTTGTTGTTGTATTTGTTGGTTTTTTTCAATTTCGAGGTTGTTGTTGAATTTGTTGGTGTTTTTCAATGTTGAAGTTGTTGTTGAATTTGTTGGTGTTTTTCAATGTTGAGGTTGTTGTTGTTTTTCAATGTTGAGGTTGTTGTTCGATTTGTTGGTGTTTTTCAATGTTGAGGTTGTTGTTGTTTTTCAATGCTTAGGTTGTTGTTGAATTTGTTGGTGTTTTTCAATGTTGAGGTTGTTGTTGAATTTGTTGGTGTTTTTCAATGTTGCGGTTGTTGTTGTTTTTCAATGTTGAGGTTGTTGTTGAATTTGTTGGTGTTTTTCAATGTTGAGGTTGTTGCTGTTTTTCAATGTTGAGGTTGTTGTTGAATTTGTTGGTGCTTTTCAATGATGAGGTTGTTGTTGAATTTGTTGGTGTTTTTCAATGTTGACGTTGTTGTTGAATTTGTTGGTGTTTTTCAATGTTGAGGTTGTTGCTGTTTTTCAATGTTGAGGTTGTTGTTGAATTTGTTGGTGTTTTTCAATGTTGAGATTGTTGTTGTTTTTCAATGTTGAGGTTGTTGTTGAATTTGTTGGTGTTTCGAAATGTTGAGGTTGTTGTTGAATTTGTTGGTGTTTTTCAATGTTGAGGTTGTTGTTGTTTTTCAATGTTGAGGTTGTTGTTGAATTTGTTGGTGTTTTTCAATGTTGAGATTGTTGTTGTTTTTCAATGTTGAGGTTGTTGAATTTGTTGGTGTTTTTAAATGTTGAGGTTGTTGTTGAATTTGCTGGTGTTTTGCAATGTTGAGGTTGTTGTTGTTTTTCAATGTTGAGGTTGTTGTTGAATTTGTTGGTGTTTTTCAATGTTGAGGTTGTTGTTGTTTTTCAATGTTGAGGTTGTTGTTGTATTTGTTGCTTTTTTTCAATTTCGAGGTTGTTGTTGAATTTGTTGGTGTTTGTCAATGTGGAAGTTGTTGTTGAATTTGTTGGTGTTGTTCAATGTTGAGGTTGTTGTTGTTTTTCAATGTTGAGGTTGTTGTTGAATTTGTTGGTGTTTTTCAATGTTGAGGTTGTTGCTGTTTTTCAATGTTGAGGTTGTTGTTGAATTTGTTGGTGTTTTTCAATGTTGAGTTTGTTGTTGTTTTTCAATGTTGAGGTTGTTGTTGAATTTGTTGGTGTTTTTCAATGTTGAGGTTGTTGTTGTTTTTCAATGTTGAGGTTGTTGTTGAATTTGTTGGTGTTTTTCAATGTTGAGGTTGTTGTTGTTTTTCAATGTTGAGGTTGTTGTTGAATTTGTTGGTGCTTTTCAATGATGAGGTTGTTGTTGAATTTGCTGGTGTTTTTCAATGTTGAGGTTGTTGTTGAATTTGTTGGTGTTTTTCAATGTTGAGGTTGTTGCTGTTTTTCAATGTTGAGGTTGTTGTTGAATTTGTTGGTGTTTTTCAAAGTTGAGATTGTTGTTGTTTTTCAATGTTGAGGTTGTTGTTGAATTTGTTGGTGTTTCTAAATGTTGAGGTTGTTGTTGAATTTGTTGGTCTTTTTCAATGTTGAGGTTGTTGTTGTTTTTCAATGTTGAGGTTGCTGTTGAATTTGTTGGTCTTTTTCAATGTTGAGTTTGTTGTTGTTTTTCAATGTTGAGGTTGTTGTTGAATTTCAATGTTGAGATTGTTGTTGAATTTGTTGGTGTTTCTCAATGTTGAGGTTGTTGCTGTTTTTCAATGCTGAGGTCGTTGTTGAAATTGTTGGTGTTTTTCAATGTTGAGGTTGTTGTTGAATTTGTTGGTGTTTTTCAATGTTGAGGTTGTTGGTGTTTTTCAATGTTGTGGTTGTTGTTGAATTTGTTCGTGTTTTTCAATGTTGAGGTTGTTGTTGAATCTGTTGGTGTTTTTCAATGTTGAGGTTGTTGTTGTTTTTCAATGTTGAGGTTATTGTTGAATTTGTTGGTGTTTTGCAATGTTGAGGTTGTTGTTGTTTTTCAATGTTGAGGTTGTTGTTGAATTTGTTGGTGTTTTTCAATGTTGAGTTTGTTGTTGTTTTTCAATGTTGAGGTTGTTGTTGAATTTTTTGGTGTTTTTCAATGTTGAGGTTGTTGTTGTTTTTCAATGTGGAGGTTGTTGTTGAATTTGTTGGTGTTTTTCAATGTTGATGTTGTTGTTGAATTTGTTGGTGTTTTTCAATTTTGAGGTTGTTGTTGTTTTTCAATGTGGAGGTTGTTGTTGAATTTGTTGGTGTTTTTCAATGTTGAGGTTGTTGTTGAATTTGTTGGTGTTTTTCAATGAAGAGGTTGTTGTTGTTTTTCAATTTTGAGGTTGTTGAATTTGTGGGTGTTTTTCAATCTTGAGTTTGTTGTTGAATTTGTTGGTGTTTTTCAATGTTGAGGTTGTTGTTGAATTTGTTGGTGTTTTTCAATGTTGAGGTTTTTGTTATTTTTCAATGTTGAGGTTGTTGTTGAGTTTGTTGGTGTTTTTCATTGTTGAGGTTGTTGTTGAATTTGTTGGTGTTTTTCAATGTTGAGGTTGTTTTTGAATTTGTTGGTGTTTTTCAATGTTGAGGTTGTAGTTGTTTTTAAATGTTGAGGTTGTTGTTGAATTTGTTGGTGTTTTTTCAATTTTGAGGTTGTTGGTGTTGTTCAATGTTGAGGTTGATTATGAATTTGAGGGTGTTTTTCAATGTCGAGGTTGTTGTTGAATTTGTTGGTGTTTTTCAATGTTGAGGTTGATGTTGTTTTTCAATGTTGAGGTTGTTGTTGAATTTGTTGGTGTTTTTCAATGTTGAGATTGTTGTTGTTTTTCAATGTTGAGGTTGTTGTTGAATTTGTTGGGGTTTCTAAATGTTGAGGTTGTTGTTGAATTTGCTGGTGTTTTGCAATGTTGAGGTTGTTGTTGTTTTTCAATGTTGAGGTTGTTGTTGAATTTGTTGGTGTTTTTCAATGTTGAGGTTGTTGTTGTTTTTCAATGTTGAGGTTGTTGTTGTATTTGTTGGTTTTTTTCAATTTCGAGGTTGTTGTTGAATTTGTTGGTGTTTTTCAATGTTGAAGTTGTTGTTGAATTTGTTGGTGTTTTTCAATGTTGAGGTTGTTGTTGTTTTTCAATGTTGAGGTTGTTGTTCAATTTGTTGGTGTTTTTCAATGTTGAGGTTGTTGTTGTTTTTCAATGCTTAGGTTGTTGTTGAATTTGTTGGTGTTTTTCAATGTTGAGGTTGTTGTTGAATTTGTTGGTGTTTTTCAATGTTGCGGTTGTTGTTGTTTCTCAATGTTAAGGTTGTTGTTGAATTTGTTGGTGTTTTTCAATGTTTAGGTTGTTGTTGTTTTTCAATGTTGAGGTTGTTGTTGAATTTGATGGTGTTTTTCAATGTTGAGGTTGTTGTTGAATTTGTTGGTGTTTTTCAATGTTGAGGTTGTTGTTGTTTTTCAATGTTGAGGTTGTTGTTGAATTTGTTGGTGTTTTTCAATGTTGAGTTGTTGTTGTTTTCAATGTTGAGGTTCTGGTTGAATTTGTTGGTGTTTTTCAAAGTTGAGGTTGTTGTTGTTTTTCAATGTTGAGGTTGTTGTTGAATTTGTTGGTGTTTTTCAATGTTGAGGTTGTTGCTGTTTTTCAATGTTGAGGTTGTTGTTGAATTTGTTGGTGCTTTTCAATGATGAGGTTGTTGTTGAATTTGTTGGTGTTTTTCAATGTTGACGTTGTTGTTGAATTTGTTGGTGTTTTTCAATGTTGAGGTTGTTGCTGTTTTTCAATGTTGAGGTTGTTGTTGAATTTGTTGGTGTTTTTCAATGTTGAGATTGTTGTTGTTTTTCAATGTTGAGGTTGTTGTTGAATTTGTTGGTGTTTCGAAATGTTGAGGTTGTTGTTGAATTTGTTGGTGTTTTTCAATGTTGAGGTTGTTGTTGTTTTTCAATGTTGAGGTTGTTGTTGAATTTGTTGGTGTTTTTCAATGTTGAGATTGTTGTTGTTTTTCAATGTTGAGGTTGTTGAATTTGTTGGTGTTTTTAAATGTTGAGGTTGTTGTTGAATTTGCTGGTGTTTTGCAATGTTGAGGTTGTTGTTGTTTTTCAATGTTGAGGTTGTTGTTGAATTTGTTGGTGTTTTTCAATGTTGAGGTTGTTGTTGTTTTTCAATGTTGAGGTTGTTGTTGTATTTGTTGCTTTTTTTCAATTTCGAGGTTGTTGTTGAATTTGTTGGTGTTTGTCAATGTGGAAGTTGTTGTTGAATTTGTTTGTGTTTTTCAATGTTGAGGTTGTTGTTGTTTTTCAATGTTGAGGTTGTTGTTGAATTTGTTGGTGTTTTTCAATGTTGAGGTTGTTGTTGTTTTTCAATGCTTAGGTTGTTGTTGAATTTGTTGGAGTTTTTCAATGTTGAGGTTGTTGTTGAATTTGTTGGTGTTTTTCAATGTTGAGGTTGTTGTTGTTTTTCAATGTTAAGGTTGTTGTTGAAATTGTTGGTGTTTTTCAATGTTTAGGTTGTTGTTGTTTTTCAATGTTGAGGTTGTTGTTGAATTTGATGGTGTTTTTCAATGTTGAGGTTGTTGTTGAATTTGTTGGTTTTTTTCAATGTTGAGGTTGTTGTTGTTTTTCAATGTTGAGGTTGTTGTTGAATTTGTTGGTGTTTTTCAATGTTTAGGTTGTTGTTGTTTTTCAATGTTGAGGTTGTTGTTGAATTTGATGGTGTTTTTCAATGTTGAGGTTGTTGTTGAATTTGTTGGTGTTTTTCAATGTTGAGGTTGTTGCTGTTTTTCAATGTTGAGGTTGTTGTTGAATTTGTTGGTGTTTTTCAATGTTGAGTTTGTTGTTGTTTTTCAATGTTGAGGTTGTTGTTGAATTTGTTGGTGTTTTTCAATGTTGAGGTTGTTGTTGTTTTTCAATGTTGAGGTTGTTGTTGAATTTGTTGGTGTTTTTCAATGTTGAGGTTGTTGTTGTTTTTCAATGTTGAGGTTGCTGTTGAATTTGTTGGTGCTTTTCAATGATGAGGTTGTTGTTGAATTTGCTGGTGTTTTTCAATGTTGAGGTTGTTGTTGAATTTGTTGGTGTTTTTCAATGTTGAGGTTGTTGCTGTTTTTCAATGTTGAGGTTGTTGTTGAATTTGTTGGTGTTTTTCAATGTTGAGATTGTTGTTGTTTTTCAATGTTGAGGTTGTTGTTGAATTTGTTGGTGTTTCTAAATGTTGAGGTTGTTGTTGAATTTGTTGGTGTTTTTCAATGTTGAGGTTGTTGTTGTTTTTCCATGTTGAGGTTGTTGTTGAATTTGTTGGTCTTTTTCAATGTTTAGGTTGTTGTTGTTTTTCAATGTTGAGGTTGTTGTTGAATTTGATGGTGTTTTTCAATGTTGAGGTTGTTGTTGAATTTGTTGGTGTTTTTCAATGTTGAGGTTGTTGCTGTTTTTCAATGTTGAGGTTGTTGTTGAATTTGTTGGTGTTTTTCAATGTTGAGGTTGTTGTTGTTTTTCAATGTTGAGGTTGTTGTTGAATTTGTTGGTGCTTTTCAATGATGAGGTTGTTGTTGAATTTGCTGGTGTTTTTCAATGTTGAGGTTGTTGTTGAATTTGTTGGTGTTTTTCAATGTTGAGGTTGTTGCTGTTTTTCAATGTTGAGGTTGTTGTTGAATTTGTTGGTGTTTTTCAATGTTGAGATTGTTGTTTTTCAATGTTGAGGTTGTTGTTGAATTTGTTGGTGTTTCTAAATGTTGAGGTTGTTGTTGAATTTGTTGGTCTTTTTCAATGTTGAGGTTGTTGTTGTTTTTCAATGTTGAGGTTGTTGTTGAATTTGTTGGTCTTTTTCAATGTTGAGTTTGTTGTTGTTTTTCAATGTTGAGGTTGTTGTTGAATTTCAATGTTGAGATTGTTGTTGAATTTGTTGGTGTTTCTCAATGTTGAGGTTGTTGCTGTTTTTCAATGCTGAGGTCGTTGTTGAAATTGTTGGTGTTTTTCAATGTTGAGGTTGTTGTTGAATTTGTTGGTGTTTTTCAATGTTGAGGTTGTTGGTGTTTTTCAATGTTGTGGTTGTTGTTGAATTTGTTGGTGTTTTTCAATGTTGAGGTTGTTGTTGAATCTGTTGGTGTTTTTCAATGTTGAGGTTGTTGTTGTTTTTCAATGTTGAGGTTATTGTTGAATTTGTTGGTGTTTTGCAATGTTGAGGTTGTTGTTGTTTTTCAATGTTGAGGTTGTTGTTGAATTTGTTGGTGTTTTTCAATGTTGAGTTTGTTGTTGTTTTTCAATTTTGAGGTTGTTGTTGAATTTGTTGGTGTTTTTCAATGTTGAGGTTGTTGTTGTTTTTCAATGTGGAGGTTGTTGTTGAATTTGTTGGTGTTTTTCAATGTTGATGTTGTTGTTGAATTTGTTGGTGTTTTTCAATTTTGAGGTTGTTGTTGTTTTTCAATGTGGAGGTTGTTGTTGAATTTGTTGGTGTTTTTCAATGAAGAGGTTGTTGTTGTTTTTCAATTTTGAGGTTGTTGAATTTGTGGGTGTTTTTCAATCTTGAGTTTGTTGTTGAATTTGTTGGTGTTTTTCAATGTTGAGGTTGTTGTTGAATTTGTTGGTGTTTTTCAATGTTGAGGTTTTTGTTATTTTTCAATGTTGAGGTTGTTGTTGAGTTTGTTGGTGTTTTTCATTGTTGAGGTTGTTGTTGAATTTGTTGGTGTTTTTCAATGTTGAGGTTGTTTTTGAATTTGTTGGTGTTTTTCAATGTTGAGGTTGTAGTTGTTTTTAAATGTTGAGGTTGTTGTTCAATTTGTTGGTGTTTTTTCAATTTTGAGGTTGTTGGTGTTGTTCAATGTTGAGGTTGATTATGAATTTGAGGGTGTTTTTCAATGTCGAGGTTGTTGTTGAATTTGTGGTGTTTTTCAATGTTGAGGTTGATGTTGTTTTTCAATGTTGAGGTTGTTGTTGAATTTGTTGGTGTTTTTCAATGTTGAGATTGTTGTTGTTTTTCAATGTTGAGGTTGTTGTTGAATTTGTTGGGGTTTTTAAATGTTGAGGTTGTTGTTGAATTTGCTGGTGTTTTGCAATGTTGAGGTTGTTGTTGTTTTTCAATGTTGAGGTTGTTGTTGAATTTGTTGGTGTTTTTCAATGTTGAGGTTGTTGTTGTTTTTCAATGTTGAGGTTGTTGTTGTATTTGTTGGTTTTTTTCAATTTCGAGGTTGTTGTTGAATTTGTTGGTGTTTTTCAATGTTGAAGTTGTTGTTGAATTTGTTGGTGTTTTTCAATGTTGAGGTTGTTGTTGTTTTTCAATGTTGAGGTTGTTGTTCAATTTGTTGGTGTTTTTCAATGTTGAGGTTGTTGTTGTTTTTCAATGCTTAGGTTGTTGTTGAATTTGTTGGTGTTTTTCAATGTTGAGGTTGTTGTTGAATTTGTTGGTGTTTTTCAATGTTGCGGTTGTTGTTGTTTCTCAATGTTAAGGTTGTTGTTGAATTTGTTGGTGTTTTTCAATGTTTAGGTTGTTGTTGTTTTTCAATGTTGAGGTTGTTGTTGAATTTGATGGTGTTTTTCAATGTTGAGGTTGTTGTTGAATTTGTTGGTGTTTTTCAATGTTGAGGTTGTTGTTGTTTTTCAATGTTGAGGTTGTTGTTGAATTTGTTGGTGTTTTTCAATGTTGAGTTGTTGTTGTTTTCAATGTTGAGGTTCTGGTTGAATTTGTTGGTGTTTTTCAAAGTTGAGGTTGTTGTTGTTTTTCAATGTTGAGGTTGTTGTTGAATTTGTTGGTGTTTTTCAATGTTGAGGTTGTTGCTGTTTTTCAATGTTGAGGTTGTTGTTGAATTTGTTGGTGCTTTTCAATGATGAGGTTGTTGTTGAATTTGTTGGTGTTTTTCAATGTTGACGTTGTTGTTGAATTTGTTGGTGTTTTTCAATGTTGAGGTTGTTGCTGTTTTTCAATGTTGAGGTTGTTGTTGAATTTGTTGGTGTTTTTCAATGTTGAGATTGTTGTTGTTTTTCAATGTTGAGGTTGTTGTTGAATTTGTTGGTGTTTCGAAATGTTGAGGTTGTTGTTGAATTTGTTGGTGTTTTTCAATGTTGAGGTTGTTGTTGTTTTTCAATGTTGAGGTTGTTGTTGAATTTGTTGGTGTTTTTCAATGTTGAGATTGTTGTTGTTTTTCAATGTTGAGGTTGTTGAATTTGTTGGTGTTTTTAAATGTTGAGGTTGTTGTTGAATTTGCTGGTGTTTTGCAATGTTGAGGTTGTTGTTGTTTTTCAATGTTGAGGTTGTTGTTGAATTTGTTGGTGTTTTTCAATGTTGAGGTTGTTGTTGTTTTTCAATGTTGAGGTTGTTGTTGTATTTGTTGCTTTTTTTCAATTTCGAGGTTGTTGTTGAATTTGTTGGTGTTTGTCAATGTGGAAGTTGTTGTTGAATTTGTTTGTGTTTTTCAATGTTGAGGTTGTTGTTGTTTTTCAATGTTGAGGTTGTTGTTGAATTTGTTGGTGTTTTTCAATGTTGAGGTTGTTGTTGTTTTTCAATGCTTAGGTTGTTGTTGAATTTGTTGGAGTTTTTCAATGTTGAGGTTGTTGTTGAATTTGTTGGTGTTTTTCAATGTTTAGGTTGTTGTTGTTTTTCAATGTTGAGGTTGTTGTTGAATTTGATGGTGTTTTTCAATGTTGAGGTTGTTGTTGAATTTGTTGGTGTTTTTCAATGTTGAGGTTGTTGTTGTTTTTCAATGTTGAGGTTGTTGTTGAATTTGTTGGTGTTTTTCAATGTTTAGGTTGTTGTTGTTTTTCAATGTTGAGGTTGTTGTTGAATTTGATGGTGTTTTTCAATGTTGAGGTTGTTGTTGAATTTGTTGGTGTTTTTCAATGTTGAGGTTGTTGCTGTTTTTCAATGTTGAGGTTGTTGTTGAATTTGTTGGTGTTTTTCAATGTTGAGTTTGTTGTTGTTTTTCAATGTTGAGGTTGTTGTTGAATTTGTTGGTGTTTTTCAATGTTGAGGTTGTTGTTGTTTTTCAATGTTGAGGTTGTTGTTGAATTTGTTGGTGTTTTTCAATGTTGAGGTTGTTGTTGTTTTTCAATGTTGAGGTTGCTGTTGAATTTGTTGGTGCTTTTCAATGATGAGGTTGTTGTTGAATTTGCTGGTGTTTTTCAATGTTGAGGTTGTTGTTGAATTTGTTGGTGTTTTTCAATGTTGAGGTTGTTGCTGTTTTTCAATGTTGAGGTTGTTGTTGAATTTGTTGGTGTTTTTCAATGTTGAGATTGTTGTTGTTTTTCAATGTTGAGGTTGTTGTTGAATTTGTTGGTGTTTCTAAATGTTGAGGTTGTTGTTGAATTTGTTGGTGTTTTTCAATGTTGAGGTTGTTGTTGTTTTTCCATGTTGAGGTTGTTGTTGAATTTGTTGGTCTTTTTCAATGTTTAGGTTGTTGTTGTTTTTCAATGTTGAGGTTGTTGTTGAATTTGATGGTGTTTTTCAATGTTGAGGTTGTTGTTGAATTTGTTGGTGTTTTTCAATGTTGAGGTTGTTGCTGTTTTTCAATGTTGAGGTTGTTGTTGAATTTGTTGGTGTTTTTCAATGTTGAGGTTGTTGTTGTTTTTCAATGTTGAGGTTGTTGTTGAATTTGTTGGTGCTTTTCAATGATGAGGTTGTTGTTGAATTTGCTGGTGTTTTTCAATGTTGAGGTTGTTGTTGAATTTGTTGGTGTTTTTCAATGTTGAGGTTGTTGCTGTTTTTCAATGTTGAGGTTGTTGTTGAATTTGTTGGTGTTTTTCAATGTTGAGATTGTTGTTTTTCAATGTTGAGGTTGTTGTTGAATTTGTTGGTGTTTCTAAATGTTGAGGTTGTTGTTGAATTTGTTGGTCTTTTTCAATGTTGAGGTTGTTGTTGTTTTTCAATGTTGAGGTTGTTGTTGAATTTGTTGGTCTTTTTCAATGTTGAGTTTGTTGTTGTTTTTCAATGTTGAGGTTGTTGTTGAATTTCAATGTTGAGATTGTTGTTGAATTTGTTGGTGTTTCTCAATGTTGAGGTTGTTGCTGTTTTTCAATGCTGAGGTCGTTGTTGAAATTGTTGGTGTTTTTCAATGTTGAGGTTGTTGTTGAATTTGTTGGTGTTTTTCAATGTTGAGGTTGTTGGTGTTTTTCAATGTTGTGGTTGTTGTTGAATTTGTTGGTGTTTTTCAATGTTGAGGTTGTTGTTGAATCTGTTGGTGTTTTTCAATGTTGAGGTTGTTGTTGTTTTTCAATGTTGAGGTTATTGTTGAATTTGTTGGTGTTTTGCAATGTTGAGGTTGTTGTTGTTTTTCAATGTTGAGGTTGTTGTTGAATTTGTTGGTGTTTTTCAATGTTGAGTTTGTTGTTGTTTTTCAATGTTGAGGTTGTTGTTGAATTTGTTGGTGTTTTTCAATGTTGAGGTTGTTGTTGTTTTTCAATGTGGAGGTTGTTGTTGAATTTGTTGGTGTTTTTCAATGTTGATGTTGTTGTTGAATTTGTTGGTGTTTTTCAATTTTGAGGTTGTTGTTGTTTTTCAATGTGGAGGTTGTTGTTGAATTTGTTGGTGTTTTTCAATGTTGAGGTTGTTGTTGAATTTGTTGGTGTTTTTCAATGAAGAGGTTGTTGTTGTTTTTCAATTTTGAGGTTGTTGAATTTGTGGGTGTTTTTCAATCTTGAGTTTGTTGTTGAATTTGTTGGTGTTTTTCAATGTTCAGGTTGTTGTTGAATTTGTTGGTGTTTTTCAATGTTGAGGTTTTTGTTATTTTTCAATGTTGAGGTTGTTGTTGAGTTTGTTGGTGTTTTTCATTGTTGAGGTTGTTGTTGAATTTGTTGGTGTTTTTCAATGTTGAGGTTGTTTTTGAATTTGTTGGTGTTTTTCAATGTTGAGGTTGTAGTTGTTTTTAAATGTTGAGGTTGTTGTTGAATTTGTTGGTGTTTTTTCAATTTTGAGGTTGTTGGTGTTGTTCAATGTTGAGGTTGATTATGAATTTGAGGGTGTTTTTCAATGTCGAGGTTGTTGTTGAATTTGTTGGTGTTTTTCAATGTTGAGGTTGATGTTGTTTTTCAATGTTGAGGTTGTTGTTGAATTTGTTGGTGTTTTTCAATGTTGAGATTGTTGTTGTTTTTCAATGTTGAGGTTGTTGTTGAATTTGTTGGGGTTTTTAAATGTTGAGGTTGTTGTTGAATTTGCTGGTGTTTTGCAATGTTGAGGTTGTTGTTGTTTTTCAATGTTGAGGTTGTTGTTGAATTTGTTGGTGTTTTTCAATGTTGAGGTTGTTGTTGTTTTTCAATGTTGAGGTTGTTGTTGTATTTGTTGGTTTTTTTCAATTTCGAGATTGTTGTTGAATTTGTTGGTGTTTTTCAATGTTGAAGTTGTTGTTGAATTTGTTGGTGTTTTTCAATGTTGAGGTTGTTGTTGTTTTTCAATGTTGAGGTTGTTGTTCAATTTGTTGGTGTTTTTCAATGTTGAGGTTGTTGTTGTTTTTCAATGCTTAGGTTGTTGTTGAATTTGTTGGTGTTTTTCAATGTTGAGGTTGTTGTTGAATTTGTTGGTGTTTTTCAATGTTGCGGTTGTTGTTGTTTCTCAATGTTAAGGTTGTTGTTGAATTTGTTGGTGTTTTTCAATGTTTAGGTTGTTGTTGTTTTTCAATGTTGAGGTTGTTGTTGAATTTGATGGTGTTTTTCAATGTTGAGGTTGTTGTTGAATTTGTTGGTGTTTTTCAATGTTGAGGTTGTTGTTGTTTTTCAATGTTGAGGTTGTTGTTGAATTTGTTGGTGTTTTTCAATGTTGAGTTGTTGTTGTTTTCAATGTTGAGGTTGTTGTTGAATTTGTTGGTGTTTTTCAAAGTTGAGGTTGTTGTTGTTTTTCAATGTTGAGGTTGTTGTTGAATTTGTTGGTGTTTTTCAATGTTGAGGTTGTTGTTGTTTTTCAATGATGAGGTTGTTGTTGAATTTGCTGGTGTTTTTCAATGTTGAGGTTGTTGTTGAATTTGTTGGTGTTTTTCAATGTTGAGGTTGTTGCTGTTTTTCAATGTTGAGGTTGTTGTTGAATTTGTTGGTGTTTTTCAATGTTGAGATTGTTGTTGTTTTTCAATGTTGAGGTTGTTGTTGAATTTGTTGGTGTTTCTAAATGTTGAGGTTGTTGTTGAATTTGTTGGTCTTTTTCAATGTTGAGGTTGTTGTTGTTTTTCAATGTTGAGGTTGTTGTTGAATTTGTTGGTCTTTTTCAATGTTGAGTTTGTTGTTGTTTTTCAATGTTGAGGTTGTTGTTGAATTTCAATGTTGAGATTGTTGTTGAATTTGTTGGTGTTTCTCAATGTTGAGGTTGTTGCTGTTTTTCAATGCTGAGGTCGTTGTTGAAATTGTTGGTGTTTTTCAATGTTGAGGTTGTTGTTGAATTTGTTGGTGTTTTTCAATGTTGAGGTTGTTGCTGTTTTTCAATGTTGAGGTTGTTGTTGAATTTGTTGGTGCTTTTCAATGATGAGGTTGTTGTTGAATTTGTTGGTGTTTTTCAATGTTGACGTTGTTGTTGAATTTGTTGGTGTTTTTCAATGTTGAGGTTGTTGCTGTTTTTCAATGTTGAGGTTGTTGTTGAATTTGTTGGTGTTTTTCAATGTTGAGATTGTTGTTGTTTTTCAATGTTGAGGTTGTTGTTGAATTTGTTGGTGTTTCGAAATGTTGAGGTTGTTGTTGAATTTGTTGGTGTTTTTCAATGTTGAGGTTGTTGTTGTTTTTCAATGTTGAGGTTGTTGTTGAATTTGTTGGTGTTTTTCAATGTTGAGATTGTTGTTGTTTTTCAATGTTGAGGTTGTTGAATTTGTTGGTGTTTTTAAATGTTGAGGTTGTTGTTGAATTTGCTGGTGTTTTGCAATGTTGAGGTTGTTGTTGTTTTTCAATGTTGAGGTTGTTGTTGAATTTGTTGGTGTTTTTCAATGTTGAGGTTGTTGTTGTTTTTCAATGTTGAGGTTGTTGTTGTATTTGTTGCTTTTTTTCAATTTCGAGGTTGTTGTTGAATTTGTTGGTGTTTGTCAATGTGGAAGTTGTTTTTGAATTAGTTGGTGTTTTTCAATGTTGAGGTTGTTGTTGTTTTTCAATGTTGAGGTTGTTGTTGAATTTGTTGGTGTTTTTCAATGTTGAGGTTGTTGTTGTTTTTCAATGCTTAGGTCGTTGTTGAAATTGTTGGTGTTTTTCAATGTTGAGGTTGTTGTTGAATTTGTTGGTGTTTTTCAATGTTGAGGTTGTTGGTGTTTTTCAATGTTGTGGTTGTTGTTGAATTTGTTGGTGTTTTTCAATGTTGAGGTTGTTGTTGAATCTGTTGGTGTTTTTCAAAGTTGAGGTTGTTGTTGTTTTTCAATGTTGAGGTTGTTGTTGAATTTGTTGGTGTTTTTCAATGTTGAGGTTGTTGCTGTTTTTCAATGTTGAGGTTGTTGTTGAATTTGTTGGTGCTTTTCAATGATGAGGTTGTTGTTGAATTTGTTGGTGTTTTTCAATGTTGACGTTGTTGTTGAATTTGTTGGTGTTTTTCAATGTTGAGGTTGTTGCTGTTTTTCAATGTTGAGGTTGTTGTTGAATTTGTTGGTGTTTTTCAATGTTGAGATTGTTGTTGTTTTTCAATGTTGAGGTTGTTGTTGAATTTGTTGGTGTTTCGAAATGTTGAGGTTGTTGTTGAATTTGTTGGTGTTTTTCAATGTTGAGGTTGTTGTTGTTTTTCAATGTTGAGGTTGTTGTTGAATTTGTTGGGGTTTTTCAATGTTGAGATTGTTGTTGTTTTTCAATGTTGAGGTTGTTGAATTTGTTGGTGTTTTTAAATGTTGAGGTTGTTGTTGAATTTGCTGGTGTTTTGCAATGTTGAGGTTGTTGTTGTTTTTCAATGTTGAGGTTGTTGTTGAATTTGTTGGTGTTTTTCAATGTTGAGGTTGTTGTTGTTTTTCAATGTTGAGGTTGTTGTTGTATTTGTTGCTTTTTTTCAATTTCGAGGTTGTTGTTGAATTTGTTGGTGTTTGTCAATGTGGAAGTTGTTGTTGAATTTGTTTGTGTTTTTCAATGTTGAGGTTGTTGTTGTTTTTCAATGTTGAGGTTGTTGTTGAATTTGTTGGTGTTTTTCAATGTTGAGGTTGTTGTTGTTTTTCAATGCTTAGGTTGTTGTTGAATTTGTTGGTGTTTTTCAATGTTGAGGTTGTTGTTGAATTTGTTGGTGTTTTTCAATGTTGAGGTTGTTGTTGTTTTTCAATGTTAAGGTTGTTGTTGAATTTGTTGGTGTTTTTCAATGTTTAGGTTGTTGTTGTTTTTCAATGTTGATGTTGTTGTTGAATTTGATGGTGTTTTTCAATGTTGAGGTTGTTGTTGAATTTGTTGGTGTTTTTCAATGTTGAGGTTGTTGTTGTTTTTCAATGTTGAGGTTGTTGTTGAATTTGTTGGTGTTTTTCAATGTTTAGGTTGTTGTTGTTTTTCAATGTTGAGGTTGTTGTTGAATTTGATGGTGTTTTTCAATGTTGAGGTTGTTGTTGAATTTGTTGGTGTTTTTCAATGTTGAGGTTGTTGCTGTTTTTCAATGTTGAGGTTGTTGTTGAATTTGTTGGTGTTTTTCAATGTTGAGTTTGTTGTTGTTTTTCAATGTTGAGGTTGTTGTTGAATTTGTTGGTGTTTTTCAATGTTGAGGTTGTTGTTGTTTTTCAATGTTGAGGTTGTTGTTGAATTTGTTGGTGTTTTTCAATGTTGAGGTTGTTGTTGTTTTTCAATGTTGAGGTTGTTGTTGAATTTGTTGGTGCTTTTCAATGATGAGGTTGTTGTTGAATTTGCTGGTGTTTTTCAATGTTGAGGTTGTTGTTGAATTTGTTGGTGTTTTTCAATGTTGAGGTTGTTGCTGTTTTTCAATGTTGAGGTTGTTGTTGAATTTGTTGGTGTTTTTCAATGTTGAGATTGTTGTTGTTTTTCAATGTTGAGGTTGTTGTTGAATTTGTTGGTGTTTCTAAATGTTGAGGTTGTTGTTGAATTTGTTGGTGTTTTTCAATGTTGAGGTTGTTGTTGTTTTTCCATGTTGAGGTTGTTGTTGAATTTGTTGGTGTTTTTCAATGTTTAGGTTGTTGTTGTTTTTCAATGTTGAGGTTGTTGTTGAATTTGATGGTGTTTTTCAATGTTGAGGTTGTTGTTGAATTTGTTGGTGTTTTTCAATGTTGAGGTTGTTGCTGTTTTTCAATGTTGAGGTTGTTGGTGAATTTGTTGGTGTTTTTCAATGTTGAGGTTGTTGTTGTTTTTCAATGTTGAGGTTGTTGTTGAATTTGTTGGTGCTTTTCAATGATGAGGTTGTTGTTGAATTTGCTGGTGTTTTTCAATGTTGAGGTTGTTGTTGAATTTGTTGGTGTTTTTCAATCTTGAGGTTGTTGCTGTTTTTCAATGTTGAGGTTGTTGTTGAATTTGTTGGTGTTTTTCAATGTTGAGATTGTTGTTGTTTTTCAATGTTGAGGTTGTTGTTGAATTTGTTGGTGTTTCTAAATGTTGAGGTTGTTGTTGAATTTGTTGGTCTTTTTCAATGTTGAGGTTGTTGTTGTTTTTCAATGTTGAGGTTGTTGTTGAATTTGTTGGTCTTTTTCAATGTTGAGTTTGTTGTTGTTTTTCAATGTTGAGGTTGTTGTTGAATTTCAATGTTGAGATTGTTGTTGAATTTGTTGGTGTTTCTCAATGTTGAGGTTGTTGCTGTTTTTCAATGCTGAGGTCGTTGTTGAAATTGTTGGTGTTTTTCAATGTTGAGGTTGTTGTTGAATTTGTTGGTGTTTTTCAATGTTGAGGTTGTTGGTGGTTTTCAATGTTGTGGTTGTTGTTGAATTTGTTGGTGTTTTTCAATGTTGAGGTTGTTGTTGAATCTGTTGATGTTTTTCAATGTTGAGGTTGTTGTTGTTTTTCAATGTTGAGGTTATTGTTGAATTTGTTGGTGTTTTGCAATGTTGAGGTTGTTGTTGTTTTTCAATGTTGAGGTTGTTGTTGAATTTGTTGGTGTTTTTCAATGTTGAGTTTGTTGTTGTTTTTCAATGTTGAGGTTGTTGTTGAATTTGTTGGTGTTTTTCAATGTTGAGGTTGTTGTTGTTTTTCAATGTGGAGGTTGTTGTTGAATTTGTTGGTGTTTTTCAATGTTGATGTTGTTGTTGAATTTGTTGGTGTTTTTCAATTTTGAGGTTGTTGTTGTTTTTCAATGTGGAGGTTGTTGTTGAATTTGTTGGTGTTTTTCAATGTTGAGGTTGTTGTTGAATTTGTTGGTGTTTTTCAATGAAGAGGTTGTTGTTGTTTTTCAATTTTGAGGTTGTTGAATTTGTGGGTGTTTTTCAATCTTGAGTTTGTTGTTGAATTTGTTGGTGTTTTTCAATGTTGAGGTTGTTGTTGAATTTGTTGGTGTTTTTCAATGTTGAGGTTTTTGTTATTTTTCAATGTTGAGGTTGTTGTTGAGTTTGTTGGTGTTTTTCATTGTTGAGGTTGTTGTTGAATTTGTTGGTGTTTTTCAATGTTGAGGTTGTTTTTGAATTTGTTGGTGTTTTTCAATGTTGAGGTTGTAGTTGTTTTTAAATGTTGAGGTTGTTGTTGAATTTGTTGGTGTTTTTTCAATTTTGAGGTTGTTGGTGTTGTTCAATGTTGAGGTTGATTATGAATTTGAGGGTGTTTTTCAATGTCGAGGTTGTTGTTGAATTTGTTGGTGTTTTTCAATGTTGAGGTTGATGTTGTTTTTCAATGTTGAGGTTGTTGTTGAATTTGTTGGTGTTTTTCAATGTTGAGATTGTTGTTGTTTTTCAATGTTGAGGTTGTTGTTGAATTTGTTGGGGTTTTTAAATGTTGAGGTTGTTGTTGAATTTGCTGGTGTTTTGCAATGTTGAGGTTGTTGTTGTTTTTCAATGTTGAGGTTGTTGTTGAATTTGTTGGTGTTTTTCAATGTTGAGGTTGTTGTTGTTTTTCAATGTTGAGGTTGTTGTTGTATTTGTTGGTTTTTTTCAATTTCGAGATTGTTGTTGAATTTGATGGTGTTTTTCAATGTTGAAGTTGTTGTTGAATTTGTTGGTGTTTTTCAATGTTGAGGTTGTTGTTGTTTTTCAATGTTGAGGTTGTTGTTCAATTTGTTGGTGTTTTTCAATGTTGAGGTTGTTGTTGTTTTTCAATGCTTAGGTTGTTGTTGAATTTGTTGGTGTTTTTCAATGTTGAGGTTGTTGTTGAATTTGTTGGTGTTTTTCAATGTTGCGGTTGTTGTTGTTTCTCAATGTTAAGGTTGTTGTTGAATTTGTTGGTGTTTTTCAATGTTTAGGTTGTTGTTGTTTTTCAATGTTGAGGTTGTTGTTGAATTTGATGGTGTTTTTCAATGTTGAGGTTGTTGTTGAATTTGTTGGTGTTTTTCAATGTTGAGGTTGTTGTTGTTTTTCAATGTTGAGGTTGTTGTTGAATTTGTTGGTGTTTTTCAATGTTGAGTTGTTGTTGTTTTCAATGTTGAGGTTGTTGTTGAATTTGTTGGTGTTTTTCAAAGTTGAGGTTGTTGTTGTTTTTCAATGTTGAGGTTGTTGTTGAATTTGTTGGTGTTTTTCAATGTTGAGGTTGTTGCTGTTTTTCAATGTTGAGGTTGTTGTTGAATTTGTTGGTGCTTTTCAATGATGAGGTTGTTGTTGAATTTGTTGGTGTTTTTCAATGTTGACGTTGTTGTTGAATTTGTTGGTGTTTTTCAATGTTGAGGTTGTTGCTGTTTTTCAATGTTGAGGTTGTTGTTGAATTTGTTGGTGTTTTTCAATGTTGAGATTGTTGTTGTTTTTCAATGTTGAGGTTGTTGTTGAATTTGTTGGTGTTTCGAAATGTTGAGGTTGTTGTTGAATTTGTTGGTGTTTTTCAATGTTGAGGTTGTTGTTGTTTTTCAATGTTGAGGTTGTTGTTGAATTTGTTGGTGTTTTTCAATGTTGAGATTGTTGTTGTTTTTCAATGTTGAGGTTGTTGAATTTGTTGGTGTTTTTCAATGTTGAGGTTGTTGTTGAATTTGCTGGTGTTTTGCAATGTTGAGGTTGTTGTTGTTTTTCAATGTTGAGGTTGTTGTTGAATTTGTTGGTGTTTTTCAATGTTGAGGTTGTTGTTGTTTTTCAATGTTGAGGTTGTTGTTGTATTTGTTGCTTTTTTTCAATTTCGAGGTTGTTGTTGAATTTGTTGGTGTTTGTCAATGTGGAAGTTGTTTTTGAATTTGTTGGTGTTTTTCAATGTTGAGGTTGTTGTTGTTTTTCAATGTTGAGGTTGTTGTTGAATTTGTTGGTGTTTTTCAATGTTGAGGTTGTTGTTGTTTTTCAATGCTTAGGTCGTTGTTGAAATTGTTGGTGTTTTTCAATGTTGAGGTTGTTGTTGAATTTGTTGGTGTTTTTCAATGTTGAGGTTGTTGGTGTTTTTCAATGTTGTGGTTGTTGTTGAATTTGTTGGTGTTTTTCAATGTTGAGGTTGTTGTTGAATCTGTTGGTGTTTTTCAATGTTGAGGTTGTTGTTGTTTTTCAATGTTGAGGTTATTGTTGAATTTGTTGGTGTTTTGCAATGTTGAGGTTGTTGTTGTTTTTCAATGTTGAGGTTGTTGTTGAATTTGTTGGTGTTTTTCAATGTTGAGTTTGTTGTTGTTTTTCAATGTTGAGGTTGTTGTTGAATTTGTTGGTGTTTTTCAATGTTGAGTTTGTTGTTGTTTTTCAATGTGGAGGTTGTTGTTGAATTTGTTGGTGTTTTTCAATTTTGAGGTTGTTGTTGTTTTTCAATGTGGAGGTTGTTGTTGAATTTGTTGGTGTTTTTCAATGTTGAGGTTGTTGTTGAATTTGTTGGTGTTTTTCAATGAAGAGGTTGTTGTTGTTTTTCAATTTTGAGGTTGTTGAATTTGTGGGTGTTTTTCAATCTTGAGTTTGTTGTTGAATTTGTTGGTGTTTTTCAATGTTGAGGTTGTTGTTGAATTTGTTGGTGTTTTTCAATGTTGAGGTTTTTGTTATTTTTCAATGTTGAGGTTGTTGTTGAGTTTGTTGGTGTTTTTCATTGTTGAGGTTGTTGTTGAATTTGATGGTGTTTTTCAATGTTGAGGTTGTTGTTGAATTTGTTGGTGTTTTTCAATGTTGAGGTTGTTGCTGTTTTTCAATGTTGAGGTTGTTGTTGAATTTGTTGGTGTTTTTCAATGTTGAGTTTGTTGTTGTTTTTCAATGTTGAGGTTGTTGTTGAATTTGTTGGTGTTTTTCAATGTTGAGGTTGTTGTTGTTTTTCAATGTTGAGGTTGTTGTTGAATTTGTTGGTGTTTTTCAATGTTGAGGTTGTTGTTGTTTTTCAATGTTGAGGTTATGTTGAATTTGTTGATGCTTTTCAATGATGAGGTTGTTGTTGAATTTGCTGGTGTTTTTCAATGTTGAGGTTGTTGTTGAATTTGTTGGTGTTTTTCAATGTTGAGGTTGTTGCTGTTTTTCAATGTTGAGGTTGTTGTTGAATTTGTTGGTGTTTTTCAATGTTGAGATTGTTGTTGTTTTTCAATGTTGAGGTTGTTGTTGAATTTGTTGGTGTTTCTAAATGTTGAGGTTGTTGTTGAATTTGTTGGTGTTTTTCAAAGTTGAGGTTGTTGTTGTTTTTCAATGTTGAGGTTGTTGTTGAATTTGTTGGTCTTTTTCAATGTTGAGTTTGTTGTTGTTTTTCAATGTTGAGGTTGTTGTTGAATTTCAATGTTGAGATTGTTGTTGAATTTGTTGGTGTTTCTCAATGTTGAGGTTGTTGCTGTTTTTCAATGCTGAGGTCGTTGTTGAAATTGTTGGTGTTTTTCAATGTTGAGGTTGTTGTTGAATTTGTTGGTGTTTTTCAATGTTGAGGTTGTTGGTGTTTTTCAATGTTGTGGTTGTTGTTGAATTTGTTGGTGTTTTTCAATGTTGAGGTTGTTGTTGAATCTGTTGGTGTTTTTCAATGTTGAGGTTGTTGTTGTTTTTCAATGTTGAGGTTATTGTTGAATTTGTTGGTGTTTTGCAATGTTGAGGTTGTTGTTGTTTTTCAATGTTGAGGTTGTTGTTGAATTTGTTGGTGTTTTTCAATGTTGAGTTTGTTGTTGTTTTTCAATGTTGAGGTTGTTGTTGAATTTGTTGGTGTTTTTCAATGTTGAGGTTGTTGTTGTTTTTCAATGTGGAGGTTGTTGTTGAATTTGTTGGTGTTTTTCAATGTTGATGTTGTTGTTGAATTTGTTGGTGTTTTTCAATTTTGAGGTTGTTGTTGTTTTTCAATGTGGAGGTTGTTGTTGAATTTGTTGGTGTTTTTCAATGTTGAGGTTGTTGTTGAATTTGTTGGTGTTTTTCAATGAATAGGTTGTTGTTGTATTTCAATTTTGAGGTTGTTGAATTTGTGGGTGTTTTTCAATCTTGAGTTTGTTGTTGAATTTGTTGGTGTTTTTCAATGTTGAGGTTGTTGTTGAATTTGTTGGTGTTTTTCAATGTTGAGGTTTTTGTTATATTTCAATGTTGAGGTTGTTGTTGAGTTTGTTGGTGTTTTTCATTGTTGAGGTTGTTGTTGAATTTGTTGGTGTTTTTCAATGTTGAGGTTGTTGTTGTTTTTCAATGTGGAGGTTGTTGTTGAATTTGTTGGTGTTTTTCAATGTTGATGTTGTTGTTGAATTTGTTGGTGTTTTTCAATTTTGTTGTTGTTGTTGTTTTTCAATGTGGAGGTTGTTGTTGAATTTGTTGGTGTTTTTCAATGTTGAGGTTGTTGTTGAATTTGTTGGTGTTTTTCAATGAAGAGGTTGTTGTTGTTTTTCAATTTTGAGGTTGTTGAATTTGTGGGTGTTTTTCAATCTTGAGTTTGTTGTTGAATTTGTTGGTGTTTTTCAATGTTGAGGTTGTTGTTGAATTTGTTGGTGTTTTTCAATGTTGAGGTTTTTGTTATTTTTCAATGTTGAGGTTGTTGTTGAGTTTGTTGGTGTTTTTCATTGTTGAGGTTGTTGTTGTTTCTCAATGTTAAGGTTGTTGTTGAATTTGTTGGTGTTTTTCAATGTTGAGGTTGTTGTTGTATTTGTTGCTTTTTTTCAATTTCGAGGTTGTTGTTGAATTTGTTGGTGTTTGTCAATGTGGAAGTTGTTTTTGAATTTGTTGGTGTTTTTCAATGTTGAGGTTGTTGTTGTTTTTCAATGTTGAGGTTGTTGTTGAATTTGTTGGTGTTTTTCAATGTTGAGGTTGTTGTTGTTTTTCAATGCTTAGGTCGTTGTTGAAATTGTTGGTGTTTTTCAATGTTGAGGTTGTTGTTGAATTTGTTGGTGTTTTTCAATGTTGAGGTTGTTGGTGTTTTTCAATGTTGTGGTTGTTGTTGAATTTGTTGGTGTTTTTCAATGTTGAGGTTGTTGTTGAATCTGTTGGTGTTTTTCAATGTTGAGGTTGTTGTTGTTTTTCAATGTTGAGGTTATTGTTGAATTTGTTGGTGTTTTGCAATGTTGAGGTTGTTGTTGTTTTTCAATGTTGAGGTTGTTGTTGAATTTGTTGGTGTTTTTCAATGTTGAGTTTGTTGTTGTTTTTCAATGTTGAGGTTGTTGTTGAATTTGTTGGTGTTTTTCAATGTTGAGTTTGTTGTTGTTTTTCAATGTGGAGGTTGTTGTTGAATTTGTTGGTGTTTTTCAATTTTGAGGTTGTTGTTGTTTTTCAATGTGGAGGTTGTTGTTGAATTTGTTGGTGTTTTTCAATGTTGAGGTTGTTGTTGAATTTGTTGGTGTTTTTCAATGAAGAGGTTGTTGTTGTTTTTCAATTTTGAGGTTGTTGAATTTGTGGGTGTTTTTCAATCTTGAGTTTGTTGTTGAATTTGTTGGTGTTTTTCAATGTTGAGGTTGTTGTTGAATTTGTTGGTGTTTTTCAATGTTGAGGTTTTTGTTATTTTTCAATGTTGAGGTTGTTGTTGAGTTTGTTGGTGTTTTTCATTGTTGAGGTTGTTGTTGAATTTGATGGTGTTTTTCAATGTTGAGGTTGTTGTTGAATTTGTTGGTGTTTTTCAATGTTGAGGTTGTTGCTGTTTTTCAATGTTGAGGTTGTTGTTGAATTTGTTGGTGTTTTTCAATGTTGAGTTTGTTGTTGTTTTTCAATGTTGAGGTTGTTGTTGAATTTGTTGGTGTTTTTCAATGTTGAGGTTGTTGTTGTTTTTCAATGTTGAGGTTGTTGTTGAATTTGTTGGTGTTTTTCAATGTTGAGGTTGTTGTTGTTTTTCAATGTTGAGGTTATGTTGAATTTGTTGATGCTTTTCAATGATGAGGTTGTTGTTGAATTTGCTGGTGTTTTTCAATGTTGAGGTTGTTGTTGAATTTGTTGGTGTTTTTCAATGTTGAGGTTGTTGCTGTTTTTCAATGTTGAGGTTGTTGTTGAATTTGTTGGTGTTTTTCAATGTTGAGATTGTTGTTGTTTTTCAATGTTGAGGTTGTTGTTGAATTTGTTGGTGTTTCTAAATGTTGAGGTTGTTGTTGAATTTGTTGGTGTTTTTCAAAGTTGAGGTTGTTGTTGTTTTTCAATGTTGAGGTTGTTGTTGAATTTGTTGGTCTTTTTCAATGTTGAGTTTGTTGTTGTTTTTCAATGTTGAGGTTGTTGTTGAATTTCAATGTTGAGATTGTTGTTGAATTTGTTGGTGTTTCTCAATGTTGAGGTTGTTGCTGTTTTTCAATGCTGAGGTCGTTGTTGAAATTGTTGGTGTTTTTCAATGTTGAGGTTGTTGTTGAATTTGTTGGTGTTTTTCAATGTTGAGGTTGTTGGTGTTTTTCAATGTTGTGGTTGTTGTTGAATTTGTTGGTGTTTTTCAATGTTGAGGTTGTTGTTGAATCTGTTGGTGTTTTTCAATGTTGAGGTTGTTGTTGTTTTTCAATGTTGAGGTTATTGTTGAATTTGTTGGTGTTTTGCAATGTTGAGGTTGTTGTTGTTTTTCAATGTTGAGGTTGTTGTTGAATTTGTTGGTGTTTTTCAATGTTGAGTTTGTTGTTGTTTTTCAATGTTGAGGTTGTTGTTGAATTTGTTGGTGTTTTTCAATGTTGAGGTTGTTGTTGTTTTTCAATGTGGAGGTTGTTGTTGAATTTGTTGGTGTTTTTCAATGTTGATGTTGTTGTTGAATTTGTTGGTGTTTTTCAATTTTGAGGTTGTTGTTGTTTTTCAATGTGGAGGTTGTTGTTGAATTTGTTGGTGTTTTTCAATGTTGAGGTTGTTGTTGAATTTGTTGGTGTTTTTCAATGAATAGGTTGTTGTTGTATTTCAATTTTGAGGTTGTTGAATTTGTGGGTGTTTTTCAATCTTGAGTTTGTTGTTGAATTTGTTGGTGTTTTTCAATGTTGAGGTTGTTGTTGAATTTGTTGGTGTTTTTCAATGTTGAGGTTTTTGTTATATTTCAATGTTGAGGTTGTTGTTGAGTTTGTTGGTGTTTTTCATTGTTGAGGTTGTTGTTGAATTTGTTGGTGTTTTTCAATGTTGAGGTTGTTGTTGTTTTTCAATGTGGAGGTTGTTGTTGAATTTGTTGGTGTTTTTCAATGTTGATGTTGTTGTTGAATTTGTTGGTGTTTTTCAATTTTGTTGTTGTTGTTGTTTTTCAATGTGGAGGTTGTTGTTGAATTTGTTGGTGTTTTTCAATGTTGAGGTTGTTGTTGAATTTGTTGGTGTTTTTCAATGAAGAGGTTGTTGTTGTTTTTCAATTTTGAGGTTGTTGAATTTGTGGGTGTTTTTCAATCTTGAGTTTGTTGTTGAATTTGTTGGTGTTTTTCAATGTTGAGGTTGTTGTTGAATTTGTTGGTGTTTTTCAATGTTGAGGTTTTTGTTATTTTTCAATGTTGAGGTTGTTGTTGAGTTTGTTGGTGTTTTTCATTGTTGAGGTTGTTGTTGTTTCTCAATGTTAAGGTTGTTGTTGAATTTGTTGGTGTTTTTCAATGTTGAGGTTGTTGTTGAATTTGTTGGTGTTTTTCAATGTTGCGGTTGTTGTTGTTTCTCAATGTTAAGGTTGTTGTTGAATTTGTTGGTGTTTTTCAATGTTTAGGTTGTTGTTGTTTTTCAATGTTGAGGTTGTTGTTGAATTTGATGGTGTTTTTCAATGTTGAGGTTGTTGTTGAATTTGTTGGTGTTTTTCAATGTTGAGGTTGTTGTTGTTTTTCAATGTTGAGGTTGTTGTTGAATTTGTTGGTGTTTTTCAATGTTGAGTTGTTGTTGTTTTCAATGTTGAGGTTGTTGTTGAATTTGTTGGTGTTTTTCAAAGTTGAGGTTGTTGTTGTTTTTCAATGTTGAGGTTGTTGTTGAATTTGTTGGTGTTTTTCAATGTTGAGGTTGTTGCTGTTTTTCAATGTTGAGGTTGTTGTTGAATTTGTTGGTGCTTTTCAATGATGAGGTTGTTGTTGAATTTGTTGCTGTTTTTCAATGTTGACGTTGTTGTTGAATTTGTTGGTGTTTTTCAATGTTGAGGTTGTTGCTGTTTTTCAATGTTGAGGTTGTTGTTGAATTTGTTGGTGTTTTTCAATGTTGAGATTGTTGTTGTTTTTCAATGTTGAGGTTGTTGTTGAATTTGTTGGTGTTTCGAAATGTTGAGGTTGTTGTTGAATTTGTTGGTGTTTTTCAATGTGGAGGTTGTTGTTGTTTTTCAATGTTGAGGTTGTTGTTGAATTTGTTGGTGTTTTTCAATGTTGAGATTGTTGTTGTTTTTCAATGTTGAGGTTGTTGAATTTGTTGGTGTTTTTAAATGTTGAGGTTGTTGTTGAATTTGCTGGTGTTTTGCAATGTTGAGGTTGTTGTTGTTTTTCAATGTTGAGGTTGTTGTTGAATTTGTTGGTGTTTTTCAATGTTGAGGTTGTTGTTGTTTTTCAATGTTGAGGTTGTTGTTGTATTTGTTGCTTTTTTTCAATTTCGAGGTTGTTGTTGAATTTGTTGGTGTTTGTCAATGTGGAAGTTGTTGTTGAATTTGTTGGTGTTTTTCAATGTTGAGGTTGTTGTTGTTTTTCAATGTGGAGGTTGTTGTTGAATTTGTTGGTGTTTTTCAATGTTGATGTTGTTGTTGAATTTGTTGGTGTTTTTCAATTTTGAGGTTGTTGTTGTTTTTCAATGTGGAGGTTGTTGTTGAATTTGTTGGTGTTTTTCAATGTTGAGGTTTTGTTGAATTTGTTGGTGTTTTTCAATGAAGAGGTTGTTGTTGTTTTTCAATTTTGAGGTTGTTGAATTTGTGGGTGTTTTTCAATCTTGAGTTTGTTGTTGAATTTGTTGGTGTTTTTCAATGTTGAGGTTGTTGTTGAATTTGTTGGTGTTTTTCAATGTTGAGGTTTTTGTTATTTTTCAATGTTGAGGTTGTTGTTGAGTTTGTTGGTGTTTTTCATTGTTGAGGTTGTTGTTGAATTTGATGGTGTTTTTCAATGTTGAGGTTGTTGTTGAATTTGTTGGTGTTTTTCAATGTTGAGGTTGTTGCTGTTTTTCAATGTTGAGGTTGTTGTTGAATTTGTTGGTGTTTTTCAATGTTGAGTTTGTTGTTGTTTTTCAATGTTGAGGTTGTTGTTGAATTTGTTGGTGTTTTTCAATGTTGAGGTTGTTGTTGTTTTTCAATGTTGAGGTTGTTGTTGAATTTGTTGGTGTTTTTCAATGTTGAGGTTGTTGTTGTTTTTCAATGTTGAGGTTATGTTGAATTTGTTGATGCTTTTCAATGATGAGGTTGTTGTTGAATTTGCTGGTGTTTTTCAATGTTGAGGTTGTTGTTGAATTTGTTGGTGTTTTTCAATGTTGAGGTTGTTGCTGTTTTTCAATGTTGAGGTTGTTGTTGAATTTGTTGGTGTTTTTCAATGTTGAGATTGTTGTTGTTTTTCAATGTTGAGGTTGTTGTTGAATTTGTTGGTGTTTCTAAATGTTGAGGTTGTTGTTGAATTTGTTGGTGTTTTTCAATGTTGAGGTTGTTGTTGTTTTTCAATGTTGAGGTTGTTGTTGAATGTGTTGGTCTTTTTCAATGTTGAGTTTGTTGTTGTTTTTCAATGTTGAGGTTGTTGTTGAATTTCAATGTTGAGATTGTTGTTGAATTTGTTGGTGTTTCTCAATGTTGAGGTTGTTGCTGTTTTTCAATGCTGAGGTCGTTGTTGAAATTGTTGGTGTTTTTCAATGTTGAGGTTGTTGTTGAATTTGTTGGTGTTTTTCAATGTTGAGGTTGTTGGTGTTTTTCAATGTTGTGGTTGTTGTTGAATTTGTTGGTGTTTTTCAATGTTGAGGTTGTTGTTGAATCTGTTGGTGTTTTTCAATGTTGAGGTTGTTGTTGTTTTTCAATGTTGAGGTTATTGTTGAATTTGTTGGTGTTTTGCAATGTTGAGGTTGTTGTTGTTTTTCAATGTTGAGGTTGTTGTTGAATTTGTTGGTGTTTTTCAATGTTGAGTTTGTTGTTGTTTTTCAATGTTGAGGTTGTTGTTGAATTTGTTGGTGTTTTTCAATGTTGAGGTTGTTGTTGTTTTTCAATGTGGAGGTTGTTGTTGAATTTGTTGGTGTTTTTCAATGTTGATGTTGTTGTTGAATTTGTTGGTGTTTTTCAATTTTGAGGTTGTTGTTGTTTTTCAATGTGGAGGTTGTTGTTGAATTTGTTGGTGTTTTTCAATGTTGAGGTTGTTGTTGAATTTGTTGGTGTTTTTCAATGAATAGGTTGTTGTTGTTTTTCAATTTTGAGGTTGTTGAATTTGTGGGTGTTTTTCAGTCTTGAGTTTGTTGTTGAATTTGTTGGTGTTTTTCAATGTTGAGGTTGTTGTTGAATTTGTTGGTGTTTTTCAATGTTGAGGTTTTTGTTATATTTCAATGTTGAGGTTGTTGTTGAGTTTGTTGGTGTTTTTCATTGTTGAGGTTGTTGTTGAATTTGTTGGTGTTTTTCAATGTTGAGGTTGTTGTTGTTTTTCAATGTGGAGGTTGTTGTTGAATTTGTTGGTGTTTTTCAATGTTGATGTTGTTGTTGAATTTGTTGGTGTTTTTCAATTTTGACGTTGTTGTTGTTTTTCAATGTGGAGGTTGTTGTTGAATTTGTTGGTGTTTTTCAATGTTGAGGTTGTTGTTGAATTTGTTGGTGTTTTTCAATGAAGAGGTTGTTGTTGTTTTTCAATTTTGAGGTTGTTGAATTTGTGGGTGTTTTTCAATCTTGAGTTTGTTGTTGAATTTGTTGGTGTTTTTCAATGTTGAGGTTGTTGTTGAATTTGTTGGTGTTTTTCAATGTTGAGGTTTTTGTTATTTTTCAATGTTGAGGTTGTTGTTGAGTTTGTTGGTGTTTTTCATTGTTGAGGTTGTTGTTGTTTCTCAATGTTAAGGTTGTTGTTGAATTTGTTGGTGTTTTTCATTGTTGAGGTTGTTGTTGAATTTGTTGGTGTTTTTCAATGTTGCGGTTGTTGTTGTTTCTCAATGTTAAGGTTGTTGTTGAATTTGTTGGTGTTTTTCAATGTTTAGGTTGTTGTTGTTTTTCAATGTTGAGGTTGTTGTTGAATTTGATGGTGTTTTTCAATGTTGAGGTTGTTGTTGAATTTGTTGGTGTTTTTCAATGTTGAGGTTGTTGTTGTTTTTCAATGTTGAGGTTGTTGTTGAATTTGTTGGTGTTTTTCAATGTTGAGTTGTTGTTGTTTTCAATGTTGAGGTTGTTGTTGAATTTGTTGGTGTTTTTCAAAGTTGAGGTTGTTGTTGTTTTTCAATGTTGAGGTTGTTGTTGAATTTGTTGGTGTTTTTCAATGTTGAGGTTGTTGCTGTTTTTCAATGTTGAGGTTGTTGTTGAATTTGTTGGTGCTTTTCAATGATGAGGTTGTTGTTGAATTTGTTGGTGTTTTTCAATGTTGACGTTGTTGTTGAATTTGTTGGTGTTTTTCAATGTTGAGGTTGTTGCTGTTTTTCAATGTTGAGGTTGTTGTTGAATTTGTTGGTGTTTTTCAATGTTGAGATTGTTGTTGTTTTTCAATGTTGAGGTTGTTGTTGAATTTGTTGGTGTTTCGAAATGTTGAGGTTGTTGTTGAATTTGTTGGTGTTTTTCAATGTTGAGGTTGTTGTTGTTTTTCAATGTTGAGGTTGTTGTTGAATTTGTTGGTGTTTTTCAATGTTGAGATTGTTGTTGTTTTTCAATGTTGAGGTTGTTGAATTTGTTGGTGTTTTTAAATGTTGAGGTTGTTGTTGAATTTGCTGGTGTTTTGCAATGTTGAGGTTGTTGTTGTTTTTCAATGTTGAGGTTGTTGTTGAATTTGTTGGTGTTTTTCAATGTTGAGGTTGTTGTTGTTTTTCAATGTTGAGGTTGTTGTTGTATTTGTTGCTTTTTTTCAATTTCGAGGTTGTTGTTGAATTTGTTGGTGTTTGTCAATGTGGAAGTTGTTGTTGAATTTGTTGGTGTTTTTCAATGTTGAGGTTGTTGTTGTTTTTCAATGTTGAGGTTGTTGTTGAATTTGTTGGTGTTTTTCAATGTTGAGGTTGTTGTTGTTTTTCAATGCTTAGGTTGTTGTTGAATTTGTTGGTGTTTTTCAATGTTGAGGTTGTTGTTGAATTTGTTGGTGTTTTTCAATGTTGAGGTTGTTGTTGTTTTTCAATGTTAAGGTTGTTGTTGAATTTGTTGGTGTTTTTCAATGTTTAGGTTGTTGTTGTTTTTCAATGTTGAGGTTGTTGTTGAATTTGATGGTGTTTTTCAATGTTGAGGTTGTTGTTGAATTTGTTGGTGTTTATCAATGTTGAGGTTGTTGTTGTTTTTCAATGTTGAGGTTGTTGTTGAATTTGATGGTGTTTTTCAATGTTGAGGTTGTTGTTGAATTTGTTGGTGTTTTTCAATGTTGAGGTTGTTGTTGTTTTTCAATGTTGAGGTTGTTGTTGAATTTGATGGTGTTTTTCAATGTTGAGGTTGTTGTTGAATTTGTTGGTGTTTTTCAATGTTGAGGTTGTTGCTGTTTTTCAATGTTGAGGTTGTTGTTGAATTTGTTGGTGTTTTTCAATGTTGAGTTTGTTGTTGTTTTTCAATGTTGAGGTTGTTGTTGAATTTGTTGGTGTTTTTCAATGTTGAGGTTGTTGTTGTTTTTCAATGTTGAGGTTGTTGTTGAATTTGTTGGTGTTTTTCAATGTTGAGGTTGTTGTTGTTTTTCAATGTTGAGGTTGTTGTTGAATTTGTTGGTGCTTTTCAATGATGAGGTTGTTGTTGAATTTGCTGGTGTTTTTCAATGTTGAGGTTGTTGTTGAATTTGTTGGTGTTTTTCAATGTTGAGGTTGTTGCTGTTTTTCAATGTTGAGGTTGTTGTTGAATTTGTTGGTGTTTTTCAATGTTGAGATTGTTGTTGTTTTTCAATGTTGAGGTTGTTGTTGAATTTGTTGGTGTTTCTAAATGTTGAGGTTGTTGTTGAATTTGTTGGTGTTTTGCAATGTTGAGGTTGTTGTTGTTTTTCAATGTTGAGGTTGTTGTTGAATTTGTTGGTCTTTTTCAATGTTGAGTTTGTTGTTGTTTTTCAATGTTGAGGTTGTTCTTGAATTTCAATGTTGAGATTGTTGTTGAATTTGTTGGTGTTTCTCAATGTTGAGGTTGTTGCTGTTTTTCAATGCTGAGGTCGTTGTTGAAATTGTTGGTGTTTTTCAATGTTGAGGTTGTTGTTGAATTTGTTGGTGTTTTTCAATGTTGAGGTTGTTGGTGTTTTTCAATGTTGTGGTTGTTGTTGAATTTGTTGGTGTTTTTCAATGTTGAGGTTGTTGTTGAATCTGTTGGTGTTTTTCAATGTTGAGGTTGTTGTTGTTTTTCAATGTTGAGGTTATTGTTGAATTTGTTGGTGTTTTGCAATGTTGAGGTTGTTGTTGTTTTTCAATGTTGAGGTTGTTGTTGAATTTGTTGGTGTTTTTCAATGTTGGGTTTGTTGTTGTTTTTCAATGTTGAGGTTGTTGTTGAATTTGTTGGTGTTTTTCAATGTTGAGGTTGTTGTTGTTTTTCAATGTGGAGGTTGTTGTTGAATTTGTTGGTGTTTTTCAATGTTGATGTTGTTGTTGAATTTGTTGGTGTTTTTCAATTTTGAGGTTGTTGTTGTTTTTCAATGTGGAGGTTGTTGTTGAATTTGTTGGTGTTTTTCAATGTTGAGGTTGTTGTTGAATTTGTTGGTGTTTTTCAATGAAGAGGTTGTTGTTGTTTTTCAATTTTGAGGTTGTTGAATTTGTGGGTGTTTTTCAATCTTGATTTTGTTGTTGAATTTGTTGGTGTTTTTCAATGTTGAGGTTGTTGTTGAATTTGTTGGTGTTTTTCAATGTTGAGGTTTTTGTTATTTTTCAATGTTGAGGTTGTTGTTGAGTTTGTTGGTGTTTTTCATTGTTGAGGTTGTTGTTGAATTTGTTGGTGTTTTTCAATGTTGAGGTTGTTTTTGAATTTGTTGGTGTTTTTCCATGTTGAGGTTGATGTTGTTTTTCAATGTTGAGGTTGTTGTTGAATTTGTTGGTGTTTTTCAATGTTGAGATTGTTGTTGTTTTTCAATGTTGAGGTTGTTGTTGAATTTGTTGGGGTTTTTAAATGCTGAGGTTGTTGTTGAATTTGCTGGTGTTTTGCAATGTTGAGGTTGTTGTTGTTTTTCAATGTTGAGGTTGTTGTTGAATTTGTTGGTGTTTTTCAATGTTGAGGTTGTTGTTGTTTTTCAATGTTGAGGTTGTTGTTGTATTTGTTGGTGTTTTTCAATTTCGAGGTTGTTGTTGAATTTGTTGGTGTTTTTCTATGTTGAAGTTGTTCTTGAATTTGTTGGTGTTTTTCAATGTTGAGGTTTTGGTTGTTTTTCAATGTTGAGGTTGTTGTTGAAATTGTTGGTGTTTTTCAATGTTGAGGTTGTTGTTGAATTTGTTGGTGTTCTTCAATGTTGAGATTGTTGTTGTTTTTCAATGTTGAGGTTGTTGTTGAATTTGTTGGTGTTTTTCAATGTTGAGGTTGTTGTTAAATTTGTTGGTGCTTTTCAATGATGAGGTTGTTGTTGAATTTGCTGGTGTTTTTCAATGTTGAGGTTGTTGTTGAATTTGTTGGTGTTTTGCAATGTTGAGGTTGTTGTTGTTTTTCAATGTTGAGGTTGTTGTTGAATTTGTTGGTGTTTTTCAATGTTGAGTTTGTTGTTGTTTTTCAATGTTGAGGTTGTTGTTGAATTTGTTGGTGTTTTTCAATGTTGAGGTTGTTGTTGTTTTTCAATGTGGAGGTTGTTGTTGAATTTGTTGGTGTTTTTCAATGTTGATGTTGTTGTTGAATTTGTTGGTGTTTTTCAATGTTGAGGTTTTTGTTATTTTTCAATGTTGAGGTTGTTGTTGAGTTTGTTGGTGTTTTTCATTGTTGAGGTTGTTGTTGAATTTGATGGTGTTTTTCAATGTTGAGGTTGTTGTTGAATTTGTTGGTGTTTTTCAATGTTGAGGTTGTTGCTGTTTTTCAATGTTGAGGTTGTTGTTGAATTTGTTGGTGTTTTTCAATGTTGAGTTTGTTGTTGTTTTTCAATGTTGAGGTTGTTGTTGAATTTGTTGGTGTTTTTCAATGTTGAGGTTGTTGTTGTTTTTCAATGTTGAGGTTGTTGTTGAATTTGTTGGTGTTTTTCAATGTTGAGGTTGTTGTTGTTTTTCAATGTTGAGGTTATGTTGAATTTGTTGATGCTTTTCAATGATGAGGTTGTTGTTGAATTTGCTGGTGTTTTTCAATGTTGAGGTTGTTGTTGAATTTGTTGGTGTTTTTCAATGTTGAGGTTGTTGCTGTTTTTCAATGTTGAGGTTGTTGTTGAATTTGTTGGTGTTTTTCAATGTTGAGATTGTTGTTGTTTTTCAATGTTGAGGTTGTTGTTGAATTTGTTGGTGTTTCTAAATGTTGAGGTTGTTGTTGAATTTGTTGGTGTTTTTCAATGTTGAGGTTGTTGTTGTTTTTCAATGTTGAGGTTGTTGTTGAATGTGTTGGTCTTTTTCAATGTTGAGTTTGTTGTTGTTTTTCAATGTTGAGGTTGTTGTTGAATTTCAATGTTGAGATTGTTGTTGAATTTGTTGGTGTTTCTCAATGTTGAGGTTGTTGCTGTTTTTCAATGCTGAGGTCGTTGTTGAAATTGTTGGTGTTTTTCAATGTTGAGGTTGTTGTTGAATTTGTTGGTGTTTTTCAATGTTGAGGTTGTTGGTGTTTTTCAATGTTGTGGTTGTTGTTGAATTTGTTGGTGTTTTTCAATGTTGAGGTTGTTGTTGAATCTGTTGGTGTTTTTCAATGTTGAGGTTGTTGTTGTTTTTCAATGTTGAGGTTATTGTTGAATTTGTTGGTGTTTTGCAATGTTGAGGTTGTTGTTGTTTTTCAATGTTGAGGTTGTTGTTGAATTTGTTGGTGTTTTTCAATGTTGAGTTTGTTGTTGTTTTTCAATGTTGAGGTTGTTGTTGAATTTGTTGGTGTTTTTCAATGTTGCGGTTGTTGTTGTTTTTCAATGTGGAGGTTGTTGTTGAATTTGTTGGTGTTTTTCAATGTTGATGTTGTTGTTGAATTTGTTGGTGTTTTTCAATTTTGAGGTTGTTGTTGTTTTTCAATGTGGAGGTTGTTGTTGAATTTGTTGGTGTTTTTCAATGTTGAGGTTGTTGTTGAATTTGTTGGTGTTTTTCAATGAATAGGTTGTTGTTGTTTTTCAATTTTGAGGTTGTTGAATTTGTGGGTGTTTTTCAATCTTGAGTTTGTTGTTGAATTTGTTGGTGTTTTTCAATGTTGAGGTTGTTGTTGAATTTGTTGGTGTTTTTCAATGTTGAGGTTTTTGTTATATTTCAATGTTGAGGTTGTTGTTGAGTTTGTTGGTGTTTTTCATTGTTGAGGTTGTTGTTGAATTTGTTGGTGTTTTTCAATGTTGAGGTTGTTGTTGTTTTTCAATGTGGAGGTTGTTGTTGAATTTGTTGGTGTTTTTCAATGTTGATGTTGTTGTTGAATTTGTTGGTGTTTTTCAATTTTGACGTTGTTGTTGTTTTTCAATGTGGAGGTTGTTGTTGAATTTGTTGGTGTTTTTCAATGTTGAGGTTGTTGTTGAATTTGTTGGTGTTTTTCAATGAAGAGGTTGTTGTTGTTTTTCAATTTTGAGGTTGTTGAATTTGTGGGTGTTTTTCAATCTTGAGTTTGTTGTTGAATTTGTTGGTGTTTTTCAATGTTGAGGTTGTTGTTGAATTTGTTGGTGTTTTTCAATGTTGAGGTTTTTGTTATTTTTCAATGTTGAGGTTGTTGTTGAGTTTGTTGGTGTTTTTCATTGTTGAGGTTGTTGTTGTTTCTCAATGTTAAGGTTGTTGTTGAATTTGTTGGTGTTTTTCATTGTTGAGGTTGTTGTTGAATTTGTTGGTGTTTTTCAATGTTGCGGTTGTTGTTGTTTCTCAATGTTAAGGTTGTTGTTGAATTTGTTGGTGTTTTTCAATGTTTAGGTTGTTGTTGTTTTTCAATGTTGAGGTTGTTGTTGAATTTGATGGTGTTTTTCAATGTTGAGGTTGTTGTTGAATTTGTTGGTGTTTTTCAATGTTGAGGTTGTTGTTGTTTTTCAATGTTGAGGTTGTTGTTGAATTTGTTGGTGTTTTTCAATGTTGAGTTGTTGTTGTTTTCAATGTTGAGGTTGTTGTTGAATTTGTTGGTGTTTTTCAAAGTTGAGGTTGTTGTTGTTTTTCAATGTTGAGGTTGTTGTTGAATTTGTTGTTGTTTTTCAATGTTGAGGTTGTTGCTGTTTTTCAATGTTGAGGTTGTTGTTGAATTTGTTGGTGCTTTTCAATGATGAGGTTGTTGTTGAATTTGTTGGTGTTTTTCAATGTTGACGTTGTTGTTGAATTTGTTGGTGTTTTTCAATGTTGAGGTTGTTGCTGTTTTTCAATGTTGAGGTTGTTGTTGAATTTGTTGGTGTTTTTCAATGTTGAGATTGTTGTTGTTTTTCAATGTTGAGGTTGTTGTTGAATTTGTTGGTGTTTCGAAATGTTGAGGTTGTTGTTGAATTTGTTGGTGTTTTTCAATGTTGAGGTTGTTGTTGAATTTGTTGGTGTTTTTCAATGTTGAGATTGTTGTTGTTTTTCAATGTTGAGGTTGTTGAATTTGTTGGTGTTTTTAAATGTTGAGGTTGTTGTTGAATTTGCTGGTGTTTTGCAATGTTGAGGTTGTTGTTGTTTTTCAATGTTGAGGTTGTTGTTGAATTTGTTGGTGTTTTTCAATGTTGAGGTTGTTGTTGTTTTTCAATGTTGAGGTTGATGTTGTATTTGTTGCTTTTTTTCAATTTCGAGGTTGTTGTTGAATTTGTTGGTGTTTGTCAATGTGGAAGTTGTTGTTGAATTTGTTGGTGTTTTTCAATGTTGAGGTTGTTGTTGTTTTTCAATGTTGAGGTTGTTGTTGAATTTGTTGGTGTTTTTCAATGTTGAGGTTGTTGTTGTTTTTCAATGCTTAGGTTGTTGTTGAATTTGTTGGTGTTTTTCAATGTTGAGGTTGTTGTTGAATTTGTTGGTGTTTTTCAATGTTGAGGTTGTTGTTGTTTTTCAATGTTAAGGTTGTTGTTGAATTTGTTGGTGTTTTTCAATGTTTAGGTTGTTGTTGTTTTTCAATGTTGAGGTTGTTGTTGAATTTGATGGTGTTTTTCAATGTTGAGGTTGTTGTTGAATTTGTTGGTGTTTATCAATGTTGAGGTTGTTGTTGTTTTTCAATGTTGAGGTTGTTGTTGAATTTGATGGTGTTTTTCAATGTTGAGGTTGTTGTTGAATTTGTTGGTGTTTTTCAATGTTGAGGTTGTTGTTGTTTTTCAATGTTGAGGTTGTTGTTGAATTTGATGGTGTTTTTCAATGTTGAGGTTGTTGTTGAATTTGTTGGTGTTTTTCAATGTTGAGGTTGTTGCTGTTTTTCAATGTTGAGGTTGTTGTTGAATTTGTTGGTGTTTTTCAATGTTGAGTTTGTTGTTGTTTTTCAATGTTGAGGTTGTTGTTGAATTTGTTGGTGTTTTTCAATGTTGAGGTTGTTGTTGTTTTTCAATGTTGAGGTTGTTGTTGAATTTGTTGGTGTTTTTCAATGTTGAGGTTGTTGTTGTTTTTCAATGTTGAGGTTGTTGTTGAATTTGTTGGTGCTTTTCAATGATGAGGTTGTTGTTGAATTTGCTGGTGTTTTTCAATGTTGAGGTTGTTGTTGAATTTGTTGGTGTTTTTCAATGTTGAGGTTGTTGCTGTTTTTCAATGTTGAGGTTGTTGTTGAATTTGTTGGTGTTTTTCAATGTTGAGATTGTTGTTGTTTTTCAATGTTGAGGTTGTTGTTGAATTTGTTGGTGTTTCTAAATGTTGAGGTTGTTGTTGAATTTGTTGGTGTTTTGCAATGTTGAGGTTGTTGTTGTTTTTCAATGTTGAGGTTGTTGTTGAATTTGTTGGTCTTTTTCAATGTTGAGTTTGTTGTTGTTTTTCAATGTTGAGGTTGTTGTTGAATTTCAATGTTGAGATTGTTGTTGAATTTGTTGGTGTTTCTCAATGTTGAGGTTGTTGCTGTTTTTCAATGCTGAGGTCGTTGTTGAAATTGTTGGTGTTTTTCAATGTTGAGGTTGTTGTTGAATTTGTTGGTGTTTTTCAATGTTGAGGTTGTTGGTGTTTTTCAATGTTGTGGTTGTTGTTGAATTTGTTGGTGTTTTTCAATGTTGAGGTTGTTGTTGAATCTGTTGGTGTTTTTCAATGTTGAGGTTGTTGTTGTTTTTCAATGTTGAGGTTATTGTTGAATTTGTTGGTGTTTTGCAATGTTGAGGTTGTTGTTGTTTTTCAATGTTGAGGTTGTTGTTGAATTTGTTGGTGCTTTTCAATGTTGGGTTTGTTGTTGTTTTTCAATGTTGAGGTTGTTGTTGAATTTGTTGGTGTTTTTCAATGTTGAGGTTGTTGTTGTTTTTCAATGTGGAGGTTGTTGTTGAATTTGTTGGTGTTTTTCAATGTTGATGTTGTTGTTGAATTTGTTGGTGTTTTTCAATTTTGAGGTTGTTGTTGTTTTTCAATGTGGAGGTTGTTGTTGAATTTGTTGGTGTTTTTCAATGTTGAGGTTGTTGTTGAATTTGTTGGTGTTTTTCAATGAAGAGGTTGTTGTTGTTTTTCAATTTTGAGGTTGTTGAATTTGTGGGTGTTTTTCAATCTTGATTTTGTTGTTGAATTTGTTGGTGTTTTTCAATGTTGAGGTTGTTGTTGAATTTGTTGGTGTTTTTCAATGTTGAGGTTTTTGTTATTTTTCAATGTTGAGGTTGTTGTTGAGTTTGTTGGTGTTTTTCATTGTTGAGGTTGTTGTTGAATTTGTTGGTGTTTTTCAATGTTGAGGTTGTTTTTGAATTTGTTGGTGTTTTTCCATGTTGAGGTTGATGTTGTTTTTCAATGTTGAGGTTGTTGTTGAATTTGTTGGTGTTTTTCAATGTTGAGATTGTTGTTGTTTTTCAATGTTGAGGTTGTTGTTGAATTTGTTGGGGTTTTTAAATGCTGAGGTTGTTGTTGAATTTGCTGGTGTTTTGCAATGTTGAGGTTGTTGTTGTTTTTCAATGTTGAGGTTGTTGTTGAATTTGTTGGTGTTTTTCAATGTTGAGGTTGTTGTTGTTTTTCAATGTTGAGGTTGTTGTTGTATTTGTTGGTGTTTTTCAATTTCGAGGTTGTTGTTGAATTTGTTGGTGTTTTTCTATGTTGAAGTTGTTCTTGAATTTGTTGGTGTTTTTCAATGTTGAGGTTTTGGTTGTTTTTCAATGTTGAGGTTGTTGTTGAAATTGTTGGTGTTTTTCAATGTTGAGGTTGTTGTTGAATTTGTTGGTGTTCTTCAATGTTGAGGTTGTTGTTGTTTTTCAATGTTGAGGTTGTTGTTGAATTTGTTGGTGTTTTTCAATGTTGAGGTTGTTGTTAAATTTGTTGGTGCTTTTCAATGATGAGGTTGTTGTTGAATTTGCTGGTGTTTTTCAATGTTGAGGTTGTTGTTGAATTTGTTGGTGTTTTGCAATGTTGAGGTTGTTCTTGTTTTTCAATGTTGAGGTTGTTGTTGAATTTGTTGGTGTTTTTCAATGTTGAGTTTGTTGTTGTTTTTCAATGTTGAGGTTGTTGTTGAATTTGTTGGTGTTTTTCAATGTTGAGGTTGTTGTTGTTTTTCAATGTGGAGGTTGTTGTTGAATTTGTTGGTGTTTTTCAATGTTGATGTTGTTGTTGAATTTGTTGGTGTTTTTCAATTTTGAGGTTGTTGTTGTTTTTCAATGTGGAGGTTGTTGTTGAATTTGTTGGTGTTTTTCAATGTTGAGGTTGTTGTTGAATTTGTTGGTGTTTTTCAATGAAGAGGTTGTTGTTGTTTTTCAATTTTGAGGTTGTTGAATTTGTGGGTGTTTTTCAATCTTGAGTTTGTTGTTGAATTTGTTGGTGTTTTTCAATGTTGAGGTTGTTGTTGAATTTGTTGGTGTTTTTCAATGTTGAGGTTTTTGTTATATTTCAATGTTGAGGTTGTTGTTGAGTTTGTTGGTGTTTTTCATTGTTGAGGTTGTTGTTGAATTTGTTGGTGTTTTTCAATGTTGAGGTTGTTGTTGTTTTTCAATGTGGAGGTTGTTGTTGAATTTGTTGGTGTTTTTCAATGTTGATGTTGTTGTTGAATTTGTTGGTGTTTTTCAATTTTGACGTTGTTGTTGTTTTTCAATGTGGAGGTTGTTCTTGAATTTGTTGGTGTTTTTCAATGTTGAGGTTGTTGTTGAATTTGTTGGTGTTTTTCAATGAAGAGGTTGTTGTTGTTTTTCAATTTTGAGATTGTTGAATTTGTTGGTGTTTTTCAATGTTGAGGTTGTTGTTGAATTTTTTGGTGTTTTTCAATGTTGAGGTTTTTGTTATTTTTCAATGTTGAGGTTGTTGTTGAGTTTGTTGGTGTTTTTCATTGTTGAGGTTGTTGTTGAATTTGTTGGTGTTTTTCAATGTTGAGGTTGTTGTTGAATTTGTTGGTGTTTCTAAATGTTGAGGTTGTTGTTGAATTTGTTGGTGTTTTTCAATGTTGAGGTTGTTGTTGTTTTACAATGTTGAGGTTGTTGTTGAATTTGTTGGTCTTTTTCAATGTTGAGTTTGTTGTTGTTTTTCAATGTTGAGGTTGTTGTTGAATTTCAATGTTGAGATTGTTGTTGAATTTGTTGGTGTTTCTCAATGTTGAGGTTGTTGCTGTTTTTCAATGCTGAGGTCGTTGTTGAAATTGTTGGTGTTTTTCAATGTTGAGGTTGTTGTTGAATTTGTTGGTGTTTTTCAATGTTGAGGTTGTTGGTGTTTTTCAATGTTGTGGTTGTTGTTGAATTTGTTGGTGTTTTTCAATGTTGAGGTTGTTGTTGAATCTGTTGGTGTTTTTCAATGTTGAGGTTGTTGTTGTTTTTCAATGTTGAGGTTATTGTTGAATTTGTTGGTGTTTTGCAATGTTGAGGTTGTTGTTGTTTTTCAATGTTGAGGTTGTTGTTGAATTTGTTGGTGTTTTTCAATGTTGAGTTTGTTGTTGTTTTTCAATGTTGAGGTTGTTGTTGAATTTGTTGGTGTTTTTCAATGTTGAGGTTGTTGTTGTTTTTCAAAGTGGAGGTTGTTGTTGAATTTGTTGGTGTTTTTCAATGTTGATGTTGTTGTTGAATTTGTTGGTGTTTTTCAATTTTGAGGTTGTTGTTGTTTTTCAATGTGGAGGTTGTTGTTGAATTTGTTGGTGTTTTTCAATGTTGAGGTTGTTGTTGAATTTGTTGGTGTTTTTCAATGAAGAGGTTGTTGTTGTTTTTCAATTTTGAGGTTGTTGAATTTGTGGGTGTTTTTCAATCTTGAGTTTGTTGTTGAATTTGTTGGTGTTTTTCAATGTTGAGGTTGTTGTTGAATTTGTTGGTGTTTTTCAATGTTGAGGATTTTGTTATGTTTCAATGTTGAGGTTGTTGTTGAGTTTGTTGGTGTTTTTCATTGTTGAGGTTGTTGTTGAATTTGTTGGTGTTTTTCAATGTTGAGGTTGTTTTTGAATTTGTTGGTGTTTTTCAATGTTGAGGTTGTAGTTGTTTTTAAATGTTGAGGTTGTTGTTGAATTTGTTGGTGTTTTTTCAATTTTGAGGTTGTTGGTGTTGTTCAATGTTGAGGTTGATTATGAATTTGAGGGTGTTTTTCAATGTCGAGGTTGTTGTTGAATTTGTTGGTGTTTTTCAATGTTGAGGTTGATGTTGTTTTTCAATGTTGAGGTTGTTGTTGAATTTGTTGGTGTTTTTCAATGTTGAGATTGTTGTTGTTTTTCAATGTTGAGGTTGTTGTTGAATTTGTTGGGGTTTTTAAATGTTGAGGTTGTTGTTGAATTTGCTGGTGTTTTGCAATGTTGAGGTTGTTGTTGTTTTTCAATGTTGAGGTTGTTGTTGAATTTGTTGGTGTTTTTCAATGTTGAGGTTGTTGTTGTTTTTCAATGTTGAGGTTGTTGTTGTATTTGTTGGTGTTTTTCAATTTCGAGGTTGTTGTTGAATTTGTTGGTGTTTTTCTATGTTGAAGTTGTTGTTGAATTTGTTGGTGTTTTTCAATGTTGAGGTTGTGGTTGTTTTTCAATGTTGAGGTTGTTGTTGAAATTGTTGGTGTTTTTCAATGTTGAGGTTGTTGTTGAATTTGTTGGTGTTCTTCAATGTTGAGGTTGTTGTTGTTTTTCAATGTTGAGGTTGTTGTTGAATTTGTTGGTGTTTTTCAATGTTGAGGTTGTTGTTGTTTTTCAATGTTGAGGTTGTTGTTGAATTTGTTGGTGCTTTTCAAGGATGAGGTGTTCGTTGAATTTGTTGGTGTTTTTCAATGTTGAGGTTGTTGTTGTTTTTCAATGTTGAGGTTGTTGTTGAATTTGTTGGTGTTTTTCAATGAAGAGTTTGTTTTTGAATTTGTTGGTGTTTTTCAATGTTGAGGTTGTTGTTGAATTTGTTGGTGTTTTTCAATGTTGAGGTTGTTGTTAAATTTGTTGGTGTTTTTCAATGTTGAGGTTGTTTTGTTCTTCAATGTTGAGGTTGTTGTTGAATTTGTTGGTGTTTTTCAATGTTGAGATTGTTGTTGTTTTTCAATGTTGAGGTTGTTGTTGAATTTGTTGGTGTTTTTAAATGTTGAGGTTGTTGTTGAATCTGTTGGTGTTTTTCAATGTTGAGGTTGTTGTTGTTTTTCAATGTTGAGGTTGTTGTTGAATTTGTTGGTGTTTTTCAATGTTGAGTTTGTTGTTGTTTTTCAATGTTGAGGTTGTTGTTGTTTTTCAATGTTGAGGTTGTTGTTGAATTTGTTGGTGTTTTTCAATGTTGAGGTTGTTGTTGTTTTTCAATGTTGAGGTTGTTGTTGAATTTGTTGGTGTTTTTCAATGTTGAGGTTGTTGTTGAATTTGTTGGTGTTTTTAAATGTTGAGGTTGTTGTTGAATTTGCTGGTGTTTTGCAATGTTGAGGTTGTTGTTGTTTTTCAATGTTGAGGTTGTTGTTGAATTTGTTGGTGTTTTTCAATGTTGAGGTTGTTGTTGTTTTTCAATGTTGAGGTTGTTGTTGTATTTGTTGGTGTTTTTCAATTTCGAGGTTGTTGTTGAATTTGTTCGCGTTTTTCAATGTTGAAGTTGTTGTTGAATTTGTTGGTGTTTTTCAATGTTGAGGTTGTTGTTGTTTTTCATTGTTGAGGTTGTTGTTGAATTTGTTGGTGTTTTTCAATGTTGAGGTTGTTGTTGTTTTTCAATGTTGAGGTTGTTGTTGAATTTGTTGGTGTTTTTCAAAGTTGAGGTTGTTGTTGAATTTGTTGGTGTTTTTCAATGTTGAGGTTGTTGTTGTTTTTCAATGTTGAGGTTGTTGTTGAATTTGTTGGTGTTTTTCAATGTTGAGGTTATTGTTATTTTTCAATGTTGAGGTTGTTGTTGAGTTTGTTGGTGTTTTTCAATGTTGAGGTTGTTGTTGAATTTGTTGGTGTTTTTCAATGTTGAGGTTGTTGTTGAATTTGTTGGTGTTTTTCAATGTTAAGGTTGTTGTTGTTTTTAAATGTTGAGGTTGTTGTTGAATTTGTTGGTGTTTTTTCAATTTTGAGGTTGTTGGTGTTTTCCAATGTTGAGTTTGATTTTGAATTTGAGGGTGTTTTTCAATGTCGAGGTTGTTGTTGAATTTGTTGGTGTTTTTCAATGTTGAGGTTGCTGTTGAATTTGTTGGTGTTTTTCAATGTTGAGGTTGTTGTTGTTTTTCAATGTTGAGGTTGTTGTTGAATTTGTTGGTGTTTTTCAATGTTGAGTTTGTTGTTGTTTTTCAATGTTCAGGTTGTTGCTGAATTTGTTCGTGCTTTTCAATGTTGAGGTTGTTGTTGAATTTGTTGGTGTTTTTCAATGTTGAGGTTGTTGTTGTTTTTCAATGTTGAGGTTGTTGTTGAATTTGTTGGTGTTTTTCAATGTTGAGTTTGTTGTTGAATTTGTTGGTGTTTTTCAATTTCGAAATTGTTGTTGAATTTGTTGGTGTTTTTCAATGTTGAGGTTGTTGTTGAATTTGTTGGTGTTTTTCAATGTTGAGGTTGTTGTTGAATTTGTTGGTGTTTTTCAATGTTGAGGTTGTTGTTGTTTTTCAATGTTGAGGTTGTTGTTGAATTTGTGATGTTTTTCAATGTTTAGTTTGTTGTTGTTTTTCAATGTTGAGGTTGTTGTTGAATTTGTTGGTGTTTTTCAATGTTGAGGTTGTTGTTGTTTTTCAATGTTGAGGTTGCTGTTGAATTTGTTGGTGTTTTTCAATGTTGAGGTTGTTGGTGTTTTTCAATGTTGAGGTTGTTGTTGAATTTGTTAGTGTTTTTCAATGTTGAGGTTGTTGTTGAATTTGTTGGTGTTTTTCAATGTTGAGGTTGTTGTTGTTTTTCAATGTTGAGGTTGTTGTTGAGTTTGTTGGTGTTTTTCAATGTTTTGGTTGTTGTTGAATTTGTTGGTGTTTTTCAATGTTGAGGTTGTTGTTGAATTTGTTGGTGTTTTTCAATGCTGAGGTTGTTGTTGTTTTTAAATGTTGGGGTTGTTGTTGAATTTGTTGGTGTTTTTTCAATTTTGAGGATGTTGTTGTTGTTCAATGTTGAGGTTGTTGTTGAATTTGTTGGTGTTTTTCCATGATGAGGTTGTTGTTGCTTTTCAAAGTTGAGCTTGTTGTTGAATTTGTTGGTGTTTTTCAATGTCGGGGTTGTTGTTGAATTTGTTGGTGTTTTTCTATGTTGAATTTTTTTGTTGAATTTGTTGGTGTTTTTCAATGTTGAGGTTGTTGTTTTTCAATGTTGAGGTTGTTGTTGCATTTGTTGGCGTTTTTAAATGTAGAGGTTCTTGTTGAATTTGTTGGTGTTTTCAAAGTTGAGGTTTTTGTTGAATTTGTTGGTGTTTTTCAATGTTGAGTTTCTTGTTGTTTTTCAATGCTGAAGTTGTTGTTGAATTTGATGGTGTTTTTCAATGTCGAGGTTGTTGTTGAATTTGTTGGTGTTTTTCAATGTTGAAGTTGTTGTTGAATTCGTTGGTGTTTTTCAATGTTGAGGTTGTTGCTGTTTTTCAATGTTGATATTGTTGTTGAATTTGTTGGTGTTTTTCAATGTTGAGATTGCTGCTGTTTTTCAATGTTGAGGTTGTTGTTGAAATTGTTGGCGTTTTTAAATGTTGAGGTTGTTGTTGAATTTGTTGGTGTTTTTCAATGTTGAGGTTGTTGTTGTTTTTCAATTTTGAGGTTGTTGTTGAATTTGTTGTTTTTCAATGTTGAGGTTGTTGCTGAATTTGTTGGTGTTTTTCAATTTCGAGGTTGTTGTTGAATTTGTTGGTGTTTTTCAATGTTGAGGTTGTTGTTGAATCTGTTGGTGTTTTTCAATGTTGAGGTTGTTGTTGTTTTTCAATGTTGAGGTTATTGTTGAATTTGTTGGTGTTTTGCAATGTTGAGGTTGTTGTTGTTTTTCAATGTTGAGGTTGTTGTTGAATTTGTTGGTGTTTTTCAATGTTGAGTTTGTTGTTGTTTTTCAATGTTGAGGTTGTTGTTGAATTTGTTGGTGTTTTTCAATGTTGAGGTTGTTGTTGTTTTTCAAAGTGGAGGTTGTTGTTGAATTTGTTGGTGTTTTTCAATGTTGATGTTGTTGTTGAATTTGTTGGTGTTTTTCAATTTTGAGGTTGTTGTTGTTTTTCAATGTGGAGGTTGTTGTTGAATTTGTTGGTGTTTTTCAATGTTGAGGTTGTTGTTGAATTTGTTGGTGTTTTTCAATGAAGAGGTTGTTGTTGTTTTTCAATTTTGAGGTTGTTGAATTTGTGGGTGTTTTTCAATCTTGAGTTTGTTGTTGAATTTGTTGGTGTTTTTCAATGTTGAGGTTGTTGTTGAATTTGTTGGTGTTTTTCAATGTTGAGGTTTTTGTTATTTTTCAATGTTGAGGTTGTTGTTGAGTTTGTTGGTGTTTTTCATTGTTGAGGTTGTTGTTGAATTTGTTGGTGTTTTTCAATGTTGAGGTTGTTTTTGAATTTGTTGGTGTTTTTCAATGTTGAGGTTGTAGTTGTTTTTAAATGTTGAGGTTGTTGTTGAATTTGTTGGTGTTTTTTCAATTTTGAGGTTGTTGGTGTTGTTCAATGTTGAGGTTGATTATGAATTTGAGGGTGTTTTTCAATGTCGAGGTTGTTGTTGAATTTGTTGGTGTTTTTCAATGTTGAGGTTGATGTTGTTTTTCAATGTTGAGGTTGTTGTTGAATTTGTTGGTGTTTTTCAATGTTGAGATTGTTGTTGTTTTTCAATGTTGAGGTTGTTGTTGAATTTCTTGGGGTTTTTAAATGTTGAGGTTGTTGTTGAATTTGCTGGTGTTTTGCAATGTTGAGGTTGTTGTTGTTTTTCAATGTTGAGGTTGTTGTTGAATTTGTTGGTGTTTTTCAATGTTGAGGTTGTTGTTGTTTTTCAATGTTGAGGTTGTTGTTGTATTTGTTGGTGTTTTTCAATTTCGAGGTTGTTGTTGAATTTGTTGGTGTTTTTCTATGTTGAAGTTGTTGTTGAATTTGTTGGTGTTTTTTCAATGTTGAGGTTGTGGTTGTTTTTCAATGTTGAGGTTGTTGTTGAAATTGTTGGTGTTTTTCAATGTTGAGGTTGTTGTTGAATTTGTTGGTGTTCTTCAATGTTGAGGTTGTTGTTGTTTTTCAATGTTGAGGTTGTTGTTGAATTTGTTGGTGTTTTTCAATGTTGAGTTTGTTGTTGTTTTTCAAAGTTGAGGTTGTTGTTGAATTTGTTGGTGTTTTTCAATGTTGAGGTTGTTGTTGTTTTTCAATGTTGAGGTTGATGTTGAATTTGTTGGTGCTTTTCAAGGATGAGGTGTTCGTTGAATTTGTTGGTGTTTTTCAATGTTGAGGTTGTTGTTGTTTTTCAATGTTGAGGTTGTTGTTGAATTTGTTGGTGTTTTTCAATGAAGAGTTTGTTTTTGAATTTGTTGGTGTTTTTCAATGTTGAGGTTGTTGTTGAATTTGTTGGTGTTTTTCAATGTTGAGGTTGTTGTTAAATTTGTTGGTGTTTTTCAATGTTGAGGTTGTTTTGTTCTTCAATGTTGAGGTTGTTGTTGAATTTGTTGGTGTTTTTCAATGTTGAGATTGTTGTTGTTTTTCAATGTTGAGGTTGTTGTTGAATCTGTTGGTGTTTTTCAATGTTGAGGTTGTTGTTGTTTTTCAATGTTGAGGTTGTTGTTGAATTTGTTGGTGTTTTTCAATGTTGAGTTTGTTGTTGTTTTTCAATGTTGAGGTTGTTGTTGAATTTCAATGTTGAGGTTGTTGTTGAATTTGTTGGTGTTTTTCAATGTTGAGGTCGTTGTTGTTTTTCAATGCTGAGGTCGTTGTTGAATTTGTTGTTGTATTTCAATGTTGAGGTTGTTGTTCAATTTGTTGGTGTTTTTCAATGTTGAGGTTGTTGTTGTTTTTCAATGTTGAGGTTGTTGTTGAATTTGTTGGTGTTTTTCAATGTTGAGGTTGTTGTTGTTTTTCAATGTTGAGGTTGTTGTTGAATTTGTTGGTGTTTTTCAATGTTGAGGTTGTTGTTGTTTTTCAATGTTGAGGTTGTTGTTGAATTTGTTGGTGTTTTTCAATGTTGAGGTTGTTGTTGAATTTGTTGGTGTTTTTAAATGTTGAGGTTGTTGTTGAATTTGCTGGTGTTTTGCAAAGTTGAGGTTGTTGTTGTTTTTCAATGTTGAGGTTGTTGTTGAATTTGTTGGTGTTTTTCAATGTTGAGGTTGTTGTTGTTTTTCAATGTTGAGGTTGTTGTTGTATTTGTTGGTGTTTTTCAATTTCGAGGTTGTTGTTGAATTTGTTCGCGTTTTTCAATGTTGAAGTTGTTGTTGAATTTGTTGGTGTTTTTCAATGTTGAGGTTGTTGTTGTTTTTCAGTGTTGAGTTTGTTGTTGAATTTGTTGGTGTTTTTCAATGTTGAGGTTGTTGTTGTTTTTCAATGTTGAGGTTGTTGTTGAATTTGTTGGTGTTTTTCAAAGTTGAGGTTGTTGTTGAATTTGTTGGTGTTTTTCAATGTTGAGGTTGTTGTTGTTTTTCAATGTTGAGGTTGTTGTTGAATTTGTTGGTGTTTTTCAATGTTTAGGTTGTTGTTGTTTTTCAATGTTGAGGTTGTTGTTGAAATTGTTGGTGTTTTTCAATGTTGAGGTTGTTGTTGAATTTGTTGGTGTTTTTCAATGTTGAGGTTGTTGTTGAATTTTTTGCTGTTTTTCAATGTTGAGGTTATTGTTATTTTTCAATGTTGAGGTTGTTGTTGAGTTTGTTGGTGTTTTTCAATGTTGAGGTTGTTGTTGAATTTGTTGGTGTTTTTCAATGTTGAGGTTGTTGTTGAATTTGTTGGTGTTTTTCAATGTTAAGGTTGTTGTTGTTTTTAAATGTTGAGGTTGTTGTTGAATTTGTTGGTGTTTTTTCAATTTTGAGGTTGTTGGTGTTTTCCAATGTTGAGTTTGATTTTGAATTTGAGGGTGTTTTTCAATGTCGAGGTTGTTGTTGAATTTGTTGGTGTTTTTCAATGTTGAGGTTGCTGTTGAATTTGTTGGTGTTTTTCAATGTTGAGGTTGTTGTTGTTTTTCAATGTTGAGGTTGTTGTTGAATTTGTTGGTGTTTTTCAATGTTGAGTTTGTTGTTGTTTTTCAATGTTCAGGTTGTTGCTGAATTTGTTCGTGCTTTTCAATGTTGAGGTTGTTGTTGAATTTGTTGGTGTTTTTCAATGTTGAGGTTGTTGTTGTTTTTCAATGTTGAGGTTGTTGTTGAATTTGTTGGTGTTTTTCAATGTTGAGTTTGTTGTTGAATTTATTGGTGTTTTTCAATTTCGAGATTGTTGTTGAATTTGTTGGTGTTTTTCAATGTTGAGGTTGTTGTTGAATTTGTTGGTGTTTTTCAATGTTGAGGTTGTTGTTGAATTTGTTGGTGTTTTTCAATGTTGAGGTTGTTGTTGTTTTTCAATGTTGAGGTTGTTGTTGAATTTGTGATGTTTTTCAATGTTTAGTTTGTTGTTGTTTTTCAATATTGAGGTTGTTGTTGAATTTGTTGGTGTTTTTCAATGTTGAGGTTGTTGTTGTTTTTCAATGTTGAGGTTGCTGTTGAATTTGTTGGTGTTTTTCAATGTTGAGGTTGTTGGTGTTTTTCAATGTTGAGGTTGTTGTTGAATTTGTTAGTGTTTTTCAATGTTGAGGTTGTTGTTGTATTTGTTGGTGTTTTTCAATGTTGAGGTTGTTGTTGTTTTTCAATGTTGAGGTTGTTGTTGAGTTTGTTGGTGTTTTTCAATGTTTTGGTTGTTGTTGAATTTGTTGGTGTTTTTCAATGTTGAGGTTGTTGTTGAATTTGTTGGTGTTTTTCAATGCTGAGGTTGTTGTTGTTTTTAAATGTTGGGGTTGTTGTTGAATTTGTTGGTGTTTTTTCAATTTTGAGGATGTTGTTGTTGTTCAATGTTAAGGTTGTTGTTGAATTTGTTGGTGTTTTTCCATGATGAGGTTGTTGTTGCTTTTCAAAGTTGAGCTTGTTGTTGAATTTGTTGGTGTTTTTCAATGTCGGGGTTGTTGTTGAATTTGTTGGTGTTTTTCTATGTATATTTTTTGTGGAATTTGTTGGTGTTTTTCAATGTTGAGGTTGTTGTTTTTCAATGTTGAGGTTGTTGTTGCATTTGTTGGCGTTTTTAAATGTAGAGGTTGTTGTTGAATTTGTTGGTGTTTTCAAAGTTGAGGTTTTTGTTGAATTTGTTGGTGTTTTTGAATGTTGAGTTTCTTGTTGTTTTTCAATGTTGAAGTTGTTGTTGAATTTGTTGGTGTTTTTCAATGTTGAGGTTGTTGTTGTTTTTCAATTTTGAGGTTGTTGTTGAATTTGTTGTTTTTCAATGTTGAGGTTGTTGCTGAATTTGTTGGTGTTTTTCAATTTCGAGGTTGTTGTTGAATTTGTTGGTGTTTTTCAATGTTGAAGTTATTGTTGAATTTGTTGGTGTTTTTCAATGTTGAGGTTGTTGTTGTTTTTCAATGTCGAGGTTGTTGTTGAATTTGTTGGTGTTTTTCAATGTTGAGGTTGTTGTTGTTTTTCAATGCTGAGGTTGTTGTTGAACTTGTTGGTGTTTTTCAATGTTGAAGTTGTTATTGAATTTGTTGGTGTTTTTCAATGTTGAGGTTGTTGTTGTTTTTCAATGTTGAGGTTGTTGTTGAATTTGTTGGTGTTTTTCAATGTTGAGGTTGTTGTTGTTTTTCAATGTTGAGGTTGTTGTTGAATTTGTTGGTGTTTTTCAATTTCGAGGATGTTGTTGAATTTGTTGGTGTATTTCAATGTTGAGGTTGTTGTTGTTTTTGAATGTTGAGGTTACTGTTGAATATGTTGGTGTTTTTCAATGTTGAGGTTGTTGTTGTTTTTCAATGTTGAGGTTGTTGTTGAATTTGTTGGTGTTTTTCAATGTTGAGTTTGTTGTTGTTTTTCAATGTTGAGGTTGTTGTTGAATTTGTTGGTGTTTTTCAATGTTGAGGTTGTTGTTGTTTTTCAATGTTGAGGTTGTTGTTGAATTTGTTGGTGTTTTTCAATGTTGAGTTTGTTGTTGAATTTGTTGGTGTTTTTCAATTTCGAGATTGTTCTTGAATTTGTTGGTGTTTTTCAATGTTGAGGTTGTTGTTGAATTTGTTGGTGTTTTTCAATGTTGAGGTTGTTGTTGAATTTGTTGGTGTTTTTCAATGTTGAGGTTGTTGTTGTTTTTCAATGTTGAGGTTGTTGTTGAATTTGTGATGTTTTTCAATGTTTAGTTTGTTGTTGTTTTTCAATGTTGAGGTTGTTGTTGAATTTGTTGGTGTTTTTCAATGTTGAGGTTGTTGTTGTTTTTCAATGTTGAGGTTGTTGTTGAATTTGTTGGTGTTTTTCAATGTTGAGGTTGTTGTTGTTTTTCAATGTTGAGGTTGTTGTTGAATTTGTTGGTGTTTTTCAATGTTGAGTTTGTTGTTGAATTTGTTGGTGTTTTTCAATTTCGAGATTGTTGTTGAATTTGTTGGTGTTTTTCAATGTTGAGGTTGTTGTTGAATTTGTTGGTGTTTTTCAATGTTGAGGTTGTTGTTGAATTTGTTGGTGTTTTTCAATGTTGAGGTTGTTGTTGTTTTTCAATGTTGAGGTTGTTGTTGAATTTGTGATGTTTTTCAATGTTTAGTTTGTTGTTGTTTTTCAATGTTGAGGTTGTTGTTGAATTTGTTGGTGTTTTTCAATGTTGAGGTTGTTGTTGTTTTTCAATGTTGAGGTTGCTGTTGAATTTGTTGGTGTTTTTCAATGTTGAGGTTGTTGGTGTTTTTCAATGTTGAGGTTGTTGTTGAATTTGTTAGTGTTTTTCAATGTTGAGGTTGTTGTTGAATTTGTTGGTGTTTTTCAATGTTGAGGTTGTTGTTGTTTTTCAATGTTGAGGTTGTTGTTGAATTTGTTGGTGTTTTTCAATGTTTTGGTTGTTGTTGAATTTGTTGGTGTTTTTCAATGTTGAGGTTGTTGTTGTTTTTCAATGTTGAGGTTGTTGTTGAATTTGTGATGTTTTTCAATGTTTAGTTTGTTGTTGTTTTTCAATGTTGAGGTTGTTGTTGAATTTGTTGGTGTTTTTCAATGTTGAGGTTGTTGTTGTTTTTCAATGTTGAGGTTGTTGTTGAATTTGTTGGTGTTTTTCAATGTTGAGGTTGTTGGTGTTTTTCAATGTTGAGGTTGTTGTTGAATTTGTTAGTGTTTTTCAATGTTGAGGTTGTTGTTGAATTTGTTGGTGTTTTTCAATGTTGAGGTTGTTGCTGTTTTTCAATGTTGAGGTTGTTGTTGAGTTTGTTGGTGTTTTTCAATGTTTTGGTTGTTGTTGAATTTGTTGGTGTTTTTCAATGTTGAGGTTGTTGTTGAATTTGTTGGTGTTTTTCAATGCTGAGGTTGTTGTTGTTTTTAAATGTTGGGGTTGTTGTTGAATTTGTTGGTGTTTTTCAATTTTGAGGATGTTGTTGTTGTTCAATGTTGAGGTTGTTGTTGAATTTGTTGGTGTTTTTCCATGATGAGGTTGTTGTTGCTTTTCAAAGTTGAGCTTGTTGTTGAATTTGTTGGTGTTTTTCAATGTCGGGGTTGTTGTTGAATTTGTTGGTGTTTTTCTATGTTGAATTTTTTGTTGAATTTGTTGGTGTTTTTCAATGTTGAGGTTGTTGCTTTTCAATGTTGAGGTTGTTGTTGCATTTGTTGGCGTTTTTAAATGTAGAGGTTGTTGTTGAATTTGTTGGTGTTTTCAAAGTTGAGGTTTTTGTTGAATTTGTTGGTGTTTTTCAATGTTGAGTTTGTTGTTGTTTTTCAAAGTTGAGGTTGTTGTTGAATTTGTTGGTGTTTTTCAATGTTGAGGTTGTTGTTGTTTTTCAATGTTGAGGTTGTTGTTGAATTTGTTGGTGCTTTTCAAGGATGAGGTGTTCGTTGAATTTGTTGGTGTTTTTCAATGTTGAGATTGTTGTTGTTTTTCAATGTTGAGGTTGTTGTTGAATTTGTTGGTGTTTTTAAATGTTGAGGTTGTTGTTGAATTTGCTGGTGTTTTGCAATGTTGTGGTTTTTGTTGTTTTTCAATGTTGAGGTTGTTGTTGAATTTGTTGGTGTTTTTCAATGTTGAGGTTGTTGTTGTTTTTCAATGTTGAGGTTGTATTTGTTGGTTTTTTTCAATTTCGAGGTTGTTGTTGAATTTGTTGGTGTTTGTCAATGTTGAGGTTGTTGTTGAATTTGTTGGTGTTTTTCAATGTTGAGGTTGTTGTTGTTTTTCAATGTTGAGGTTGTTGTTGAATTTGTTGGTGTTTTTCAATGTTGAGGTTGTTGTTGTTTTTCAATGCTTTGGTTGTTGTTGAATTTGTTGGTGTTTTTCAATGTTGAGGTTGTTGTTGAATTTGTTGGTGTTTTTCAATGTTGAGGTTGTTGTTGTTTTTCAATGTTAAGGTTGTTGTTGAATTTGTTGGTGTTTTTCAATGTTTAGGTTGTTGTTGTTTTTCAATGTTGAGGTTGTTGTTGAATTTGATGGTGTTTTTCAATGTTGAGGTTGTTGTTGCATTTGTTGGCGTTTTTAAATGTAGAGGTTGTTGTTGAATTTGTTGGTGTTTTCAAAGTTGAGGTTTTTGTTGAATTTGTTGGTGTTTTTCAATGTTGAGTTTGTTGTTGTTTTTCAAAGTTGAGGTTGTTGTTGAATTTGTTGGTGTTTTTCAATGTTGAGGTTGTTGTTGTTTTTCAATGTTGAGGTTGTTGTTGAATTTGTTGGTGCTTTTCAAGGATGAGGTGTTCGTTGAATTTGTTGGTGTTTTTCAATGTTGAGATTGTTGTTGTTTTTCAATGTTGAGGTTGTTGTTGAATTTGTTGGTGTTTTTAAATGTTGAGGTTGTTGTTGAATTTGCTGGTGTTTTGCAATGTTGTGGTTTTTGTTGTTTTTCAATGTTGAGGTTGTTGTTGAATTTGTTGGTGTTTTTCAATGTTGAGGTTGTTGTTGTTTTTCAATGTTGAGGTTGTATTTGTTGGTTTTTTTCAATTTCGAGGTTGTTGTTGAATTTGTTGGTGTTTGTCAATGTTGAGGTTGTTGTTGAATTTGTTGGTGTTTTTCAATGTTGAGGTTGTTGTTGTTTTTCAATGTTGAGGTTGTTGTTGAATTTGTTGGTGTTTTTCAATGTTGAGGTTGTTGTTGTTTTTCAATGCTTTGGTTGTTGTTGAATTTGTTGGTGTTTTTCAATGTTGAGGTTGTTGTTGAATTTGTTGGTGTTTTTCAATGTTGAGGTTGTTGTTGTTTTTCAATGTTAAGGTTGTTGTTGAATTTGTTGGTGTTTTTCAATGTTTAGGTTGTTGTTGTTTTTCAATGTTGAGGTTGTTGTTGAATTTGATGGTGTTTTTCAATGTTGAGGTTGTTGTTGAATTTGTTGGTGTTTTTCAATGTTGAGGTTGTTGTTGTTTTTCAATGTTGAGGTTGTTGTTGAATTTGTTGGTGTTTTTCAATGTTGAGTTTGTTGTTTTTCAATGTTGAGGTTGTTGTTGAATTTGTTGGTGTTTTTCAATGTTGAGGTTGTTGTTGTTTTTCAATGTTGAGGTTGTTGTTGAATTTGTTGGTGTTTTTCAATGTTGAGGTTGTTGTTGTTTTTCAATGTTGAGGTTGTTGTTGAATTTGTTGGTGCTTTTCAATGATGAGGTTGTTGTTGAATTTGTTGGTGTTTTTCAATGTTGAGGTTGTTGTTGAATTTGTTGGTGTTTTTCAATGTTGAGGTTGTTGCTGTTTTTCAATGTTGAGGTTGTTGTTGAATTTGTGGATGTTTTTCAATGTTGAGATTGTTGTTGTTTTTCAATGTTGAGGTTGTTGTTGAATTTGTTGGTGTTTCTAAATGTTGAGGTTGTTTTTGAATTTGTTGGTGTTTTTCAATGTTGAGGTTGTTGTTGTTTTTCAATGTTGAGGTTGTTGTTGAATTTGTTGTTGTTTTTCAATGTTGAGTTTGTTGTTGTTTTTCAATGTTGAGGTTGTTGTTGAATTTCAATGTTAAGGTTGTTGTTGAATTTGTTGGTGTTTCTCAATGTTGAGGTTGTTGTTGTTTTTCAATGCTGAGGTCGTTGTTGAATTTGTTCGTGTTTTTCAATGTTGAGGTTGTTGTTGAATTTGTTGGTGTTTTTCAATGTTGAGGTTGTTGTTGTTTTTCAATTTTGAGGTTGTTGTTGAATTTGTTGCTGTTTTTCAATGTTGAGGCTGTTGGTGTTTTTCAATGTTGTGGTTGTTGTTGAATTTGTTGGTGTTTTTCAATGTTGAGGTTGTTGTTGAATTTGTTGGTGTTTTCCAATGTTGAGGTTGTTGTTGTTTTTCAATGTTGAGGTTATTGTTGAATTTGTTGGTGTTTTGCAATGTTGAGGTTGTTGTTGTTTTTCAATGTTGAGGTTGTTGTTGAATTTGTTGGTGTTTTTCAATGTGGAGTTTGTTGTTGTTTTTCAATGTTGAGGTTGTTGTTGAATTTGTTGGTGTTTTTCAATGTTGAGGTTGTTGTTGTTTTTCAATGTTGATGTTGTTGTTGAATTTGTTGGTGTTTTTCAATGTTGAGGTTGTTGTTATTTTTCAATGTTGAGGTTGTTGTTGAGTTTGTTGGTGTTTTTCAATGTTGAGGTTGTTGTTGAATTTGTTGGTGTTTTTCAATGTTGAGGTTGTTTTTGAATTTGTTGGTGTTTTTCAATGTTGAGGTTGTTGTTGTTTTTAAATGTTGAGGTTGTTGTTGAATTTGTTGGTGTTTTTTCAATTTTGAGGTTGTTGCTGTTGTTCAATGTTGAGGTTGATTTTGAATTTGAGGGTGTTTTTCAATGTCGAGGTTGTTGTTGAATTTGTTGGTGTTGTTCAATGTTGAGGTTGATGTTGTTTTTCAATGTTGAGGTTGTTGTTGAATTTGTTGGTGTTTTTCAATGTTGAGATTGTTGTTGTTTTTCAATGTTGAGGTTGTTGTTGAATTTGTTGGGGTTTTTAAATGTTGAGGTTGTTGTTGAATTTGCTGGTGTTTTGCAATGTTGAGGTTGTTGTTGTTTTTCAATGTTGAGGTTGTTGTTGAATTTGTTGGTGTTTTTCAATGTTGAGGTAGTTGTTGTTTTTCAATGTTGAGGTTGTTGTTGAATTTGTTGGTGTTTTTCAATGTTGAGGTTGTTGTTGAATTTGTTGGTGTTTGTCAATGTTGAGGTTGTTGTTGAATTTGTTGGTGTTTTTCAATGTTGAGGTTGTTGTTGTTTTTCAATGTTGAGGTTGTTGTTGAATTTGTTGGTGTTTTTCAATGTTGAGTTTGTTGTTGTTTTTCAATGCTTTGGTTGTTGTTGAATTTGTTGGTGTTTTTCAATGTTGAGGTTGTTGTTGAATTTGTTGGTGTTTTTCAATGTTGAGGTTGTTGTTGTTTTTCAATGTTAAGGTTGTTGTTGAATTTGTTGGTGTTTTTCAATGTTTAGGTTGTTGTTGTTTTTCAATGTTGAGGTTGTTGTTGAATTTGATGGTGTTTTTCAATGTTGAGGTTGTTGTTGAATTTGTTGGTGTTTTTCAATGTTGAGGTTGTTGTTGTTTTTCAATGTTGAGGTTGTTGTTGAATTTGTTGGTGTTTTTCAATGTTGAGTTTGTTGTTTTTCAATGTTGAGGTTGTTGTTGAATTTGTTGGTGTTTTTCAATGTTGAGGTTGTTGTTGTTTTTCAATGTTGAGGTTGTTGTTGAATTTGTTGGTGTTTTTCAATGTTGAGGTTGTTGTTGTTTTTCAATGTTGAGGTTGTTGTTGAATTTGTTGGTGCTTTTCAATGATGAGGTTGTTGTTGAATTTGTTGGTGTTTTTCAATGTTGAGGTTGTTGTTGAATTTGTTGGTGTTTTTCAATGTTGAGGTTGTTGCTGTTTTTCAATGTTGAGGTTGTTGTTGAATTTGTGGATGTTTTTCAATGTTGAGATTGTTGTTGTTTTTCAATGTTGAGGTTGTTGTTGAATTTGTTGGTGTTTCTAAATGTTGAGGTTGTTTTTGAATTTGTTGGTGTTTTTCAATGTTGAGGTTGTTGTTGAATTTGTTGTTGTTTTTCAATGTTGAGTTTGTTGTTGTTTTTCAATGTTGAGGTTGTTGTTGAATTTCAATGTTAAGGTTGTTGTTGAATTTGTTGGTGTTTCTCAATGTTGAGGTTGTTGTTGTTTTTCAATGCTGAGGTCGTTGTTGAATTTGTTCGTGTTTTTCAATGTTGAGGTTGTTGTTGAATTTGTTGGTGTTTTTCAATGTTGAGGTTGTTGTTGTTTTTCAATTTTGAGGTTGTTGTTGAATTTGTTGCTGTTTTTCAATGTTGAGGCTGTTGGTGTTTTTCAATGTTGTGGTTGTTGTTGAATTTGTTGGTGTTTTTCAATGTTGAGGTTGTTGTTGAATTTGTTGGTGTTTTCCAATGTTGAGGTTGTTGTTGTTTTTCAATGTTGAGGTTATTGTTGAATTTGTTGGTGTTTTGCAATGTTGAGGTTGTTGTTGTTTTTCAATGTTGAGGTTGTTGTTGAATTTGTTGGTGTTTTTCAATGTGGAGTTTGTTGTTGTTTTTCAATGTTGAGGTTGTTGTTGAATTTGTTGGTGTTTTTCAATGTTGAGGTTGTTGTTGTTTTTCAATGTTGATGTTGTTGTTGAATTTGTTGGTGTTTTTCAATGTTGAGGTTGTTGTTATTTTTCAATGTTGAGGTTGTTGTTGAGTTTGTTGGTGTTTTTCAATGTTGAGGTTGTTGTTGAATTTGTTGGTGTTTTTCAATGTTGAGGTTGTTTTTGAATTTGTTGGTGTTTTTCAATGTTGAGGTTGTTGTTGTTTTTAAATGTTGAGGTTGTTGTTGAATTTGTTGGTGTTTTTTCAATTTTGAGGTTGTTGCTGTTGTTCAATGTTGAGGTTGATTTTGAATTTGAGGGTGTTTTTCAATGTCGAGGTTGTTGTTGAATTTGTTGGTGTTTTTCAATGTTGAGATTGTTGTTGTTTTTCAATGTTGAGGTTGTTGTTGAATTTGTTGGGGTTTTTAAATGTTGAGGTTGTTGTTGAATTTGCTGGTGTTTTGCAATGTTGAGGTTGTTGTTGTTTTTCAATGTTGAGGTTGTTGTTGAATTTGTTGGTGTTTTTCAATGTTGAGGTTGTTGTTGTTTTTCAATGTTGAGGTTGTTGTTGAATTTGTTGGTGTTTTTCAATGTTGAGGTTGTTGTTGTTTTTCAATGTTGAGGTTGATGTTCAAATTGTTGGTCTTTTTCAATGTTGAGGTTGTTGTTGAATTTGTTGGTGTTCTTCAATGTTGAGGTTGTTGTTGTTTTTCAATGTTGAGGTTGTTGTTGAATTTGCTGGTGTTTTTCAATGTTGAGTTTGTTGTTGTTTTTCAATGTTGAGGTTGTTGTTGAATTTGTTGGTGTTTTTCAATGTTGAGGTTGTTGTTGTTTTTCATTGTTGAGGTTGTTGTTGAATTTGCTGGTGTTTTTCAATGTTTAGGTTGTTGTTGTTTTTCAATGTTGAGGTTGTTGTTGAATTTGATGGTGTTTTTCAATGTTGAGGTTGTTGTTTAATTTGTTGGTGTTTTTCAATGTTGAGGTTGTTGTTGTTTTTCAATGTTGAGGTTGTTGTTGAATTTGTTGGTGTTTTTCAATGTTGAGTTTGTTGTTGTTTTTCAATGTTGAGGTTGTTGTTGAATTTGTTGGTGTTTGTCAATGTTGAGGTTGTTGTTGTTTTTCAATGTTGAGGTTGTTGTTAAATTTGTTCGTGCTTTTCAATGATGAGGTTGTTGTTGAATTTGTTGGTGTTTTTCAATGTTGTAGTTGTTGTTGAATTTGTTGGTGTTTTTCAATGTTGAGGTTGTTGCTGTTTTTCAATGTTGAGGTTGTTGTTGAATTTGATGGTGTTTTTCAATGTTGAGGTTGTTGTTTAATTTGTTGGTGTTTTTCAATGTTGAGGTTGTTGTTGTTTTTCAATGTTGAGGTTGTTGTTGAATTTGTTGGTGTTTTTCAATGTTGAGTTTGTTGTTGTTTTTCAATGTTGAGGTTGTTGTTGAATTTGTTGGTGTTTGTCAATGTTGAGGTTGTTGTTGTTTTTCAATGTTGAGGTTGTTGTTGAATTTGTTGGTGCTATTCAATGATGAGGTTGTTGTTGAATTTGTTGGTGTTTTTCAATGTTGAGGTTGTTGGTGAATTTGCTGGTGTTTTGCAATGTTCAGGTTTTTGTTGTTTTTCAATGTTGAGGTTGTTGTTGAATTTGTTGGTGTTTTTCAATGTTGAGGTTGTTGTTGTTTTTCAATGTTGAGGTTGTTGTTGTATTTGTTGGTTTTTTTCAATTTCGAGGTTGTTGTTGAATTTGTTGGTGTTTGTCAATGTTGAAGTTGTTGTTGAATTTGTTGGTGTTTCTCAATGTTGAGGTTGTTGTTGTTTTTCAATGCTGAGGTCGTTGTTGAATTTGTTCGTGTTTTTCAATGTTGAGGTTGTTGTTGAATTTGTTGGTGTTTTTCAATGTTGAGGTTGTTGTTGTTTTTCAATTTTGAGGTTGTTGTTGAATTTGTTGGTGTTTTTCAATTTCGAGGTTGTTGGTGTTTTTCAATGTTGTGGTTGTTGTTGAATTTGTTGGTGTTTTTCAATGTTGAGGTTGTTGTTGAATTTGTTGGTGTTTTCCAATGTTGAGGTTGTTGTTGTTTTTCAATGTTGAGGTTATTGTTGAATTTGTTGGTGTTTTGCAATGTTGAGGTTGTTGTTGTTTTTCAATGTTGAGGTTGTTGTTGAATTTGCTGGTGTTTTTCAATGTTGAGTTTGTTGTTGTTTTTCAATGTTGAGGTTGTTGTTGAATTTGTTGGTGTTTTTCAATGTTGAGGTTGTTGTTGTTTTTCAATGTTGAGGTTGTTGTTGAATTTGTTGGTGTTTTTCAATGTTGAGGTTGTTGTTTTTTTTCAATGTTGAGGTTGTTGTTGAGTTTGTTGGTGTTTTTCAATGTTGAGGTTGTTGTTGAATTTGCTGGTGTTTTGCAATGTTGAGGTTGTTGTTGTTTTTCTTTGTTGAGGTTGTTGTTGAATTTGTTGGTGTTTTTCAATGTTGAGGTTGTTGTTGTTTTTCAATGTTGAGGTTGTTGTTGAATTTGTTGGTGTTTTTCAATGTTGAGGTTGTTGTTGAATTTGATGGTGTTTTTCAATGTTGAGGTTGTTGTTGAATTTGTTGGTGTTTTTCAATGTTGAGGTTGTTGTTGTTTTTCAATGTTGAGGTTGTTGTTGAATTTGTTGGTGTTTTTCAATGTTGAGTTTGTTGTTTTTCAATGTTGAGGTTGTTGTTGAATTTGTTGGTGTTTTTCAATGTTGAGGTTGTTGTTGTTTTTCAATGTTGAGGTTGTTGTTGAATTTGTTGGTGTTTTTCAATGTTGAGGTTGTTGTTGTTTTTCAATGTTGAGGTTGTTGTTGAATTTGTTGGTGCTTTTCAATGATGAGGTTGTTGTTGAATTTGTTGGTGTTTTTCAATGTTGAGGTTGTTGTTGAATTTGTTGGTGTTTTTCAATGTTGAGGTTGTTGCTGTTTTTCAATGTTGAGGTTGTTGTTGAATTTGTGGATGTTTTTCAATGTTGAGATTGTTGTTGTTTTTCAATGTTGAGGTTGTTGTTGAATTTGTTGGTGTTTCTAAATGTTGAGGTTGTTTTTGAATTTGTTGGTGTTTTTCAATGTTGAGGTTGTTGTTGTTTTTCAATGTTGAGGTTGTTGTTGAATTTGTTGTTGTTTTTCAATGTTGAGTTTGTTGTTGTTTTTCAATGTTGAGGTTGTTGTTGAATTTCAATGTTAAGGTTGTTGTTGAATTTGTTGGTGTTTCTCAATGTTGAGGTTGTTGTTGTTTTTCAATGCTGAGGTCGTTGTTGAATTTGTTCGTGTTTTTCAATGTTGAGGTTGTTGTTGAATTTGTTGGTGTTTTTCAATGTTGAGGTTGTTGTTGTTTTTCAATTTTGAGGTTGTTGTTGAATTTGTTGCTGTTTTTCAATGTTGAGGCTGTTGGTGTTTTTCAATGTTGTGGTTGTTGTTGAATTTGTTGGTGTTTTTCAATGTTGAGGTTTTTGTTGAATTTGTTGGTGTTTTCCAATGTTGAGGTTGTTGTTGTTTTTCAATGTTGAGGTTATTGTTGAATTTGTTGGTGTTTTGCAATGTTGAGGTTGTTGTTGTTTTTCAATGTTGAGGTTGTTGTTGAATTTGTTGGTGTTTTTCAATGTGGAGTTTGTTGTTGTTTTTCAATGTTGAGGTTGTTGTTGAATTTGTTGGTGTTTTTCAATGTTGAGGTTGTTGTTGTTTTTCAATGTTGATGTTGTTGTTGAATTTGTTGGTGTTTTTCAATGTTGAGGTTGTTGTTATTTTTCAATGTTGAGGTTGTTGTTGAGTTTGTTGGTGTTTTTCAATGTTGAGGTTGTTGTTGAATTTGTTGGTGTTTTTCAATGTTGAGGTTGTTTTTGAATTTGTTGGTGTTTTTCAATGTTGAGGTTGTTGTTGTTTTTAAATGTTGAGGTTGTTGTTGAATTTGTTGGTGTTTTTTCAATTTTGAGGTTGTTGCTGTTGTTCAATGTTGAGGTTGATTTTGAATTTGAGGGTGTTTTTCAATGTCGAGGTTGTTGTTGAATTTGTTGGTGTTGTTCAATGTTGAGGTTGATGTTGTTTTTCAATGTTGAGGTTGTTGTTGAATTTGTTGGTGTTTTTCAATGTTGAGATTGTTGTTGTTTTTCAATGTTGAGGTTGTTGTTGAATTTGTTGGGGTTTTTAAATGTTGAGGTTGTTGTTGAATTTGCTGGTGTTTTGCAATGTTGAGGTTGTTGTTGTTTTTCAATGTTGAGGTTGTTGTTGAATTTGTTGGTGTTTTTCAATGTTGAGGTAGTTGTTGTTTTTCAATGTTGAGGTTGTTGTTGAATTTGTTGGTGTTTTTCAATGTTGAGGTTGTTGTTGAATTTGTTGGTGTTTGTCAATGTTGAGGTTGTTGTTGAATTTGTTGGTGTTTTTCAATGTTGAGGTTGTTGTTGTTTTTCAATGTTGAGGTTGTTGTTGAATTTGTTGGTGTTTTTCAATGTTGAGTTTGTTGTTGTTTTTCAATGCTTTGGTTGTTGTTGAATTTGTTGGTGTTTTTCAATGTTGAGGTTGTTGTTGAATTTGTTGGTGTTTTTCAATGTTGAGGTTGTTGTTGTTTTTCAATGTTAAGGTTGTTGTTGAATTTGTTGGTGTTTTTCAATGTTTAGGTTGTTGTTGTTTTTCAATGTTGAGGTTGTTGTTGAATTTGATGGTGTTTTTCAATGTTGAGGTTGTTGTTGAATTTGTTGGTGTTTTTCAATGTTGAGGTTGTTGTTGTTTTTCAATGTTGAGGTTGTTGTTGAATTTGTTGGTGTTTTTCAATGTTGAGTTTGTTGTTTTTCAATGTTGAGGTTGTTGTTGAATTTGTTGGTGTTTTTCAATGTTGAGGTTGTTGTTGTTTTTCAATGTTGAGGTTGTTGTTGAATTTGTTGGTGTTTTTCAATGTTGAGGTTGTTGTTGTTTTTCAATGTTGAGGTTGTTGTTGAATTTGTTGGTGCTTTTCAATGATGAGGTTGTTGTTGAATTTGTTGGTGTTTTTCAATGTTGAGGTTGTTGTTGAATTTGTTGGTGTTTTTCAATGTTGAGGTTGTTGCTGTTTTTCAATGTTGAGGTTGTTGTTGAATTTGTGGATGTTTTTCAATGTTGAGATTGTTGTTGTTTTTCAATGTTGAGGTTGTTGTTGAATTTGTTGGTGTTTCTAAATGTTGAGGTTGTTTTTGAATTTGTTGGTGTTTTTCAATGTTGAGGTTGTTGTTGAATTTGTTGTTGTTTTTCAATGTTGAGTTTGTTGTTGTTTTTCAATGTTGAGGTTGTTGTTGAATTTCAATGTTAAGGTTGTTGTTGAATTTGTTGGTGTTTCTCAATGTTGAGGTTGTTGTTGTTTTTCAATGCTGAGGTCGTTGTTGAATTTGTTCGTGTTTTTCAATGTTGAGGTTGTTGTTGAATTTGTTGGTGTTTTTCAATGTTGAGGTTGTTGTTGTTTTTCAATTTTGAGGTTGTTGTTGAATTTGTTGCTGTTTTTCAATGTTGAGGCTGTTGGTGTTTTTCAATGTTGTGGTTGTTGTTGAATTTGTTGGTGTTTTTCAATGTTGAGGTTGTTGTTGAATTTGTTGGTGTTTTCCAATGTTGAGGTTGTTGTTGTTTTTCAATGTTGAGGTTATTGTTGAATTTGTTGGTGTTTTGCAATGTTGAGGTTGTTGTTGTTTTTCAATGTTGAGGTTGTTGTTGAATTTGTTGGTGTTTTTCAATGTGGAGTTTGTTGTTGTTTTTCAATGTTGAGGTTGTTGTTGAATTTGTTGGTGTTTTTCAATGTTGAGGTTGTTGTTGTTTTTCAATGTTGATGTTGTTGTTGAATTTGTTGGTGTTTTTCAATGTTGAGGTTGTTGTTATTTTTCAATGTTGAGGTTGTTGTTGAGTTTGTTGGTGTTTTTCAATGTTGAGGTTGTTGTTGAATTTGTTGGTGTTTTTCAATGTTGAGGTTGTTTTTGAATTTGTTGGTGTTTTTCAATGTTGAGGTTGTTGTTGTTTTTAAATGTTGAGGTTGTTGTTGAATTTGTTGGTGTTTTTTCAATTTTGAGGTTGTTGCTGTTGTTCAATGTTGAGGTTGATTTTGAATTTGAGGGTGTTTTTCAATGTCGAGGTTGTTGTTGAATTTGTTGGTGTTTTTCAATGTTGAGATTGTTGTTGTTTTTCAATGTTGAGGTTGTTGTTGAATTTGTTGGGGTTTTTAAATGTTGAGGTTGTTGTTGAATTTGCTGGTGTTTTGCAATGTTGAGGTTGTTGTTGTTTTTCAATGTTGAGGTTGTTGTTGAATTTGTTGGTGTTTTTCAATGTTGAGGTTGTTGTTGTTTTTCAATGTTGAGGTTGTTGTTGAATTTGTTGGTGTTTTTCAATGTTGAGGTTGTTGTTGTTTTTCAATGTTGAGGTTGATGTTCAAATTGTTGGTCTTTTTCAATGTTGAGGTTGTTGTTGAATTTGTTGGTGTTCTTCAATGTTGAGGTTGTTGTTGTTTTTCAATGTTGAGGTTGTTGTTGAATTTGCTGGTGTTTTTCAATGTTGAGTTTGTTGTTGTTTTTCAATGTTGAGGTTGTTGTTGAATTTGTTGGTGTTTTTCAATGTTGAGGTTGTTGTTGTTTTTCATTGTTGAGGTTGTTGTTGAATTTGCTGGTGTTTTTCAATGTTTAGGTTGTTGTTGTTTTTCAATGTTGAGGTTGTTGTTGAATTTGATGGTGTTTTTCAATGTTGAGGTTGTTGTTTAATTTGTTGGTGTTTTTCAATGTTGAGGTTGTTGTTGTTTTTCAATGTTGAGGTTGTTGTTGAATTTGTTGGTGTTTTTCAATGTTGAGTTTGTTGTTGTTTTTCAATGTTGAGGTTGTTGTTGAATTTGTTGGTGTTTGTCAATGTTGAGGTTGTTGTTGTTTTTCAATGTTGAGGTTGTTGTTAAATTTGTTCGTGCTTTTCAATGATGAGGTTGTTGTTGAATTTGTTGGTGTTTTTCAATGTTGTAGTTGTTGTTGAATTTGTTGGTGTTTTTCAATGTTGAGGTTGTTGCTGTTTTTCAATGTTGAGGTTGTTGTTGAATTTGATGGTGTTTTTCAATGTTGAGGTTGTTGTTTAATTTGTTGGTGTTTTTCAATGTTGAGGTTGTTGTTGTTTTTCAATGTTGAGGTTGTTGTTGAATTTGTTGGTGTTTTTCAATGTTGAGTTTGTTGTTGTTTTTCAATGTTGAGGTTGTTGTTGAATTTGTTGGTGTTTGTCAATGTTGAGGTTGTTGTTGTTTTTCAATGTTGAGGTTGTTGTTGAATTTGTTGGTGCTATTCAATGATGAGGTTGTTGTTGAATTTGTTGGTGTTTTTCAATGTTGAGGTTGTTGGTGAATTTGCTGGTGTTTTGCAATGTTCAGGTTTTTGTTGTTTTTCAATGTTGAGGTTGTTGTTGAATTTGTTGGTGTTTTTCAATGTTGAGGTTGTTGTTGTTTTTCAATGTTGAGGTTGTTGTTGTATTTGTTGGTTTTTTTCAATTTCGAGGTTGTTGTTGAATTTGTTGGTGTTTGTCAATGTTGAAGTTGTTGTTGAATTTGTTGGTGTTTCTCAATGTTGAGGTTGTTGTTGTTTTTCAATGCTGAGGTCGTTGTTGAATTTGTTCGTGTTTTTCAATGTTGAGGTTGTTGTTGAATTTGTTGGTGTTTTTCAATGTTGAGGTTGTTGTTGTTTTTCAATTTTGAGGTTGTTGTTGAATTTGTTGGTGTTTTTCAATTTCGAGGTTGTTGGTGTTTTTCAATGTTGTGGTTGTTGTTGAATTTGTTGGTGTTTTTCAATGTTGAGGTTGTTGTTGAATTTGTTGGTGTTTTCCAATGTTGAGGTTGTTGTTGTTTTTCAATGTTGAGGTTATTGTTGAATTTGTTGGTGTTTTGCAATGTTGAGGTTGTTGTTGTTTTTCAATGTTGAGGTTGTTGTTGAATTTGCTGGTGTTTTTCAATGTTGAGTTTGTTGTTGTTTTTCAATGTTGAGGTTGTTGTTGAATTTGTTGGTGTTTTTCAATGTTGAGGTTGTTGTTGTTTTTCAATGTTGAGGTTGTTGTTGAATTTGTTGGTGTTTTTCAATGTTGAGGTTGTTGTTTTTTTTCAATGTTGAGGTTGTTGTTGAGTTTGTTGGTGTTTTTCAATGTTGAGGTTGTTGTTGAATTTGCTGGTGTTTTGCAATGTTGAGGTTGTTGTTGTTTTTCTTTGTTGAGGTTGTTGTTGAATTTGTTGGTGTTTTTCAATGTTGAGGTTGTTGTTGTTTTTCAATGTTGAGGTTGTTGTTGAATTTGTTGGTGTTTTTCAATGTTGAGGTTGTTGTTGTTTTTCAATGTTGAGGTTGTTGTTGAAATTGTTGGTCTTTTTCAATGTTGAGGTTGTTGTTGAATTTGTTGGTGTTCTTCAATGTTGAGGTTGTTGTTGTTTTTCAATGTTGAGGTTGCTGTTGAATTTGCTGGTGTTTTTCAATGTTGAGTTTGTTGTTGTTTTTCAATGTTGAGGTTGTTGTTTAATTTGTTGGTGTTTTTCAATGTTGAGGTTGTTGTTGTTTTTCAATGCTGAGGTTGTTGTTGAATTTGTTGGTGTTTTTCAATGTTGAGTTTGTTTTTTTTTTCAATGTTGAGGTTGTTGTTGAATTTGTTGGTGTTTGTCAATGTTGAGGTTGTTGTTAAATTTGTTCGTGCTTTTCAATGATGAGGTTGTTGTTGAATTTGTTGGTGTTTTTCAATGTTGAGGTTGTTGCTGTTTTTCAATGTTGAGGTTGTTGTTGAATTTGATGGTGTTTTTCAATGTTGAGGTTGTTGTTTAATTTGTTGGTGTTTTTCAATGTTGAGGTTGTTGTTGTTTTTCAATGTTGAGGTTGTTGTTGAATTTGTTGGTGTTTTTCAATGTTGAGTTTGTTGTTGTTTTTCAATGTTGAGGTTGTTGTTGAATTTGTTGGTGTTTGTCAATGTTGAGGTTGTTGTTGTTTTTCAATGTTGAGGTTGTTGTTGAATTTGTTGGTGCTTTTCAATGATGAGGTTGTTGTTGAATTTGTTGGTGTTTTTCAATGTTGAGGTTGTTGTTGAATTTGCTGGTGTTTTGCAATGTTGAGGTTTTTGTTGTTTTTCAATGTTGAGGTTGTTGTTGAATTTGTTGGTGTTTTTCAATGTTGAGGTTGTTGTTGTTTTTCAATGCTGAGGTTGTTGTTGTATTTGTTGGTTTTTTTCAATTTCGAGGTTGTTGTTGAATTTGTTGGTGTTTGTCAATGTTGAAGTTGTTGTTGAATTTGTTGGTGTTTTTCAATGTTGAGGTTGTTGTTGTTTTTCAGTGTTGAGGTTGTTGTTGAATTTGTTGGTGTTTTTCAATGTTGAGGTTGTTGTTGTTTTTCAATGCTTAGGTTGTTGTTGAATTTGTTGGTGTTTTTCAATGTTGAGGTTGTTGTTGAATTTGTTGGTGTTTTTCAATGTTGAGGTTGTTGTTGTTTTTCAATGTTAAGGTTGTTGTTGAATTTGTTGGTGTTTTACAATGTTTAGGTTGTTGTTGTTTTTCAATGTTGAGGTTGTTGTTGAATTTGATGGTGTTTTTCAATGTTGCGGTTGTTGTTGAATTTGTTGGTGATTTCAATGTTGAGGTTGTTGTTGTTTTTCAATGTTGAGGTTGTTGTTGAATTTGTTGGTGTTTTTCAATGTTGAGTTTGTTGTTGTTTTTCAATGTTGAGGTTGTTATTGAATTTGTTGGTGTTTTTCAATGTTGAGGTTGTTGTTGTTTTTCAATGTTGAGGTTGTTGTTGAATTTGTTGGTGTTTTTCAATGTTGAGGTTGTTGTTGTTTTTCAATGTTGAGGTTGTTGTTGAATTTGTTCGTGTTTTTCAATGTTGAGGTTGTTGTTGAATTTGTTGGTGTTTTTCAATGTTGAGGTTGTTGTTGTTTTTCAATTTTGAGGTTGTTGTTGAATTTGTTGGTGTTTTTCAATGTTGAGGTTGTTGGTGTTTTTCAATGTTGTGGTTGTTGTTGAATTTGTTGGTGTTTTTCAATGTTGAGGTTGTTGTTGAATTTGTTGGTGTTTTCCAATGTTGAGGTTGTTGTTGTTTTTCAATGTTGAGGTTATTGTTGAATTTGTTGGTGTTTTGCAATGTTGAGGTTGTTGTTGTTTTTCAATGTTGAGGTTGTTGTTGAATTTGTTGGTGTTTTTCAATGTTGAGTTTGTTGTTGTTTTTCAATGTTGAGGTTGTTGTTGAATTTGTTGGTGTTTTTCAATGTTGAGGTTGTTGTTGTTTTTCAATGTTGATGTTGTTGTTGAATTTGTTGGTGTTTTTCAATGTTGAGGTTGTTGTTATTTTTCAATGTTGAGGTTGTTGTTGAGTTTGTTGGTGTTTTTCAATGTTGAGGTTGTTGTTGAATTTGTTGGTGTTTTTCAATGTTGAGGTTGTTTTTGAATTTGTTGGTGTTTTTCAATGTTGAGGTTGTTGTTGTTTTTCAATGTTGAGGTTGTTGTTGAATTTGTTGGTGTTTTTCAATGTTGAGGTTGTTGTTGTTTTTCAATGTTGAGGTTGTTGTTGAAATTGTTGGTCTTTTTCAATGTTGAGGTTGTTGTTGAATTTGTTGGTGTTCTTCAATGTTGAGGTTGTTGTTGTTTTTCAATGTTGAGGTTGTTGTTGAATTTGCTGGTGTTTTTCAATGCTGAGTTTGTTGTTGTTTTTCAATGTTGAGGTTGTTGTTGAATTTGTTGGTGTTTTTCAATGTTGAGGTTGTTGTTGTTTTTCATTGTTGAGGTTGTTTTTGAATTTGCTGGTGTTTTTCAATGTTTAGGTTGTTGTTGTTTTTCAATGTTGAGGTTGTTGTTGAATTTGTTGGTGTTTGTCAATGTTGAGGTTGTTGTTGTTTTTCAATGTTGAGGTTGTTGTTGAATTTGTTGGTGTTTTTCAATGTTGAGGTTGTTGTTGTTTTTCAATGTTGAGGTTGTTGTTGAAATTGTTGGTCTTTTTCAATGTTGAGGTTGTTGTTGAATTTGTTGGTGTTCTTCAATGTTGAGGTTGTTGTTGTTTTTCAATGTTGAGGTTGTTGTTGAATTTGCTGGTGTTTTTCAATGCTGAGTTTGTTGTTGTTTTTCAATGTTGAGGTTGTTGTTGAATTTGTTGGTGTTTTTCAATGTTGAGGTTGTTGTTGTTTTTCATTGTTGAGGTTGTTTTTGAATTTGCTGGTGTTTTTCAATGTTTAGGTTGTTGTTGTTTTTCAATGTTGAGGTTGTTGTTGAATTTGTTGGTGTTTGTCAATGTTGAGGTTGTTGTTGTTTTTCAATGTTGAGGTTGTTGTTGAATTTGTTGGTGTTTTTCAATGTTGAGTTTGTTGTTGTTTTTCAATGTTGAGGTTGTTGTTGAATTTGATGGTGTTTTTCAATGTTGAGGTTGTTGTTTAATTTGTTGGTGTTTTTCAATGTTGAGGTTGTTGTTGTTTTTCAATGTTGAGGTTGTTGTTGAATTTGTTGGTGTTTTTCAATGTTGAGTTTGTTGTTGTTTTTCAATGTTGAGGTTGTTGTTGAATTTGTTGGTGTTTGTCAATGTTGAGGTTGTTGTTGTTTTTCAATGTTGAGGTTGTTGTTAAATTTGTTCGTGCTTTTCAATGATGAGGTTGTTGTTGAATTTGTTGGTGTTTTTCAATGTTGAGGTTGTTGTTGAATTTGTTGGTGTTTTTCAATGTTGAGGTTGTTGCTGTTTTTCAATGTTGAGGTTGTTGTTGAATTTGATGGTGTTTTTCAATGTTGAGGTTGTTGTTTAATTTGTTGGTGTTTTTCAATGTTGAGGTTGTTGTTGTTTTTCAATGTTGAGGTTGTTGTTGAATTTGTTGGTGTTTTTCAATGTTGAGTTTGTTGTTGTTTTTCAATGTTGAGGTTGTTGTTGAATTTGTTGGTGTTTGTCAATGTTGAGGTTGTTGTTGTTTTTCAATGTTGAGGTTGTTGTTGAATTTGTTGGTGCTTTTCAATGATGAGGTTGTTGTTGAATTTATTGGTGTTTTTTCAATGTTGAGGTTGTTGTTGAATTTGCTGGTGTTTTGCAATGTTGAGGTTTTTGTTGTTTTTCAATGTTGAGGTTGTTGTTGAATTTGTTGGTGTTTTTCAATGTTGAGGTTGTTGTTGTTTTTTCAATGTTGAGGTTGTTGTTGTATTTGTTGGTTTTTTTCAATTTCGAGGTTGTTGTTGAATTTGTTGGTGTTTGTCAATGTTGAAGTTGTTGTTGAATTTGTTGGTGTTTCTCAATGTTGAGGTTGTTGTTGTTTTTCAATGCTGAGGTCGTTGTTGAATTTGTTCGTGTTTTTCAATGTTGAGGTTGATGTTGAATTTGTTGGTGTTTTTCAATGTTGAGGTTGTTGTTGTTTTTCAATTTTGAGGTTGTTGTTGAATTTGTTGGTGTTTTTCAATGTTGAGGTTGTTGGTGTTTTTCAATGTTGTGGTTGTTGTTGAATTTGTTGGTGTTTTTCAATGTTGAGGTTGTTGTTGTTTTTCAATGTTGAGGTTGTTGTTGTATTTTTTGGTTTTTTTCAATTTCGAGGTCGTTGTTGAATTTGTTGGTGTTTGTCAATGTTGAAGTTGTTGTTGAATTTGTTTGTGTTTTTCAATGTTGAGGTTGTTGTTGTTTTTCAATGTTGAGGTTGTTGTTGAATTTGCTGGTGCTTTTCAATGATGAGGTTGTTGTTGAATTTGTTGGTGTTTTTCAATGTTGAGGTTGTTGTTGTTTTTCAATGCTTAGGTTGTTGTTGAATTTGTTGGTGTTTTTCAATGTTGAGGTTGTTGTTGAATTTGTTGGTGTTTTTCAATGTTGAGGTTGTTGTTGTTTTTCAATGTTAAGGTTGTTGTTGAATTTGTTGGTCTTTTTCAATGTTGAGGTTGTTGTTGTTTTTCAATGTTGAGGTTGTTGTTGAATTTGATGGTGTTTTTCAATGTTGAGGTTGTTGTTGAATTTGTTGGTGTTTTTCAATGTTGAGGTTGTTGTTGTTATTCAATGTTGAGGTTGTTGTTGAATTTGTTGGTGTTTTTCAATGTTGAGGTTGTTGTTGTTTTTCAATGTTGAGTTTGTTGTTGAATTTGTTGGTGTTTTTCAATGTTGAGGTTGTTGTTGTTTTTCAATGTTGAGGTTGTTATTGAATTTGCTGGTGCTTTTCAATGATGAGGTTGTTGTTGAATTTGTTGGTGTTTTTCAATGTTGAGGTTGTTGTTGAATTTGTTGGTGTTTCTAAATGTTGAGGTTGTTTTTGAATTTGTTGGTGTTTTTCAATGTTGAGGTTGTTGTTGTTTTTCAATGTTGAGGTTGTTGTTGAATTTGTTGGTGTTTTTCAATGTTGAGTTTGTTGTTGTTTTTCAATGTTGAGGTTGTTGTTGAATTTCAATGTTGAGGTTATTGTTGAATTTGTTGGTGTTTCTCAATGTTGAGGTTGTTGTTGTTTTTCAATGCTGAGGTCGTTGTTGAATTTGTTGGTGTTTTTCAATGTTGAGGTTGTTGTTGAATTTGTTGGTGTTTTTCAATGTTGAGGTTGTTGTTGTTTTTCAATGTTGAGGTTGTTGTTGAATTTGTTGGTGTTTTTCAATGTTGAGGTTGTTGGTGTTTTTCAATGTTGTGGTTGTTGTTGAATTTGTTGGTGTTTTTCAATTTTGAGGTTGTTGTTGAATTTGTTGGTGTTTTTCAATGTTGAGGTTGTTGTTGTTTTTCAATGTTGAGGTTGTTGTTGAATTTGTTGGTGTTTTTCAATGTTGAGTTTGTTGTTGTTTTTCAATGTTGAGGTTGTTGTTGAATTTGTTGGTGTTTTTCAATGTTGAGGTTTTTGTTGTTTTTCAATGTTGAGGTTGTTGTTGAATTTGTTGGTGTTTGTAAATGTTGAGGTTGTTGTTGTTTTTCAATGTTGAGGTTGTTGTTGAATTTGTTGGTGCTTTTCAATGATGAGGTTGTTGTTGAATTTGTTGGTGTTTTTCAATGTTGAGGTTGTTGTTGAATTTGTTGGTGTTTTTCAATGTTGAGGTTGTTGCTGTTTTTCAATGTTGAGGTTGTTGTTGAATTTGTTGGTGTTTTTCAATGTTGACATTGTTGGTGTTGTTCAATGTTGAGGTTGTTGTTGAATTTGTTGGTGTTTCTAAATGTTGAGGTTGTTGTTGAATTTGTTGGTGTTTTTCAATGTTGAGGTTGTTGTTGTTTTTCAATGTTGAGGTTGTTGTTGAATTTGTTGGTGTTTTTCAATGTTGAGATTGTTGTTGTTTTTCAATGTTGAGGTTGTTGTTGAATTTGTTGGTGTTTTTAAATGTTGAGGTTGTTGTTGAATTTGCTGGTGTTTTGCAATGTTGAGGTTTTTGTTGTTTTTCAATGTTGAGGTTGTTGTTGAATTTGTTGGTGTTTTTCAATGTTGAGGTTGTTGTTGTTTTTCAATGTTGACGTTGTTGTTGTATTTGTTGTTTTTTTTTCAATTTCGTGGTTGTTGTTGAATTTGTTGGTGTTTGTCAATGTTGAAGTTGTTGTTGAATTTGTTGGTGTTTTTCAATGTTGAGGTTGTTGTTGTTTTTCAATGTTGAGGTTGTTGTTGAATTTGTTGGTGTTTTTCAATGTTGAGGTTGTTGTTGTTTTTCAATGCTTAGGTTGTTGTTGAATTTGTTGGTGTTTTTCAATGTTGAGGTTGTTGTTGAATTTGTTGGTGTTTTTCAAAGTTGAGGTTGTTGTTGTTTTTCAATGTTAAGGTTGTTGTTGAATTTGTTGGTGTTTTTCAATGTTTAGGTTGTTGTTGTTTTTCAATGTTGAGGTTGTTGTTGAATTTGATGTTGTTTTTCAATGTTGAGGTTGTTGTTGAATTTGTTGGTGTTTTTCAATGTTGAGGTTGTTGTTGTTTTTCAATGTTGAGGTTGTTGTTGAATTTGTTGGTGTTTTTCAATGTTGAGTTTGTTGTTGTTTTTCAATGTTGAGGTTGTTGTTGAATTTGTTGGTGTTTTTCAATGTTGAGGTTGTTGTTGTTTTTCAATGTTGAGGTTGTTGTCGAATTTGTTGGTGTTTTTCAATGTTGAGGTTGTTGTTGTTTTTCAATGTTGAGGTTGTTGTTGAATTTGTTGGTGCTTTTCAATGATGAGGTTGTTGTTGAATTTGTTGGTGTTTTTCAATGTTAAGGTTGTTGTTGAATTTGTTGGTGTTTTTCAATGTTGAGGTTGTTGCTGTTTTTCAATGTTGAGGTTGTTGTTGAATTTGTTGGTGTTTCTAAATGTTGAGGTTGTTTTTGATTTTGTTGGTGTTTTTCAATGTTGAGGTTGTTGTTTTTTTTCAATGTTGAGGTTGTTGTTGAATTTGTTGGTGTTTTTCAATGTTGCGTTTGTTGTTGTTTTTCAATGTTGAGGTGGTTGTTGAATTTCAATGTTGAGGTTGTTGTTGAATTTGTTGGTTTTTCTCAATGTTGAGGTTGTTGTTGTTTTTCAATGCTGAGGTCGTTGTTGAATTTGTTGGTGTTTTTCAATGTTGAGGTTGTTGTTGAATTTGTTGGTGTTTTTCAATGTTGAGGTTGTTGTTGTTTTTCAATGTTGAGGTTGTTGTTGAATTTGTTGGTGTTTTTCAATGTTGAGGTTGTTGGTGTTTTTCAATGTTGTGGTTGTTGTTGAATTTGTTGGTGTTTTTCAATGTTGAGGTTGTTGTTGAATTTGTTGGTGTTTTTCAATGTTGAGGTTGTTGTTGTTTTTCAATGTTGAGGTTATTGTTGAATTTGTTGGTGTTTTGCAATGTTGAGGTTGTTGTTGTTTTTCAATGTTGAGGTTGTTGTTGAATTTGTTGGTGTTTTTCAATGTTGAGTTTGTTGTTGTTTTTCAATGTTGAGGTTGTTGTTGAATTGTTCGTGTTTTTCAATGTTGAGGTTGTTGCTGTTTTTCAATGTTGATGTTGTTGTTGAATTTGTTGGTGTTTTTCAATGTTGAGGTTGTTGTTGTTTTTCAATGTTGAGGTTGTTGTTGAATTTGTTGGTGTTTTTCAATGTTGAGGTTGTTGTTGAATTTGTTGGTGTTTTTCAATGATGAGGTTGTTGTTGTTTTTCAATTTTGAGGTTGTTGTTGAGTTTGTTGGTGTTTTTCAATGTTGAGGTTGTTGTTGAATTTGTTGGTGTTTTTCAATGTTGAGGTTGTTTTTGAATTTGTTGGTGTTTTTCAATGTTGAGGTTGTTGTTGTTTTTAAATGTTGAGGTTGTTGTTGAATTTGTTGGTGTTTTTTCAATTTTGAGGTTGTTGGTGTTGTTCAATGTTGAGGTTGATTTTGAATTTGAGGGTGTTTTTCAATGTCGAGGTTGTTGTTGAATTTGTTGGTGTTGTTCAATGTTGAGGTTGATGTTGTTTTTCAATGTTGAGGTTGTTGTTGAATTTGTTGGTGTTTTTCAATGTTGAGATTGTTGTTGTTTTTCAATGTTGATGTTGTTGTTGAATTTGTTGGGGTTTTTAAATGTTGAGGTTGTTGTTGAATTTGCTGGTGTTTTGCAATGTTGAGGTTGTTGTTGTTTTTCAATGTTGAGGTTGTTGTTGAATTTGTTGGTGTTTTTCAATGTTGAGGTTGTTGTTGTTTTTCAATGTTGAGGTTGTTGTTGTATTTGTTGGTGTTTTTCAATTTCGAGGTTGTTGTTGAATTTGTTGGTGTTTTTCAATGTTGAAGTTGTTGTTGAATTTGTTGCTGTTTTTCAATGTTGAGGTTGTTGTTGTTTTTCAATGTTGAGGTTGTTGTTGAAATTGTTGGTCTTTTTCAATGTTGAGGTTGTTGTTGAATTTGTTGGTGTTTTTCAATGTTGAGTTTGTTGTTGTTTTTCAATGTTGAGGTTGTTGTTGAATTTGTTGGTGTTTTTCAATGTTGAGGTTGTTGTTGTTTTTCAATGTTGAGGTTGTTGTTGAATTTGTTGGTGTTTTTCAATGTTTAGGTTGTTGTTGTTTTTCAATGTTGAGGTTGTTGTTGAATTTGATAGTGTTTTTCAATGTTGAGGTTGTTGTTTAATTTGTTGGTGTTTTTCAATGTTGAGGTTGTTGTTGTTTTTCATTGTTGAGGTTGTTGTTGAATTTGTTGGTGTTTTTCAATGTTGAGTTTGTTGTTGTTTTTCAATGCTGAGGTTGTTGTTGAATTTGTTGGTGTTTGGCAATGTTGAGGTTGTTGTTGTTTTTCAATGTTGAGGTTGTTGTTGAATTTGTTCGTGCTTTTCAATGATGAGGTTGTTATTGAATTTGTTGGTGTTTTTCAATGTTGAGGTTGTTGTTGAATTTGTTGGTGTTTTTCAATGTTGAGGTTGTTGCTGTTTTTCAATGTTGAGGTTGTTGTTGAATTTGATGGTGTTTTTTCAATGTTGAGGTTGTTGTTTAATTTGTTGGTGTTTTTCAATGTTGAGGTTGTTGTTGTTTTTCAATGTTGAGGTTGTTGTTGAATTTGTTGGTGTTTTTCAATGTTGAGTTTGTTGTTGTTTTTCAATGTTGAGGTTGTTGTTGAATTTGTTGGTGTTTGTCAATGTTGAGGTTGTTGTTGTTTTTCAATGTTGAGGTTGTTGTTGAATTTGTTGGTGCTTTTCAATGATGAGGTTGTTGTTGAATTTGTTGGTGTTTTTCAATGTTGAGGTTGTTGTTGAATTTGTTGGTGTTTTTCAATGTTGAGGTTGTTGCTGTTTTTCAATGTTGAGGTTATTGTTGAATTTGTTGGTGTTTTTCAATGTTGAGATTGTTGGTGTTGTTCAATGTTGAGGTTGTTGTTGAATTTGTTGGTGTTTTTAAATGTTGAGGTTGTTGTTGAATTTGCTGGTGTTTTGCAATGTTGAGGTTTTTGTTGTTTTTTCAATGTTGAGGTTGTTGTTGAATTTGTTGGTGTTTTTAAATGTTGAGGTTGTTGTTGTTTTTCAATTTCGAGGTTGTTGTTGTATTTGTTGGTTTTTTTCAATTTCGAGGTTGTTGTTGAATTTGTTGGTGTTTGTCAATGTTGAAGTGTTGTTGAATTTGTTGGTGTTTTTCAATGTTGAGGTTGTTGTTGTTTTTCAATGTTGAGGTTGTTGTTGAATTTGTTGGTGTTTTTCAATGTTGAGGTGGTTGTTGTTTTTCAATGCTTAGGTTGTTGTTGAATTTGTTGGTGTTTTTCAATGTTGAGGTTGTTGTTGAATTTGTTGATGTTTTTCAATGTTGAGGTTGTTGTTGTTTTTCAATGTTAAGGTTGTTGTTGAATTTGTTGGTGTTTTTCAATGTTTAGGTTGTTGTTGTTTTTCAATGTTGAGGTTGTTGTTGAATTTGATGGTGTTTTTCAATGTTGAGGTTGTTGTTGACTTTGTTGGTGTTTTTCAATGTTGAGGTTGTTGTTGTTTTTCAATGTTGAGGTTGTTGTTGAATTTGTTGGTGTTTTTCAATGTTGAGTTTGTTGTTGTTTTTCAATGTTGAGGTTGTTGTTGAATTTGTTGGTGTTTTTCAATGTTGAGGTTGTTGTTGTTTTTCAATGTTGAGGTTGTTGTTGAATTTGTTGGTGTTTTTCAATGTTGAGGTTGTTGTTGTTTTTCAATGTTGAGGTTGTTGTTGAATTTGTTGGTGCTTTTCAATGATGAGGTTGTTGTTGAATTTGTTGGTGTTTTTTAATGTTGAGGTTGTTCTTGAATTTGTTGGTGTTTTTCAATGTTGAGGTTGTTGCTGTTTTTCAATGTTGAGGTTGTTGTTGAATTTGTTGGTGTTTTTCAATGTTGAGATTGTTGTTGTTTTTCAATGTTGAGGTTGTTGTTGAATTTGTTGGTGTTTCTAAATGTTGAGGTTGTTTTTGAATTTGTTGGTGTTTTTCAATGTTGAGGTTGTTGTTGTTTTTCAATGTTGAGGTTGTTGTTGAATTTGTTGGTGTTTTTCAATGTTGAGTTTGTTGTTGTTTTTCAATGTTGAGGTTGTTGTTGAATTTCAATGTTGAGGTTGTTGTTGAATTTGTTGGTGTTTCTCAATGTTGAGGTTGTTGTTGTTTTTCAATGCTGAGGTCGTTGTTGAATTTGTTGTTGTTTTTCAATGTTGACATTGTTGTTGAATTTGTTGGTGTTTTTCAATGTTGAGGTTGTTGTTGTTTTTCAATGTTGAGGTTGTTGTTGAATTTGTTGGTGTTTTTCAATGTTGAGGTTGTTGGTGTTTTTCAATGTTCTGGTTGTTGTTGAATTTGTTGGTGTTTTTCAATGTTGAGGTTGTTGTTGAATTTGTTGGTGTTTTTCAATGTTGAGGTTGTTGTTGTTTTTCAATGTTGAGGTTGTTGTTGAATTTGTTGGTGTTTTTCAATGTTGAGTTTGTTGTTGTTTTTCAATGTTGAGGTTGTTGTTGAATTTGTTGGTGTTTTTCAATGTTGAGGTTGTTGTTGTTTTTCAATGTTGATGTTGTTGAATTTGTTGGTGTTTTTCAATGTTGAGGTTGTTGTTGTTTTTCAATGTTGAGGTTGTTGTTGAATTTGTTGGTGTTTTTCAATGTTGAGGTTGTTGTTGAATTTGTTGGTGTTTTTCAATGATGAAGTTGTTGTTGTTTTTCAATTTTGAGGTTGTTGAATTTGTGGGTGTTTTTCAATCTTGAGTTTGTTGTTGAATTTGTTGGTGTTTTTCAATGTTGAGGTTGTTGTTGAATTTGTTGGTGTTTTTCAATGTTGAGGTTGTTGTTATTTTTCAATGTTGAGGTTGTTGTTGAGTTTGTTGGTGTTTTTCAATGTTGAGGTTGTTGTTGAATTTGTTGGTGTTTTTCAATTTTGAGGTTGTTTTTGAATTTGTTGGTGTTTTTCAATGTTGAGGTTGTTGTTGTTTTTAAATGTTGAGGTTGTTGTTGAATTTGTTGGTGTTTTTTCAATTTTGAGGTTGTTGGTGTTTTTCAATGTTGAGGTTGTTGTTGAATTTGATGGTGTTTTTCAATGTTGAGGTTGTTGTTTAATTTGTTGGTGTTTTTCAATGTTGAGGTTGTTGTTGTTTTTCAATGTTGAGGTTGTTGTTGAATTTGTTGGTGTTTTTCAATGTTGAGTTTGTTGTTGTTTTTCAATGTTGAGGTTGTTGTTGAATTTGTTGGTGTTTGTCAATGTTGAGGTTGTTGTTGTTTTACAATGTTGAGGTTGTTGTTGAATTTGTTCGTGCTTTTCAATGATGAGGTTGTTGTTGAATTTGTTTTTGTTTTTCAATGTTGAGGTTGTTGTTGAATTTGTTGGTGTTTTTCAATGTTGAGGTTGTTGCTGTTTTTCAATGTTGAGGTTGTTGTTGAATTTGATGGTGTTTTTCAATGTTGACGTTGTTGTTGTATTTGTTGTTTTTTTTCAATTTCGTGGTTGTTGTTGAATTTGTTGGTGTTTGTCAATGTTGAAGTTGTTGTTGAATTTGTTGGTGTTTTTCAATGTTGAGGTTGTTGTTGTTTTTCAATGTTGAGGTTGTTGTTGAATTTGTTGGTGTTTTTCAATGTTGAGGTTGTTGTTGTTTTTCAATGCTTAGGTTGTTGTTGAATTTGTTGGTGTTTTTCAATGTTGAGGTTGTTGTTGAATTTGTTGGTGTTTTTCAATGTTGAGGTTGTTGTTGTTTTTCAATGTTAAGGTTGTTGTTGAATTTGTTGGTGTTTTTCAATGTTTAGGTTGTTGTTGTTTTTCAATGTTGAGGTTGTTGTTGAATTTGATGTTGTTTTTCAATGTTGAGGTTGTTGTTGAATTTGTTGGTGTTTTTCAATGTTGAGGTTGTTGTTGTTTTTCAATGTTGAGGTTGTTGTTGAATTTGTTGGTGTTTTTCAATGTTGAGTTTGTTGTTGTTTTTCAATGTTGAGGTTGTTGTTGAATTTGTTGGTGTTTTTCAATGTTGAGGTTGTTGTTGTTTTTCAATGTTGAGGTTGTTGTCGAATTTGTTGGTGTTTTTCAATGTTGAGGTTGTTGTTGTTTTTCAATGTTGAGGTTGTTGTTGAATTTGTTGGTGCTTTTCAATGATGAGGTTGTTGTTGAATTTGTTGGTGTTTTTCAATGTTAAGGTTGTTGTTGAATTTGTTGGTGTTTTTCAATGTTGAGGTTGTTGCTGTTTTTCAATGTTGAGGTTGTTGTTGAATTTGTTGGTGTTTCTAAATGTTGAGGTTGTTTTTGATTTTGTTGGTGTTTTTCAATGTTGAGGTTGTTGTTTTTTTTCAATGTTGAGGTTGTTGTTGAATTTGTTGGTGTTTTTCAATGTTGCGTTTGTTGTTGTTTTTCAATGTTGAGGTGGTTGTTGAATTTCAATGTTGAGGTTGTTGTTGAATTTGTTGGTTTTTCTCAATGTTGAGGTTGTTGTTGTTTTTCAATGCTGAGGTCGTTGTTGAATTTGTTGGTGTTTTTCAATGTTGAGGTTGTTGTTGAATTTGTTGGTGTTTTTCAATGTTGAGGTTGTTGTTGTTTTTCAATGTTGAGGTTGTTGTTGAATTTGTTGGTGTTTTTCAATGTTGAGGTTGTTGGTGTTTTTCAATGTTGTGGTTGTTGTTGAATTTGTTGGTGTTTTTCAATGTTGAGGTTGTTGTTGAATTTGTTGGTGTTTTTCAATGTTGAGGTTGTTGTTGTTTTTCAATGTTGAGGTTATTGTTGAATTTGTTGGTGTTTTGCAATGTTGAGGTTGTTGTTGTTTTTCAATGTTGAGGTTGTTGTTGAATTTGTTGGTGTTTTTCAATGTTGAGTTTGTTGTTGTTTTTCAATGTTGAGGTTGTTGTTGAATTGTTCGTGTTTTTCAATGTTGAGGTTGTTGCTGTTTTTCAATGTTGATGTTGTTGTTGAATTTGTTGGTGTTTTTCAATGTTGAGGTTGTTGTTGTTTTTCAATGTTGAGGTTGTTGTTGAATTTGTTGGTGTTTTTCAATGTTGAGGTTGTTGTTGAATTTGTTGGTGTTTTTCAATGATGAGGTTGTTGTTGTTTTTCAATTTTGAGGTTGTTGTTGAGTTTGTTGGTGTTTTTCAATTTTGAGGTTGTTGTTGAATTTGTTGGTGTTTTTCAATGTTGAGGTTGTTTTTGAATTTGTTGGTGTTTTTCAATGTTGAGGTTGTTGTTGTTTTTAAATGTTGAGGTTGTTGTTGAATTTGTTGGTGTTTTTTCAATTTTGAGGTTGTTGGTGTTGTTCAATGTTGAGGTTGATTTTGAATTTGAGGGTGTTTTTCAATGTCGAGGTTGTTGTTGAATTTGTTGGTGTTGTTCAATGTTGAGGTTGATGTTGTTTTTCAATGTTGAGGTTGTTGTTGAATTTGTTGGTGTTTTTCAATGTTGAGATTGTTGTTGTTTTTCAATGTTGATGTTGTTGTTGAATTTGTTGGGGTTTTTAAATGTTGAGGTTGTTGTTGAATTTGCTGGTGTTTTGCAATGTTGAGGTTGTTGTTGTTTTTCAATGTTGAGGTTGTTGTTGAATTTGTTGGTGTTTTTCAATGTTGAGGTTGTTGTTGTTTTTCAATGTTGAGGTTGTTGTTGTATTTGTTGGTGTTTTTCAATTTCGAGGTTGTTGTTGAATTTGTTGGTGTTTTTCAATGTTGAAGTTGTTGTTGAATTTGTTGCTGTTTTTCAATGTTGAGGTTGTTGTTGTTTTTCAATGTTGAGGTTGTTGTTGAAATTGTTGGTCTTTTTCAATGTTGAGGTTGTTGTTGAATTTGTTGGTGTTTTTCAATGTTGAGTTTGTTGTTGTTTTTCAATGTTGAGGTTGTTGTTGAATTTGTTGGTGTTTTTCAATGTTGAGGTTGTTGTTGTTTTTCAATGTTGAGGTTGTTGTTGAATTTGTTGGTGTTTTTCAATGTTTAGGTTGTTGTTGTTTTTCAATGTTGAGGTTGTTGTTGAATTTGATAGTGTTTTTCAATGTTGAGGTTGTTGTTTAATTTGTTGGTGTTTTTCAATGTTGAGGTTGTTGTTGTTTTTCATTGTTGAGGTTGTTGTTGAATTTGTTGGTGTTTTTCAATGTTGAGTTTGTTGTTGTTTTTCAATGCTGAGGTTGTTGTTGAATTTGTTGGTGTTTGGCAATGTTGAGGTTGTTGTTGTTTTTCAATGTTGAGGTTGTTGTTGAATTTGTTCGTGCTTTTCAATGATGAGGTTGTTATTGAATTTGTTGGTGTTTTTCAATGTTGAGGTTGTTGTTGAATTTGTTGGTGTTTTTCAATGTTGAGGTTGTTGCTGTTTTTCAATGTTGAGGTTGTTGTTGAATTTGATGGTGTTTTTCAATGTTGAGGTTGTTGTTTAATTTGTTGGTGTTTTTCAATGTTGAGGTTGTTGTTGTTTTTCAATGTTGAGGTTGTTGTTGAATTTGTTGGTGTTTTTCAATGTTGAGTTTGTTGTTGTTTTTCAATGTTGAGGTTGTTGTTGAATTTGTTGGTGTTTGTCAATGTTGAGGTTGTTGTTGTTTTTCAATGTTGAGGTTGTTGTTGAATTTGTTGGTGCTTTTCAATGATGAGGTTGTTGTTGAATTTGTTGGTGTTTTTCAATGTTGAGGTTGTTGTTGAATTTGTTGGTGTTTTTCAATGTTGAGGTTGTTGCTGTTTTTCAATGTTGAGGTTATTGTTGAATTTGTTGGTGTTTTTCAATGTTGAGATTGTTGGTGTTGTTCAATGTTGAGGTTGTTGTTGAATTTGTTGGTGTTTTTAAATGTTGAGGTTGTTGTTGAATTTGCTGGTGTTTTGCAATGTTGAGGTTTTTGTTGTTTTTCAATGTTGAGGTTGTTGTTGAATTTGTTGGTGTTTTTAAATGTTGAGGTTGTTGTTGTTTTTCAATTTCGAGGTTGTTGTTGTATTTGTTGGTTTTTTTCAATTTCGAGGTTGTTGTTGAATTTGTTGGTGTTTGTCAATGTTGAAGTGTTGTTGAATTTGTTGGTGTTTTTCAATGTTGAGGTTGTTGTTGTTTTTCAATGTTGAGGTTGTTGTTGAATTTGTTGGTGTTTTTCAATGTTGAGGTGGTTGTTGTTTTTCAATGCTTAGGTTGTTGTTGAATTTGTTGGTGTTTTTCAATGTTGAGGTTGTTGTTGAATTTGTTGATGTTTTTCAATGTTGAGGTTGTTGTTGTTTTTCAATGTTAAGGTTGTTGTTGAATTTGTTGGTGTTTTTCAATGTTTAGGTTGTTGTTGTTTTTCAATGTTGAGGTTGTTGTTGAATTTGATGGTGTTTTTCAATGTTGAGGTTGTTGTTGACTTTGTTGGTGTTTTTCAATGTTGAGGTTGTTGTTGTTTTTCAATGTTGAGGTTGTTGTTGAATTTGTTGGTGTTTTTCAATGTTGAGTTTGTTGTTGTTTTTCAATGTTGAGGTTGTTGTTGAATTTGTTGGTGTTTTTCAATGTTGAGGTTGTTGTTGTTTTTCAATGTTGAGGTTGTTGTTGAATTTGTTGGTGTTTTTCAATGTTGAGGTTGTTGTTGTTTTTCAATGTTGAGGTTGTTGTTGAATTTGTTGGTGCTTTTCAATGATGAGGTTGTTGTTGAATTTGTTGGTGTTTTTTAATGTTGAGGTTGTTCTTGAATTTGTTGGTGTTTTTCAATGTTGAGGTTGTTGCTGTTTTTCAATGTTGAGGTTGTTGTTGAATTTGTTGGTGTTTTTCAATGTTGAGATTGTTGTTGTTTTTCAATGTTGAGGTTGTTGTTGAATTTGTTGGTGTTTCTAAATGTTGAGGTTGTTTTTGAATTTGTTGGTGTTTTTCAATGTTGAGGTTGTTGTTGTTTTTCAATGTTGAGGTTGTTGTTGAATTTGTTGGTGTTTTTCAATGTTGAGTTTGTTGTTGTTTTTCAATGTTGAGGTTGTTGTTGAATTTCAATGTTGAGGTTGTTGTTGAATTTGTTGGTGTTTCTCAATGTTGAGGTTGTTGTTGTTTTTCAATGCTGAGGTCGTTGTTGAATTTGTTGTTGTTTTTCAATGTTGACATTGTTGTTGAATTTGTTGGTGTTTTTCAATGTTGAGGTTGTTGTTGTTTTTCAATGTTGAGGTTGTTGTTGAATTTGTTGGTGTTTTTCAATGTTGAGGTTGTTGGTGTTTTTCAATGTTCTGGTTGTTGTTGAATTTGTTGGTGTTTTTCAATGTTGAGGTTGTTGTTGAATTTGTTGGTGTTTTTCAATGTTGAGGTTGTTGTTGTTTTTCAATGTTGAGGTTGTTGTTGAATTTGTTGGTGTTTTTCAATGTTGAGTTTGTTGTTGTTTTTCAATGTTGAGGTTGTTGTTGAATTTGTTGGTGTTTTTCAATGTTGAGGTTGTTGTTGTTTTTCAATGTTGATGTTGTTGAATTTGTTGGTGTTTTTCAATGTTGAGGTTGTTGTTGTTTTTCAATGTTGAGGTTGTTGTTGAATTTGTTGGTGTTTTTCAATGTTGAGGTTGTTGTTGAATTTGTTGGTGTTTTTCAATGATGAAGTTGTTGTTGTTTTTCAATTTTGAGGTTGTTGAATTTGTGGGTGTTTTTCAATCTTGAGTTTGTTGTTGAATTTGTTGGTGTTTTTCAATGTTGAGGTTGTTGTTGAATTTGTTGGTGTTTTTCAATGTTGAGGTTGTTGTTATTTTTCAATGTTGAGGTTGTTGTTGAGTTTGTTGGTGTTTTTCAATGTTGAGGTTGTTGTTGAATTTGTTGGTGTTTTTCAATGTTGAGGTTGTTTTTGAATTTGTTGGTGTTTTTCAATGTTGAGGTTGTTGTTGTTTTTAAATGTTGAGGTTGTTGTTGAATTTGTTGGTGTTTTTTCAATTTTGAGGTTGTTGGTGTTTTTCAATGTTGAGGTTGTTGTTGAATTTGATGGTGTTTTTCAATGTTGAGGTTGTTGTTTAATTTGTTGGTGTTTTTCAATGTTGAGGTTGTTGTTGTTTTTCAATGTTGAGGTTGTTGTTGAATTTGTTGGTGTTTTTCAATGTTGAGTTTGTTGTTGTTTTTCAATGTTGAGGTTGTTGTTGAATTTGTTGGTGTTTGTCAATGTTGAGGTTGTTGTTGTTTTACAATGTTGAGGTTGTTGTTGAATTTGTTCGTGCTTTTCAATGATGAGGTTGTTGTTGAATTTGTTTTTGTTTTTCAATGTTGAGGTTGTTGTTGAATTTGTTGGTGTTTTTCAATGTTGAGGTTGTTGCTGTTTTTCAATGTTGAGGTTGTTGTTGAATTTGATGGTGTTTTTCAATGTTGAGGTTGTTGTTTAATTTGTTGGTGTTTTTCAATGTTGAGGTTGTTGTTGTTTTTCAATGTTGAGGTTGTTGTTGAATTTGTTGGTGTTTTTCAATGTTGAGTTTGTTGTTGTTTTTCAATGTTGAGGTTGTTGTTGAATTTGTTGGTGTTTGTCAATGTTGAGGTTGTTGTTGTTTTTCAATGTTGAGGTTGTTGTTGAATTTGTTGGTGCTTTTCAATGATGAGGTTGTTGTTGAATTTGTTGGTGTTTTTCAATGTTGAGGTTGTTGTTGAATTTGTTGGTGTTTTTCAATGTTGAGGTTGCTGCTGTTTTTCAATGTTGAGGTTGTTGTTGAATTTGTTGGTGTTTTTCAAAGTTGAGATTGTTGGTGTTGTTCAATGTTGAGGTTGTTGTTGAATTTGTTGGTGTTTCTAAATGTTGAGGTTGTTGTTGAATTTGTTGGTGTTTTTCAATGTTGAGGTTGTTGTTGTTTTTCAATGTTGAGGTTGTTGTTGAATTTGTTGGTGTTTTTCAATGTTGAGATTGTTGTTGTTTTTCAATGTTGAGGTTGTTGTTGAATTTGTTGTTGTTTTTCAATGTTGAGGTTGTTGTTGAATTTGTTGGTGTTTTTCAATGTTGAGTTCGTTGTTGTTTTTCAATGTTGAGGTTGTTGTTGAATTTGTTGGTGTTTTTCAATGTTGAGGTTGTTGTTGTTTTTCAATGTTGAGGTTGTTGTTGAATTTGTTGGTGTTTTTCAATGTTTAGGTTGTTGTTGTTTTTCAATGTTGAGGTTGTTGTTGAATTTGATAGTGTTTTTCAATGTTGAGGTTGTTGTTTAATTTGTTGGTGTTTTTCAATGTTGAGGTTGTTGTTGTTTTTCATTGTTGAGGTTGTTGTTGAATTTGTTGGTGTTTTTCAATGTTGAGTTTGTTGTTGTTTTTCAATGCTGAGGTTGTTGTTGAATTTGTTGGTGTTTGGCAATGTTGAGGTTGTTGTTGTTTTTCAATGTTGAGGTTGTTGTTGAATTTGTTCGTGCTTTTCAATGATGAGGTTGTTATTGAATTTGTTGGTGTTTTTCAATGTTGAGGTTGTTGTTGAATTTGTTGGTGTTTTTCAATGTTGAGGTTGTTGCTGTTTTTCAATGTTGAGGTTGTTGTTGAATTTGATGGTGTTTTTCAATGTTGAGGTTGTTGTTTAATTTGTTGGTGTTTTTCAATGTTGAGGTTGTTGTTGTTTTTCAATGTTGAGGTTGTTGTTGAATTTGTTGGTGTTTTTCAATGTTGAGTTTGTTGTTGTTTTTCAATGTTGAGGTTGTTGTTGAATTTGTTGGTGTTTGTCAATGTTGAGGTTGTTGTTGTTTTTCAATGTTGAGGTTGTTGTTGAATTTGTTGGTGCTTTTCAATGATGAGGTTGTTGTTGAATTTGTTGGTGTTTTTCAATGTTGAGGTTGTTGTTGAATTTGTTGGTGTTTTTCAATGTTGAGGTTGTTGCTGTTTTTCAATGTTGAGGTTATTGTTGAATTTGTTGGTGTTTTTCAATGTTGAGATTGTTGGTGTTGTTCAATGTTGAGGTTGTTGTTGAATTTGTTGGTGTTTTTAAATGTTGAGGTTGTTGTTGAATTTGCTGGTGTTTTGCAATGTTGAGGTTTTTGTTGTTTTTCAATGTTGAGGTTGTTGTTGAATTTGTTGGTGTTTTTAAATGTTGAGGTTGTTGTTGTTTTTCAATTTCGAGGTTGTTGTTGTATTTGTTGGTTTTTTTCAATTTCGAGGTTGTTGTTGAATTTGTTGGTGTTTGTCAATGTTGAAGTGTTGTTGAATTTGTTGGTGTTTTTCAATGTTGAGGTTGTTGTTGTTTTTCAATGTTGAGGTTGTTGTTGAATTTGTTGGTGTTTTTCAATGTTGAGGTGGTTGTTGTTTTTCAATGCTTAGGTTGTTGTTGAATTTGTTGGTGTTTTTCAATGTTGAGGTTGTTGTTGAATTTGTTGATGTTTTTCAATGTTGAGGTTGTTGTTGTTTTTCAATGTTAAGGTTGTTGTTGAATTTGTTGGTGTTTTTCAATGTTTAGGTTGTTGTTGTTTTTCAATGTTGAGGTTGTTGTTGAATTTGATGGTGTTTTTCAATGTTGAGGTTGTTGTTGACTTTGTTGGTGTTTTTCAATGTTGAGGTTGTTGTTGTTTTTCAATGTTGAGGTTGTTGTTGAATTTGTTGGTGTTTTTCAATGTTGAGTTTGTTGTTGTTTTTCAATGTTGAGGTTGTTGTTGAATTTGTTGGTGTTTTTCAATGTTGAGGTTGTTGTTGTTTTTCAATGTTGAGGTTGTTGTTGAATTTGTTGGTGTTTTTCAATGTTGAGGTTGTTGTTGTTTTTCAATGTTGAGGTTGTTGTTGAATTTGTTGGTGCTTTTCAATGATGAGGTTGTTGTTGAATTTGTTGGTGTTTTTTAATGTTGAGGTTGTTCTTGAATTTGTTGGTGTTTTTCAATGTTGAGGTTGTTGCTGTTTTTCAATGTTGAGGTTGTTGTTGAATTTGTTGGTGTTTTTCAATGTTGAGATTGTTGTTGTTTTTCAATGTTGAGGTTGTTGTTGAATTTGTTGGTGTTTCTAAATGTTGAGGTTGTTTTTGAATTTGTTGGTGTTTTTCAATGTTGAGGTTGTTGTTGTTTTTCAATGTTGAGGTTGTTGTTGAATTTGTTGGTGTTTTTCAATGTTGAGTTTGTTGTTGTTTTTCAATGTTGAGGTTGTTGTTGAATTTCAATGTTGAGGTTGTTGTTGAATTTGTTGGTGTTTCTCAATGTTGAGGTTGTTGTTGTTTTTCAATGCTGAGGTCGTTGTTGAATTTGTTGTTGTTTTTCAATGTTGACATTGTTGTTGAATTTGTTGGTGTTTTTCAATGTTGAGGTTGTTGTTGTTTTTCAATGTTGAGGTTGTTGTTGAATTTGTTGGTGTTTTTCAATGTTGAGGTTGTTGGTGTTTTTCAATGTTCTGGTTGTTGTTGAATTTGTTGGTGTTTTTCAATGTTGAGGTTGTTGTTGAATTTGTTGGTGTTTTTCAATGTTGAGGTTGTTGTTGTTTTTCAATGTTGAGGTTGTTGTTGAATTTGTTGGTGTTTTTCAATGTTGAGTTTGTTGTTGTTTTTCAATGTTGAGGTTGTTGTTGAATTTGTTGGTGTTTTTCAATGTTGAGGTTGTTGTTGTTTTTCAATGTTGATGTTGTTGAATTTGTTGGTGTTTTTCAATGTTGAGGTTGTTGTTGTTTTTCAATGTTGAGGTTGTTGTTGAATTTGTTGGTGTTTTTCAATGTTGAGGTTGTTGTTGAATTTGTTGGTGTTTTTCAATGATGAAGTTGTTGTTGTTTTTCAATTTTGAGGTTGTTGAATTTGTGGGTGTTTTTCAATCTTGAGTTTGTTGTTGAATTTGTTGGTGTTTTTCAATGTTGAGGTTGTTGTTGAATTTGTTGGTGTTTTTCAATGTTGAGGTTGTTGTTATTTTTCAATGTTGAGGTTGTTGTTGAGTTTGTTGGTGTTTTTCAATGTTGAGGTTGTTGTTGAATTTGTTGGTGTTTTTCAATGTTGAGGTTGTTTTTGAATTTGTTGGTGTTTTTCAATGTTGAGGTTGTTGTTGTTTTTAAATGTTGAGGTTGTTGTTGAATTTGTTGGTGTTTTTTCAATTTTGAGGTTGTTGGTGTTTTTCAATGTTGAGGTTGTTGTTGAATTTGATGGTGTTTTTCAATGTTGAGGTTGTTGTTTAATTTGTTGGTGTTTTTCAATGTTGAGGTTGTTGTTGTTTTTCAATGTTGAGGTTGTTGTTGAATTTGTTGGTGTTTTTCAATGTTGAGTTTGTTGTTGTTTTTCAATGTTGAGGTTGTTGTTGAATTTGTTGGTGTTTGTCAATGTTGAGGTTGTTGTTGTTTTACAATGTTGAGGTTGTTGTTGAATTTGTTCGTGCTTTTCAATGATGAGGTTGTTGTTGAATTTGTTTTTGTTTTTCAATGTTGAGGTTGTTGTTGAATTTGTTGGTGTTTTTCAATGTTGAGGTTGTTGCTGTTTTTCAATGTTGAGGTTGTTGTTGAATTTGATGGTGTTTTTCAATGTTGAGGTTGTTGTTTAATTTGTTGGTGTTTTTCAATGTTGAGGTTGTTGTTGTTTTTCAATGTTGAGGTTGTTGTTGAATTTGTTGGTGTTTTTCAATGTTGAGTTTGTTGTTGTTTTTCAATGTTGAGGTTGTTGTTGAATTTGTTGGTGTTTGTCAATGTTGAGGTTGTTGTTGTTTTTCAATGTTGAGGTTGTTGTTGAATTTGTTGGTGCTTTTCAATGATGAGGTTGTTGTTGAATTTGTTGGTGTTTTTCAATGTTGAGGTTGTTGTTGAATTTGTTGGTGTTTTTCAATGTTGAGGTTGCTGCTGTTTTTCAATGTTGAGGTTGTTGTTGAATTTGTTGGTGTTTTTCAAAGTTGAGATTGTTGGTGTTGTTCAATGTTGAGGTTGTTGTTGAATTTGTTGGTGTTTCTAAATGTTGAGGTTGTTGTTGAATTTGTTGGTGTTTTTCAATGTTGAGGTTGTTGTTGTTTTTCAATGTTGAGGTTGTTGTTGAATTTGTTGGTGTTTTTCAATGTTGAGATTGTTGTTGTTTTTCAATGTTGAGGTTGTTGTTGAATTTGTTGTTGTTTTTCAATGTTGAGGTTGTTGTTGAATTTGTTGGTGTTTTTCAATGTTGAGTTCGTTGTTGTTTTTCAATGTTGAGGTTGTTGTTGAATTTGTTGGTGTTTTTCAATGTTGAGGTTGTTGTTGTTTTTCAATGTTGAGGTTGTTGTTGAATTTGTTGGTGTTTTTCAATGTTTAGGTTGTTGTTGTTTTTCAATGTTGAGGTTGTTGTTGAATTTGATAGTGTTTTTCAATGTTGAGGTTGTTGTTTAATTTGTTGGTGTTTTTCAATGTTGAGGTTGTTGTTGTTTTTCATTGTTGAGGTTGTTGTTGAATTTGTTGGTGTTTTTCAATGTTGAGTTTGTTGTTGTTTTTCAATGCTGAGGTTGTTGTTGAATTTGTTGGTGTTTGGCAATGTTGAGGTTGTTGTTGTTTTTCAATGTTGAGGTTGTTGTTGAATTTGTTCGTGCTTTTCAATGATGAGGTTGTTATTGAATTTGTTGGTGTTTTTCAATGTTGAGGTTGTTGTTGAATTTGTTGGTGTTTTTCAATGTTGAGGTTGTTGCTGTTTTTCAATGTTGAGGTTGTTGTTGAATTTGATGGTGTTTTTCAATGTTGAGGTTGTTGTTTAATTTGTTGGTGTTTTTCAATGTTGAGGTTGTTGTTGTTTTTCAATGTTGAGGTTGTTGTTGAATTTGTTGGTGTTTTTCAATGTTGAGTTTGTTGTTGTTTTTCAATGTTGAGGTTGTTGTTGAATTTGTTGGTGTTTGTCAATGTTGAGGTTGTTGTTGTTTTTCAATGTTGAGGTTGTTGTTGAATTTGTTGGTGCTTTTCAATGATGAGGTTGTTGTTGAATTTGTTGGTGTTTTTCAATGTTGAGGTTGTTGTTGAATTTGTTGGTGTTTTTCAATGTTGAGGTTGTTGCTGTTTTTCAATGTTGAGGTTATTGTTGAATTTGTTGGTGTTTTTCAATGTTGAGATTGTTGGTGTTGTTCAATGTTGAGGTTGTTGTTGAATTTGTTGGTGTTTTTAAATGTTGAGGTTGTTGTTGAATTTGCTGGTGTTTTGCAATGTTGAGGTTTTTGTTGTTTTTCAATGTTGAGGTTGTTGTTGAATTTGTTGGTGTTTTTAAATGTTGAGGTTGTTGTTGTTTTTCAATTTCGAGGTTGTTGTTGTATTTGTTGGTTTTTTTCAATTTCGAGGTTGTTGTTGAATTTGTTGGTGTTTGTCAATGTTGAAGTGTTGTTGAATTTGTTGGTGTTTTTCAATGTTGAGGTTGTTGTTGTTTTTCAATGTTGAGGTTGTTGTTGAATTTGTTGGTGTTTTTCAATGTTGAGGTGGTTCTTGTTTTTCAATGCTTAGGTTGTTGTTGAATTTGTTGGTGTTTTTCAATGTTGAGGTTGTTGTTGAATTTGTTGATGTTTTTCAATGTTGAGGTTGTTGTTGTTTTTCAATGTTAAGGTTGTTGTTGAATTTGTTGGTGTTTTTCAATGTTTAGGTTGTTGTTGTTTTTCAATGTTGAGGTTGTTGTTGAATTTGATGGTGTTTTTCAATGTTGAGGTTGTTGTTGACTTTGTTGGTGTTTTTTAATGTTGAGGTTGTTGTTGTTTTTCAATATTGAGGTTGTTGTTGAATTTGTTGGTGTTTTTCAATGTTGAGTTTGTTGTTGTTTTTCAATGTTGAGGTTGTTGTTGAATTTGTTGGTGTTTTTCAATGTTGAGGTTGTTGTTGTTTTTCAATGTTGAGGTTGTTGTTGAATTTGTTGGTGTTTTTCAATGTTGAGGTTGTTGTTGTTTTTTAATGTTGAGGTTGTTGTTGAATTTGTTGGTGTTTTTCAATGTTGAGGTTGTTGCTGTTTTTCAATGTTGAGGTTGTTGTTGAATTTGTTGGTGTTTTTCAATGTTGAGATTGTTGTTGTTTTTCAATGTTGAGGTTGTTGTTGAAGTTGTTGGTGTTTCTAAATGTTGAGGTTGTTTTTGAATTTGTTGGTGTTTTTCAATGTTGAGGTTGTTGTTGTTTTTCAATGTTGAGGTTGTTGTTGAATTTGTTGGTGTTTTTCAATGTTGAGTTTGTTGTTGTTTTTCAATGTTGAGGTTGTTGTTGAATTTCAATGTTGAGGTTGTTGTTGAATTTGTTGGTGTTTCTCAATGTTGAGGTTGTTGTTGTTTTTCAATGCTGAGGTCGTTGTTGAATTTGTTGTTGTTTTTCAATGTTGACATTGTTGTTGAATTTGTTGGTGTTTTTCAATGTTGAGGTTGTTGTTGTTTTTCAATGTTGAGGTTGTTGTTGAATTTGTTGGTGTTTTTCAATGTTGAGGTTGTTGGTGTTTTTCAATGTTCTGGTTGTTGTTGAATTTGTTGGTGTTTTTCAATGTTGAGGTTGTTGTTGAATTCGTTGGTGTTTTTCAATGTTGAGGTTGTTGTTGTTTTTCAATGTTGAGGTTATTGTTGAATTTGTTGGTGTTTTGCAATGTTGAGGTTGTTGTTGTTTTTCCATGTTGAGGTTGTTGTTGAATTTGTTGGTGTTTTTCAATGTTGAGTTTGTTGTTGTTTTTCAATGTTGAGGTTGTTGTTGAATTTGTTGGTGTTTTTCAATGTTGAGGTTGTTGTTGTTTTTCAATGTTGATGTTGTTGAATTTGTTGGTGTTTTTCAATGTTGAGGTTGTTGTTGTTTTTCAATGTTGAGGTTGTTGTTGAATTTGTTGGTGTTTTTCAATGTTGAGGTTGTTGTTGAATTTGTTGGTGTTTTTCAATGATGAAGTTGTTGTTGTTTTTCAATTTTGAGATTGTTGAATTTGTGGGTGTTTTTCAATCTTGAGTTTGTTGTTGAATTTGTTGGTGTTTTTCAATGTTGAGGTTGTTGTTGAATTTGTTGGTGTTTTTCAATGTTGAGGTTGTTGTTATTTTTCAATGTTGAGGTTGTTGTTGAGTTTGTTGGTGTTTTTCAATGTTGAGGTTGTTGTTGAATTTGTTGGTGTTTTTCAATGTTGAGGTTGTTTTTGAATTTGTTGGTGTTTTTCAATGTTGAGGTTGTTGTTGTTTTTAAATGTTGAGGTTGTTGTTGAATTTGTTGGTGTTTTTTCAATTTTGAGGTTGTTGGTGTTTTTCAATGTTGAGGTTGTTGTTGAATTTGATGGTGTTTTTCAATGTTGAGGTTGTTGTTTAATTTGTTGGTGTTTTTCAATGTTGAGGTTGTTGTTGTTTTTCAATGTTGAGGTTGTTGTTGAATTTGTTGGTGTTTTTCAATGTTGAGTTTGTTGTTGTTTTTCAATGTTGAGGTTGTTGTTGAATTTGTTGGTGTTTGTCAATGTTGAGGTTGTTGTTTAATTTGTTGGTGTTTTTCAATGTTGAGGTTGTTGTTGTTTTTCAATGTTGAGGTTGTTGTTGAATTTGTTGGTGTTTTTCAATGTTGAGTTTGTTGTTGTTTTTCAATGTTGAGGTTGTTGTTGAATTTGTTGGTGTTTGTCAATGTTGAGGTTGTTGTTGTTTTTCAATGTTGAGGTTGTTGTTGAATTTGTTGGTGCTTTTCAATGTTGAGGTTGTTGTTGAATTTGTTGGTGTTTTTCAATGTTGAGGTTGCTGCTGTTTTTCAATGTTGAGGTTGTTGTTGAATTTGTTGGTGTTTTTCAAAGTTGAGATTGTTGGTGTTGTTCAATGTTGAGGTTGTTGTTGAATTTGTTGGTGTTTCTAAATGTTGAGGTTGTTGTTGAATTTGTTGGTGTTTTTCAATGTTGAGGTTGTTGTTGTTTTTCAATGTTGAGGTTGTTGTTGTATTTGTTGGTTTTTTTCAATTTCGAGGTTGTTGTTGAATTTGTTGGTGTTTGTCAATGTTGAAGTTGTTGTTGAATTTGTTGGTGTTTTTCAATGTTGAGGTAGTTGTTGTTTTTCAATGTTGTGGTTGTTGTTGAATTTGTTGGTGTTTTTCAATGTTGAGGTTGTTGTTGTTTTTCAATGCTTAGGTTGTTGTTGAATTTGTTGGTGTTTTTCAATGTTGAGGTTGTTGTTGAATTTGTTGGTGTTTTTCAATGTTGAGGTTGTTGTTGTTTTTCAATGTTAAGGTTGTTGTTGAATTTGTTGTTGTTTTTCAGTGTTTAGGTTGTTGTTGTTTTTCAATGTTGAGGTTGTTGTTGAATTTGATGGTGTTTTTCAATCTTGAGTTTGTTGTTGAATTTGTTGGTGTTTTTCAATGTTGAGGTTGTTGTTGTTTTTCAATGTTGAGGTTGTTGTTGAATTTGTTGGTGTTTTTCAATGTTGAGGTTGTTGTTGTTTTTCAATGTTGAGGTTATTGTTGAATTTGTTGGTGTTTTGCAATGTTGAGGTTGTTGTTGTTTTTCAATGTTGAGGTTGTTGTTGAATTTGTTGGTGTTTTTCAATGTTGAGTTTGTTGTTGTTTTTCAATGTTGAGGTTGTTGTTGAATTTGTTGGTGTTTTTCAATGTTGAGGTTGTTGTTGTTTTTCAATGTTGATGTTGAATTTGTTGGTGTTTTTCAATGTTGAGGTTGTTGTTGTTTTTCAATGTTGAGGTTGTTGTTGAATTTGTTGGTGTTTTTCAATGTTGAGGTTGTTGTTGAATTTGTTGGTGTTTTTCAATGATGAGGTTGTTGTTGTTTTTCAATTTTGAGGTTGTTGAATTTGTGGGTGTTTTTCAATCTTGAGTTTGTTGTTGAATTTGTTGGTGTTTTTCAATGTTGAGGTTGTTGTTTAATTTGTTGGTGTTTTTCAATGTTGAGGTTGTTGTTGTTTTTCAATGTTGAGGTTGTTGTTGAATTTGTTGGTGTTTTTCAATGTTGAGGTTGTTGTTGTTTTTCAATGCTTAGGTTGTTGTTGAATTTGTTGGTGTTTTTCAATGTTGAGGTTGTTGTTGAATTTGTTGGTGTTTTTCAATGTTGAGGTTGTTGTTGTTTTTCAATGTTAAGGTTGTTGTTGAATTTGTTGGTGTTTTTCAATGTTTAGGTTGTTGTTGTTTTTCAATGTTGAGGTTGTTGTTGAATTTGATGGTGTTTTTCAATGTTGAGGTTGTTGTTGAATTTGTTGGTGCTTTTCAATGTTGAGGTTGTTGTTGTTTTTCAATGTTGAGGTTGTTGTTGAATTTGTTGGTGTTTTTCAATGTTGAGTTTGTTGTTGTTTTTCAATGTTGAGGTTGTTGTTGAATTTGTTGGTGTTTTTCAATGTTGAGGTTGTTGTTGTTTTTCAATGTTGAGGTTGTTGTCGAATTTGTTGGTGTTTTTCAATGTTGAGGTTGTTGTTGTTTTTCAATGTTGAGGTTGTTGTTGAATTTGTTGGTGCTTTTCAATGATGAGGTTGTTGTTGAATTTGTTGGTGTTTTTCAATGTTGAGGTTGTTGTTGAATTTGTTGGTGTTTTTCAATGTTGAGGTTGTTGCTGTTTTTCAATGTTGAGGTTGTTGTTGAATTTGTTGGTGTTTCTAAATGTTGAGGTTGTTTTTGATTTTGTTGGTGTTTTTCAATGTTGAGGTTGTTGTTTTTTTTCAATGTTGAGGTTGTTGTTGAATTTGTTGGTGTTTTTCAATGTTGCGTTTGTTGTTGTTTTTCAATGTTGAGGTGGTTGTTGAATTTCAATGTTGAGGTTGTTTTTGAATTTGTTGGTTTTTCTCAATGTTGAGGTTGTTGTTGTTTTTCAATGCTGAGGTCGTTGTTGAATTTGTTGGTGTTTTTCAATGTTGAGGTTGTTGTTGAATTTGTTGGTGTTTTTCAATGTTGAGGTTGTTGTTGTTTTTCAATGTTGAGGTTGTTGTTGAATTTGTTGGTGTTTTTCAATGTTGAGGTTGTTGGTGTTTTTCAATGTTGTGGTTGTTGTTGAATTTGTTGGTGTTTTTCAATGTTGAGGTTGTTGTTGAATTTGTTGGTGTTTTTCAATGTTGAGGTTGTTGTTGTTTTTCAATGTTGAGGTTATTGTTGAATTTGTTGGTGTTTTGCAATGTTGAGGTTGTTGTTGTTTTTCAATGTTGAGGTTGTTGTTGAATTTGTTGGTGTTTTTCAATGTTGAGTTTGTTGTTGTTTTTCAATGTTGAGGTTGTTGTTGAATTGTTCGTGTTTTTCAATGTTGAGGTTGTTGCTGTTTTTCAATGTTGATGTTGTTGTTGAATTTGTTGGTGTTTTTCAATGTTGAGGTTGTTGTTGTTTTTCAATGTTGAGGTTGTTGTTGAATTTGTTGGTGTTTTTCAATGTTGAGGTTGTTGTTGAATTTGTTGGTGTTTTTCAATGATGAGGTTGTTGTTGTTTTTCAATTTTGAGGTTGTTGTTGAGTTTGTTGGTGTTTTTCAATGTTGAGGTTGTTGTTGAATTTGTTGGTGTTTTTCAATGTTGAGGTTGTTTTTGAATTTGTTGGTGTTTTTCAATGTTGAGGTTGTTGTTGTTTTTAAATGTTGAGGTTGTTGTTGAATTTGTTGGTGTTTTTTCAATTTTGAGGTTGTTGGTGTTGTTCAATGTTGAGGTTGATTTTGAATTTGAGGGTGTTTTTCAATGTCGAGGTTGTTGTTGAATTTGTTGGTGTTGTTCAATGTTGAGGTTGATGTTGTTTTTCAATGTTGAGGTTGTTGTTGAATTTGTTGGTGTTTTTCAATGTTGAGATTGTTGTTGTTTTTCAATGTTGATGTTGTTGTTGAATTTGTTGGGGTTTTTAAATGTTGAGGTTGTTGTTGAATTTGCTGGTGTTTTGCAATGTTGAGGTTGTTGTTGTTTTTCAATGTTGAGGTTGTTGTTGAATTTGTTGGTGTTTTTCAATGTTGAGGTTGTTGTTGTTTTTCAATGTTGAGGTTGTTGTTGTATTTGTTGGTGTTTTTCAATTTCGAGGTTGTTGTTGAATTTGTTGGTGTTTTTCAATGTTGAAGTTGTTGTTGAATTTGTTGCTGTTTTTCAATGTTGAGGTTGTTGTTGTTTTTCAATGTTGAGGTTGTTGTTGAAATTGTTGGTCTTTTTCAATGTTGAGGTTGTTGTTGAATTTGTTGGTGTTCTTCAATGCTGAGGTTGTTGTTGTTTTTCAATGTTGAGGTTGTTGTTGAATTTGTTGGTGTTTTTCAATGTTGAGTTTGTTGTTGTTTTTCAATGTTGAGGTTGTTGTTGAATTTGTTGGTGTTTTTCAATGTTGAGGTTGTTGTTGTTTTTCAATGTTGAGGTTGTTGTTGAATTTGTTGGTGTTTTTCAATGTTTAGGTTGTTGTTGTTTTTCAATGTTGAGGTTGTTGTTGAATTTGATAGTGTTTTTCAATGTTGAGGTTGTTGTTTAATTTGTTGGTGTTTTTCAATGTTGAGGTTGTTGTTGTTTTTCATTGTTGAGGTTGTTGTTGAATTTGTTGGTGTTTTTCAATGTTGAGATTGTTGGTGTTGTTCAATGTTGAGGTTGTTGTTGAATTTGTTGGTGTTTCTAAATGTTGAGGTTGTTGTTGAATTTGTTGGTGTTTTTCAATGTTGAGGTTGTTGTTGTTTTTCAATGTTGAGGTTGTTGTTGAATTTGTTGGTGTTTTTCAATGTTGAGATTGTTGTTGTTTTTCAATGTTGAGGTTGTTGTTGAATTTGCTGGTGTTTTGCAATGTTGAGGTTTTTGTTGTTTTTCAATGTTGAGGTTGTTGTTGAATTTGTTGGTGTTTTTAAATGTTGAGGTTGTTGTTGTTTTTCAATGTTGAGGTTGTTGTTGTATTTGTTGGTTTTTTTCAATTTCGAGGTTGTTGTTGAATTTGTTGGTGTTTGTCAATGTTGAACTTGTTGTTGAATTTGTTGGTGTTTTTCAATGTTGAGGTTGTTGTTGTTTTTCAATGTTGAGGTTGTTGTTGTTTTTCAATGTTAAGGTTGTTGTTGAATTTGTTGGTGTTTTTCAATGTTTAGGTTGTTGTTGTTTTTCAATGTTGAGGTTGTTGTTGAATTTGATGGTGTTTTTCAATGTTGAGGTTGTTGTTGACTTTGTTGGTGTTTTTCAATGTTGAGGTTGTTGTTGTTTTTCAATGTTGAGGTTGTTGTTGAATTTGTTGGTGTTTTTCAATGTTGAGTTTGTTGTTGTTTTTCAATGTTGAGGTTGTTGTTGAATTTGTTGGTGTTTTTCAATGTTGAGGTTGTTGTTGTTTTTCAATGTTGAGGTTGTTGTTGAATTTGTTGGTGTTTTTCAATGTTGAGGTTGTTGTTGTTTTTCAATGTTGAGGTTGTTGTTGAATTTGTTGGTGCTTTTCAATGATGAGGTTGTTGTTGAATTTGTTGGTGTTTTTTAATGTTGAGGTTGTTGTTGAATTTGTTGGTGTTTTTCAATGTTGAGATTGTTGTTGTTTTTCAATGTTGAGGTTGTTGTTGAATTTGTTGGTGTTTCTAAATGTTGAGGTTGTTTTTGAATTTGTTGGTGTTTTTCAATGTTGAGGTTGTTGTTGTTTTTCAATGTTGAGGTTGTTGTTGAATTTGCTGGTGTTTTTCAATGTTGAGTTTGTTGTTGTTTTTCAATGTTGAGGTTGCTGTTGAATTTCAATGTTGAGGTTGTTGTTGAATTTGTTGGTGTTTCTCAATGTTGAGGTTGTTGTTGTTTTTCAATGCTGAGGTCGTTGTTGAATTTGTTGTTGTTTTTCAATGTTGACATTGTTGTTGAATTTGTTGGTGTTTTTCAATGTTGAGGTTGTTGTTGTTTTTCAATGTTGAGGTTGTTGTTGAATTTGTTGGTGTTTTTCAATGTTGAGGTTGTTGGTGTTTTTCAATGTTCTGGTTGTTGTTGAATTTGTTGGTGTTTTTCAATGTTGAGGTTGTTGTTGAATTTGTTGGTGTTTTTCAATGTTGAGGTTGTTGTTGTTTTTCAATGTTGAGGTTATTGTTGAATTTGTTCGTGTTTTGCATTGTTGAGGTTGTTGTTGTTTTTCAATGTTGAGGTTGTTGTTGAATTTGTTGGTGTTTTTCAATGTTGAGTTTGTTGTTGTTTTTCAATGTTGAGGTTGTTGTTGAATTTGTTGGTGTTTTTCAATGTTGAGGTTGTTGTTGTTTTTCAATGTTGATGTTGTTGAATTTGTTGGTGTTTTTCAATGTTGAGGTTGTTGTTGTTTTTCAATGTTGAGGTTGTTGTTGAATTTGTTGGTGTTTTTCAATGTTGAGGTTGTTGTTGAATTTGTTGGTGTTTTTCAATGATGAAGTTGTTGTTGTTTTTCAATTTTGAGGTTGTTGAATTTGTGTGTGTTTTTCAATCTTGAGTTTGTTGTTGAATTTGTTGGTGTTTTTCAATGTTGAGGTTGTTGTTGAATTTGTTGGTGTTTTTCAATGTTGAGGTTGTTGTTATTTTTCAATGTTGAGGTTGTTGTTGAGTTTGCTGGTGTCTTGCAATGTTGAGGTTTTTGTTGTTTTTCAATGTTGAGGTTGTTGTTGAATTTGTTGGTGTTTTTAAATGTTGAGGTTGTTGTTGTTTTTCAATGTTGAGGTTGTTGTTGTATTTGTTGGTTTTTTTCAATTTCGAGGTTGTTGTTGAATTTGTTGGTGTTTGTCAATGTTGAAGTTGTTGTTGAATTTGTAGGTGTTTTTCAATGTTGAGGTTGTTGTTGTTTTTCAATGTTGAGGTTGTTGTTGAATTTGTTGGTGTTTTTCAATGTTGAGGTGGTTGTTGTTTTTCAATGCTTAGGTTGTTGTTGAATTTGTTGGTGTTTTTCAATGTTGAGGTTGTTGTTGAATTTGTTGATGTTTTTCAATGTTGAGGTTGTTGTTGTTTTTCAATGTTAAGGTTGTTGTTGAATTTGTTGGTGTTTTTCAATGTTGAGGTTGTTGGTGTTTTTCAATGTTGAGGTTGTTGTTGTTTTTCAATGTTGAGGTTGTTGTTGCATTTGTTGGTGTTTTTCAATGTTGAGTTTGTTGTTGTTTTTCAATGTTGAGGTTGTTGTTGAATTTGTTGGTGTTTTTCAATGATGAGGTTGTTGTTGAATTTGTTGGTGTTTTTTAATGTTGAGGTTGTTGTTGAATTTGTTGGTGTTTTTCAATGTTGAGGTTGTTGCTGTTTTTCAATGTTGAGGTTGTTGTTGAATTTGTTGGTGTTTTTCAATGTTGAGATTGTTGTTGTTTTTCAATGTTGAGGTTGTTGTTGAATTTGTTGGTGTTTCTAAATGTTGAGGTTGTTTTTGAATATGTTGGTGTTTTTCAATGTTGAGGTTGTTGTTGTTTTTCAATGTTGAGGTTGTTGTTGAATTTGCTGGTGTTTTTCAATGTTGAGTTTGTTGTTGTTTTTCAATGTTGAGGTTGTTGTTGAATTTCAATGTTGAGGTTGTTGTTGAATTTGTTGGTGTTTCTCAATGTTGAGGTTGTTGTTGTTTTTCAATGCTGAGGTCGTTGTTGAATTTGTTGTTGTTTTTCAATGTTGACATTGTTGTTGAATTTGTTGGTGTTTTTCAATGTTGAGGTTGTTGGTGTTTTTCAATGTTCTGGTTGTTGTTGAATTTGTTGGTGTTTTTCAATGTTGAGGTTGTTGTTGAATTTGTTGGTGTTTTTCAATGTTGAGGTTGTTGTTGTTTTTCAATGTTGAGGTTATTGTTGAATTTGTTGGTGTTTTGCATTGTTGAGGTTGTTGTTGTTTTTCAATGTTGAGGTTGTTGTTGAATTTGTTGGTGTTTTTCAATGTTGAGTTTGTTGTTGTTTTTCAATGTTGAGGTTGTTGTTGAATTTGTTGGTGTTTTTCAATGTTGAGGTTGTTGTTATTTTTCAATGTTGAGGTTGTTGTTGAGTTTGTTGGTGTTTTTCAATGTTGAGGTTGTTGTTGAATTTGTTGGTGTTTTTCAATGTTGAGGTTGTTTTTGAATTTGTTGGTGTTTTTCAATGTTGAGGTTGTTGTTGTTTTTAAATGTTGAGGTTGTTGTTGAATTTGTTGGTGTTTTTTCAATTTTGAGGTTGTTGGTGTTTTTCAATGTTGAGGTTGTTGTTGAATTTGATGGTGTTTTTCAATGTTGAGGTTGTTGTTTAATTTGTTGGTGTTTTTCAATGTTGAGGTTGTTGTTGTTTTTCAATGTTGAGGTTGTTGTTGAATTTGTTGGTGTTTTTCAATGTTGAGTTTGTTGTTGTTTTTCAATGTTGAGGTTGTTGTTGAATTTGTTGGTGTTTGTCAATGTTGAGGTTGTTGTTGTTTTTCAATGTTGAGGTTGTTGTAGAATTTGTTCGTGCTTTTCAATGATGAGGTTGTTGTTGAATTTGTTGGTGTTTTTCAATGTTGAGGTTGTTGTTGAATTTGTTGGTGTTTTTCAATGTTGAGGTTGTTGCTGTTTTTCAATGTTGAGGTTGTTGTTGAATTTGATGGTGTTTTTCAATGTTGAGGTTGTTGTTTAATTTGTTGGTGTTTTTCAATGTTGAGGTTGTTGTTGTTTTTCAATGTTGAGGTTGTTGTTGAATTTGTTGGTGTTTTTCAATGTTGAGTTTGTTGTTGTTTTTCAATGTTGAGGTTGTTGTTGAATTTGTTGGTGTTTGTCAATGTTGAGGTTGTTGTTGTTTTTCAATGTTGAGGTTGTTGTTGAATTTGTTGGTGCTTTTCAATGATGAGGTTGTTGTTGAATTTGTTGGTGTTTTTCAATGTTGAGGTTGTTGTTGAATTTGTTGGTGTTTTTCAATGTTGAGGTTGTTGCTGTTTTTCAATGTTGAGGTTGTTGTTGAATTTGTTGGTGTTTTTCAATGTTGAGATTGTTGGTGTTGTTCAATGTTGAGGTTGTTGTTGAATTTGTTGGTGTTTCTAAATGTTGAGGTTGTTGTTGAATTTGTTGGTGTTTTTCAATGTTGAGGTTGTTGTTGTTTTTCAATGTTGAGGTTGTTGTTGAATTTGTTGGTGTTTTTCAATGTTGAGATTGTTGTTGTTTTTCAATGTTGAGGTTGTTGTTGAATTTGTTGGTTTTTTTCAATTTCGAGGTTGTTGTTGAATTTGTTGGTGTTTGTCAATGTTGAAGTTGTTGTTGAATTTGTTGGTGTTTTTCAATGTTGAGGTAGTTGTTGTTTTTCAATGTTGAGGTTGTTGTTGAATTTGTTGGTGTTTTTCAATGTTGAGGTTGTTGTTGTTTTTCAATGCTTAGGTTGTTGTTGAATTTGTTGGTGTTTTTCAATGTTGAGGTTGTTGTTGAATTTGTTGGTGTTTTTCAATGTTGATGTTGTTTTTGTTTTTCAATGTTAAGGTTGTTGTTGAATTTGTTGTTGTTTTTCAGTGTTTAGGTTGTTGTTGTTTTTCAATGTTGAGGTTGTTGTTGAATTTGATGGTGTTTTTCAATCTTGAGTTTGTTGTTGAATTGGTTGGTGTTTTTCAATGTTGAGGTTGTTGTTGTTTTTCAATGTTGAGGTTGTTGTTGAATTTGTTGGTGTTTTTCAATGTTGAGGTTGTTGTGGTTTTTCAATGTTGAGGTTATTGTTGAATTTGTTGGTGTTTTGCAATGTTGAGGTTGTTGTTGTTTTTCAATGTTGAGGTTGTTGTTGAATTTGTTGGTGTTTTTCAATGTTGAGTTTGTTGTTGTTTTTCAATGTTGAGGTTGTTGTTGAATTTGTTGGTGTTTTTCAATGTTGAGGTTGTTGTTGTTTTTCAATGTTGATGTTGTTGAATTTGTTGGTGTTTTTCAATGTTGAGGTTGTTGTTGTTTTTCAATGTTGAGGTTGTTGTTGAATTTGTTGGTGTTTTTCAATGTTGAGGTTGTTGTTGAATTTGTTGGTGTTTTTCAATGATGAGGTTGTTGTTGTTTTTCAATTTTGAGGTTGTTGAATTTGTGGGTGTTTTTCAATCTTGAGTTTGTTGTTGAATTTGTTGGTGTTTTTCAATGTTGAGGTTGTTGTTGAATTTGTTGGTGTTTTTCAATGTTGAGGTTGTTGTTATTTTTCAATGTTGAGGTTGTTGTTGAGTTTGTTGGTGTTTTTCAATGTTGAGGTTGTTGTTGAATTTGTTGGTGTTTTTCAATGTTGAGGTTGTTTTTGAATTTGTTGGTGTTTTTCAATGTTGAGGTTGTTGTTGTTTTTAAATGTTGAGGTTGTTGTTGAATTTGTTGGTGTTTTTTCAATTTTGAGGTTGTTGGTGTTTTTCAATGTTGAGGTTGTTGTTGAATTTGATGGTGTTTTTCAATGTTGAGGTTGTTGTTTAATTTGTTGGTGTTTTTCAATGTTGAGGTTGTTGTTGAATTTGTTGGTGTTTTTCAATGTTGAGGTTGTTGTTATTTTTCAATGTTGAGGTTGTTGTTGAGTTTGTTGGTGTTTTTCAATGTTGAGGTTGTTGTTGAATTTGTTGGTGTTTTTCAATGTTGAGGTTGTTGTTGAATTTGTTGGTGTTTTTCAATGTTGAGGTTGTTGTTATTTTTCAATGTTGAGGTTGTTGTTGAGTTTGTTGGTGTTTTTCAATGTTGAGGTTGTTGTTGAATTTGTTGGTGTTTTTCAATGTTGAGGTTGTTGTTGAATTTGTTGGTGTTTTTCAATGTTGAGGTTGTTTTTGAATTTGTTGGTGTTTTTCAATGTTGAGGTTGTTGTTGTTTTTAAATGTTGAGGTTGTTGTTGAATTTGATGGTGTTTTTCAATGTTGAGGTTGTTGTTTAATTTGTTGGTGTTTTTCAATGTTGAGGTTGTTGTTGTTTTTCAATGTTGAGGTTGTTGTTGAATTTGTTGGTGTTTTTCAATGTTGAGGTTGTTGTTGAATTTGTTGGTGTTTTTCAATGTTGAGATTGTTGGTGTTGTTCAATGTTGAGGCTGTTGTTGAATTTGTTGGTGTTTCTAAATTTTGAGGTTGTTGTTGAATTTGTTGGTGTTTTTCAATGTTGAGGTTGTTGTTGAATTTGTTGGTGTTTTTCAATGTTGAGATTGTTGTTGTTTTTCAATGTTGAGGTTGTTGTTGAATTTGTTGGTGTTTTTAAATGTTGAGGTTGTTGTTGAATTTGCAGGTGTTTTGCTATGTTGAGGTTTTTGTTGTTTTTGAAAAACAACAACAACCTCAACATTGAAAAACACCAACAAATTCAACAACAACCTCAACATTGAAAAACAACAACAACCTCAACATTGAAAAACACCAACAAATTCAACAACAACCTCAACATTGAAAAACAACAACAACCTCAACATTGAAAAACACCAACAGATTCAACAACAACCTCAACATTGAAAAACACCAACAAATTCAACAACAACCTCAGCATTAAAAACAACAACAACCTCAACATTGAAAAACACCAACAAATTCAACATCAACCTCAACATTGAAAAACACTAAAAAACTCAACAACAACCTCAACATTGAAAAACAACAACAACCTCAACATTGAAAAACACCAACAAATTCAACAACAACCTCAACATTGAAAAACACCAACAAATTCAACAACAACCTCAACATTGAAAAACACCAACAACCTCAACATTGAAAAACACCAACAAATTCAACAACAAGCTATACATTGAAAAACAACAACAACCTCAACATTGAAAAATAACAACAAATTCAACAACAACCTCAACATTGAAACACAACAACAAACTCAACATTGAAAAACACCAACAAATTCAACAACAACCTCAACATTGAAAAACAACAACAACCTCAACATTGAAAAACACCACCAAATTCAACAACAACCTCAACACTGAAAAACACCATCAAATTCAACAACAACCTCAACATTGAAAAACAACAACAACCTCAACATTGAAAAACAACAAAAAATTCAACAACAACCTCAACATTGAAAAACAACAACAACCTCAACATTGAAAAACACCAACAAATTCAACAACAACCTCAACATTGAAAAACACCAACAAATTCAACAACAACCTCAGCATTGAAAAACAACAACTACCTCAACATTGAAAAACACCAACAAAATCAACAACAACCTCAACATTGAAAAACAACAACAACCTCAACATTGAAAAACACCAACAAATTCAACAAAAACTTCAACATTGAAAAACAAAAACAAATTCAACAACAACCTCGAAATTGAAAAACACCAACAAATTCAACAACAACTTCAACATTGAAAAACAAAAAAAAATTCAACAACAACCTCGAAATTGAAAAACACCAACAAATTCAACAACAACTTCAACATTGAAAAACACCAACAAATTCAACAACAACCTCGACATTGAAAAACACCATCAAATTCAACAACAACCTCGACATTGAAAAACACCAACAACCTCAAAATTGAAAAACATCAACAAATTCAACAACAACCTCAACATTGAAAAACACCAACAAATTGAACAACAACCTCAACATTGAAAAACACCAACAAACTCAACAACAACCTCAACATTGAAAAACAACAACAACCTCAACATTGACAAACACCAACAAATTCAACAACAACCTCAACATTGAAAAACACCAACAAATTCAACAACAAACTCAAGATTGAAAAACACCAACAAATTCAACAACCTCAACATTGAAAAAGAACAACAACCTCAACATTGAAAAACACGAACAAATTCAACAACAACCTCAACATTGAAAAACACCAACAAATTCAACAACAACCTCAACATTGAAAAACAACAACAACCTCAACATTGAAAAACACCAACAAATTCAACAACAACCTCAACATTGAAAAACAACAACAAACTCAACATTGAAAAACACCAACAAATTCAACAACAACCTCAACATTGAAAAACAACAACAACCTCAACATTGAAAAACACCAACAAATTCAACAATAACCTCAACATTGAAAAACAACAACAACCTCAACATTGAAAAACACCAACAAATTCAACAACAACCTCAACATTGAAAAACAACAACAAATTCAACAACAACCTCAGCATTGAAAAACAACAACAACCTCAACATTGAAAAACACCAACAAATTCAACAACAACCTCAACATTGAAAAACAACAACAACCTCAACATTGAAAAACACCAACAAATTCAACAACAACCTCAACATTGAAAAACAACAACAAATTCAACAACAACCTCAGCATTGAAAAACAACAACAACCTCAAAATTGAAAAACACCAACAAATTCAACAACAACCTCAACATTGAAAAACAACAACAACCTCAGCATTGAAAAACGCCAGCAAATTCAACAACAACTTCAACTTTGAAAAACACCAACAAATTCAACAACAACCTCGAAATTGAAAAACACCAACAAATTCAACATCAACATCAACATTGAAAAACAACAACAACCTCAACATTGAATAACACCAACAAATTCAACAACAACCTCAACATTGAAAAACACCAACAAATTCAACAACAACCTCAACATTGAAAAACAACTACAACCTCAACATTGAAAAACACCAACAAATTCAACAACAACCTCAACATTGAAAAACACCAACAAATTCAACAACAACCTCAGCATTGAAAAACAACAACAACCTCAACATTGAAAAATACCAACAAATTCAACAACAACCTCAACATTGAAAAACAACAACAACCTCAACATTGAAAAACACCAACAAATTCACCAACAACCTCGAAATTGAAAAACTCCAACAAATTCAACAACAAACCTCAACATTGAAAAAAAAATTAACAACCTCAACATTGAAAAACACCAACAAATTCAACAACAACCTCAACATTGAAAAACAACAACAAACTCAACATTGAAAAACACCAACAAATTCAACAACAACCTCAACATTGAAAAACAACAACAACCTCAACATTGAAAAACACCAACAAATTCAACAATAACCTCAACATTGAAAAACAACAACAATCTCAACATTGAAAAACACCAACAAATTCAACAACAACCTCAACATTGAAAAACACCAACAAATTCAACAACAACCTCAACATTGAAAAACAACAACAACCTCAAAATTGAAAAACACCAACAAATTCAACAACAACCTCAACATTGAAAAACAACAACAACCTCAACATTGAAAAACAACAACAACCTCAACATTGAAAAACACCTACAAATTCAACAACAACTTCAACATTGGAAAACACCAACAAATTCACCAACAACCTCGAAATTGAAAAACTCCAACAAATTCAACAACAAACCTCAACATTGAAAAAAAAATTAACAACCTCAACATTGAAAAACACCAACAAATTCAACAACAACCTCAACATTGAAAAACAACAACAAACTCAACATTGAAAAACACCAACAAATTCAACAACAACCTCAACATTGAAAAACAACAACAACCTCAACATTGAAAAACACCAACAAATTCAACAATAACCTCAACATTGAAAAACAACAACAATCTCAACATTGAAAAACACCAACAAATTCAACAACAACCTCAACATTGAAAAACACCAACAAATTCAACAACAACCTCAACATTGAAAAACAACAACAACCTCAAAATTGAAAAACACCAACAAATTCAACAACAACCTCAACATTGAAAAACAACAACAACCTCAGCATTGAAAAACGCCAGCAAATTCAACAACAACTTCAACATTGAAAAAAACCAACAAATTCAACAACAACCTCGAAATTGAAAAACACCAACAAATTCAACATCAACATCAACATTGAAAAACAACAACAACCTTAACATTGAATAACACCAACAAATTCAACAACAACCTCAACTTTGAAAAACACCAACAACCTCAACATTGAAAAACACCAACAAATTCAACAACATCCTCAACATTGAAAAACAACAACAACCTCAACATTGAAAAACACCAACAAATTCAACAACAACCTCAACATTGAAAAACACCAACAAATTCAACAACAACCTCAGCATTGAAAAACAACAACAACCTCAACATTGAAAAACACCAACAAATTCAACAAAAACTTCAACATTGAAAAACAAAAACAAATTCAACAACAACCTCGAAATTGAAAAACACCAACAAATTCAACAACAACTTCAACATTGAAAAACAAAAAAAAATTCAACAACAACCTCGAAATTGAAAAACACCAACAAATTCAACAACAACCTCGACATTGAAAAACACCATCAAATTCAACAACAACCTCGACATTGAAAAACACCAACAACCTCAAAATTGAAAAACATCAACAAATTCAACAACAACCTCAACATTGAAAAACACCAACAAATTGAACAACAACCTCAACATTGAAAAACACCAACAAACTCAACAACAACCTCAACATTGAAAAACAACAACAACCTCAACATTGACAAACACCAACAAATTCAACAACAACCTCAACATTGAAAAACACCAACAAATTCAACAACAAACTCAAGATTGAAAAACACCAACAAATTCAACAACCTCAACATTGAAAAAGAACAACAACCTCAACATTGAAAAACACCAACAAATTCAACAACAACCTCAACATTGAAAAACAACAACAACCTCAGCATTGAAAAACGCCAGCAAATTCAACAACAACTTCAACATTGAAAAACACCAACAAATTCAACAACAACCTCGAAATTGAAAAACACCAACAAATTCAACATCAACATCAACATTGAAAAACAACAACAACCTCAACATTGAATAACACCAACAAATTCAACAACAACCTCAACTTTGAAAAACACCAACAACCTCAACATTGAAAAACACCAACAAATTCAACAACATCCTCAACATTGAAAAACAACAACAACCTCAACATTGAAAAACACCAACAAATTCAACAACAACCTCAACATTGAAAAACACCAACAAATTCAACAACAACCTCAGCATTGAAAAACAACAACAACCTCAACATTGAAAAACACCAACAAATTCAACAAAAACTTCAACATTGAAAAACAAAAACAAATTCAACAACAACCTCGAAATTGAAAAACACCAACAAATTCAACAACAACTTCAACATTGAAAAACAAAAAAAAATTCAACAACAACCTCGAAATTGAAAAACACCAACAAATTCAACAACAACCTCGACATTGAAAAACACCATCAAATTCAACAACAACCTCGACATTGAAAAACACCAACAACCACAAAATTGAAAAACATCAACAAATTCAACAACAACCTCAACATTGAAAAACACAAACAAATTGAACAACAACCTCAACATTGAAAAACACCAACAAACTCAACAACAACCTCAACATTGAAAAACAACAACAACCTCAACATTGACAAACACCAACAAATTCAACAACAACCTCAACATTGAAAAACACCAACAAATTCAACAACAAACTCAAGATTGAAAAACACCAACAAATTCAACAACCTCAACATTGAAAAAGAACAACAACCTCAACATTGAAAAACACGAACAAATTCAACAACAACCTCAACATTGAACAACACCAACAAATTCAACAACAACCTCAACATTGAAAAACAACAACAACCTCAACATTGAAAAACACCAACAAATTCAACAACAACCTCAACATTGAAAAACAACAACAAACTCAACATTGAAAAACACCAACAAATTCAACAACAACCTCAACATTGAAAAACAACAACAACCTCAACATTGAAAAACACCAACAAATTCAACAATAACCTCAACATTGAAAAACAACAACAACCTCAACATTGAAAAACACCAACAAATTCAACAACAACCTCAACATTGAAAAACACCAACAAATTCAACAACAACCTCAACATTGAAAAACAACAACAACCTCAAAATTGAAAAACACCAACAAATTCAACAACAACCTCAACATTGAAAAACAACAACAACCTCAACATTGAAAAACACCAACAAATTCAACAACAACCTCAACATTGAAAAACAACAACAAATTCAACAACAACCTCAGCATTGAAAAACAACAACAACCTCAAAATTGAAAAACACCAACAAATTCAACAACAACCTCAACATTGAAAAACAACAACAACCTCAGCATTGAAAAACGCCAGCAAATTCAACAACAACTTCAACATTGAAAAACACCAACAAATTCAACAACAACCTCGAAATTGAAAAACACCAACAAATTCAACATCAACATCAACATTGAAAAACAACAACAACCTCAACATTGAATAACACCAACAAATTCAACAACAACCTCAACTTTGAAAAACACCAACATCCTCAACATTGAAAAACACCAACAAATTCAACAACATCCTCAACATTGAAAAACAACAACAACCTCAACATTGAAAAACACCAACAAATTCAACAACAACCTCAACATTGAAAAACACCAACAAATTCAACAACAACCTCAGCATTGAAAAACAACAACAACCTCAACATTGAAAAATACCAACAAATTCAACAACAACCTCAACATTGAAAAACAACAACAACCTCAACATTGAAAAACACCTACAAATTCACCAACAACCTCGAAATTGAAAAACTCCAACAAATTCAACAACAAACCTCAACATTGAAAAAAAAATTAACAAACTAAACATTGAAAAACACCAACAAATTCAACAACAACCTCAACATTGAAAAACAACAACAACCTCAACATTGAAAAACACCAACAAATTCAACAACAACCTCAACATTTAAAAACACCAACAAATTCAACAACAACCTCAACATTGAAAAACAACAACAACCTCAACATTGAAAAATACCAACAAATTCAACAATAACCTCAACATTGAAAAACAACAACAACCTCAACATTGAAAAACACCAACAAATTCAACAACAACCTCAACATTGAAAAACAACAACAACCTCAACATTGAAAAACACCAACAGATTCAACAACAACCTCAACATTGAAAAACACCAACAAATTCAACAACAACCTCAGCATTGAAAAACAACAACAACCTCAACATTGAAAAACACCAACAAATTCAACATCAACCTCAACATTGAAAAACACCAACAAACTCAACAACAACCTCAACATTGAAAAACAACAACAAGCTCAACATTGAAAAACACCAACAAATTCAACAACAACCTCAACATTGAAAAACACCAACAAATTCAACAACAACCTCAACATTGAAAAACACCAACAACCTCAACATTGAAAAACACCAACAAATTCAACAACAACCTCAGCATTGAAAAACAACAACAACCTCAACATTGAAAAACACCAACAAATTCAACAACAACCTCAACATTGAAAAACACGAACAAATTCAACAACAACCTCAGCATTGAAAAACAACAACAACCTCAACATTGAAAAACACCAACAAATTCAACAACAACCTCAACATTGAAAAACAACAACAACCTCAACATTGAAAAACACCTACAAATTCAACAACAACTTCAACATTGAAAAACACCAACAAATTCACCAACAACCTCGAAATTGAAAAACAGCAACAAATTCAACAACAACCTCAACATTGAAAAACAATTAACAACCTAAACATTGAAAAACACCAACAAATTCAACAACAACCTCAACATTGAAAAACAACAACAACCTCAACATTGAAAAACACCAACAAATTCAACAACAACCTCAACATTTAAAAACACCAACAAATTCAACAACAACCTCAACATTGAAAAACAACAACAATCTCAACATTGAAAAACACCAACAAATTCAACAACAACCTCAACATTGAAAAACAGCAACAACCTCAACATTGAAAAACACAAACAAATTCAACAACAACTTCAACATTGAAAAACACCAACAAATTCAGCAACAATCTCGACATTGAAAAACACCATCAAATTCAACAACAACCTGAACATTGAAAAACACCAACAAATTCAACAAAAACCTCAACATTGAAAACACCAACAAATTCAACAACAACCTCAACATTTAAAAACGCATACAAATTCAACAACAACCTCAACATTGAAAAACAACAACCTCAACATTGAAAAACACCAACAAATTCAACAAAAAATTCAACATTGAAAAACACCAACAAATTCAACAACAACCCCGACATTGAAAAACAACAACAAATTCAACAACAACCTCAACTTTGAAAAACAACAACAACCTCATCATGGAAAAACACCAACAAATTCAACAACAACCTCAACATTGAAAAACAACAACATCCTCAAAATTGAAAAACACCAACAAATTCGACAACAAGCCCAACATTTTAAAACAACAACAACCTCAACATTGAAGAAAACCAACAAATTCAACAACAACCTCAACATTGAAAAACACCAACAAATTCAACAACAACCTCAACATTGAAAAACACCAACAAACTCAACAACAACCTCAACATTGAAAAACAACAACAACCTCAACATTGAAAAACACCAACAAATTCAACAACAACCTCAACATTGAAAAACACCAACAAATTCAACAACAACCTCAACATTGAAAAACACCATCAAATTCAACAACAACCTGAACATTGAAAAACACCAGCAACCTCAAAATTGAAAAAACACCAAGAAATTCAACAACAACCTCAACATATAAAAACAACAACAACCTCAACATTGAAAAACACCAACAAATTCAACAACAACCTCAACATTGAAAAACTCCAACAAATTCAACAACAACCTCAACATTGAAAAACACCATCAAATTCAACAACAACCTCAACATTGAAAAACAACAAAAACCTCAACATTGAAAAACACCAACAAATTCAACAACAACCTCAACATTGAAAAACACCAACAAATTCAACAACAACCTCAACATTGAGAAACACCAACAACCTCAACATTGAAAAACACCAACAAATTCAACAACAACCTCAGCATTGAAAAACAACAACAACCGCAACATTGAAAAACACCAACAAATTCAACAACAACCTCAACATTGAAAAACACCAACAAATTCAACAACAACCTCAGCATTGAAAAACAACAACAACCTCAACATTGAAAAACACCAACAAATTCAACAACAACCTCAACATTGAAAAACAACAACAACCTCAGCATTGAAAAAGACCTACAAATTCAACAACAACTTCAACATTGAAAAACACCAACAAATTCACCAACAACCTCGAAATTGAAAAACACCAACAAATTCAACAACAACCTCAACATTGAAAAACCATTAACAACCTAAACATTGAAAAACATGAACAAATTCAACAACAACCTCAACATTTAAAAACACCAACAAATTCAACAACAACCTCAACAGTGAAAAACAACAACAATCTCAACATTGAAAAACACCAACAAATTCAACAACAACCTCAACATTGAAAAACAGCAACAACCTCAACATTGAAAAACACCAACAAATTCAACAACAACTTCAACATTGAAAAACACCAACAAATTCAGCAACAATCTCGACATTGAAAAATACCATCAAATTCAACAACAACCTGAACATTGAAAAACACCAACAAATTCAACAAAAACCTCAACATTGAAAACACCAACAAATTCAACAAAAAATTCAACATTGAGAAACACCAACAAATTCAACAACAACCCCGACATTGAAAAACAACAACAAATTCAACAACAACCTCAATTTTGAAAAACAACAACCACCTCATCATGGAAAAACACCAACAAATTCAACAACAACCTCAACATTGAAAAACAACAACATCCTCAAAATTGAAAAACACCAACAAATTCGACAACAAGCCCAACAGTTAAAAACAACAACAACCTCAACATTGAAAAACACCAACAAATTCAACAACAACCTCAACATTGAAAAACACCAACAAATTCAACAACAACCTCAACATTGAAAAACACCAACAAACTCAACAACAACCTCAACATTGAAAAACAACAACAACCTCAACTTGAAAAACACCAACAAATTCAACAACAACCCCGACATTGAAAAACACCAACAAATTCAACAACAACCTCAACTTTGAAAAACAACAACAACCTCATCATGGAAAAACACCAACAAATTCAACAACAACCTCAACATTGAAAAACAACAACATCCTCAAAATTGAAAAACACCAACAAATTCGACAACAAGCCCAACATTTAAAAACAACAACAACCTCAACATTGAAAAACACCAACAAATTCAACAACAACCTCAACATTGAAAAACACCAACAAACTCAACAACAACCTCAACATTGAAAAACAACAACAACCTCAACATTGAAAAACACCAACAAATTCAACAACAACCTCAACATTGAAAAACACCAACAAATTCAACAACAACCTAAACATTGAAAAACACCAACAAATTCAACAACAACCTCAACATTGAAAAACACCATCAAATTCAACAACAACCTGAACATTGAAAAACACCAACAACCTCAAAATTGAAAAAACACCAACAAATTCAACAACAACCTCAACATATAAAAACAACAACAACCTCAACATTGAAAAACACCAACAAACTCAACAACAACCTCAACATTGAAAAACAACAACAACCTCAACCTGGAAAAACACCAACAAATTCAACAACAACCTCAACATTGAAAAACACCAACAAATTCAACAACAAACTCAAGATTGAAAAACACCAACAAATTCAACAACCTCAACATTGAAAACCAACAACAACCTCAAAATTGAAAAACACCAACAAATTCAACAACAACCTCAACATTGAAAAACACCAACAAATTCAACAACAACCTCAACATTGAAAAACAACAACAACCTCAACATTGAAAAACACCAACAAATTCAACAACAACCTCAACATTGAAAAACACCAACAACCTCAACATTGAAAAACACCAACAAATTCAACAACAACCTCAACATTGAAAAACAACAACAAACTCAACATTGAAAAACACCAACAAATTCAACAACAACCTCAACATTGAAAAACAACAACAACCTCAACATTGAAAAACACCAACAAATTCAACAATAACCTCAACATTGAAAAACAACAACAACCTCAACATTGAAAAACACCAACAAATTCAACAACAACCTCAACATTGAAAAACAACAACAACCTCAACATTGAAAAACACCAACAGATTCAACAACAACCTCAACATTGAAAAACACCAACAAATTCAACAACAACCTCAGCATTGAAAAACAACAACAACCTCAACATTGAAAAACACCAACAAATTCAACATCAAGCTCAACATTGAAAAACACTAAAAAACTCAACAACAACCTCAACATTGAAAAACAACAACAACCTCAACATTGAAAAACACCAACAAATTCAACAACAACCTCAACATTGAAAAACACCAACAAATTCAACAACAACCTCAACATTGAAAAACACCAACAACCTCAACATTGAAAAACACCAACAAATTCAACAACAAGCTATACATTGAAAAACAACAACAACCTCAACATTGAAAAACAACAACAAATTCAACAACAACCTCAACATTGAAACACAACAACAAACTCAACATTGAAAAACACCAACAAATTCAACAACAACCTCAACATTGAAAAACAACAACAACCTCAACATTGAAAAACAGCACTAAATTCAACAACAACCTCAACACTGAAAAACACCATCAAATTCAACAACAACCTCAACATTGAAAAACAACAACCTCAACATTGAAAAACAACAAAAAATTCAACAACAACCTCAACATTGAAAAACAACAACAACCTCAACATTGAAAAACACCAACAAATTCAACAACAACCTCAACATTGAAAAACACCAACAAATTCAACAACAACCTCAGCATTGAAAAACAACAACTACCTCAACACTGAAAAACACCAACAAAATCAACAACAACCTCAACATTGAAAAACAACAACAACCTCAACATTGAAAAACACCAACAAATTCAACAAAAACTTCAACATTGAAAAACAAAAACAAATTCAACAGCAACCTCGAAATTGAAAAACACCAACAAATTCAACAACAACTTCAACATTGAAAAACAAAAAAAAATTCAACAACAACCTCGAAATTGAAAAACACCAACAAATTCAACAACAACTTCAACATTGAAAAACACCAACAAATTCAACAACAACCTCGACATTGAAAAACACCATCAAATTCAACAACAACCTCGACATTGAAAAACACCAACAACCTCAAAATTGAAAAACATCAACAAATTCAACAACAACCTCAACATTGAAAAACACCAACAAATTGAACAACAACCTCAACATTGAAAAACACCAACAAACTCAACAACAACCTCAACATTGAAAAACAACAACAACCTCAACATTGAAAAACACCAACAAATTCAACAACAACCTCAACATTGAAAAACAACAACAAACTCAACATTGAAAAACACCAACAAATTCAACAACAACCTCAACATTGAAAAACAACAACAACCTCAACATTGAAAAACACCAACAAATTCAACAATAACCTCAACATTGAAAAACAACAACAACCTCTACATTGAAAAACACCAACAAATTCAACAACAACCTCAACATTGAAAAACACCAACAAATTCAACAACAACCTCAACATTGAAAAACAACAACAACCTCAAAATTGAAAAACACCAACAAATTCAACAACAACCTCAACATTGAAAAACACCAACAAATTCAACAACAACCTCAACATTGAAAAACAACAACAAATTCAACAACAACCTCAGCATTGAAAAACAACAACAACCTCAAAATTGAAAAACACCAACAAATTCAACAACAACCTCAACATTGAAAAACAACAACAACCTCAGCATTGAAAAACGCCAGCAAATTCAACAACAACTTCAACATTGAAAAACACCAACAAATTCAACAACAACCTCGAAATTGAAAAACACCAACAAATTCAACATCAACATCAACATTGAAAAACAACAACAACCTCAACATTGAATAACACCAACAAATTCAACAACATCCTCAACTTTGAAAAACACCAACAACCTCAACATTGAAAAACACCAACAAATTCAACAACAACCTCAACATTGAAAAACAACAACAACCTCAACATTGAAAAACACCAACAAATTCAACAACAACCTCAACATTGAAAAACACCAACAAATTCAACAACAACCTCAGCATTGAAAAACAACAACAACCTCAACATTGAAAAATACCAACAAATTCAACAACAACCTCAACATTGAAAAACAACAACAACCTCAACATTGAAAAACACCTACAAATTCAACAACAACTTCAACATTGGAAAACACCAACAAATTCACCAACAACCTCGAAATTGAAAAACTCCAACAAATTCAACAACAAACCTCAACATTGAAAAAAAAATTAACAACCTAAACATTGAAAAACACCAACAAATTCAACAACAACCTCAACATTGAAAAACAACAACAACCTCAACATTGAAAAACACCAACAAATTCAACAACAACCTCAACATTTAAAAACACCAACAAATTCAACAACAACCTCAACATTGAAAAACAACAACAATCTCAACATTGAAAAACACCAACAAATTCAACAACAACCTCAACAATGAAAAACAACAACAAATTCAACAACAACCTCAGCATTGAAAAACAACAACAACCTCAAAATTGAAAAACACCATCAAATTCAACAACAACCTCAACATTGAAAAACAACAACAACCTCAGCATTGAAAAACGCCAGCAAATACAACAACAACTTCAACATTGAAAAACACCAACAAATTCAACAACAACCTCGAAATTGAAAAACACCAACAAATTCAACAACAACCTGAACATTGAAAAACAACAACAACATCAACATCGAATAACACCAACAAATTCAACAACAACCTCAACATTGAAAAACAACAACAACCTCAACATTGAAAAACACCAACAAATTCAACAACAAACTCAACATTGAAAAACAACAACAACCTCAACATTGAAAAACACCAACAAATTCAACAACAACCTCAACATTGAAAAACACCAACAAATTCAACAACAACCTCAGCATTGAAAAACAACAACAACCTCAACATTGAAAAACACCAACAAATTCAACAACAACCTCAACATTGAAAAACAACAACAACCTCAACATTGAAAAACAACAACAAATTCACCAACAACCTCGAAATTGAAAAACACCAACAAATTTAACAACAACCTCAACATTGAAAAACAATTAACAACCTAAACATTGAAAAACACCAACAAATTCAACAACAACCTCAACATTGAAAAACAACAACAACCTCAACATTGAAAAACACCAACAAATTCAACAACAACCTCAACATTTAAAAACACCAACAACCTCAACATTGAAAAACACCAACAAACTCAACAACAACCTCAACATTGAAAAACAACAACAACCTCAACATGGAAAAACACCAACAAATTCAACAACAACCTCAACATTGAAAAACACCAACAAGTTCAACAACAAACTCAAAATTGAAAAACACCAACAAATTCAACAACCTCAACATTGAAAAACAACAACAACCTCAACATTGAAAAACAACAACAAATTCAACAACAACCTCGAAATTGAAAAACACCAACAAATTCAACAACAACCTCAACATTGAAAAACAACAACAACCTCAACATTGAAAAACACCAACAAATTCAACAACAACCTCAACATTTAAAAACACCAACAACCTCAACATTGAAAAACACCAACAAACTCAATAACAACCTCAACATAGAAAAACAACAACAACCTCAACATGGAAAAACACCAACAAATTCAACAACAACCTCAACATTGAAAAACACCAACAAATTCAACAACAAACTCAAAATTGAAAAACACCAACAAATTCAACAACCTCTACATTGAAAAACAACAACAACCTCAAAATTGAAAAACACCAACAAATTCAACAACAACCTCAACATTGAAAAACACCAACAAATTCAACAACAAACTCAACATTGAAAAACAACAACAACCTCAACATTGAAAAACACCAACAAATTCAACAACAACCTCAACATTGAAAAACAGCAACAACCTCAACATTGAAAAACACCAACAATATCAACAACAACCTCAACATTGAAAAATAACAACAAACTCAACATTGAAAAACACCAACAAATTCAACAACAACCTCAACATTGAAAAACAACAACAACCTCAACATTGAAAAACACCAACAAATTCAACAATAACCTCAACATTGAAAAACAACAACAACCTCAACATTGAAAAACACCAACAAATTCAACAACAACCTCAACATTGAAAAGCAACAACAACCTCAACATTGAAAAACACCAACAGATTCAACAACAACCTCAACATTGAAAAACACCAACAAATTCAACAACAACCTCAGCGTTGAAAAACAACAACAACCTCAACATTGAAAAACACCAACAAATTCAACATCAACCTCAACATTGAAAAACACCAACAAACTCAACAACAACCTCAACATTGAAAAACAACAACAACCTCAACATTGAAAAACACCAACAAATTCAACAACAACCTCAACATTGAAAAACACCAACAAATTCAACAACAACCTCAACATTGAAAAACACCAACAACCTCAACATTGAAAAACACCAACAAATTCAACAACAAGCTCTACATTGAAAAACAACAACAACCTCAACATTGAAAAACACCAACAAATTCAACAGCAACCTCAACATTGAAACACAACAACAAACTCAACATTGAAAAACACCAACAAATTCAACAACAACCTCAACATTGAAAAACAACAACAACCTCAACATTGAAAAACACCAACAAATTCAACAATAACCTCAACATTGAAAAACAACAACAACCTCAACATTGAAAAACACCAACAAATTCAACAACAACCTCAACATTGAAAAACAACAACAAACTCAACATTGAAAAACACCAACAGATTCAACAACAACCTCAACATTGAAAAACACCAACAAATTCAACAACAACCTCAGCATTGAAAAACAACAACAACCTCAACATTGAAAAACACCAACAAATTCAACATCAACCTCAACATTGAAAAACACTAAAAAACTCAACAACAACCTCAACATTGAAAAACACCAACAAATTCAACAACAACCTCAACATTGAAAAACACCATCAAATTCAACAACAACCTGAACATTGAAAAACACCAACAACCTCAAAATTGAAAAAACACCAACAAATTCAACAACAACCTCAACATATAAAAACAACAACAACCTCAACATTGAAAAACACCAACAAACTCAACAACAACCTCAACATTGAAAAACAACAACAACCTCAACATGGAAAAACACCAACAAATTCAACAACAACCTCAACATTGAAAAACACCAACAAATTCAACAACAAACTCAAGATTGAAAAACACCAACAAATTCAACAACCTCAACATTGAAAAACAACAACAACCTCAACATTGAAAAACACCAACAAATTCAACAACAACCTCAACATTGAAAAACAACAACAACCTCAACATTGAAAAACACCAACAGATTCAACAACAACCTCAGCATTGAAAAACACCAACAAATTCAACAACAACCTCAGCATTGAAAAACAACAACAACCTGAACATTGAAAAACACCAACAAATTCAACATCAACCTCAACATTGAAAAACACTAAAAAACTCAACAACAACCTCAACATTGAAAAACAACAACAACCTCAACATTGAAAAACACCAACAAATTCAACAACAACCTCAACATTGAAAAACACCAACAAATTCAACAACAACCTCAACATTGAAAAACACCAACAACCTCAACATTGAAAAACACCAACAAATTCAACAACAACCTCAACATTGAAAAACACCAACAAATTCAACAACAACCTCAACATTGAAAAACACCATCAAATTCAACAACAACCTGAACATTGAAAAACACCAACAACCTCAAAATTGAAAAAACACCAACAAATTCAACAACAACCTCAACATATAAAAACAACAACAACCTCAACATTGAAAAACACCAACAAACTCAACAACAACCTCAACATTGAAAAACAACAACAACCTCAACATGGAAAAACACCAACAAATTCAACAACAACCTCAACATTGAAAAACACCAACAAATTCAACAACAAACTCAAGATTGAAAAACACCAACAAATTCAACAACCTCAACATTGAAAAACAACAACAACCTCAAAATTGAAAAACACCAACAAATTCAACAACAACCTCAACATTGAAAAACACCAACAAATTCAACAACAACCTCAACATTGAAAAACAACAACAACCTCAACATTGAAAAACACCAACAAATTCAACAACAACCTCAACATTGAAAAACACCAACAACCTCAACATTGAAAAACACCAACAAATTCAACAACAACCTCAACATTGAAAAACAACAACAAACTCAACATCGAAAAACACCAACAAATTCAACAACAACCTCAACATTGAAAAACAACAACAACCTCAACATTGAAAAACACCAACAAATTCAACAATAACCTCAACATTGAAAAACAACAACAACCTCAACATTGAAAAACACCAACAAATTCAACAACAACCTCAACATTGAAAAACACCAACAAATTCAACAACAACCTCAACATTGAAAAACACCAACAACCTCAACATTGAAAAACACCAACAAATTCAACAACAAGCTCTACATTGAAAAACAACAACAACCTCAACATTGAAAAACACCAACAAATTCAACAGCAACCTCAACATTGAAACACAACAACAAACTCAACATTGAAAAACACCAACAAATTCAACAACAACCTCAACATTGAAAAACAACAACAACCTCAACATTGAAAAACACCAACAAATTCAACAATAACCTCAACATTGAAAAACAACAACAACCTCAACATTGAAAAACACCAACAAATTCAACAACAACCTCAACATTGAAAAACAACAACAAACTCAACATTGAAAAACACCAACAGATTCAACAACAACCTCAACATTGAAAAACACCAACAAATTCAACAACAACCTCAGCATTGAAAAACAACAACAACCTCAACATTGAAAAACACCAACAAATTCAACATCAACCTCAACATTGAAAAACACTAAAAAACTCAACAACAACCTCAACATTGAAAAACACCAACAAATTCAACAACAACCTCAACATTGAAAAACACCATCAAATTCAACAACAACCTGAACATTGAAAAACACCAACAACCTCAAAATTGAAAAAACACCAACAAATTCAACAACAACCTCAACATATAAAAACAACAACAACCTCAACATTGAAAAACACCAACAAACTCAACAACAACCTCAACATTGAAAAACAACAACAACCTCAACATGGAAAAACACCAACAAATTCAACAACAACCTCAACATTGAAAAACACCAACAAATTCAACAACAAACTCAAGATTGAAAAACACCAACAAATTCAACAACCTCAACATTGAAAAACAACAACAACCTCAACATTGAAAAACACCAACAAATTCAACAACAACCTCAACATTGAAAAACAACAACAACCTCAACATTGAAAAACACCAACAGATTCAACAACAACCTCAGCATTGAAAAACACCAACAAATTCAACAACAACCTCAGCATTGAAAAACAACAACAACCTGAACATTGAAAAACACCAACAAATTCAACATCAACCTCAACATTGAAAAACACTAAAAAACTCAACAACAACCTCAACATTGAAAAACACCAACAAATTCAACAACAACCTCAACATTGAAAAACACCAACAACCTCAACATTGAAAAACACCAACAAATTCAACAACAACCTCAACATTGAAAAACACCAACAAATTCAACAACAACCTCAACATTGAAAAACACCATCAAATTCAACAACAACCTGAACATTGAAAAACACCAACAACCTCAAAATTGAAAAAACACCAACAAATTCAACAACAACCTCAACATATAAAAACAACAACAACCTCAACATTGAAAAACACCAACAAACTCAACAACAACCTCAACATTGAAAAACAACAACAACCTCAACATGGAAAAACACCAACAAATTCAACAACAACCTCAACATTGAAAAACACCAACAAATTCAACAACAAACTCAAGATTGAAAAACACCAACAAATTCAACAACCTCAACATTGAAAAACAACAACAACCTCAACATTGAAAAACACCAAAAAATTCAACAACAACCTCAACATTGAAAAACACCAACAAATTCAACAACAACCTCAACATTGAAAAACAACAACAACCTCAACATTGAAAAACACCAACAAATTCAACAACAACCTCAACATTGAAAAACACCAACAACCTCAACATTGAAAAACACCAACAAATTCAACAACAACCTCAACATTGAAAAACAACAACAAACTCAACATTGAAAAACACCAACAAATTCAACAACAACCTCAACATTGAAAAACAACAACAACCTCAACATTGAAAAACACCAACAAATTCAACAATAACCTCAACATTGAAAAACAACAACAACCTCAACATTGAAAAACACCAACAAATTCAACAACAACCTCAACATTGAAAAACAACAACAACCTCAACATTGAAAAACACCAACAGATTCAACAACAACCTCAACATTGAAAAACACCAACAAATTCAACAAAAACCTCAGCATTGAAAAACAACAACAACCTCAACATTGAAAAACACCAACAAATTCAACATCAACCTCAACATTGAAAAACACTAAAAAACTCAACAACAACCTCAACATTGAAAAACAACAACAACCTCAACATTGAAAAACACCAACAAATTCAACAACAACCTCAACATTGAAAAACACCAACAAATTCAACAACAACCTCAACATTGAAAAACACCAACAACCTCAACATTGAAAAACACCAACAAATTCAACAACAAGCTATACATTGAAAAACAACAACAACCTCAACATTGAAAAACAACAACAAATTCAACAACAACCTCAACATTGAAACACAACAACAAACTCAACATTGAAAAACACCAACAAATTCAACAACAACCTCAACATTGAAAAACAACAACCTCAACATTGAAAAACAGCACTAAATTCAACAACAACCTCAACACTGAAAAACACCATCAAATTCAACAACAACCTCAACATTGAAAAACAACAACAACCTCAACATTGAAAAACAACAAAAAATTCAACAACAACCTCAACATTGAAAAACAACAACAACCTCAACATTGAAAAACACCAACAAATTCAACAACAACCTCAACATTGAAAAACACCAACAAATTCAACAACAACCTCAGCATTGAAAAACAACAACTACCTTAACATTGAAAAACACCAACAAAATCAACAACAACCTCAACATTGAAAAACAACAACAACCTCAACATTGAAAAACACCAACAAATTCAACAAAAACTTCAACATTGAAAAACAAAAACAAATTCAACAACAACCTCGAAATTGAAAAACACCAACAAATTCAACAACAACTTCAACATTGAAAAACAAAAAAAAATTCAACAACAACCTCGAAATTGAAAAACACCAACAAATTCAACAACAACCTCAACATGGAAAAACACCAACAAATTCAACAACAACCTCAACATTGAAAAACACCAACAAATTCAACAACAAACTCAAGATTGAAAAACACCAACAACCTCAACATTGAAAAACACCAACAAATTCAACAACAACCTCAACATTGAAAAACAACAACAACCTCAAAATTGAAAAACACCAACAAATTCAACAACAATCTCAACATTGAAAAACACCAACAAATTCAACAACAACCTCAACATTGAAAAACAACAACAACCTCAACATTGAAAAACACCAACAAATTCAACAACAACCTCAACATTGAAAAACACCAACAACCTCAACATTGAAAAACACCAACAAATTCAACAACAACCTCAACATTGAAAAACAACAACAAACTCAACATTGAAAAACACCAACAAATTCAACAACAACCTCAACATTGAAAAACAACAACAACCTCAACATTGAAAAACACCAACAAATTCAACAATAACCTCAACATTGAAAAACAACAACAACCTCAACATTGAAAAACACCAACAAATTCAACAACAACCTCAACATTGAAAAACAACAACAACCTCAACATTGAAAAACACCAACAGATTCAACAACAACCTCAACATTGAAAAACACCAACAAATTCAACAACAACCTCAGCATTGAAAAACAACAACAACCTCAACATTGAAAAACACCAACAAATTCAACATCAACCTCAACATTGAAAAACACTAAAAAACTCAACAACAACCTCAACATTGAAAAACAAAAACAACCTCAACATTGAAAAACACCAACAAATTCAACAACAACCTCAACATTGAAAAACACCAACAAATTCAACAACAACCTCAACATTGAAAAACACCAACAACCTCAACATTGAAAAACACCAACAAATTCAACAACAAGCTATACATTGAAAAACAACAACAACCTCAACATTGAAAAACAACAACAAATTCAACAACAACCTCAACATTGAAACACAACAACAAACTCAACATTGAAAAACACCAACAAATTCAACAACAACCTCAACATTGAAAAACAACAACAACCTCAACATTGAAAAACAGCACTAAATTCAACAACAACCTCAACACTGAAAAACACCATCAAATTCAACAACAACCTCAACATTGAAAAACAACAACAACCTCAACATTGAAAAACAACAAAAAATTCAACAACAACCTCAACATTGAAAAACAACAACAACCTCAACATTGAAAAACACCAACAAATTCAACAACAACCTCAACATTGAAAAACACCAACAAATTCAACAACAACCTCAGCATTGAAAAACAACAACTACCTCAACATTGAAAAACACCAACAAAATCAACAACAACCTCAACATTGAAAAACAAAAACAAATTCAACAACAACCTCGAAATTGAAAAACACCAACAAATTCAACAACAACTTCAACATTGAAAAACAAAAAAAAATTCAACAACAACCTCGAAATTGAAAAACACCAACAAATTCAACAACAACTTCAACATTGAAAAACACCAACAAATTCAACAACAAACTCAAGATTGAAAAACACCAACAAATTCAACAACCTCAACATTGAAAAAGAACAACAACCTCAACATTGAAAAACACGAACAAATTCAACAACAACCTCAAGATTGAAAAACACCAACAAATTCAACAACAACCTCAACATTGAAAAACAACAACAACCTCAACATTGAAAAACACCAACAAATTCAACAACAACCTCAACATTGAAAAACAACAACAAACTCAACATTGAAAAACACCAACAAATTCAACAACAACCTCAACATTGAAAAACAACAACAACCTCAACATTGAAAAACACCAACAAATTCAACAATAACCTCAACATTGAAAAACAACAACAACCTCAACATTGAAAAACACCAACAAATTCAACAACAACCTCAACATTGAAAAACACCAACAAATTCAACAACAACCTCAACATTGAAAAACAACAACAACCTCAAAATTGAAAAACACCAACAAATTCAACAACAACCTCAACATTGAAAAACAACAACAACCTCAACATTGAAAAACACCAACAAATTCAACAACAACCTCAACATTGAAAAACAACAACAAATTCAACAACAACCTCAGCATTGAAAAACAACAACAACCTCAAAATTGAAAAAGACCAACAAATTCAACAACAACCTCAACATTGAAAAACAACAACAACCTCAGCATTGAAAAACGCCAGCAAATTCAACAACAACTTCAACATTGAAAAACACCAACAAATTCAACAACAACCTCGAAATTGAAAAACACCAACAAATTCAACATCAACATCAACATTGAAAAACAACAACAACCTCAACATTGAATAACACCAACAAATTCAACAACAACCTCAACTTTGAAAAACACCAACAACCTCAACATTGAAAAACACCAACAAATTCAACAACAACCTCAACATTGAAAAACAACAACAACCTCAACATTGAAAAACACCAACAAATTCAACAACAACCTCAACATTGAAAAACACCAACAAATTCAACAACAACCTCAGCATTGAAAAACAACAACAACCTCAACATTGAAAAATACCAACAAATTCAACAACAACCTCAACATTGAAAAACAACAACAACCTCAACATTGAAAAACACCTACAAATTCAACAACAACTTCAACATTGGAAAACACCAACAAATTCAACAACAACCTCGAAATTGAAAAACACCAACAAATTCAACAACAACCTGAACATTGAAAAACAACAACAACATCAACATTGAATAACACCAACAAATTCAACAACAACCTCAACATTGAAAAACAACAACAACCTCAACATTGAAAAACACCAACAAATTCAACAACAACCTCAACATTGAAAAACAACAACAACCTCAACATTGAAAAACACCAACAAATTCAACAACAACCTCAACATTGAAAAACACCAACAAATTCAACAACAACCTCAGCATTGAAAAACAACAACAACCTCAACATTGAAAAACACCAACAAATTCAACAACAACCTCAACATTGAAAAACAACAACAACCTCAACATTGAAAAACAACAACAAATTCACCAACAACCTCGAAATTGAAAAACACCAACAAATTTAACAACAACCTCAACATTGAAAAACAATTAACAACCTAAACATTGAAAAACACCAACAAATTCAACAACAACCTCAACATTGAAAAACAACAACAACCTCAACATTGAAAAACACCAACAAATTCAACAACAACCTCAACATTTAAAAACACCAGCAACCTCAACATTGAAAAACACCAACAAACTCAACAACAACCTCAACATTGAAAAACAACAACAACCTCAACAAGGAAAAACACCAACAAATTCAACAACAACCTCAACATTGAAAAACACCAACAAATTCAACAACAAACTCAAAATTGAAAAACACCAACAAATTCAACAACCTCAACATTGAAAAACAACAACAACCTCAACATTGAAAAACAACAACAAATTCAACAACAACCTCGAAATTGAAAAACACCAACAAATTCAACAACAACCTCAACATTGAAAAACAACAACAACCTCAACATTGAAAAACACCAACAAATTCAACAACAACCTCAACATTTAAAAACACCAACAACCTCAACGTTGAAAAACACCAACAAACTCAATAACAACCTCAACATAGAAAAACAACAACAACCTCAACATGGAAAAACACCAACAAATTCAACAACAACCTCAACATTGAAAAACACCAACAAATTCAACAACAAACTCAAAATTGAAAAACACCAACAAATTCAACAACCTCAACATTGAAAAACAACAACAACCTCAAAATTGAAAAACACCAACAAATTCAACAACAACCTCAACATTGAAAAACACCAACAAATTCAACAACAAACTCAACATTGAAAAACAACAACAACCTCAACATTGAAAAACACCAACAAATTCAACAACAACCTCAACATTGAAAAACAGCAACAACCTCAACATTGAAAAACACCAACAAAATCAACAACAACCTCAACATTGAAAAATAACAACAAACTCAACATTGAAAAACACCAACAAATTCAACAACAACCTCAACATTGAAAAACAACAACAACCTCAACATTGAAAAACACCAACAAATTCAACAATAACCTCAACATTGAAAAACAACAACAACCTCAACATTGACAAACACCAACAAATTCAACAACAACCTCAACATTGAAAAACAACAACAAACTCAACATTGAAAAACACCAACAGATTCAACAACAACCTCAACATTGAAAAACACCAACAAATTCAACAACAACCTCAGCGTTGAAAAACAACAACAACCTCAACATTGAAAAACACCAACAAATTCAACATCAACCTCAACATTGAAAAACACCAACAAACTCAACAACAACCTCAACATTGAAAAACAACAACAACCTCAACATTGAAAAACACCAACAAATTCAACAACAACCTCAACATTGAAAAACACCAACAAATTCAACAACAACCTCAACATTGAAAAACACCAACAACCTCAACATTGAAAAACATCAACAAATTCAACAACAAGCTCTACATTGAAAAACAACAACAACCTCAACATTGAAAAACACCAACAAATTCAACAGCAACCTCAACATTGAAACACAACAACAAACTCAACATTGAAAAACACCAACAAATTCAACAACAACCTCAACATTGAAAAACAACAACAACCTCAACATTGAAAAACACCAACAAATTCAACAACAACCTCAACATTGAAAAACAACAACAACCTCAACATTGAAAAACACCAACAGATTCAACAACAACCTCAACATTGAAAAACACCAACAAATTCAACAACAACCTCAGCATTGAAAAACAACAACAACCTCAACATTGAAAAACACCAACAAATTCAACATCAACCTCAACATTGAAAAACACTAAAAAACTCAACAACAACCTCAACATTGAAAAACAACAACAACCTCAACATTGAAAAACACCAACAAATTCAACAACAACCTCAACATTGAAAAACACCAACAAATTCAACAACAACCTCAACATTGAAAAACACCAACAACCTCAACATTGAAAAACACCAACAAATTCAACAACAAGCTATACATTGAAAAACAACAACAACCTCAACATTGAAAAACAACAACAAATTCAACAACAACCTCAACATTGAAACACAACAACAAACTCAACATTGAAAAACACCAACAAATTCAACAACAACCTCAACATTGAAAAACAACAACAACCTCAACATTGAAAAACACCACCAAATTCAACAACAACCTCAACACTGAAAAGCACCATCAAATTCAACAACAACCTCAACATTGAAAAACAACAACAAACCTCAACATTGAAAAACAACAAAAAATTCAACAACAACCTCAACATTGAAAAACAACAACAACCTCAACATTGAAAAACACCAACAAATTCAACAACAACCTCAAAATGAAAAACACCAACAAATTCAACAACAACCTCAGCATTGAAAAACAACAACTACCTCAACATTGAAAAACACCAACAAAATCAACAACAACCTCAACATTGAAAAACAACAACAACCTCAACATTGAAAAACACCAACAAATTCAACAAAAACTTCAACATTGAAAAACAAAAACAAATTCAACAACAACCTCGAAATTGAAAAACACCAACAAATTCAACAACAACTTCAACATTGAAAAACAAAAAAAAATTCAACAACAACCTCGAAATTGAAAAACACCAACAAATTCAACAACAACTTCAACATTGAAAAACACCAACAAATTCAACAACAACCTCGACATTGAAAAACACCATCAAATTCAACAACAACCTCAACATTGAAAAACACCAACAACCTCAAAATTGAAAAACATCAACAAATTCAACAACAACCTCAACATTGAAAAACACCAACAAATTCAACAACAACCTCAACATTGAAAAACACCAACAAACTCAACAACAACCTCAACATTGAAAAACAACAACAAACTCAACATTGACAAACACCAACAAATTCAACAACAACCTCAACATTGAAAAACACCAACAAATTCAACAACAAACTCAAGATTGAAAAACACCAACAAATTCAACAACCTCAACATTGAAAAAGAACAACAACCTCAACATTGAAAAACACGAACAAATTCAACAACAACCTCAACATTGAAAAACACCAACAAATTCAACAACAACCTCAACATTGAAAAACAACAACAACCTCAACATTGAAAAACACCAACAAATTCAACAACAACCTCAACATTGAAAAACAACAACAAACTCAACATTGAAAAACACCAATAAATTCAACAACAACCTCAACATTGAAAAACAACAACAACCTCAACATTGAAAAACACCAACAAATTCAACAATAACCTCAACATTGAAAAACAACAACAAATTCAACAACAACCTCAACATTGAAAAACACCAACAAATTCAACAACAACCTCAATATTGTAAAACAACAACAACCTCAAAATTGAAAAACACCAACAAATTCAACAACAACCTCAACATTGAAAAACAACAACAACCTCAACATTGAAAAACACCAACAAATTCAACAACAAGCTCTACATTGAAAAACAACAACAACCTCAACATTGAAAAACACCAACAAATTCAACAGCAACCTCAACATTGAAACACAACAACAAACTCAACATTGAAAAACACCAACAAATTCAACAACAACCTCAACATTGAAAAACAACAACAACCTCAACATTGAAAAACAACAACAAATTCAACAATAACCTCAACATTGAAAAACAACAACAACCTCAACATTGAAAAACACCAACAAATTCAACAACAACCTCAACATTGAAAAACACCAACAAACTCAACAACAACCTCAGCATTGAAAAACAACAACAACCTCAACATTGAAAAACACCAACAAATTCAACATCAACCTCAACATTGAAAAACACTAAAAAACTCAACAACAACCTCAACATTGAAAAACAACAACAACCTCAACATTGAAAAACACCAACAAATTCAACAACAACCTCAACATTGAAAAACACCAACAAATTCAACAACAACCTCAACATTGAAAAACACCAACAACCTCAACATTGAAAAACACCAACAAATTCAACAACAAGCTATACATTGAAAAACAACAACAACCTCAACATTGAAAAACAACAACAAATTCAACAACAACCTCAACATTGAAACACAACAACAAACTCAACATTGAAAAACACCAACAAATTCAACAACAACCTCAACATTGAAAAACAACAACAACCTCAACATTGAAAAACACCACCAAATTCAACAACAACCTCAACACTGAAAAACACCATCAAATTCAACAACAACCTCAACATTGAAAAACAACAACAAACCTCAACATTGAAAAACAACAAAAAATTCAACAACCTCAACATTGAAAAACAACAACAACCTCAACATTGAAAAACACCAACAAATTCAACAACAACCTCAACATTGAAAAACACCAACAAATTCAACAACAACCTCAGCATTGAAAAACAACAACTACCTCAACATTGAAAAACACCAACAAAATCAACAACAACCTCAACATTGAAAAACAACAACCTCAACATTGAAAAACACCAACAAATTCAACAAAAACTTCAACATTGAAAAACAAAAACAAATTCAACAACAACCTCGAAATTGAAAAACACCAACAAATTCAACAACAACTTCAACATTGAAAAACAAAAAAAAATTCAACAACAACCTCGAAATTGAAAAACACCAACAAATTCAACAACAACTTCAACATTGAAAAACACCAACAAATTCAACAACAACCTCGACATTGAAAAACACCATCAAATTCAACAACAACCTCAACATTGAAAAACACCAACAACCTCAAAATTGAAAAACATCAACAAATTCAACAACAACCTCAACATTGAAAAACACCAACAAATTCAACAACAACCTCAACATTGAAAAACACCAACAAACTCAACAACAACCTCAACATTGAAAAACAACAACAAACTCAACATTGACAAACACCAACAAATTCAACAACAACCTCAACATTGAAAAACACCAACAAATTCAACAACAAACTCAAGATTGAAAAACACCAACAAATTCAACAACCTGAACATTGAAAAAGAACAACAACCTCAACATTGAAAAACACGAACAAATTCAACAACAACCTCAACATTGAAAAACACCAACAAATTCAACAACAACCTCAACATTGAAAAACAACAACAACCTCAACATTGAAAAACACCAACAAATTCAACAACAACCTCAACATTGAAAAACAACAACAAACTCAACATTGAAAAACACCAATAAATTCAACAACAACCTCAACATTGAAAAACAACAACAACCTCAACATTGAAAAACACCAACAAATTCAACAATAACCTCAACATTGAAAAACAACAACAACCTCAACATTGAAAAACACCAACAAATTCAACAACAACCTCAACATTGAAAAACACCAACAAATTCAACAACAACCTCAATATTGTAAAACAACAACAACCTCAAAATTGAAAAACACCAACAAATTCAACAACAACCTCAACATTGAAAAACGACAACAACCTCAACATTGAAAAACACCAACAAATTCAACAACAACCTCAACATTGAAAAACAACAACAAATTCAACAACAACCTCAGCATTGAAAAACAACAACAACCTCAAAATTGAAAAACACCAACAAATTCAACAACAACCTCAACATTGAAAAACAACAACAACCTCAGCATTGAAAAACGCCAGCAAATTCAACAACAACTTCAACATTGAAAAACACCAACAAATTCAACAACAACCTCGAAATTGAAAAACACCAACAAATTCAACATCAACATCAACATTGAAAAACAACAACAACCTCAACATTGAAAAACACCAACAAGTTCAACAACAACCTCAACATTGAAAAACAACAACAACCTCAACATTGAAAAACACCACCAAATTCAACAACAACCTCAACACTGAAAAACACCATCAAATTCAACAACAACCTCAACATTGAAAAACAACAACAAACCTCAACATTGAAAAACAACAAAAAATTCAACAACAACCTCAACATTGAAAAACAACAACAACCTCAACATTGAAAAACACCAACAAATTCAACAACAACCTCAACATTGAAAAACACCAACAAATTCAACAACAACCTCAGCATTGAAAAACAACAACTACCTCAACATTGAAAAACACCAACAAAATCAACAACAACCTCAACATTGAAAAACAACAACAACCTCAACATTGAAAAACACCAACAAATTCAACAAAAACTTCAACATTGAAAAACAAAAACAAATTCAACAACAACCTCGAAATTGAAAAACACCAACAAATTCAACAACAACTTCAACATTGAAAAACAAAAAAAAATTCAACAACAACCTCGAAATTGAAAAACACCAACAAATTCAACAACAACTTCAACATTGAAAAACACCAACAAATTCAACAACAACCTCGACATTGAAAAACACCATCAAATTCAACAACAACCTCAACATTGAAAAACACCAACAACCTCAAAATTGAAAAACATCAACAAATTCAACAACAACCTCAACATTGAAAAACACCAACAAACTCAACAACAACCTCAACATTGAAAAACAACAACAACCTCAACATTGACAAACACCAACAAATTCAACAACAACCTCAACATTGAAAAACACCAACAAATTCAACAACAAACTCAAGATTGAAAAACACCAACAAATTCAACAACCTCAACATTGAAAAAGAACAACAACCTCAACATTGAAAAACACGAACAAATTCAACAACAACCTCAACATTGAAAAACACCAACAAATTCAACAACAACCTCAACATTGAAAAACAACAACAACCTCAACATTGAAAAACACCAACAAATTCAACAACAACCTCAACATTGAAAAACAACAACAAACTCAACATTGAAAAACACCAACAAATTCAACAACAACCTCAACATTGAAAAAGAACAACAACCTCAACATTGAAAAACACCAACAAATTCAACAATAACCTCAACATTGAAAAACAACAACAACCTCAACATTGAAAAACACCAACAAATTCAACAACAACCTCAAAATTGAAAAACACCAACAAATTCAACAACAACCTCAACATTGAAAAACAACAACAACCTCAGCATTGAAAAACGCCAGCAAATTCAACAACAACTTCAACATTGAAAAACACCAACAAATTCAACAACAACCTCGAAATTGAAAAACACCAACAAATTCAACATCAACATCAACATTGAAAAACAACAACAACCTCAACATTGAATAACACCAGCAAATTCAACAACAACCTCAACATTGAAAAACACCAACAACCTCAACATTGAAAAACACCAACAAATTCAACAACAACCTCAACATTGAAAAACAACAACAACCTCAACATTGAAAAACACCAACAAATTCAACAACAACCTCAACATTGAAAAACACCAACAAATTCAACAACAACCTCAGCATTGAAAAACAACAACAACCTCAACATTGAAAAATACCAACAAATTCAACAACAACCTCAACATTGAAAAACAACAACAACCTCAACATTGAAAAACACCTACAAATTCAACAACAACTTCAACATTGAAAAGCACCAACAAATTCACCAACAACCTCGAAATTGAAAAACTCCAACAAATTCAACAACAACCTCAACATTGAAAAAAAAATTAACAACCTAAACATTGAAAAACACCAACAAATTCAACAACAACCTCAACATTGAAAAACAACAACAACCTCAACATTGAAAAACACCAACAAATTCAACAACAACCTCAACATTTAAAAACACCAACAAATTCAACAACAACCTCAACATTGAAAAACAACAACAATCTCAACATTGAATAACACCAACAAATTCAACAACAACCTCAACAATGAAAAACAACAACAAATTCAACAACAACCTCAGCATTGAAAAACAACAACAACCTCAAAATTGAAAAACACCATCAAATTCAACAACAACCTCAACATTGAAAAACAACAACAACCTCAGCATTGAAAAACGCCAGCAAATTCAACAACAACTTCAACATTGAAAAACACCAACAAATTCAACAACAACCTCGAAATTGAAAAACACCAACAAATTCAACAACAACCTGAACATTGAAAAACAACAACAACCTCAACATTGAATAACACCAACAATTTCAACAACAACCTCAACATTGAAAAACAACAACAACCTCAACATTGAAAAACACCAACAAATTCAACAACAACCTCAACATTGAAAAGCAACAACAACCTCAACATTGAAAGACACCAACAAATTCAACAACAACCTCAACATTGAAAAACACCAACAAATTCAACAGCAACGTCAGCATTGAAAAACAAAACAACCTCAACATTGAAAAACACCAACAAATTCAACAACAACCTCAACATTGAAAAACAACAACAACCTCAACATTGAAAAACAACAACAAATTCACCAACAACCTCGAAATTGAAAAACACCAACAAATTTAACAACAACCTCAACATTGAAAAACAATTAACAACCTAAACATTGAAAAACACCAACAAATTCAACAACAACCTCAACATTGAAAAACAACAACCTCAACATTGAAAAACACCAACAAATTCAACAACAACCTCAACATTTAAAAACACCAACAACCTCAACATTGAAAAACAACAACAAATTCAACAACAACCTCAACATTGAAAAACAACAACAACCTCAACATTGAAAAACACCAACAAATTCAACAACAACTTCAACATTGAAAAACACCAAAAAATTCAACAACAACCTCGAAATTGAAAAACACCAACAAATACAACAACAACCTCAACATTGAAAAACAACAACAACCTCAACATTGAAAAACACCAACAAATTCAACAACAACCTCAACATTGAAAAACAACAACAACCTCAACATTGAAAAACACCAACAAATTCAACAACAACCTCAACATTGAAAAACAACAACAACCTCAACATTGAAAAACACCAACAAATTCAACAACAACCTCAACATTGAAAAACAACAACAAACTCAACATTGAAAAACACCAACAAATTCAACAACAACCTCAACATTGAAAAACAACAACAACCTCAACATTGAAAAACACCAACAAATTCAACAACAACTTCAACATTGAAAAACACCAACAAATTCAACAACAACCTCAACATTGAAAAACAACAACAACCTCAACATTGAAAAACACCAACCAATTCAACAACAACCTCAACATTGAAAAACAACAACAACGTCAACATTGAAAAACACCAACAAATTCAACAACAACCTCAACATTGAAAAACACCAACAAATTCAACAACAACCTCAGCATTGAAAAACAACAACAACCTCAACATTGAAAAAAACCAACAAATTCAACAACAACCTCAACATTGAAAAACAACAACAACCTCAACATTGAAAAACACCAACAAATTCAACAAAAACTTGAACATTGAAAAACACCAACAAATTCAACTACAACCTCGAAATTGAAAAACACCAACAAATTCAACAACAACTTCAACATTGAAAAACACCAACAAATTCAACAACAACCTCGACATTGAAAAACACCATCAAATTCAACAACAACCTCAACATTGAAAAACACCAACAACCTCAAAATTGAAAAAACACCAACAAATTCAACAACAACCACAACATTTAAAAACAACAACAACCTCAACATTGAAAAACACCAACAAATTCAACAACAACCTCAACATTGAAAAACACCAAAAAACTCAACAACAACCTTAACATTGAAAAACAACAACAATCTCAACATTGAAAAACACCAACAAATTCAACAACAACCTCAACATTGAAAAACACCAACAAATTCAACAACAAACTCAAGATTGAAAAACACCAACAAATTCAACAACCTCAACATTGAAAAACAACAACAACCTCAACATTGAAAAACACCAACAAATTCAACAACAACCTCAACGTTGAAAAACACCAACAAATTCAACAACAACCTCAACATTGAAAAACAACAACAACCTCAACATTGAATAACACCAACAAATTCAACAACATCCTCAACATTGAAAAACAACAACAACCTCAACATAGAAAAACACCAACAAATTCAACAACAACCTCAACATTGAAAAACAACAACAAACTCAACATTGAAAAACACCAACAAATTCAACAACAACCTCAACATTGAAAAACACCAACAAATTCAACAACAAACTCAAGATTGAAAAACGCCAACAAATTCAACAACCTCAACATTGAAAAACAACAGCAACCTCAACATTGAAAAACGCCAACAAATTCAACAACAACCTCAACGTTGAAAAACACCAACAAATTCAACAATAACCTCAACATTGAAAAACAACAACAACCTCAACATTGAATAACACCAACAAATTCAACAACAACCTCAACATTGAAAAACAACAACAACCTCAACATAGAAAAACACCAACAAATTCAACAACAACCTCAACATTGAAAAACAACAACAAACTCAACATTGAGAAACACCAACAAATTCAACAACAACCTCAACATTGAAAAACAACAACAACCTCAACATGGAAAAACACCAACAAATTCAACAATAACCTCAACATTGAAAAACAACAACAACCTCAACATTGAAAAACACCAACAAATTCAACAACAACCTCAACATTGAAAAACACCAACAAATTCAACAACAACCTCAACATTGAAAAACAACAACAACCTCAACATTGAAAAACACCAACAAATTCAATAACAACCTCAACATTGAAAAACAACAACAACCTCAACATTGAAAAACACCAACAAATTCAACAACAACCTCAACATTGAAAAACAACAACAACCTCAAAATTGAAAAACACCAACAAATTCAACAACAACCTCAACATTGAAAAACAACAACAACCTCAGCATTGAAAAGCGCCAGCAAATTCAACAACAACTTCAACATTGAAAAACACCAACAAATTCAACAACAACCTCGAAATTGAAAAACACCAACAAATTCAACATCAACATCAACATTGAAAAACAACAACAACCTCAACATTGAATAACACCAGCAAATTCAACAACAACCTCAACATTGAAAAACACCAACAACCTCAACATTGAAAAACACCAACAAATTCAACAACAACCTCAACATTGAAAAACAACTACAACCTCAACACTGAAAAACACCAACAAATTCAACAACAACCTCAACATTGAAAAACACCAACAAATTCAACAACAACCTCAGCATTGAAAAACAACAACAACCTCAACATTGAAAAACACCTACAAATTCAACAACAACTTCAACATTGAAAAGCACCAACAAATTCACCAACAACCTCGAAATTGAAAAACACCAACAAATTCAACAACAACCTCAACATTGAAAAAAAAATTAACAACCTAAACATTGAAAAACACCAACAAATTCAACAACAACCTCAACATTGAAAACCAACAACAACCTCAACATTGAAAAACACCAACAAATTCAACAACAACCTCAACATTTGAAAACACCAACAAATTCAACAACAACCTCAACATTGAAAAACAACAACAATCTCAACATTGAAAAACACCAACAAATTCAACAACAACCTCAACAATGAAAAACACCAACAAATTCAACAACAACCTCGAAATTGAAAAACACCAACAAATTCAACAACAACCTGAACATTGAAAAACAACAACAACCTCAACATTGAATAACACCAACAAATTCAACAACAACCTCAACATTGAAAAACAACAACAACCTCAACATTGAAAAACACCAACAAATTCAACAACAACCTCAACATTGAAAAACAACAACAACCTCAACATTGAAAAACACCAACAAATTCAACAACAACCTCAACATTGAAAAACACCAACAAATTCAACAACAACGTCAGCATTGAAAAACAACAACAACCTCAACATTGAAAAACACCAACAAATTCAACAACAACCTCAACATTGAAAAACAACAACAACCTCAACATTGAAAAACAACAACAAATTCACCAACAACCTCGAAATTGAAAAACACCAACAAATTTAGCAACAACCTCAACATTGAAAAACAATTAACAACCTAAACATTGAAAAACACCAACAAATTCAACAACAACCTCAACATTGAAAAACACCAACAACCTCAACATTGAAAAACAACAACAAATTCAACAACAACCTCAACATTGAAAAACAACAACAACCTCAACATTGAAAAACACCAACAAGTTCAACAACAACTTCAACATTGAAAAACACCAAAAAATTCAACAACAACCTCGAAATTGAAAAACACCAACAAATACAACAACAACCTCAACACTGAAAAACAACAACAACCTCAACATTGAAAAACACCAACAAATTCAACAACAACCTCAACATTGAAAAACAACAACAAACTCAACATTGAAAAACACCAACAAATTCAACAACAACCTCAACATTGAAAAACAACAACAACCTCAACATTGAAAAACACCAACAAATTCAACAACAACTTCAACATTGAAAAACACCAACAAATTCAACAAAAACTTGAACATTGAAAAACACCAACAAATTCAACTACAACCTCGAAATTGAAAAACACCAACAAATTCAACAACAACTTCAACATTGAAAAACACCAACAAATTCAACAACAACCTCGACATTGAAAAACACCATCAAATTCAACAACAACCTCAACATTGAAAAACACCAACAACCTCAAAATTGAAAAAACACCAACAAATTCAACAACAACCTCAACATTTAAAAACAACAACAACCTCAACATTGAAAAACACCAACAAATTCAACAACAACCTCAACATTGAAAAACACCAAAAAACTCAACAACAACCTTAACATTGAAAAACAACAACAACCTCAACATTGAAAAACACCAACAAATTCAACAACAACCTCAACATTGAAAAACACCAACAAATTCAACAACAAACTCAAGATTGAAAAACACCAACAAATTCAACAACCTCAACATTGAAAAACAACAACAACCTCAACATTGTAAAACACCAACAAATTCAACAACAACCTCAACGTTGAAAAACACCAACAAATTCAACAACAACCTCAACATTGAAAAACAACAACAACCTCAACATTGAATAACACCAACAAATTCAACAACATCCTCAACATTGAAAAACAACAACAACCTCAACATAGAAAAACACCAACAAATTCAACAACAACCTCAACATTGAAAAACAACAACAAACTCAACATTGAAAAACACCAACAAATTCAACAACAACCTCAACATTGATAAACACCAACAAATTCAACAACAAACTCAAGATTGAAAAACACCAACAAATTCAACAACCTCAACATTGAAAAACAACAGCAACCTCAACATTGAAAAACGCCAACAAATTCAACAACAACCTCAACGTTGAAAAACACCAACAAATTCAACAATAACCTCAACATTGAAAAACAACAACAACCTCAACATTGAATAACACCAACAAATTCAACAACAACCTCAACATTGAAAAACAACAACAACCTCAACATAGAAAAACACCAACAAATTCAACAACAACCTCAACATTGAAAAACAACAACAAACTCAACATTGAGAAACACCAACAAATTCAACAACCACCTCAACATTGAAAAACAACAACAACCTCAACATGGAAAAACACCAACAAATTCAACAATAACCTCAACATTGAAAAACAACAACAACCTCAACATTGAAAAACACCAACAAATTCAACAACAACCTCGAAATTGAAAAACACCAACAAATTCAACAACAACCTCAACATTGAAAAACAACAACAACCTCAACATTGAAAAACACCAACAAATTCAACAACAACCTCAACATTGAAAAACAACAACAACCTCAACATTGAAAAACACGAACAAATTCAACAACAACCTCAACATTGAAAAACAACAACAACCTCAAAATTGAAAAACACCAACAAATTCAACAACAACCTCAACATTGAAAAACAACAACAACCTCAGCATTGAAAAGCGCCAGCAAATTCAACAACAACTTCAACATTGAAAAACACCAACAAATTCAACAACAACCTCGAAATTGAAAAACACCAACAAATTCAACATCAACATCAACATTGAAAAACAACAACAACCTCAACATTGAATAACACCAGCAAATTCAACAACAACCTCAACATTGAAAAACACCAACAACCTCAACATTGAAAAACACCAACAAATTCAACAACAACCTCAACATTGAAAAACAACTACAACCTCAACATTGAAAAACACCAACAAATTCAACAACAACCTCAACATTGAAAAACACCAACAAATTCAACAACAACCTCAGCATTGAAAAACAACAACAACCTCAACATTGAAAAATACCAACAAATTCAACAACAACCTCAACATTGAAAAACAACAACAACCTCAACATTGAAAAACACCTACAAATTCAACAACAACTTCAACATTGAAAAGCACCAACAAATTCACCAACAACCTCGAAATTGAAAAACACCAACAAATTCAACAACAACCTCAACATTGAAAAAAAAATTAACAACCTAAACATTGAAAAACACCAACAAATTCAACAACAACCTCAACATTGAAAAACAACAACAACCTCAACATTGAAAAACACCAACAAATTCAACAACAACCACAACATTTAAAAACACCAACAAATTCAACAACAACCTCAACATTGAAAAACAACAACAATCTCAACATTGAAAAACACCAACAAATTCAACAACAACCTCAACAATGAAAAACAACAACAAATTCAACAACAACCTCAGCATTGAAAAACAACAACAACCTCAAAATTGAAAAACACCATCAAATTCAACAACAACCTCAACATTGAAAAACAACAACAACCTCAGCATTGAAAAACGCCAGCAAATTCAACAACAACTTCAACATTGAAAAACACCAACAAATTCAACAACAACCTCGAAATTGAAAAACACCAACAAATTCAACAACAACCTGAACATTGAAAAACAACAACAACCTCAACATTGAATAACACCAACAAATTCAACAACAACCTCAACATTGAAAAACAACAACAACCTCAACATTGAAAAACACCAACAAATTCAACAACAACCTCAACATTGAAAAACAACAACAACCTCAACATTGAAAAACACCAACAAATTCAACAACAACCTCAACATTGAAAAACACCAACAAATTCAACAACAACGTCAGCATTGAAAAACAACAACAACCTCAACATTGAAAAACACCAACAAATTCAACAACAACCTCAACATTGAAAAACAACAACAACCTCAACATTGAAAAACAACAACAAATTCACCAACAACCTCGAAATTGAAAAACACCAACAAATACAACAACAACCTCAACATTGAAAAACAACAACAACCTCAACATTGAAAAACACCAACAAATTCAGCAACAACCTCAACATTGAAAAACAACAACAACCTCAACATTGAAAAACACCAACAAATTCAACAACAACTTCAACATTGAAAAACACCAACAAATTCAACAACAACCTCAACATTGAAAAACAACAACCTCAACATTGAAAAACACCAACCAATTCAACAACAACCTCAACATTGAAAAACAACAACAACGTCAACATTGAAAAACACCAACAAATTCAACAACAACCTCAACATTGAAAAACACCAACAAATTCAACAACAACCTCAGCATTGAAAAACAACAACAACCTCAACATTGAAAAAAACCAACAAATTCAACAACAACCTCAACATTGAAAAACAACAACAACCTCAACATTGAAAAACACCAACAAATTCAACAAAAACTTGAACATTGAAAAACACCAACAAATTCAACTACAACCTCGAAATTGAAAAACACCAACAAATTCAACAACAACTTCAACATTGAAAAACACCAACAAATTCAACAACAACCTCGACATTGAAAAACACCATCAAATTCAACAACAACCTCAACATTGAAAAACACCAACAACCTCAAAATTGAAAAAACACCAACAAATTCAACAACAACCTCAACATTTAAAAACAACAACAACCTCAACATTGAAAAACACCAACAAATTCAACAACAACCTCAACATTGAAAAACACCAAAAAACTCAACAACAACCTTAACATTGAAAAACAACAACAACCTCAACATTGAAAAACACCAACAAATTCAACAACAACCTCAACATTGAAAAACACCAACAAATTCAACAACAAACTCAAGATTGAAAAACACCAACAAATTCAACAACCTCAACATTGAAAAACAACAACAACCTCAACATTGAAAAACACCAACAAATTCAACAACAACCTCAACGTTGAAAAACACCAACAAATTCAACAACAACCTCAACATTGAAAAACAACAACAACCTCAACATTGAATAACACCAACAAATTCAACAACATCCTCAACATTGAAAAACAACAACAACCTCAACATAGAAAAACACCAACAAATTCAACAACAACCTCAACATTGAAAAACAACAACAAACTCAACATTGAAAAACACCAACAAATTCAACAACAACCTCAACATTGAAAAACACCAACAAATTCAACAACAAACTCAAGATTGAAAAACACCAACAAATTCAACAACCTCAACATTGAAAAACAACAGCAACCTCAACATTGAAAAACGCCAACAAATTCAACAACAACCTCAACGTTGAAAAACACCAACAAATTCAACAATAACCTCAACATTGAAAAACAACAACAACCTCAACATTGAATAACACCAACAAATTCAACAACAACCTCAACATTGAAAAACAACAACAACCTCAACATAGAAAAACACCAACAAATTCAACAACAACCTCAACATTGAAAAACAACAACAACCTCAACATGGAAAAACACCAACAAATTCAACAATAACCTCAACATTGAAAAACAACAACAACCTCAACATTGAAAAACACCAACAAATTCAACAACAACCTCAACATTGAAAAACAACAACAACCTCAACATGGAAAAACACCAACAAATTCAACAATAACCTCAACATTGAAAAACAACAACAACCTCAACATTGAAAAACACCAACAAATTCAACAACAACCTCAACAATGAAAAACAACAACAAATTCAACAACAACCTCAGCATTGAAAAACAACAACAACCTCAAAATTGAAAAACACCATCAAATTCAACAACAACCTCAACATTGAAAAACAACAACAACCTCAGCATTGAAAAACGCCAGCAAATTCAACAACAACTTCAACATTGAAAAACACCAACAAATTCAACAACAACCTCGAAATTGAAAAACACCAACAAATTCAACAACAACCTGAAAATTGAAAAACAACAACAACCTCAACATTGAATAACACCAACAAATTCAACAACAACCTCAACATTGAAAAACAACAACAACCTCAACATTGAAAAACACCAACAAATTCAACAACAACCTCAACATTGAAAAACAACAACAACCTCAACATTGAAAAACACCAACAAATTCAACAACAACCTCAACATTGAAAAACACCAACAAATTCAACAACAACGTCAGCATTGAAAAACAACAACAACCTCAACATTGAAAAACACCAACAAATTCAACAACAACCTCAACATTGAAAAACAACAACAACCTCAACATTGAAAAACAACAACAAATTCACCAACAACCTCGAAATTGAAAAACACCAACAAATACAACAACAACCTCAACATTGAAAAACAACAACAACCTCAACATTGAAAAACACCAACAAATTCAGCAACAACCTCAACATTGAAAAACAACAACAACCTCAACATTGAAAAACACCAACAAATTCAACAACAACTTCAACATTGAAAAACACCAACAAATTCAACAACAACCTCAACATTGAAAAACAACAACAACCTCAACATTGAAAAACACCAACCAATTCAACAACAACCTCAACATTGAAAAACAACAACAACGTCAACATTGAAAAACACCAACAAATTCAACAACAACCTCAACATTGAAAAACACCAACAAATTCAACAACAACCTCAGCATTGAAAAACAACAACAACCTCAACATTGAAAAAAACCAACAAATTCAACAACAACCTCAACATTGAAAAACAACAACAACCTCAACATTGAAAAACACCAACAAATTCAACAAAAACTTGAACATTGAAAAACACCAACAAATTCAACTACAACCTCGAAATTGAAAAACACCAACAAATTCAACAACAACTTCAACATTGAAAAACACCAACAAATTCAACAACAACCTCGACATTGAAAAACACCATCAAATTCAACAACAACCTCAACATTGAAAAACACCAACAACCTCAAAATTGAAAAAACACCAACAAATTCAACAACAACCTCAACATTTAAAAACAACAACAACCTCAACATTGAAAAACACCAACAAATTCAACAACAACCTCAACATTGAAAAACACCAAAAAACTCAACAACAACCTTAACATTGAAAAACAACAACAACCTCAACATTGAAAAACACCAACAAATTCAACAACAACCTCAACATTGAAAAACACCAACAAATTCAACAACAAACTCAAGATTGAAAAACACCAACAAATTCAACAACCTCAACATTGAAAAACAACAACAACCTCAACATTGAAAAACACCAACAAATTCAACAACAACCTCAACGTTGAAAAACACCAACAAATTCAACAACAACCTCAACATTGAAAAACAACAACAACCTCAACATTGAATAACACCAACAAATTCAACAACATCCTCAACATTGAAAAACAACAACAACCTCAACATAGAAAAACACCAACAAATTCAACAACAACCTCAACATTGAAAAACAACAACAAACTCAACATTGAAAAACACCAACAAATTCAACAACAACCTCAACATTGAAAAACACCAACAAATTCAACAACAAACTCAAGATTGAAAAACACCAACAAATTCAACAACCTCAACATTGAAAAACAACAGCAACCTCAACATTGAAAAACGCCAACAAATTCAACAACAACCTCAACGTTGAAAAACACCAACAAATTCAACAATAACCTCAACATTGAAAAACAACAACAACCTCAACATTGAATAACACCAACAAATTCAACAACAACCTCAACATTGAAAAACAACAACAACCTCAACATAGAAAAACACCAACAAATTCAACAACAACCTCAACATTGAAAAACAACAACAACCTCAACATGGAAAAACACCAACAAATTCAACAATAACCTCAACATTGAAAAACAACAACAACCTCAACATTGAAAAACACCAACAAATTCAACAACAACCTCAACATTGAAAAACAACAACAACCTCAACATGGAAAAACACCAACAAATTCAACAATAACCTCAACATTGAAAAACAACAACAACCTCAACATTGAAAAACACCAACAAATTCAACAACAACCTCAACATTGAAAAACACCAACAAATTCAACAACAACCTCAACACTGAAAAACAACAACAACCTCAACATTGAAAAACACCAACAAATTCAACAACAACCTCAACATTGAAAAACAACAACAACCTCAACATTGAAAAACACCAACAAATTCAACAACAACCTCAACATTGAAAAACAACAACAACCTCAAAATTGAAAAACACCAACAAATTCAACAACAACCTCAACATTGAAAAACAACAACAACCTCAGCATTGAAAAGCGCCAGCAAATTCAACAACAACTTCAACATTGAAAAACACCAACAAATTCAACAACAACCTCGAAATTGAAAAACACCAACAAATTCAACATCAACATCAACATTGAAAAACAACAACAACCTCAACATTGAATAACACCAGCAAATTCAACAACAACCTCAACATTGAAAAAAACCAACAACCTCAACATTGAAAAACACCAACAAATTCAACAACAACCTCAACATTGAAAAACAACTACAAGCTCAACATTGAAAAACACCAACAAATTCAACAACAACCTCAACATTGAAAAACACCAACAAATTCAACAACAACCTCGAAATTGAAAAACAACAACAACCTCAACATTGAAAAATACCAACAAATTCAACAACAACCTCAACATTGAAAAACAACAACAACCTCAACATTGAAAAACACCTACAAATTCAACAACAACTTCAACATTGAAAAGCACCAACAAATTCACCAACAACCTCGAAATTGAAAAACACCAACAAATTCAACAACAACCTCAACATTGAAAAAAAATTAACAACCTAAACATTGAAAAACACCAACAAATTCAACAACAACCTCAACATTGAAAAACAACAACAACCTCAACATTGAAAAACACCAACAAATTCAACAACAACCTCAACAATGAAAAACAACAACCAATTCAACAACAACCTCAGCATTGAAAAACAACAACAACCTCAAAATTGAAAAACACCATCAAATTCAACAACAACCTCAACATTGAAAAACAACAACAACCTCAGCATTGAAAACGCCAGCAAATTCAACGACAACTTCAACATTGAAAAACACCAACAAATTCAACAACAACCTCGAAATTGAAAAACACCAACAAATTCAACAACAACCTGAACATTGAAAAACAACAACAACCTCAGCATTGAATAACACCAACAAATTCAACAATAACCTCAACATTGAAAAACAACAACAACCTCAACATTGAAAAACACCAACAAATTCAACAACAACCTCAACATTGAAAAACAACAACAACCTCAACATTGAAAAACACCAACAAATTCAACAACAACCTCAACATTGAAAAACACCAACAAATTCAACAACAACGTCAGCATTGAAAAACAACAACAACCTCAACATTGAAAAACACCAACAAATTCAACAACAACCTCAACATTGAAAAACAACAACAACCTCAACATTGAAAAACAACAACAAATTCACCAACAACCTCGAAATTGAAAAACACCAACAAATTTAACAACAACCTCAACATTGAAAAACAATTAACAACCTAAACATTGAAAAACACCAACAAATTCAACAACAACCTCAACATTGAAAAACAACAACAACCTCAACATTGAAAAACACCAACAAATTCAACAACAACCTCAACATTTAAAAACACCAACAACCTCAACATTGAAAAACAACAACAAATTCAACAACAACCTCAACATTGAAAAACAACAACAACCTCAACATTGAAAAACACCAACAAGTTCAACAACAACTTCAACATTGAAAAACACCAAAAAATTCAACAACAACCTCGAAATTGAAAAACACCAACAAATACAACAACAACCTCAACATTGAAAAACAACAACAACCTCAACATTGAAAAACACCAACAAATTCAACAACAACCTCAACATTGAAAAACAACAACAACCTCAACATTGAAAAACACCAACAAATTCAACAACAACCTCAACATTGAAAAACAACAACAACCTCAACATTGAAAAACACCAACAAATTCAACAACAACCTCAACATTGAAAAACAACAACAAACTCAACATTGAAAAACACCAACAAATTCAACAACAACCTCAACATTGAAAAACAACAACAACCTCAACATTGAAAAACACCAACAAATTCAACAACAACTTCAACATTGAAAAACACCAACAAATTCAACAACAACCTCAACATTGAAAAACAACAACAACCGCAACCTTGAAAAACACCAACCAATTCAACAACAACCTCAACATTGAAAAACAACAACAACGTCAACATTGAAAAACACCAACAAATTCAACAACAACCTCAACATTGAAAAACACCAACAAATTCAACAACAACCTCAGCATTGAAAAACAACAACAACCTCAACATTGAAAAAAACCAACAAATTCAACAACAACCTCAACATTGAAAAACAACAACAACCTCAACATTGAAAAACACCAACAAATTCAACAAAAACTTGAACATTGAAAAACACCAACAAATTCAACTACAACCTCGAAATTGAAAAACACCAACAAGTTCAACAACAACTTCAACATTGAAAAACACCAACAAATTCAACAACAACCTCGACATTGAAAAACACCATCAAATTCAACAACAACCTCAACATTTAAAAACAACAACAACCTCAACATTGAAAAACACCAACAAATTCAACAACAACCTCAACATTGAAAAACACCAAAAAACTCAACAACAACCTTAACATTGAAAAACAACAACAACCTCAACATTGAAAAACACCAACAAATTCAACAACAACCTCAACATTGAAAAACACCAACAAATTCAACAACAAACTCAAGATTGAAAAACACCAACAAATTCAACAACCTCAACATTGAAAAACAACAACAACCTCAACATTGAAAAACACCAACAAATTCAACAACAACCTCAACATTGAAAAACACCAACAAATTCAACAACAACCTCAACATTGAAAAACAACAACAACCTCAACATTGAATAACACCAACAAATTCAACAACATCCTCAACATTGAAAAACAACAACAACCTCAACATAGAAAAACACCAACAAATTCAACAACAACCTCAACATTGAAAAACAACAACAAACTCAACATTGAGAAACACCAACAAATTCAACAACAACCTCAACATTGAAAAACAACAACAACCTCAACATGGAAAAACACCAACAAATTGAACAATAACCTCAACATTGAAAAACAACAACAACCTCAACATTGAAAAACACCAACAAATTCAACAACAACCTCAACATTGAAAAACACCAACAAATTCAACAACAACCTCAACATTGAAAAACAACAACAACCTCAACATTGAAAAACACCAACAAATTCAACAACAACCTCAACATTGAAAAACAACAACAACCTCAACATTGAAAAACACCAACAAATTCAACAACAACCTCAACATTGAAAAACACCAACAAATTCAACAACAACCTCAGCATTGAAAAACAACAACAACCTCAACATTGAAAAACACCAACAAATTCAACAACAACCTCAACATTGAAAAACAACAACAACCTCAACATTGAAAAACACCAACAAATTCAACAACAACTTCAACATTGAAAAACACCAACAAATTCAACAACAACCTCGAAATTGAAAAACACCAACAAATTCAACAACAACCTCAACATTGAGAAACAACAACAACCTCAACATTGAAAAACACCAACAAATTCAACAACAACCTCAACATTGAAAAACAACAACAACCTCAACATTGAAAAACACCAACAAATTCAACAACATCCTCAACATTGAAAAACAACAACAATCTCAACATTGATAAACAGCAACAAATTCAACAACAACCTCAACATTGAAAAACACCAACAAATTCAACAACAAACTCAACATTGAAAAAAACCAACAAATTCAACAACAACCTCAACATTGAAAAACAACAACAACCTCAACATTGAAAAACACCAACAAATTCAACAACAACCTCAACATTGAAAAGCACCAACAAATTCAACAACAACCTCAACATTGAAAAACAACAATAACCTCAACATTGAAAAACACCAACAAATTCAACAACAACCTCAACATTGAAAAACAACAACAACCTCAACATTGAAAAACACCAACAAATTCAACAACAACCTCAACATTGAAAAACAACAACAAACTCAACATTGAAAAACACCAACAAATTCAACAACAACCTCAACATTGAAAAACAACAACAACCTCAACATTGAAAAACACCAACAAATTCAACAACAACCTCAACATTGAAAAACACCAAAAAATTCAACAACAACCTCAACATTGAAAAACAACAACAACCTAAACATTGAAAAACACCAACAAATTCAACAACAACCTCAACATTGAAAAACAACAACAACCTCAACATTGAAAAACACCAACAAATTCAACAACAACCTCAACATTGAAACACACCAACAAATTCAACAACAACCTCAGCATTGAAAAACAACAACAACCTCAACATTGAAAAACAACAACAACCTCAACATTGAAAAACAACAACAAATTCAACAACAACTTCAACATTGATAAACAACAACAACCTCAACATTGAAAAACACCAACAAATTCAACAACAACCTCAACATTGAAAAACAACAACAACCTCAACATTGAAAAACACCAACAAATTCAACAACAACCTCAACATTGAAAAACAACAACAACCTCAACATTGAAAAACACCAACAAATTCAACAACAACCTCAACATTGAAACACACCAACAAATTCAACAACAACCTCAGCATTGAAAAACAACAACAACCTCAACATTGAAAAACAACAACAACCTCAACATTGAAAAACACCAACAAATTCAACAACAACTTCAACATTGAAAAACACCAACAAATTCAACAACAACCTCGAATTGAAAAACCCCAACAAATACGACAACAACCTCCGCATTGAAAAACAACAACAACCTCAACATTGAAAAACACCAACAAATTCAACAACAACCTCAACATTGAAAACAACAACAACCTCAACATTGCAAAACACCAGCAAATTCAACAACAACCTCAACATTTAAAAACACCAACAAATTCAACAACAACTTCAACATTGAAAACACCAACAAATTCAACAACAACCTCAACATTTAAAAACGCCAACAAATTCAACAACAACCTCAACATTGAAAAACACCAACAACCTCAAAATTGAAAAAACACCAACAAATTCAACAACAACCTCAACATTTAAAAACAACAACAACCTCAACATTGAAAAACACCAACAAATTCAACAACAAACTCAAGATTGAAAAACACCAACAAATTCAACAACCTCAACATTGAAAAACAACAACAACCTCAACATTGAAAAACACCAACAAATTCAACAACAACCTCAACGTTGAAAAACACCAACAAATTCAACAACAACCTCAACATTGAAAAACAACAACAACCTCAACATTGAATAACACCAACAAATTCAACAACAACCTCAACATTGAAAAACAACAACAACCTCAACATCGAAAAACACCAACAAATTCAACAACAACCTCAACATTGAAAAACAACAACAAACTCAACATTGAGAAACACCAACAAATTCAACAACAACCTCAACATTGAAAAACACCAACAAATTCAACAACAACCTCAGCATTGAAAAACAACAACAACCTCAACATTGAAAAAAACCAACAAATTCAACAACAACCTCAACATTGAAAAACAACAACAACCTCAACATTGAAAAACACCAACAAATTCAACAAAAACTTGAACATTGAAAAACACCAACAAATTCAACTACAACCTCGAAATTGAAAAACACCAACAAATTCAACAACAACTTCAACATTGAAAAACACCAACAAATTCAACAACAACCTCGACATTGAAAAACACCATCAAATTCAACAACAACCTCAACATTGAAAAACACCAACAACCTCAAAATTGAAAAAACACCAACAAATTCAACAACAACCTCAACATTTAAAAACAACAACAACCTCAACATTGAAAAACACCAACAAATTCAACAACAACCTCAACATTGAAAAACACCAAAAAACTCAACAACAACCTTAACATTGAAAAACAACAACAACCTCAACATTGAAAAACACCAACAAATTCAACAACAACCTCAACATTGAAAAACACCAACAAATTCAACAACAAACTCAAGATTGAAAAACACCAACAAATTCAACAACCTCAACATTGAAAAACAACAACAACCTCAACATTGAAAAACACCAACAAATTCAACAACAACCTCAACGTTGAAAAACACCAACAAATTCAACAACAACCTCAACATTGAAAAACAACAACAACCTCAACATTGAATAACACCAACAAATTCAACAACATCCTCAACATTGAAAAACAACAACAACCTCAACATAGAAAAACACCAACAAATTCAACAACAACCTCAACATTGAAAAACAACAACAAACTCAACATTGAAAAACACCAACAAATTCAACAACAACCTCAACATTGAAAAACACCAACAAATTCAACAACAAACTCAAGATTGAAAAACACCAACAAATTCAACAACCTCAACATTGAAAAACAACAGCAACCTCAACATTGAAAAACGCCAACAAATTCAACAACAACCTCAACGTTGAAAAACACCAACAAATTCAACAATAACCTCAACATTGAAAAACAACAACAACCTCAACATTGAATAACACCAACAAATTCAACAACAACCTCAACATTGAAAAACAACAACAACCTCAACATAGAAAAACACCAACAAATTCAACAACAACCTCAACATTGAAAAACAACAACAACCTCAACATGGAAAAACACCAACAAATTCAACAATAACCTCAACATTGAAAAACAACAACAACCTCAACATTGAAAAACACCAACAAATTCAACAACAACCTCAACATTGAAAAACAACAACAACCTCAACATGGAAAAACACCAACAAATTCAACAATAACCTCAACATTGAAAAACAACAACAACCTCAACATTGAAAAACACCAACAAATTCAACAACAACCTCAACATTGAAAAACACCAACAAATTCAACAACAACCTCAACACTGAAAAACAACAACAACCTCAACATTGAAAAACACCAACAAATTCAACAACAACCTCAACATTGAAAAACAACAACAACCTCAACATTGAAAAACACCAACAAATTCAACAACAACCTCAACATTGAAAAACAACAACAACCTCAAAATTGAAAAACACCAACAAATTCAACAACAACCTCAACATTGAAAAACAACAACAACCTCAGCATTGAAAAGCGCCAGCAAATTCAACAACAACTTCAACATTGAAAAACACCAACAAATTCAACAACAACCTCGAAATTGAAAAACACCAACAAATTCAACATCAACATCAACATTGAAAAACAACAACAACCTCAACATTGAATAACACCAGCAAATTCAACAACAACCTCAACATTGAAAAACACCAACAACCTCAACATTGAAAAACACCAACAAATTCAACAACAACCTCAACATTGAAAAACAACTACAACCTCAACATTGAAAAACACCAACAAATTCAACAACAACCTCAACATTGAAAAACACCAACAAATTCAACAACAACCTCAGCATTGAAAAACAACAACAACCTCAACATTGAAAAATACCAACAAATTCAACAACAACCTCAACATTGAAAAACAACAACAACCTCAACATTGAAAAACACCTACAAATTCAACAACAACTTCAACATTGAAAAGCACCAACAAATTCACCAACAACCTCGAAATTGAAAAACACCAACAAATTCAACAACAACCTCAACATTGAAAAAAAATTAACAACCTAAACATTGAAAAACACCAACAAATTCAACAACAACCTCAACATTGAAAAACAACAACAACCTCAACATTGAAAAACACCAACAAATTCAACAACAACCTCAACAATGAAAAACAACAACCAATTCAACAACAACCTCAGCATTGAAAAACAACAACAACCTCAAAATTGAAAAACACCATCAAATTCAACAACAACCTCAACATTGAAAAACAACAACAACCTCAGCATTGAAAACGCCAGCAAATTCAACGACAACTTCAACATTGAAAAACACCAACAAATTCAACAACAACCTCGAAATTGAAAAACACCAACACATTCAACAACAACCTGAACATTGAAAAACAACAACAACCTCAGCATTGAATAACACCAACAAATTCAACAATAACCTCAACATTGAAAAACAACAACAACCTCAACATTGAAAAACACCAACAAATTCAACAACAACCTCAACATTGAAAAACAACAACAACCTCAACATTGAAAAACACCAACAAATTCAACAACAACCTCAACATTGAAAAACACCAACAAATTCAACAACAACGTCAGCATTGAAAAACAACAACAACCTCAACATTGAAAAACACCAACAAATTCAACAACAACCTCAACATTGAAAAACAACAACAACCTCAACATTGAAAAACAACAACAAATTCACCAACAACCTCGAAATTGAAAAACACCAACAAATTTAACAACAACCTCAACATTGAAAAACAATTAACAACCTAAACATTGAAAAACACCAACAAATTCAACAACAACCTCAACATTGAAAAACAACAACAACCTCAACATTGAAAAACACCAACAAATTCAACAACAACCTCAACATTTAAAAACACCAACAACCTCAACATTGAAAAACAACAACAAATTCAACAACAACCTCAACATTGAAAAACAACAACAACCTCAACATTGAAAAACACCAACAAGTTCAACAACAACTTCAACATTGAAAAACACCAAAAAATTCAACAACAACCTCGAAATTGAAAAACACCAACAAATACAACAACAACCTCAACATTGAAAAACAACAACAACCTCAACATTGAAAAACACCAACAAATTCAACAACAACCTCAACATTGAAAAACAACAACAACCTCAACATTGAAAAACACCAACAAATTCAACAACAACCTCAACATTGAAAAACAACAACAACCTCAACATTGAAAAACACCAACAAATTCAACAACAACCTCAACATTGAAAAACAACAACAAACTCAACATTGAAAAACACCAACAAATTCAACAACAACCTCAACATTGAAAAACAACAACAACCTCAACATTGAAAAACACCAACAAATTCAACAACAACTTCAACATTGAAAAACACCAACAAATTCAACAACAACCTCAACATTGAAAAACAACAACAACCGCAACCTTGAAAAACACCAACCAATTCAACAACAACCTCAACATTGAAAAACAACAACAACGTCAACATTGAAAAACACCAACAAATTCAACAACAACCTCAACATTGAAAAACACCAACAAATTCAACAACAACCTCAGCATTGAAAAACAACAACAACCTCAACATTGAAAAAAACCAACAAATTCAACAACAACCTCAACATTGAAAAACAACAACAACCTCAACATTGAAAAACACCAACAAATTCAACAAAAACTTGAACATTGAAAAACACCAACAAATTCAACTACAACCTCGAAATTGAAAAACACCAACAAGTTCAACAACAACTTCAACATTGAAAAACACCAACAAATTCAACAACAACCTCGACATTGAAAAACACCATCAAATTCAACAACAACCTCAACATTTAAAAACAACAACAACCTCAACATTGAAAAACACCAACAAATTCAACAACAACCTCAACATTGAAAAACACCAAAAAACTCAACAACAACCTTAACATTGAAAAACAACAACAACCTCAACATTGAAAAACACCAACAAATTCAACAACAACCTCAACATTGAAAAACACCAACAAATTCAACAACAAACTCAAGATTGAAAAACACCAACAAATTCAACAACCTCAACATTGAAAAACAACAACAACCTCAACATTGAAAAACACCAACAAATTCAACAACAACCTCAACATTGAAAAACACCAACAAATTCAACAACAACCTCAACATTGAAAAACAACAACAACCTCAACATTGAATAACACCAACAAATTCAACAACATCCTCAACATTGAAAAACAACAACAACCTCAACATAGAAAAACACCAACAAATTCAACAACAACCTCAACATTGAAAAACAACAACAAACTCAACATTGAGAAACACCAACAAATTCAACAACAACCTCAACATTGAAAAACAACAACAACCTCAACATGGAAAAACACCAACAAATTGAACAATAACCTCAACATTGAAAAACAACAACAACCTCAACATTGAAAAACACCAACAAATTCAACAACAACCTCAACATTGAAAAACACCAACAAATTCAACAACAACCTCAACATTGAAAAACAACAACAACCTCAACATTGAAAAACACCAACAAATTCAACAACAACCTCAACATTGAAAAACAACAACAACCTCAACATTGAAAAACACCAACAAATTCAACAACAACCTCAACATTGAAAAACACCAACAAATTCAACAACAACCTCAGCATTGAAAAACAACAACAACCTCAACATTGAAAAACACCAACAAATTCAACAACAACCTCAACATTGAAAAACAACAACAACCTCAACATTGAAAAACACCAACAAATTCAACAACAACTTCAACATTGAAAAACACCAACAAATTCAACAACAACCTCGAAATTGAAAAACACCAACAAATTCAACAACAACCTCAACATTGAGAAACAACAACAACCTCAACATTGAAAAACACCAACAAATTCAACAACAACCTCAACATTGAAAAACAACAACAACCTCAACATTGAAAAACACCAACAAATTCAACAACATCCTCAACATTGAAAAACAACAACAATCTCAACATTGATAAACAGCAACAAATTCAACAACAACCTCAACATTGAAAAACACCAACAAATTCAACAACAAACTCAACATTGAAAAAAACCAACAAATTCAACAACAACCTCAACATTGAAAAACAACAACAACCTCAACATTGAAAAACACCAACAAATTCAACAACAACCTCAACATTGAAAAGCACCAACAAATTCAACAACAACCTCAACATTGAAAAACAACAATAACCTCAACATTGAAAAACACCAACAAATTCAACAACAACCTCAACATTGAAAAACAACAACAACCTCAACATTGAAAAACACCAACAAATTCAACAACAACCTCAACATTGAAAAACAACAACAAACTCAACATTGAAAAACACCAACAAATTCAACAACAACCTCAACATTGAAAAACAACAACAACCTCAACATTGAAAAACACCAACAAATTCAACAACAACCTCAACATTGAAAAACACCAAAAAATTCAACAACAACCTCAACATTGAAAAACAACAACAACCTAAACATTGAAAAACACCAACAAATTCAACAACAACCTCAACATTGAAAAACAACAACAACCTCAACATTGAAAAACACCAACAAATTCAACAACAACCTCAACATTGAAACACACCAACAAATTCAACAACAACCTCAGCATTGAAAAACAACAACAACCTCAACATTGAAAAACAACAACAACCTCAACATTGAAAAACACCAACAAATTCAACAACAACTTCAACATTGATAAACAACAACAACCTCAACATTGAAAAACACCAACAAATTCAACAACAACCTCAACATTGAAAAACAACAACAACCTCAACATTGAAAAACACCAACAAATTCAACAACAACCTCAACATTGAAAAACAACAACAAACCTCAACATTGAAAAACACCAACAAATTCAACAACAACCTCAACATTGAAACACACCAACAAATTCAACAACAACCTCAGCATTGAAAAACAACAACAACCTCAACATTGAAAAACAACAACAACCTCAACATTGAAAAACACCAACAAATTCAACAACAACTTCAACATTGAAAAACACCAACAAATTCAACAACAACCTCGAATTGAAAAACCCCAACAAATACGACAACAACCTCCGCATTGAAAAACAACAACAACCTCAACATTGAAAAACACCAACAAATTCAACAACAACCTCAACATTGAAAACAACAACAACCTCAACATTGCAAAACACCAGCAAATTCAACAACAACCTCAACATTTAAAAACACCAACAAATTCAACAACAACTTCAACATTGAAAACACCAACAAATTCAACAACAACCTCAACATTTAAAAACGCCAACAAATTCAACAACAACCTCAACATTGAAAAACACCAACAACCTCAAAATTGAAAAAACACCAACAAATTCAACAACAACCTCAACATTTAAAAACAACAACAACCTCAACATTGAAAAACACCAACAAATTCAACAACAAACTCAAGATTGAAAAACACCAACAAATTCAACAACCTCAACATTGAAAAACAACAACAACCTCAACATTGAAAAACACCAACAAATTCAACAACAACCTCAACGTTGAAAAACACCAACAAATTCAACAACAACCTCAACATTGAAAAACAACAACAACCTCAACATTGAATAACACCAACAAATTCAACAACAACCTCAACATTGAAAAACAACAACAACCTCAACATCGAAAAACACCAACAAATTCAACAACAACCTCAACATTGAAAAACAACAACAAACTCAACATTGAGAAACACCAACAAATTCAACAACAACCTCAACATTGAAAAACAACAACAACCTCAACATTGAAAAACACCAACAAATTCAACAATAACCTCAACATTGAAAAACAACAACAACCTCAACATTGAAAAACACCAACAAATTCAACAACAACCTCAACATTGAAAAACACCAACAAATTCAACAACAAACTCAAGATTGAAAAACACCAACAAATTCAACAACCTCAACATTGAAAAACAACAACAACCTCAACATTGAAAAAAACCAACAAATTCAACAACAACCTCAACGTTGAAAAACACCAACAAATTCAACAACAACCTCAACATTGAAAAACAACAACAACCTCAACATTGAATAACACCAACAAATTCAACAACAACCTCAACATTGAAAAACAACAACAACCTCAACATAGAAAAACACCAACAAATTCAACAACAACCTCAACATTGAAAAACAACAACAAACTCAACATTGAGAAACACCAACAAATTCAACAACAACCTCAACATTGAAAAAAAACAACAACCTCAAAATTGAAAAACACCAACAAATTCAACAATAACGTCAACATTGATAAACAACAACAACCTCAACATTGAAAAACACCAACAAATTCAACAACAACCTCAACATTGAAAAACACCAATAAATTCAACAACAACGTCAACATTGAAAAACAACAACAACCTCAACATTGAAAAACACCAACAAATTCAACAACAACCTCAACATTGAAAAACAACAACAACCTCAACATTGAAAAACACCAACAAATTCAACAACAACCTCAACATTGAACAACACCAACAAATTCAACAACAACCTCAGCATTGAAAAACAACAACAACCTCAACATTGAAAAACACCAACAAATTCAACAACAACCTCAACATTGAAAAACAACAACAACCTCAACATTGAAAAACACCAACAAATTCAACAACAACTTCAACATTGAAAAACACCAACAAATTCAACAACAACCTCGAAATTGAAAAACACCAACAAATTCAACAACAACCTCAACATTGAAAAACAACAACAACCTCAACATTGAAAAACACCAACAAATTCAACAACAACCTCAACATTGAAAAACAACAACAACCTCAACATTGAAAAACACCAACAAATTCAACAACAACCTCAACATTTAAAAACACCAACAAATTCAACAACAACCTCAACATTGAAAAACAACAACAATCTCAACATTGAAAAACAGCAACAAATTCAACAACAACCTCAACATTGAAAAACAGCAACAACCTCAACATTGAAAAACACCAACAAATTCAACAACAACCTCAACATTGAAAAACACCAACAAATTCAACAACAACCTCAACATTGAAAAACACCAACAAATTCAACAACAAACTCAACATTGAATAACACCAACAAATTCAACAACAACCTCAACATTGAAAAACAACAACAACCTCAACATTGAAAAACACCAACAAATTCAACAACAACCTCAACATTGAAAAGCACCAACAAATTCAACAACAACCTCAACATTGAAAAACAACAACAACCTCAACATTGAAAAACACCAACAAATTCAACAACAACCTCAACATTGAAAAACACCAACAAATTCAACAACAACCTCAACATTGAAAAACAACAACAAATTCAACAACAACCTCAACATTGAAAAACAACAACAACCTAAACATTGAAAAACACCAACAAATTCAACAACAACCTCAACATTGAAAAACAACAACAACCTCAACATTGAAAAACACCAACAAATTCAACAACAACCTCAACATTGAAACACACCAACAAATTCAACAACAACCTCAGCATTGAAAAACAACAACAACCTCAACATTGAAATTCAACAACAACCTCAACATTGAAAAACAGCAACAAATTCAACAACAACCTCAGCATTGAAAAACAACAACAACCTCAACATTGAAAAACACCAACAAATTCAACAACAACCTCAACATTGAAAAACAACAACAACCTCAACATTGAAAAACACCAACAAATTCAACAAAAACTTCAACATTGAAAAACAACAACAACCTGAACATTGAAAAACACCAACAAATTCAACAACAACCTCAACATTGAAAAACAACAACAACCTCAACATTGAAAAACACCAACAAATTCAACAACAACCTCAACATTGAAAAACACCAACATATTCAACAACAACCTCAACATTGAAAAACACCAACAACCTCAACATTGAAAAACACCAACAAATTCAACAACAACCTCAACATTGAAAAATAACAACAACCTCAACATTGAAAAATACCAACAAATTCAACAACAACGTCAACATTGAAAAACACCAACAAATTCAACAACAACCTCAGCATTGAAAAACAACAACAACCTCAACATTGAAAAAAACCAACAAATTCAACAACAACCTCAACATTGAAAAACAACAACAATCTCAACATTGAAAAACACCAACAAATTCAACAAAAACTTCAACATTGAAAAACACCAACAAATTCAACTACAACCTCGAAATTGATAAACACCAACAAATTCAACAACAACTTCAACATTGAAAAACACGAACAAATTCAACAACAACCTCTACATTGAAAAACACCATCAAATTCAACAACAACCTCAACATTGAAAAACACCAACAACCTCAAAATTGAAAAAACACCAACAAATTCAACAACAACCTCAACATTTAAAAACAACAACAACCTCAACATTGAAAAACACCAACAAATTCAACAACAACCTCAACATTGAAAAACACCAACAAACTCAACAGCAACCTTAACATTGAAAAACAACAACAACCTCAACATTGAAAAACACCAACAAATTCAACAACAACCTCAACATTGAAAAACACCAACAAATTCAACAACAAACTCAAGATTGAAAAACACCAACAAATTCAACAACCTCAACATTGAAAAACAACAACAACCTCAACATTGAAAAACACCAACAAATTCAACAACAACCTCAACGTTGAAAAACACCAACAAATTCAACAACAACCTCAACATTGAAAAACAACAACCTCAACATTGAATAACACCAACAAATTCAACAACAACCTCAACATTGAAAAACAACAACAACCTCAACATAGAAAAACACCAACAAATTCAACAACAACCTCTACATTGAAAAACAACAACAAACTCAACATTGAGAAACACCAACAAATTCAACAACAACCTCAACATTGAAAAACACCAACAAATTCAACAACAAACTCAAGATTGAATAACACCAACAAATTCAACAACCTCAACATTGAAAAACAACAACAAACTCAACATTGAAAAACACCAACAAATTCAACAACAACCTCAACGTTGAAAAACACCAACAAATTGAACAACAACCTCAACATTGAAAAACAACAACAACCTCAACATTGAATAACACCAACAAATTCAACAACAACCTCAACATTGAAAAACAACAACAACCTCAACATAGAAAAACACCAACAAATTCAACAACAACCTCAACATTGAAAAACAACAACAAACTCAACATTGAGAAACACCAACAAATTCAAAAACAACCTCAACATTGAAAAACAACAACAACCTGAACATTGAAAAACACCAACAAATTCAACAATAACCTCAACATTGAAAAACAACAACAACCTCAACATTGAAAAACACCAACAAATTCAACAACAACCTCAACATTGAAAAACACCAACAAATTCAACAACAACCTCAACATTGAAAAACACCAACAAATTCAACAACAACCTCAACATTGAAAAACAACAACAACCTCAACATTGAAAAACACCAACAAATTCAACAACAACCTCAACATTGAAAAACACCAACAAATTCAACAACAACCTCAACATTGAAAAACAACAACAACCTCAACATAGAAAAACACCAACAAATTCAACAACAACCTCAACATTGAAAAACAACAACAACCTCAACATTGAAAAACACCAACAAATTCAACAACAACCTCAGCATTGAAAAACAACAACAACCTCAACATTGAAAAACACCAACAAATTCAACAACAACCTCAACATTGAAAAACAACAACAACCTCAACATTGAAAAACACCAACAAATTCAACAAAAACTTCAACATTGAAAAACAACAACAACCTGAACATTGAAAAACACCAACAAATTCAACAACAACCTCAACATTGAAAAACAACAACAACCTCAACATTGAAAAACACCAACAAATTCAACAACAACCTCAACATTGAAAAACACCAACATATTCAACAACAACCTCAACATTGAAAAACACCAACAACCTCAACATTGAAAAACACCAACAAATTCAACAACAACCTCAGCATTGAAAAACAACAACAAACTCAACATAGAAAAACACCAACAAATTCAACAACAACCTCAACATTGAGAAACAACAACAACCTCAACATTGAAAAACACCAACAAATTCAACAACAACTTCAACATTGAAAAACACCAACAAATTCAACAACAACCTCGAAATTGAAAAACACCAACAAATTCAACTACAACCTCAACATTGAAAAACAACAACAACCTCAACATTGAAAAACACGAACAAATTCAACAACAACCTCAACATTGAAAAACAACAACAACCTCAACATTGAAAAACACCAACAAATTCAACAACAAACTCAACATTTAAAAACACCAACAAATTCAACAACAACCTCAACATTGAAAAACAACAACAATCTCAACATTGAAAAACAGCAACAAATTCAACAACAACCTCAACATTGAAAAACAACAACAACCTCAACATTGAAAAACACCAACCAATTCAACAACAACCTCAACATTGAAAAACAACAACAACCTCAACATTGAAAAATTCCAACAAATTCAACAACAACGTCAACATTGAAAAACACCAACATATTCAACAACAACCTCAGCATTGAAAAACAACAACAACCTCAACATTGAAAAAAACCAACAAATTCAACAACAACCTCAACATTGAAAAACAACAACAATCTCAACATTGAAAAACACCAACAAATTCAACAAAAACTTCAACATTGAAAAACACCATCAAATTCAACAACAACCTCGAAATTGAAAAACACCAACAAATTCAACAAAAACCTCAACATTGTAAAACAACAACAGCCTCAACATGGAAAAACACCAACAAATTCAACAACAACCTCAACATTGAAAAACAACAACAACCTCAACATTGAAAAACACCAACAAATTCAAAAACAACCTCAACATTGAAAAACAACAGCAATCTCAACATTGAAAAACAGCAACAAATTCAACAACAACCTCAACATTGAAAAACAGCAACAACCTCAACATTGCAAAACACCAACAAATTCAACAACAACCTCGAAATTGAAAAACACCAACAAATTCAACAACAACCTCAACATTGCAAAACACCAACAACCTGAACATTGAAAAACACCAACAAATTCAACAATAACCTCAACATTGAAAAACAACAACAACCTCAACATTGAAAAACACCAACAAATTCAACAACAACCTCAACATTGAAAAACAACAACAACCTCAACATTGAAAAACACCAACAAATTCAACAACAACCTCAACATTGAAAAACAACAACAACCTCAACATTGAAAAACACCAACAAATTCAACAACAACCTCAACATTGAAAAACACAAACAAATTCAACAACAACCTCAGCATTGAAAAACAACAACAACCTCAACATTGAAAAACACCAACAAATTCAACAACAACTTCAACATTGAAAAACACCAACAAATTCAACAACAACCTCGAAATTGAAAAACACCAACAAATTCAACAACAACCTCAACATTGAAAAACAACAACAACCTCAACATTGAAAAACACGAACAAATTCAACAACAACCTCAACATTGAAAAACAACAACAACCTCAACATTGAAAAACACCAACAAATTCAACAACAACCTCAACATTTAAAAACACCAACAAATTCAACAACAACCTTAACATTGAAAAACAACAACAATCTCAACATTGAAAAACAGCAACAAATTCAACAACAACCTCAACATTGAAAAACAGCAACAACCTCAACATTGAAAAACACCAACAAATTCAACAACAACCTCAACATTGAAAAACACCAACAAATTCAACAACAACCTCAACATTGAAAAACACCAACAAATTCAACAACAAACTCAACATTGAAAAACACCAACAAATTCAACAACAACCTCAACATTGAAAAACAACAACAACCTCAACATTGAAAAACACCAACAAATTCAACAACAACCTCAACATTGAAAAGCACCAACAAATTCAACAACAACCTCAACATTGAAAAACAACAACAACCTCAACATTGAAAAACACCAACAAATTCAACAACAACCTCAACATTGAAAAACAACAACAACCTCAACATTGAAAAACACCAACAAATTCAACAACAACCTCAACATTGAAAAACACCAACAAATTCAACAACAACCTCAACATTGAAAAACAACAACAACCTCAACATTGAAAAACACCAACAAATTCAACAACAACCTCAACATTGAAAAACACCAACAAATTCAACAACAACCTCAGCATTGAAAAACAACAACAACCTCAACATAGAAAAACACCAACAAATTCAACAACAACCTCAACATTGAAAAACAACAACAACCTCAACATTGAAAAACACCAACAAATTCAACAACAACTTCAACATTGAAAAACACCAACAAATTCAACAACAACCTCGAAATTGAAAAACACCAACAAATTCAACAACAACCTCAACATTGAAAAACAACAACAACCTCAACATTGAAAAACACGAACAAACTCAACAACAACCTCAACATTCAAAAACAACAACAACCTCAACATTGAAAAACACCAACAAATTCAACAACAACCTCAACATTTAAAAACACCAACAAATTCAACAACAACCTCAACATTGAAAAACAACAACAATCTCAACATTGAAAAACAGCAACAAATTCAACAACAACCTCAACATTGAAAAACAACAACAACCTCAACATAGAAAAACACCAACAAATTCAACAACAACCTCAACATTGAAAAACAACAACAACCTCAACATTGAAAAACACCAACAAATTCAACAACAACCTCAACATTGAAAAACAACAACAACCTCAACATTGAAAAACACCAACAAATTCAACAACAACCTCAACATTGAAAAACAACAACAACCTCAACATTGAAAAACACCAACAAATTCAACAACAACCTCAACATTGAAAAACACCAACAAATTCAACAACAACCTCAGCATTGAAAAACAACAACAAACTCAACATAGAAAAACACCAACAAATTCAACAACAACCTCAACATTGAAAAACAACAACAACCTCAACATTGAAAAACACCAACAAATTCAACAACAACTTCAACATTGAAAAACACCAACAAATTCAACAACAACCTCGAAATTGAAAAACACCAACAAATTCAACTACAACCTCAACATTGAAAAACAACAACAACCTCAACATTGAAAAACACGAACAAATTCAACAACAACCTCAACATTGAAAAACAACAACAACCTCAACATTGAAAAACACCAACAAATTCAACAACAACCTCAACATTTAAAAACACCAACAAATTCAACAACAAACTCAACATTGAAAAACAACAACAATCTCAACATTGAAAAACAGCAACAAATTCAACAACAACCTCAACATTGAAAAACAACAACAACCTCAACATTGAAAAACACCAACCAATTCAACAACAACCTCAACATTGAAAAACAACAACAACCTCAACATTGAAAAATTCCAACAAATTCAACAACAACGTCAACATTGAAAAACACCAACATATTCAACAGCAACCTCAGCATTGAAAAACAACAACAACCTCAACATTGAAAAAAACCAACAAATTCAACAACAACCTCAACATTGAAAAACAACAACAATCTCAACATTGAAAAACACCAACAAATTCAACAAAAACTTCAACATTGAAAAACACCAACAAATTCAACTACAACCTCGAAATTGAAAAACACCAACAAATTCAACAACAACTTCAACATTGAAAAACACCAACAACCTCAAAATTGAAAAAACACCAACAAATTCAACAACAACCTCAACATTTAAAAACAACAACAACCTCAACATTGAAAAGCACCAACAAATTCAACAACAACCTCAACATTGAAAAACACCAACAAACTCAACAACAACCTTAACATTGAAAAACAACAACAACCTCAACATTGAAAAACACCAACAAATTCAACAACAACCTCAACATTGAAAAACACCAACAAATTCAACAACAAACTCAAGATTGAAAAACACCAACAAATTCAACAACCTCAACATTGAAAAACAACAACAACCTCAACATTGAAAAACACCAACAAATTCAACAACAACCTCAACATTGAAAAACAACAACAACCTCAACATTGAATAACACCAACAAATTCAACAACAACCTCAACATTGAAAAACAACAACAACCTCAACATAGAAAAACACCAACAAATTCAACAACAACCTCAACATTGAAAAACAACAACAAACTCAACATTGAGAAACACCAACAAATTCAACAACAACCTCAACATTGAAAAACAACAACAACCTGAAAATTGAAAAACACCAACAAATTCAACAATAACCTCAACATTGAAAAACAACAACAACCTCAACATTGAAAAACACCAACAAATTCAACAACAACCTCAACATTGAAAAACACCAACAAATTCAACAACAACCTCAACATTGAAAAACAACAACAACCTCAACATTGAAAAACACCAACAAATTCAACAACAACCTCAACATTGAAAAACAACAACAACCTCAACATTGAAAAACACCAACAAATTCAACAACAACTTCAACATTGAAAAACACCAACAAATTCAACAACAACCTCGAAATTGAAAAACACCAACAAACTCAACAACAACCTCAACATTGAAAAACAACAACAACCTCAACATTGAAAAACACGAACAAATTCAACAACAACCTCAACATTGAAAAACAACAACCTCAACATTGAAAAGCACCAACAAATTCAACAACAACCTCAACATTGAAAAACACCAACAAATTCAACAACAACCTCAACATTGAAAAACACCAACAAATTCAACAACAACCTCAACATTGAAAAACACCAACAAATTCAACAACAAACTCAACATTGAAAAAGACCAACAAATTCAACAACAACCTCAACATTGAAAAACAACAACAACCTCAACATTGAAAAACACCAACAAATTCAACAACAACCTCAACATTGAAAAGCACCAACAAATTCAACAACAACATCAACATTGAAAAACAACAACAACCTCAACATTGAAAAACACCAACAAATTCAACAACAACCTCAACATTGAAAAACAACAACAACCTCAACATTGAAAAACACCAACAAATTCAACAACAACCTCAACATTGAAAAACAACAACAAACTCAACATTGAAAAACACCAACAAATTCAACAACAACCTCAACATTGAAAAACAACAACAACCTCAACATTGAAAAACACCAACAAATTCAACAACAACCTCAACATTGAAAAACACCAACAAATTCAACAACAACCTCAACATTGAAAAACAACAACAACCTAAACATTGAAAAACACCAACAAATTCAACAACAACCTCAACATTGAAAAACAACAACAACCTCAACATTGAAAAACACCAACAAATTCAACAACAACCTCAACATTGAAACACACCAACAAATTCAACAACAACCTCAGCATTGAAAAACAACAACAACCTCAACATTGAAAAACAACAACAACCTCAACATTGAAAAACACCAACAAATTCAACAACAACTTCAACATTGAAAAACACCAACAAATTCAACAACAACCTCGAAATTGAAAAACCCCAACAAATACAACAACAACCTCCGCATTGAAAAACAACAACAACCTCAACATTGAAAAACACCAACAAATTCAACAACAACCTCAACATTTAAAAACACCAACAAATTCAACAACAACCTCAACATTGAAAACACCAACAAATTCAAAAACAACCTCAACATTTAAAAACGCCAACAAATTCAACAACAACCTCAACATTGAAAAACACCAACAACCTCAAAATTGAAAAAACACCAACAAATTCAACAACAACCTCAACATTTAAAAACAACAACAACCTCAACATTGAAAAACACCAACAAATTCAACAACAAACTCAAGATTGAAAAACACCAACAAATTCAACAACCTCAACATTGAAAAACAACAACAACCTCAACATTGAAAAACACCAACAAATTCAACAACAACCTCAACGTTGAAAAACACCAACAAATTCAACAACAACCTCAACATTGAAAAACAACAACAAGCACAACATTGAATAACACCAACAAATTCAACAACAACCTCAACATTGAAAAACAACAACAACCTCAACATAGAAAAACACCAACAAATTCAACAACAACCTCAACATTGAAAAACAACAACAAACTCAACATTGAGAAACACCAACAAATTCAACAACAACCTCATCATTGAAAAACAACAACAACCTCAACATTGAAAAACACCAACAAATTCAACAATAACCTCAACATTGAAAAACAACAACAACCTCAACATTGAAAAACACCAACAAATTCAACAACAACCCCAACATTGAAAAACACCAACAAATTCAACAACAACCTCAACATTGAAAAACAACAACAACCTCAACATTGAAAAACACCAACAAATTCAACAACAACCTCAACTTAAAAACAACAACAACCTCAACATTGAAAAACACCAACAAATTCAACAACAACCTCAACATTGAAAAACACCAACAAATTCAACAACAACCTCAGCATTGAAAAACAACAACAACCTCAACATTGAAAAACACCAACAAATTCAACAACAACCTCAACATTGAAAAACAACAACAACCTCAACATTGAAAAGCACCAACAAATTCAACAACAACTTCAACATTGAAAAACACCATCAAATTCAACAACAACCTCGAAATTGAAAAACACCAACAAATTCAACAAAAACCTCAACATTGTAAAACAACAACAGCCTCAACATGGAAAAACACCAACAAATTCAACAACAGCCTCAACATTGAAAAACAACAACAACCTCAACATTGAAAAACACCAACAAATTCAACAACAACCTCAACATTGAAAAACAACAGCAATGTCAACATTGAAAAACAGCAACAAATTCAACAACAACCTCAACATTGAAAAACAGCAACAACCTCAACATTGCAAAACACCAACAAATTCAACAACAACCTCAACATTGAAAAACACCAACAAATTCAACAACAACCTCAACATTGCAAAACACCAACAACCTGAACATTGAAAAACACCAACAAATTCAACAATAACCTCAACATTGAAAAACAACAACAACCTCAACATTGAAAAGCACCAACAAATTCAACAACAACCTCAACATTGAAAAACAACAACAACCTCAACATTGAAAAACACCAACAAATTCAACAACAACCTCAACATTGAAAAACAACAACAACCTCAACATTGAAAAACACCAACAAATTCAACAACAACCTCAACATTGAAAAACACCAACAAATTCAACAACCACCTCAGCATTGAAAAACAACAACAACCTCAACATAGAAAAACACCAACAAATTCAACAACAACCTCAACATTGAAAAACAACAACAACCTCAACATTGAAAAACACCAACAAATTCAACAACAACTTCAACATTGAAAAACACCAACAAATTCAACAACAACCTCGAAATTGAAAAACACCAACAAATTCAACAACAACCTCAACATTGAAAAACAACAACAACCTCAACATTGAAAAACACGAACAAATTCAACAACAACCTCAACATTGAAAAACAACAGCAACCTCAACATTGAAAAACACCAACAAATTCAACAACAACCTCAACATTTAAAAACACCAACAAATTCAACAACAACCTTAACATTGAAAAACAACAACAATCTCAACATTGAAAAACAGCAACAAATTCAACAACAACCTCAACATTGAAAAACAGCAACAACCTCAACATTGAAAAACACCAACAAATTCAACAACAACCTCAACATTGAAAAACACCAACAAATTCAACAACAACCTCAACATTGAAAAACACCAACAAATTCAACAACAACTTCAACATTGAAAAACACCAACAAATTCAACAACAACCTCGAAATTGAAAAACCCCAACAAATACAACAACAACCTCCGCATTGAAAAACAACAACAACCTCAACATTGAAAAACACCAACAAATTCAACAACAACCTCAACATTTAAAAACACCAACAAATTCAACAACAACCTCAACATTGAAAACACCAACAAATTCAACAACAACCTCAACATTTAAAAACGCCAACAAATTCAACAACAACCTCAACATTGAAAAACACCAACAACCTCAAAATTGAAAAAACACCAACAAATTCAACAACAACCTCAACATTTAAAAACAACAACAACCTCAACATTGAAAAACACCAACAAATTCAACAACAAACTCAAGATTGAAAAACACCAACAAATTCAACAACCTCAACATTGAAAAACAACAACAACCTCAACATTGAAAAACACCATCAAATTCAACAACAACCTCAACGTTGAAAAACACCAACAAATTCAACAACAACCTCAACATTGAAAAACAACAACAACCACAACATTGAATAACACCAACAAATTCAACAACAACCTCAACATTGAAAAACAACAACAACCTCAACATAGAAAAACACCAACAAATTCAACAACAACCTCAACATTGAAAAACAACAACAAATTCAACATTGAGAAACACCAACAAATTCAACAACAACCTCAACATTGAAAAACAACAACAACCTCAACATTGAAAAACACCAACAAATTCAACAATAACCTCAACATTGAAAAACAACAACAACCTCAACATTGAAAAACACCAACAAATTCAACAACAACCCCAACATTGAAAAACACCAACAAATTCAACAACAACCTCAACATTGAAAAACAACAACAACCTCAACATTGAAAAACACCAACAAATTCAACAACAACCTCAACTTAAAAACAACAACAACCTCAACATTGAAAAACACCAACAAATTCAACAACAACCTCAACATTGAAAAACACCAACAAATTCAACAACAACCTCAGCATTGAAAAACAACAACAACCTCAACATTGAAAAACACCAACAAATTCAACAACAACCTCAACATTGAAAAACAGCAACAACCTCAACATTGAAAAACACCAACAAATTCAACAACAACCTCAACATTGAAAAACACCAACAAATTCAACAACAACCTCAACATTGAAAAACACCAACAAATTCAACAACAACCTCAACATTGAAAAACAACAACAACCTCAACATTGAAAAACACCAACAAATTCAACAACAACCTCAACATTGAAACACACCAACAAATTCAACAACAACCTCAGCATTGAAAAACAACAACAACCTCAACATTGAAAAACAACAACAACCTCAACATTGAAAAACACCAACAAATTCAACAACAACTTCAACATTGAAAAACACCAACAAATTCAACAACAACCTCGAAATTGAAAAACCCCAACAAATACAACAACAACCTCCGCATTGAAAAACAACAACAACCTCAACATTGAAAAACACCAACAAATTCAACAACAACCTCAACATTTAAAAACACCAACAAATTCAACAACAACCTCAACATTGAAAACACCAACAAATTCAACAACAACCTCAACATTTAAAAACGCCAACAAATTCAACAACAACCTCAACATTGAAAAACACCAACAACCTCAAAATTGAAAAAACACCAACAAATTCAACAACAACCTCAACATTTAAAAACAACAACAACCTCAACATTGAAAAACACCAACAAATTCAACAACAAACTCAAGATTGAAAAACACCAACAAATTCAACAACCTCAACATTGAAAAACAACAACAACCTCAACATTGAAAAACACCAACAAATTCAACAACAACCTCAACGTTGAAAAACACCAACAAATTCAACAACAACCTCAACATTGAAAAACAACAACAACCACAACATTGAATAACACCAACAAATTCAACAACAACCTCAACATTGAAAAACAACAACAACCTCAACATAGAAAAACACCAACAAATTCAACAACAACCTCAACATTGAAAAACAACAACAAATTCAACATTGAGAAACACCAACAAATTCAACAACAACCTCAACATTGAAAAACAACAACAACCTCAACATTGAAAAACACCAACAAATTCAACAATAACCTCAACATTGAAAAACAACAACAACCTCAACATTGAAAAACACCAACAAATTCAACAACAACCCCAACATTGAAAAACACCAACAAATTCAACAACAACCTCAACATTGAAAAACAACAACAACCTCAACATTGAAAAACACCAACAAATTCAACAACAACCTCAACTTAAAAACAACAACAACCTCAACATTGAAAAACACCAACAAATTCAACAACAACCTCAACATTGAAAAACACCAACAAATTCAACAACAACCTCAGCATTGAAAAACAACAACAACCTCAACATTGAAAAACACCAACAAATTCAACAACAACCTCAACATTGAAAAACAACAACAACCTCAACATTGAAAAGCACCAACAAATTCAACAACAACTTCAACATTGAAAAACACCATCAAATTCAACAACAACCTCGAAATTGAAAAACACCAACAAATTCAACAAAAACCTCAACATTGTAAAACAACAACAGCCTCAACATGGAAAAACACCAACAAATTCAACAACAACCTCAACATTGAAAAACAACAACAACCTCAACATTGAAAAACACCAACAAATTCAACAACAACCTCAACATTGAAAAACAACAGCAATCTCAACATTGAAAAACAGCAACAAATTCAACAACAACCTCAACATTGAAAAACAGCAACAACCTCAACCTTGCAAAACAGCAACAAATTCAACAACAACCTCAACATTGAAAAACACCAACAAATTCAACAACAACCTCAACATTGCAAAACACCAACAACCTGAACATTGAAAAACACCAACAAATTCAACAATAACCTCAACATTGAAAAACAACAACAACCTCAACATTGAAAAACACCAACAAATTCAACAACAACCTCAACATTGAAAAACAACAACAACCTCAACATTGAAAAACACCAACAAATTCAACAACAACCTCAACATTGAAAAACAACAACAACCTCAACATTGAAAAACACCAACAAATTCAACAACAACCTCAACATTGAAAAACACCAACAAATTCAACAACAACCTCAGCATTGAAAAACAACAACAACCTCAACATAGAAAAACACCAACAAATTCAACAACAACCTCAACATTGAAAAACAACAACAACCTCAACATTGAAAAACACCAACAAATTCAACAACAACTTCAACATTGAAAAACACCAACAAATTCAACAACAACCTCGAAATTGAAAAACACCAACAAATTCAACAACAACCTCAACATTGAAAAACAACAACAACCTCAACATTGAAAAACACGAACAAATTCAACAACAACCTCAACATTGAAAAACAACAACAACCTCAACATTGAAAAACACCAACAAATTCAACAACAACCTCAACATTTAAAAACACCAACAAATTCAACAACAACCTTAACATTGAAAAACAACAACAATCTCAACATTGAAAAACAGCAACAAATTCAACAACAACCTCAACATTGAAAAACAGCAACAACCTCAACATTGAAAAACACCAACAAATTCAACAACAACCTCAACATTGAAAAACACCAACAAATTCAACAACAACCTCAACATTGAAAAACACCAACAAATTCAACAACAAACTCAACATTGAAAAACACCAACAAATTCAACAACAACCTCAACATTGAAAAACAACAACAACCTCAACATTGAAAAACACCAACAAATTCAACAACAACCTCAACATTGAAAAGCACCAACAAATTCAACAACAACCTCAACATTGAAAAACAACAACAACCTCAACATTGAAAAACACCAACAAATTCAACAACAACCTCAACATTGAAAAACAACAACAGCCTCAACATTGAAAAACACCAACAAATTCAACAACAACCTCAACATTGAAAAACAACAACAAACTCAACATTGAAAAACACCAACAAATTCAACAACAACCTCAACATTGAAAAACAACAACAACCTCAACATTGAAAAACACCAACAAATTCAACAACAACCTCAACATTTAAAAACACCAACAAATTCAACAACAACCTCAACATTGAAAAACAACAACAACCTAAACATTGAAAAACACCAACAAATTCAACAACAACCTCAACATTGAAAAACAACAACAACCTCAACATTGAAAAACACCAAAAAATTCAACAACAACCTCAACATTGAAACACACCAACAAATTCAACAACAACCTCAGCATTGAAAAACAACAACAACCTCAACATTGAAAAACAACAACAACCTCAACATTGAAAAACACCAACAAATTCAACAACCACCTCAACATTTAAAAACACCAACAAATTCAACAACAACCTCAACATTGAAAACACCAACAAATTCAACAACAACCTCAACATTTAAAAACGCCAACAAATTCAACAACAACCTCAACATTGAAAAACACCAACAACCTCAAAATTGAAAAAACACCAACAAATTCAACAACAACCTCAACATTTAAAAACAACAACAACCTCAACATTGAAAAACACCAACAAATTCAACAAACTCAAGATTGAAAAACACCAACAAATTCAACAACCTCAACATTGAAAAACAACAACAACCTCAACATTGAAAAACACCAACAAATTCAACAACAACCTCAACGTTGAAAAACACCAACAAATTCAACAACAACCTCAACATTGAAAAACAACAACAACCTCAACATTGAAAAACACCAACAAATTCAACAACAACCTCAACATTGAAAAACAACAACAAACTCAACATTGAAAAACACCAACAAATTCAACAACAACCTCAACATTGAAAAACAACAACAACCTCAACATTGAAAAACACCAACAAATTCAACAACAACCTCAACATTTAAAAACACCAACAAATTCAACAACAACCTCAACATTGAAAAACAACAACAATCTCAACATTGAAAAACAGCAACAAATTCAACAACAACCTCAACATTGAAAAACAGCAACAACCTCAACATTGAAAAACACCAACAAATTCAACAACAAGCTCAACATTGAAAAACACCAACAAATTCAACAACAACCTCAACATTGAAAAACACCAACAAATTCAACAACAAACTCAACATTGAAAAACACCAACAAATTCAACAACAACCTCAACATTGAAAAACAACAACAACCTCAACATTGAAAAACACCAACAAATTCAACAACAACCTCAACATTGAAAAGCACCAACAAATTCAACAACAACCTCAACATTGAAAAACAACAACAACCTCAACATTGAAAAACACCAACAAATTCAACAACAACCTCAACATTGAAAAACAACAACAACCTCAACATTGAAAAACACCAACAAATTCAACAACAACCTCAACATTGAAAAACAACAACAAACTCAACATTGAAAAACACCAACAAATTCAACAACAACCTCAACATTGAAAAACAACAACAACCTCAACATTGAAAAACACCAACAAATTCAACAACAACCTCAACATTGAAAAACACCAACAAATTCAACAACAACCTCAACATTGAAAAACAACAACAACCTAAACATTGAAAAACACCAACAAATTCAACAACAACCTCAACATTGAAAAACAACAACAACCTCAACATTGAAAAACACCAACAAATTCAACAACAACCTCAACATTGAAACACACCAACAAATTCAACAACAACCTCAGCATTGAAAAACAACAACAACCTCAACATTGAAAAACAACAACAACCTCAACATTGAAAAACACCAACAAATTCAGCAACAACCTCAACATTTAAAAACACCAATAAATTCAACAACAACCTCAACATTGAAAACACCAACAAATTCAACAACAACCTCAACATTTAAAAACGCCAACAAATTCAACAACAACCTCAACATTGAAAAACACCAACAACCTCAAAATTGAAAAAACACCAACAAATTCAACAACAACCTCAACATTGAAAAACAACAACAACCTGAACATTGAAAAACACCAACAAATTCAACAATAACCTCAACATTGAAAAAGAACAACAACCTCAACATTGAAAAACACCAACAAATTCAACAACAACCTCAACATTGAAAAACACCAACAAATTCAACAACAACCTCAACATTGAAAAACAACAACAACCTCGAAATTGAAAAACACCAACAAATTCAACAACAACCTCAACATTGAAAAACAACAACAACCTCAACATTGAAAAACACGAACAAATTCAACAACAACCTCAACATTGAAAAACAACAACAACCTCAACATTGAAAAGCACCAACAAATTCAACAACAACCTCAACATTGAAAAACAACAACAACCTCAACATTGAAAAACACCAACAAATTCAACAACAACCTCAACATTGAAAAACAACAACAAACTCAACATTGAAAAACACCAACAAATTCAACAACAACCTCAACATTGAAAAACAACAACAACCTCAACATTGAAAAACACCAACAAATTCAACAACAACCTCAACATTGAAAAACACCAACAAATTCAACAACAACCTCAACATTGAAAAACAACAACAACCTAAACATTGAAAAACACCAACAAATTCAACAACAACCTCAACATTGAAAAACAACAACAACCTCAACATTGAAAAACACCAACAAATTCAACAACAACCTCAACATTGAAACACACCAACAAATTCAACAACAACCTCAGCATTGAAAAACAACAACAACCTCAACATTGAAAAACAACAACAACCTCAACATTGAAAAACACCAACAAATTCAACAACAACTTCAACATTGAAAAACACCAACAAATTCAACAACAACCTCGAAATTGAAAAACCCCAACAAATACAACAACAACCTCCGCATTGAAAAACAACAACAACCTCAACATTGAAAAACACCAACAAATTCAACAACAACCTCAACATTTAAAAACACCAACAAATTCAACAACAACCTCAACATTGAAAACACCAACAAATTCAACAACAACCTCAACATTTAAAAACGCCAACAAATTCAACAACAACCTCAACATTGAAAAAACACCAACAAATTCAACAACAACCTCAACATTTAAAAACAACAACAACCTCAACATTGAAAAACACCAACAAATTCAACAACAAACTCAAGATTGAAAAACACCAACAAATTCAACAACCTCAACATTGAAAAACAACAACAACCTCAACATTGAAAAACACCAACAAATTCAACAACAACCTCAACGTTGAAAAACAACAACAAATTCAACAACAACCTCAACATTGAAAAACAACAACAACCACAACATTGAATAACACCAACAAATTCAACAACAACCTCAACATTGAAAAACAACAACAACCTCAACATAGAAAAACACCAACAAATTCAACAACAACCTCAACATTGAAAAACAACAACAAACTCAACATTGAGAAACACCAACAAATTCAACAACAACCTCAACATTGAAAAACAACAACAACCTCAACATTGAAAAACACCAACAAATTCAACAATAACCTCAACATTGAAAAACAACAACAACCTCAACATTGAAAAACACCAACAAATTCAACAACAACCCCAACATTGAAAAACACCAACAAATTCAACAACAACCTCAACATTGAAAAACAACAACAACCTCAACATTGAAAAACACCAACAAATTCAACAACAACCTCAACTTTGAAAAACAACAACAACCTCAACATTGAAAAACACCAACAAATTCAACAACAACCTCAACATTGAAAAACACCAACAAATTCAACAACAACCTCAGCATTGAAAAACAACAACAACCTCAACATTGAAAAACACCAACAAATTCAACAACAACCTCATCATTGAAAAACAACAACAACCTCAACATTGAAAAGCACCAACAAATTCAACAACAACTTCAACATTGAAAAACACCATCAAATTCAACAACAACCTCGAAATTGAAAAACACCAACAAATTCAACAAAAACCTCAACATTGTAAAACAACAACAGCCTCAACATGGAAAAACACCAACAAATTCAACAACAACCTCAACATTGAAAAACAACAACAACCTCAACATTGAAAAACACCAACAAATTCAACAACAACCTCAACATTGAAAAACAACAGCAATCTCAACATTGAAAAACAGCAACAAATTCAACAACAACCTCAACATTGAAAAACAGCAACAACCTCTACCTTGCAAAACACCAACAAATTCAACAACAACCTCAACATTGAAAAACACCAACAAATTCAACAACAACCTCAACATTGCAAAACACCAACAACCTGAACATTGAAAAACACCAACAAATTCAACAATAACCTCAACATTGAAAAACAACAACAACCTCAACATTGAAAAACACCAACAAATTCAACAACAACCTCAACATTGAAAAACAACAACAACCTCAACATTGAAAAACACCAACAAATTCAACAACAACCTCAACATTGAAAAACAACAACAACCTCAACATTGAAAAACACCAACAAATTCAACAACAACCTCAACATTGAAAAACACCAACAAATTCAACAACAACCTCAACATTGAAAAACAACAACAACCTCAACATTGAAAAACACCAACAAATTCAACAACAACCTCAACATTTAAAAACGCCAACAAATTCAACAACAACCTCAACATTGAAAAACACCAACAACCTCAAAATTGAAAAAACACCAACAAATTCAACAACAACCTCAACATTTAAAAACAACAACAACCTCAACAACAAACTCAAGATTGAAAAACACCAACAAATTCAACAACCTCAACATTGAAAAACAACAACAACCTCAACATTGAAAAACACCAACAAATTCAACAACAACCTCAACGTTGAAAAACACCAACAAATTCAACAACAACCTCAACATTGAAAAACAACAACAACCTCAACATTGAATAACACCAACAAATTCAACAACAACCTCAACATTGAAAAACAACAACAACCTCAACATAGAAAAACACCAACAAATTCAACGACAACCTCAACATTGAAAAACAACAACAAACTCAACATTGAGAAACACCAACAAATTCAACAACAACCTCAACATTGAAAAACAACAACAACCTCAACATTGAAAAACACCAACAAATTCAACAATAACCTCAACATTGAAAAACAACAACAACCTCAACATTGAAAAACACCAACAAATTCAACAACAACCCCAACATTGAAAAACACCAACAAATTCAACAACAACCTCAACATTGAAAAACAAGAACAACCTCAACATTGAAAAACACCAACAAATTCAACAACAACCTCAACTTTGAAAAACAACAACAAATTCAACAACAACCTCAACATTGAAAAACACCAACAAATTCAACAACAACCTCAGCATTGAAAAACAACAACAACCTCAACATTGAAAAACACCAACAAATTCAACAACAACCTCAACATTGAAAAACAACAACAACCTCAACAGTGAAAAACACCAACAAATTCAACAACAACTTCAACATTGAAAAACAGCATCAAATTCAACAACAACCTCGAAATTGAAAAACACCAACAAATTCAACAACAACCTCAACATTGTAAAACAACAACAACCTCAACATTGAAAAACACCAACAAATTCAACAACAACCTCAACATTGAAAAACAACAACAACCTCAACATTGAAAAACACCAACAAATTCAACAACAACCTCAACATTGAAAAACAACAGCAATCTCAACATTGAAAAACAGCAACAAATTCAACAACCTCAACATTGAAAAACAGCAACAACCTCAACATTGAACAACACCAACAAATTCAACAACAACCTCGAAATTGAAAAACCCCAACAAATACAACAACAACCTCCGCATTGAAAAACAACAACAACCTCAACATTGAAAAACACCAACAAATTCAACAACAACCTCAACATTTAAAAACACCAACAAATTCAACAACAACCTCAACATTGAAAACACCAACAAATTCAACAACAACCTCAACATTTAAAAACGCCAACAAATTCAACAACAACCTCAACATTGAAAAAACACCAACAAATTCAACAACAACCTCAACATTTAAAAACAACAACAACCTCAACATTGAAAAACACCAACAAATTCAACAACAAACTCAAGATTGAAAAACACCAACAAATTCAACAACCTCAACATTGAAAAACAACAACAACCTCAACATTGAAAAACACCAACAAATTCAACAACAACCTCAACGTTGAAAAACAACAACAAATTCAACAACAACCTCAACATTGAAAAACAACAACAACCACAACATTGAATAACACCAACAAATTCAACAACAACCTCAACATTGAAAAACAACAACAACCTCAACATAGAAAAACACCAACAAATTCAACAACAACCTCAACATTGAAAAACAACAACAAACTCAACATTGAGAAACACCAACAAATTCAACAACAACCTCAACATTGAAAAACAACAACAACCTCAACATTGAAAAACACCAACAAATTCAACAATAACCTCAACATTGAAAAACAACAACAACCTCAACATTGAAAAACACCAACAAATTCAACAACAACCCCAACATTGAAAAACACCAACAAATTCAACAACAACCTCAACATTGAAAAACAACAACAACCTCAACATTGAAAAACACCAACAAATTCAACAACAACCTCAACTTTGAAAAACAACAACAACCTCAACATTGAAAAACACCAACAAATTCAACAACAACCTCAACATTGAAAAACACCAACAAATTCAACAACAACCTCAGCATTGAAAAACAACAACAACCTCAACATTGAAAAACACCAACAAATTCAACAACAACCTCATCATTGAAAAACAACAACAACCTCAACATTGAAAAGCACCAACAAATTCAACAACAACTTCAACATTGAAAAACACCATCAAATTCAACAACAACCTCGAAATTGAAAAACACCAACAAATTCAACAAAAACCTCAACATTGTAAAACAACAACAGCCTCAACATGGAAAAACACCAACAAATTCAACAACAACCTCAACATTGAAAAACAACAACAACCTCAACATTGAAAAACACCAACAAATTCAACAACAACCTCAACATTGAAAAACAACAGCAATCTCAACATTGAAAAACAGCAACAAATTCAACAACAACCTCAACATTGAAAAACAGCAACAACCTCTACCTTGCAAAACACCAACAAATTCAACAACAACCTCAACATTGAAAAACACCAACAAATTCAACAACAACCTCAACATTGCAAAACACCAACAACCTGAACATTGAAAAACACCAACAAATTCAACAATAACCTCAACATTGAAAAACAACAACAACCTCAACATTGAAAAACACCAACAAATTCAACAACAACCTCAACATTGAAAAACAACAACAACCTCAACATTGAAAAACACCAACAAATTCAACAACAACCTCAACATTGAAAAACAACAACAACCTCAACATTGAAAAACACCAACAAATTCAACAACAACCTCAACATTGAAAAACACCAACAAATTCAACAACAACCTCAACATTGAAAAACAACAACAACCTCAACATTGAAAAACACCAACAAATTCAACAACAACCTCAACATTTAAAAACGCCAACAAATTCAACAACAACCTCAACATTGAAAAACACCAACAACCTCAAAATTGAAAAAACACCAACAAATTCAACAACAACCTCAACATTTAAAAACAACAACAACCTCAACAACAAACTCAAGATTGAAAAACACCAACAAATTCAACAACCTCAACATTGAAAAACAACAACAACCTCAACATTGAAAAACACCAACAAATTCAACAACAACCTCAACGTTGAAAAACACCAACAAATTCAACAACAACCTCAACATTGAAAAACAACAACAACCTCAACATTGAATAACACCAACAAATTCAACAACAACCTCAACATTGAAAAACAACAACAACCTCAACATAGAAAAACACCAACAAATTCAACGACAACCTCAACATTGAAAAACAACAACAAACTCAACATTGAGAAACACCAACAAATTCAACAACAACCTCAACATTGAAAAACAACAACAACCTCAACATTGAAAAACACCAACAAATTCAACAATAACCTCAACATTGAAAAACAACAACAACCTCAACATTGAAAAACACCAACAAATTCAACAACAACCCCAACATTGAAAAACACCAACAAATTCAACAACAACCTCAACATTGAAAAACAAGAACAACCTCAACATTGAAAAACACCAACAAATTCAACAACAACCTCAACTTTGAAAAACAACAACAAATTCAACAACAACCTCAACATTGAAAAACACCAACAAATTCAACAACAACCTCAGCATTGAAAAACAACAACAACCTCAACATTGAAAAACACCAACAAATTCAACAACAACCTCAACATTGAAAAACAACAACAACCTCAACAGTGAAAAACACCAACAAATTCAACAACAACTTCAACATTGAAAAACAGCATCAAATTCAACAACAACCTCGAAATTGAAAAACACCAACAAATTCAACAACAACCTCAACATTGTAAAACAACAACAACCTCAACATTGAAAAACACCAACAAATTCAACAACAACCTCAACATTGAAAAACAACAACAACCTCAACATTGAAAAACACCAACAAATTCAACAACAACCTCAACATTGAAAAACAACAGCAATCTCAACATTGAAAAACAGCAACAAATTCAACAACCTCAACATTGAAAAACAGCAACAACCTCAACATTGAACAACACCAACAAATTCAACAACAACCTCAACATTGAAAAACACCAACAAATTCAACAACAACCTCAACATTGAAAAACACCAACAAATTGAACAACAACCTCAACATTGAAAAACAACAACAACCTCAACATAGAAAAACACCAACAAATTCAACAACAACCTCAACATTGAAAAACAACAACAACCTCAACATTGAAAAACACCAACAAATTCAACAACAACCTCAACATTGAAAAACAACAACAACCTCAACATTGAAAAACACCAACAAATTCAACAACAACCTCAACATTGAAAAACACCAACAAATTCAACAACAACCTCAGCATTGAAAAACAACAACAACCTCAACATAGAAAAACACCAACAAATTCAACAACAACCTCAACATTGAAAAACAACAACAACCTCAACATTGAAAAACACCAACAAATTCAACAACAACTTCAACATTGAAAAACACCAACAAATTCAACAACAACCTCGAAATTGAAAAACACCAACAAATTCAACAACAACCTCAACATTGAAAAACACCAACAAATTCAACAACAACCTCAACATTTAAAAACACCAACAAATTCAACAACAACCTCAACATTGAAAAACAACAACAATCTCAACATTGAAAAACAGCAACAAATTCAACAACAACCTCAACATTGAAAAACAGCAACAACCTCAACATTGAAAAACACCAACAAATTCGACAACAACCTCAACATTGAAAAACACCAACAAATTCAACAACAACCTCAACATTGAAAAACACCAACAAATTCAACAACAAACTCAACATTGAAAAACACCAACAAATTCAACAACAACCTCAACATTGAAAAACAACAACAACCTCAACATTGAAAAACACCAACAAATTCAACAACAACCTCAACATTGAAAAGCACCAACAAATTCAACAGCAACCTCAACATTGAAAAACAACAACAACCTCAACATTGAAAAACACCAACAAATTCAACAACAACCTCAACATTGAAAAACAACAACAACTTCAACATTGAAAAACACCAACAAATTCAACAACAACCTCAACATTGAAAAACAACAACAACCTCAACATTGAAAAACACGAACAAATTCAACAAGAACCTCAACATTGAAAAACAACAACAACCTCAACATTGAAAAACACCAACAAATTCAACAACAACCTCAACATTTAAAAACACCAACAAATTCAACAACAACCTCAACATTGAAAAACAACAACAATCTCAACATTGAAAAACAGCAACAAATTCAACAACAACCTCAACATTGAAAAACAGCAACAACCTCAACATTGAAAAACACCAACAAATTCAACAACAACCTCAACATTGAAAAACACCAACAAATTCAACAACAACCTCAACATTGAAAAACACCAACAAATTCAACAACAAACTCAACATTGAAAAACACCAACAAATTCAACAACAACCTCAACATTGAAAAACAACAACAACCTCAACATTGAAAAACACCAACAAATTCAACAACAACCTCAACGTTGAAAAGCACCAACAAATTCAACAACAACCTCAACATTGAAAAACAACAACAACCTCAACATTGAAAAACACCAACAAATTCAACAACAACCTCAACATTGAAAAACAACAACAACCTCAACATTGAAAAACACCAACAAATTCAACAACAACCTCAACATTGAAAAACAACAACAAACTCAACATTGAAAAACACCAACAAATTCAACAACAACCTCAACATTGAAAAACAACAACAACCTCAACATTGAAAAACACCAACAAATTCAACAACAACCTCAACATTGAAAAACACCAACAAATTCAACAACAACCTCAACATTGAAAAACAACAACAACCTAAACATTGAAAAACACCAACAAATTCAACAACAACCTCAACATTGAAAAACAACAACAACCTCAACATTGAAAAACACCAACAAATTCAACAACAACCTCAACATTGAAACACACCAACAAATTCAACAACAACCTCAGCATTGAAAAACAACAACAACCTCAACATTGAAAAACAACAACAACCTCAACATTGAAAAACACCAACAAATTCAACAACAACCTCAACATTTAAAAACACCAACAAATTCAACAACAACCTCAACATTGAAAACACCAACAAATTCAACAACAACCTCAACATTTAAAAACGCCAACAAATTCAACAACAACCTCAACATTGAAAAACACCAACAACCTCAAAATTGAAAAAACACCAACAAATTCAACAACAACCTCAACATTTAAAAACAACAACAACCTCAACATTGAAAAACACCAACAAATTCAACAACAAACTCAAGATTGAAAAACACCAACAAATTCAACAACCTCAACATTGAAAAACAACAACCTCAACATTGAAAAACACCAACAAATTCAACAACAACCTCAACGTTGAAAAACACCAACAAATTCAACAACAACCTCAACATTGAAAAACAACAACAACCTCAACATTGAATAACACCAACAAATTCAGCAACAACCTCAACATTGAAAAACAACAACAACCTCAACATAGAAAAAGACCAACAAATTCAACAACAACCTCAACATTGAAAAACAACAACAAACTCAACATTGAGAAACACCAACAAATTCAACAACAACCTCAACATTGAAAAACAACAACAACCTCAACATTGAAAAACACCAACAAATTCAACAATAACCTCAACATTGAAAAACAACAACAACCTCAACATTGAAAAACACCAACAAATTCAACAACAACCCCAACATTGAAAAACACCAACAAATTCAACAACAACCTCAACATTGAAAAACAAGAACAACCTCAACATTGAAAAACACCAACAAATTCAACAACAACCTCAACTTTGAAAAACAACAACAACCTCAACATTGAAAAACACCAACAAATTCAACAACAACCTCAACATTGAAAAACACCAACAAATTCAACAACAACCTCAGCATTGAAAAACAACAACAACCTCAACATTGAAAAACACCAACAAATTCAACAACAACCTCAACATTGAAAAACAACAACAACCTCAACATTGAAAAACACCAACAAATTCAACAACAACTTCAACATTGAAAAACAGCATCAAATTCAACAACAACCTCGAAATTGAAAAACACCAACAAATTCAACAACAACCTCAACATTGTAAAACAACAACAACCTCAACATTGAAAAACACCAACAAATTCAACAACAACCTCAACATTGAAAAACAACAACAACCTCAACATTGAAAAACACCAACAAATTCAACAACAACCTCAACATTGAAAAACAACAGCAATCTCAACATTGAAAAACAGCAACAAATTCAACAACCTCAACATTGAAAAACAGCAAGAACCTCAACATTGAAAAACACCAACAAATTCAACAACAACCTCAACATTGAAAAACACCAACAAATTCAACAACAACCTGAACATTGAAAAACACCAACAAATTGAACAACAACCTCTACATTGAAAAACAACAACAACCTCAACATTGAATAACACCAACAAATTCAACAACAACCTCAACATTGAAAAACAACAACAACCTCAACATAGAAAAACACCAACAAATTCAACAACAACCTCAACATTGAAAAACAACAACAAACTCAACATTGAGAAACACCAACAAATTCAACAACAACCTCAACATTGAAAAACAACAACAACCTGAACATTGAAAAACACCAACAAATTCAACAATAACCTCAACATTGAAAAACAACAACAACCTCAACATTGAAAAACACCAACAAATTCAACAACAACCTCAACATTGAAAAACACCAACAAATTCAACAACAACCTCAACATTGAAAAACAACAACAACCTCAACATTGAAAAACACCAACAAATTCAACAACAACCTCAACATTGTAAAACAACAACAACCTCAACATTGAAAAACACCAACAAATTCAACAACAACCTCAACATTGAAAAACACCAACAAATTCAACAACAACCTCAGCATTGAAAAACAACAACAACCTCAACATAGAAAAACACCAACAAATTCAACAACAACCTCAACATTGAAAAACAACAACAACCTCAACATTGAAAAACACCAACAAATTCAACAACAACTTCAACATTGAAAAACACCAACAAATTCAACAACAACCTCGAAATTGAAAAACAACAACAACCTCAACATTGAAAAACACGAACAAATTCAACAACAACCTCAACATTGAAAAACAACAACAACCTCAACATTGAAAAACACCAACAAATTCAACAACAACCTCAACATTTAAAAACACCAACAAATTCAACAACAACCTCAACATTGAAAAACAACAACAAACTCAACATTGAAAAACACCAACAAATTCAACAACAACCTCAACATTGAAAAACAACAACAACCTCAACATTGAAAAACACCAACAAATTCAACAACAACCTCAACATTGAAAAGCACCAACAAATTCAACAACAACCTCAACATTGAAAAACAACAACAACCTCAACATTGAAAAACACCAACAAATTCAACAACAACCTCAACATTGAAAAACAACAACAACTTCAACATTGAAAAACACCAACAAATTCAACAACAACCTCAACATTGAAATACACCAACAAATTCAACAACAACCTCAACATTGAAAAACAACAACAACCTAAACATTGAAAAACAACAACAAATTCAACAACAACCTCAACATTGAAAAACAACAACAACCGCAACATTGAAAAACACCAACAAATTCAACAACAACCTCAACATTGAAATACACCAACAAATTCAACAACAACCTCAGCATTGAAAAACAACAACAACCTCAACATTGAAAAACAACAACAACCTCAACATTGAAAAACACCAACAAATTCAACAACAACCTCAACATTTAAAAACACCAACAAATTCAACAACAACCTCAACATTGAAAAACAACAACAAATTCAACAACAACCTCAACATTTAAAAACGCCAACAAATTCAACAACAACCTCAACATTGAAAAACACCAACAACCTCAAAATTGAAAAAACACCAACAAATTCAACAACAACCTCAACATTTAAAAACAACAACAACCTCAACATTGAAAAACACCAACAAATTCAACAACAATATCAAGATTGAAAAACACCAACAAATTCAACAACCTCAACATTGAAAAACAACAACAACCTCAACATTGAAAAACACCAACAAATTCAACAACAACCTCAACGTTGAAAAACACCAACAAATTCAACAACAACCTCAACATTGAAAAACAACAACAACCTCAACATTGAATAACACCAACAAATTCAACAACAACCTCAACATTGAAAAATAACAACAACCTCAACATAGAAAAACACCAACAAATTCAACAACCTCAACATTGAAAAACAACAACAACCTCAACATTGAAAAACACCAACAAATTCAACAACAACCTCAAAGTTGAAAAACACCAACAAATTCAACAACAACCTCAACATTGAAAAACAACAACAACCTCAACATTGAATAACACCAACAAATTCAACAACAACCTCAACATTGAAAAACAACAACAACCTCAACATAGAAAAACACCAACAAATTCAACAACAACCTCTACATTGAAAAACAACAACAAACTCAACATTGAGAAACACCATCAAATTCAACAACAACCTCAACATTGAAAAACACCAACAAATTCAACAACAAACTCAAGATTGAAAAACACCAACAAATTCAACAACAACCTCAACATTGAAAAACAACAGCAATCTCAACATTGAAAAACAGCAACAAATTCAACAACCTCAACATTGAAAAACAGCAACAACCTCAACATTGAACAACACCAACAAATTCAACAACAACCTCAACATTGAAAAACACCAACAAATTCAACAACAACCTCAACATTGAAAAACACCAACAAATTGAACAACAACCTCAACATTGAAAAACAACAACAACCTCAACATAGAAAAACACCAACAAATTCAACAACAACCTCAACATTGAAAAACAACAACAAACTCAACATTGAGAAACACCAACAAATTCAACAACAACCTCAACATTGAAAAACAACAACAACCTGAACATTGAAAAACACCAACAAATTCAACAATAACCTCAACATTGAAAAACAACAACAACCTCAACATTGAAAAACACCAACAAATTCAACAACAACCTCAACATTGAAAAACACCAACAAATTCAACAACAACCTCAACATTGAAAAACAACAACAACCTCAACATTGAAAAACACCAACAAATTCAACAACAACCTCAACATTGAAAAACAACAACAACCTCAACATTGAAAAACACCAACAAATTCAACAACAACCTCAACATTGAAAAACACCAACAAATTCAACAACAACCTCAGCATTGAAAAACAACAACAACCTCAACATAGAAAAACACCAACAAATTCAACAACAACCTCAACATTGAAAAACAACAACAACCTCAACATTGAAAAACACCAACAAATTCAACAACAACTTCAACATTGAAAAACACCAACAAATTCAACAACAACCTCGAAATTGAAAAACACCAACAAATTCAACAACAACCTCAACATTGAAAAACACCAACAAATTCAACAACAACCTCAACATTTAAAAACACCAACAAATTCAACAACAACCTCAACATTGAAAAACAACAACAATCTCAACATTGAAAAACAGCAACAAATTCAACAACAACCTCAACATTGAAAAACAGCAACAACCTCAACATTGAAAAACACCAACAAATTCGACAACAACCTCAACATTGAAAAACACCAACAAATTCAACAACAACCTCAACATTGAAAAACACCAACAAATTCAACAACAAACTCAACATTGAAAAACACCAACAAATTCAACAACAACCTCAACATTGAAAAACAACAACAACCTCAACATTGAAAAACACCAACAAATTCAACAACAACCTCAACATTGAAAAGCACCAACAAATTCAACAGCAACCTCAACATTGAAAAACAACAACAACCTCAACATTGAAAAGCACCAACAAATTCAACAACAACCTCAACATTGAAAAACAACAACAACTTCAACATTGAAAAACACCAACAAATTCAACAACAACCTCAACATTGAAAAACAACAACAACCTCAACATTGAAAAACACGAGCAAATTCAACAAGAACCTCAACATTGAAAAACAACAACAACCTCAACATTGAAAAACACCAACAAATTCAACAACAACCTCAACATTTAAAAACACCAACAAATTCAACAACAACCTCAACATTGAAAAACAACAACAATCTCAACATTGAAAAACAGCAACAAATTCAACAACAACCTCAACATTGAAAAACAGCAACAACCTCAACATTGAAAAACACCAACAAATTCAACAACAACCTCAACATTGAAATACACCAACAAATTCAACAACAACCTCAACATTGAAAAACAACAACAACCTAAACATTGAAAAACAACAACAAATTCAACAACAACCTCAACATTGAAAAACAACAACAACCGCAACATTGAAAAACACCAACAAATTCAACAACAACCTCAACATTGAAATACACCAACAAATTCAACAACAACCTCAGCATTGAAAAACAACAACAACCTCAACATTGAAAAACAACAACAACCTCAACATTGAAAAACACCAACAAATTCAACAACAACCTCAACATTTAAAAACACCAACAAATTCAACAACAACCTCAACATTGAAAAACACCAACAAATTCAACAACAACCTCAACATTTAAAAACAACAACAACCTCAACATTGAAAAACACCAACAAATTCAACAACAATATCAAGATTGAAAAACACCAACAAATTCAACAACCTCAACATTGAAAAACAACAACAACCTCAACATTGAAAAACACCAACAAATTCAACAACAACCTCAACGTTGAAAAACACCAACAAATTCAACAACAACCTCAACATTGAAAAACAACAACAACCTCAACATTGAATAACACCAACAAATTCAACAACAACCTCAACATTGAAAAATAACAACAACCTCAACATAGAAAAACACCAACAAATTCAACAACCTCAACATTGAAAAACAACAACAACCTCAACATTGAAAAACACCAACAAATTCAACAACAACCTCAAAGTTGAAAAACACCAACAAATTCAACAACAACCTCAACATTGAAAAACAACAACAACCTCAACATTGAATAACACCAACAAATTCAACAACAACCTCAACATTGAAAAACAACAACAACCTCAACATAGAAAAACACCAACAAATTCAACAACAACCTCTACATTGAAAAACAACAACAAACTCAACATTGAGAAACACCATCAAATTCAACAACAACCTCAACATTGAAAAACACCAACAAATTCAACAACAAACTCAAGATTGAAAAACACCAACAAATTCAACAACAACCTCAACATTGAAAAACAACAGCAATCTCAACATTGAAAAACAGCAACAAATTCAACAACCTCAACATTGAAAAACAGCAACAACCTCAACATTGAACAACACCAACAAATTCAACAACAACCTCAACATTGAAAAACACCAACAAATTCAACAACAACCTCAACATTGAAAAACACCAACAAATTGAACAACAACCTCAACATTGAAAAACAACAACAACCTCAACATAGAAAAACACCAACAAATTCAACAACAACCTCAACATTGAAAAACAACAACAAACTCAACATTGAGAAACACCAACAAATTCAACAACAACCTCAACATTGAAAAACAACAACAACCTGAACATTGAAAAACACCAACAAATTCAACAATAACCTCAACATTGAAAAACAACAACAACCTCAACATTGAAAAACACCAACAAATTCAACAACAACCTCAACATTGAAAAACACCAACAAATTCAACAACAACCTCAACATTGAAAAACAACAACAACCTCAACATTGAAAAACACCAACAAATTCAACAACAACCTCAACATTGAAAAACAACAACAACCTCAACATTGAAAAACACCAACAAATTCAACAACAACCTCAACATTGAAAAACACCAACAAATTCAACAACAACCTCAGCATTGAAAAACAACAACAACCTCAACATAGAAAAACACCAACAAATTCAACAACAACCTCAACATTGAAAAACAACAACAACCTCAACATTGAAAAACACCAACAAATTCAACAACAACTTCAACATTGAAAAACACCAACAAATTCAACAACAACCTCGAAATTGAAAAACACCAACAAATTCAACAACAACCTCAACATTGAAAAACACCAACAAATTCAACAACAACCTCAACATTTAAAAACACCAACAAATTCAACAACAACCTCAACATTGAAAAACAACAACAATCTCAACATTGAAAAACAGCAACAAATTCAACAACAACCTCAACATTGAAAAACAGCAACAACCTCAACATTGAAAAACACCAACAAATTCGACAACAACCTCAACATTGAAAAACACCAACAAATTCAACAACAACCTCAACATTGAAAAACACCAACAAATTCAACAACAAACTCAACATTGAAAAACACCAACAAATTCAACAACAACCTCAACATTGAAAAACAACAACAACCTCAACATTGAAAAACACCAACAAATTCAACAACAACCTCAACATTGAAAAGCACCAACAAATTCAACAGCAACCTCAACATTGAAAAACAACAACAACCTCAACATTGAAAAGCACCAACAAATTCAACAACAACCTCAACATTGAAAAACAACAACAACTTCAACATTGAAAAACACCAACAAATTCAACAACAACCTCAACATTGAAAAACAACAACAACCTCAACATTGAAAAACACGAGCAAATTCAACAAGAACCTCAACATTGAAAAACAACAACAACCTCAACATTGAAAAACACCAACAAATTCAACAACAACCTCAACATTTAAAAACACCAACAAATTCAACAACAACCTCAACATTGAAAAACAACAACAATCTCAACATTGAAAAACAGCAACAAATTCAACAACAACCTCAACATTGAAAAACAGCAACAACCTCAACATTGAAAAACACCAACAAATTCAACAACAACCTCAACATTGAAAAACACCAACAAATTCAACAACAACCTCAACATTGAAAAACACCAACAAATTCAACAACAAACTCAACATTGAAAAACACCAACAAATTCAACAACAACCTCAACATTGAAAAACAACAACAACCTCAACATTGAAAAACACCAACAAATTCAACAACAACCTCAACGTTGAAAAGCACCAACAAATTCAACAACAACCTCAACATTGAAAAACAACAACAACCTCAACATTGAAAAACACCAACAAATTCAACAACAACCTCAACATTGAAAAACAACAACAACCTCAACATTGAAAAACACCAACAAATTCAACAACAACCTCAACATTGAAAAACAACAACAAACTCAACATTGAAAAACACCAACAAATTCAACAACAACCTCAACATTGAAAAACAACAACAACCTCAACATTGAAAAACACCAACAAATTCAACAACAACCTCAACATTGAAAAACACCAACAAATTCAACAACAACCTCAACATTGAAAAACAACAACAACCTAAACATTGAAAAACACCAACAAATTCAACAACAACCTCAACATTGAAAAACAACAACAACCTCAACATTGAAAAACACCAACAAATTCAACAACAACCTCAACATTGAAACACACCAACAAATTCAACAACAACCTCAGCATTGAAAAACAACAACAACCTCAACATTGAAAAACAACAACAACCTCAACATTGAAAAACACCAACAAATTCAACAACAACCTCAACATTTAAAAACACCAACAAATTCAACAACAACCTCAACATTGAAAACACCAACAAATTCAACAACAACCTCAACATTTAAAAACGCCAACAAATTCAACAACAACCTCAACATTGAAAAACACCAACAACCTCAAAATTGAAAAAACACCAACAAATTCAACAACAACCTCAACATTTAAAAACAACAACAACCTCAACATTGAAAAACACCAACAAATTCAACAACAAACTCAAGATTGAAAAACACCAACAAATTCAACAACCTCAACATTGAAAAACAACAACCTCAACATTGAAAAACACCAACAAATTCAACAACAACCTCAACGTTGAAAAACACCAACAAATTCAACAACAACCTCAACATTGAAAAACAACAACAACCTCAACATTGAATAACACCAACAAATTCAACAACAACCTCAACATTGAAAAACAACAACAACCTCAACATAGAAAAAGACCAACAAATTCAACAACAACCTCAACATTGAAAAACAACAACAAACTCAACATTGAGAAACACCAACAAATTCAACAACAACCTCAACATTGAAAAACAACAACAACCTCAACATTGAAAAACACCAACAAATTCAACAATAACCTCAACATTGAAAAACAACAACAACCTCAACATTGAAAAACACCAACAAATTCAACAACAACCCCAACATTGAAAAACACCAACAAATTCAACAACAACCTCAACATTGAAAAACAAGAACAACCTCAACATTGAAAAACACCAACAAATTCAACAACAACCTCAACTTTGAAAAACAACAACAACCTCAACATTGAAAAACACCAACAAATTCAACAACAACCTCAACATTGAAAAACACCAACAAATTCAACAACAACCTCAGCATTGAAAAACAACAACAACCTCAACATTGAAAAACACCAACAAATTCAACAACAACCTCAACATTGAAAAACAACAACAACCTCAACATTGAAAAACACCAACAAATTCAACAACAACTTCAACATTGAAAAACAGCATCAAATTCAACAACAACCTCGAAATTGAAAAACACCAACAAATTCAACAACAACCTCAACATTGTAAAACAACAACAACCTCAACATTGAAAAACACCAACAAATTCAACAACAACCTCAACATTGAAAAACAACAACAACCTCAACATTGAAAAACACCAACAAATTCAACAACAACCTCAACATTGAAAAACAACAGCAATCTCAACATTGAAAAACAGCAACAAATTCAACAACCTCAACATTGAAAAACAGCAACAACCTCAACATTGAAAAACACCAACAAATTCAACAACAACCTCAACATTGAAAAACACCAACAAATTCAACAACAACCTCAACATTGAAAAACACCAACAAATTGAACAACAACCTCTACATTGAAAAACAACAACAACCTCAACATTGAATAACACCAACAAATTCAACAACAACCTCAACATTGAAAAACAACAACAACCTCAACATAGAAAAACACCAACAAATTCAACAACAACCTCAACATTGAAAAACAACAACAAACTCAACATTGAGAAACACCAACAAATTCAACAACAACCTCAACATTGAAAAACAACAACAACCTGAACATTGAAAAACACCAACAAATTCAACAATAACCTCAACATTGAAAAACAACAACAACCTCAACATTGAAAAACACCAACAAATTCAACAACAACCTCAACATTGAAAAACACCAACAAATTCAACAACAACCTCAACATTGAAAAACAACAACAACCTCAACATTGAAAAACACCAACAAATTCAACAACAACCTCAACATTGAAAAACACCAACAAATTCAACAACAACCTCAGCATTGAAAAACAACAACAACCTCAACATAGAAAAACACCAACAAATTCAACAACAACCTCAACATTGAAAAACAACAACAACCTCAACATTGAAAAACACCAACAAATTCAACAACAACTTCAACATTGAAAAACACCAACAAATTCAACAACAACCTCGAAATTGAAAAACAACAACAACCTCAACATTGAAAAACACGAACAAATTCAACAACAACCTCAACATTGAAAAACAACAACAACCTCAACATTGAAAAACACCAACAAATTCAACAACAACCTCAACATTTAAAAACACCAACAAATTCAACAACAACCTCAACATTGAAAAACAACAACAAACTCAACATTGAAAAACACCAACAAATTCAACAACAACCTCAACATTGAAAAACAACAACAACCTCAACATTGAAAAACACCAACAAATTCAACAACAACCTCAACATTGAAAAGCACCAACAAATTCAACAACAACCTCAACATTGAAAAACAACAACAACCTCAACATTGAAAAACACCAACAAATTCAACAACAACCTCAACATTGAAAAACAACAACAACTTCAACATTGAAAAACACCAACAAATTCAACAACAACCTCAACATTGAAATACACCAACAAATTCAACAACAACCTCAACATTGAAAAACAACAACAACCTAAACATTGAAAAACAACAACAAATTCAACAACAACCTCAACATTGAAAAACAACAACAACCGCAACATTGAAAAACACCAACAAATTCAACAACAACCTCAACATTGAAATACACCAACAAATTCAACAACAACCTCAGCATTGAAAAACAACAACAACCTCAACATTGAAAAACAACAACAACCTCAACATTGAAAAACACCAACAAATTCAACAACAACCTCAACATTTAAAAACACCAACAAATTCAACAACAACCTCAACATTGAAAACACCAACAAATTCAACAACAACCTCAACATTTAAAAACGCCAACAAATTCAACAACAACCTCAACATTGAAAAACACCAACAACCTCAAAATTGAAAAAACACCAACAAATTCAACAACAACCTCAACATTTAAAAACAACAACAACCTCAACATTGAAAAACACCAACAAATTCAACAACAATATCAAGATTGAAAAACACCAACAAATTCAACAACCTCAACATTGAAAAACAACAACAACCTCAACATTGAAAAACACCAACAAATTCAACAACAACCTCAACGTTGAAAAACACCAACAAATTCAACAACAACCTCAACATTGAAAAACAACAACAACCTCAACATTGAATAACACCAACAAATTCAACAACAACCTCAACATTGAAAAATAACAACAACCTCAACATAGAAAAACACCAACAAATTCAACAACCTCAACATTGAAAAACAACAACAACCTCAACATTGAAAAACACCAACAAATTCAACAACAACCTCAAAGTTGAAAAACACCAACAAATTCAACAACAACCTCAACATTGAAAAACAACAACAACCTCAACATTGAATAACACCAACAAATTCAACAACAACCTCAACATTGAAAAACAACAACAACCTCAACATAGAAAAACACCAACAAATTCAACAACAACCTCTACATTGAAAAACAACAACAAACTCAACATTGAGAAACACCATCAAATTCAACAACAACCTCAACATTGAAAAACACCAACAAATTCAACAACAAACTCAAGATTGAAAAACACCAACAAATTCAACAACCTCAACATTGAAAAACAACAACAACCTCAACATTGAAAAACACCAACAAATTCAACAACAACCTCAACGTTGAAAAACACCAACAAATTGAACAACAACCTCAACATTGAAAAACAACAACAACCTCAACATTGAATAACACCAACAAATTCAACAACAACCTCAACATTGAAAAACAACAACAACCTCAACATAGAAAAACACCAACAAATTCAACAACAACCTCAACATTGAAAAACAACAACAAACTCAACATTGAGAAACACCAACAAATTCAACAACAACCTCAACATTGAAAAACAACAACAACCTGAACATTGAAAAACACCAACAAATTCAACAACAACCTCAACATTGAAAAACAACAGCAACCTCAACATTGAAAAACACGAACAAATTCAACTAGAACCTCAACAATGAAAAACAACAACAACCTCAACATTGAAAAACACCAACAAATTCAACAACAACCTCAACATTTAAAAACACCAACAAATTCAACAACAACCTCAACATTGAAAAACAACAACAATCTCAACATTGAAAAACAGCAACAAATTCAACAACAACCTCAACATTGAAAAACAGCAACAACCTCAACATTGAAAAACACCAACAAATTCAACAACAACCTCAACATTGAAAAACACCAACAAATTCAACAACAACCTCAACATTGAAAAACACCAACAAATTCAACAACAAACTCAACATTGAAAAACACCAACAAATTCAACAACAACCTCAACATTGAAAAACAACAACAACCTCAACATTGAAAAACACCAACAAATTCAACAACAACCTCAACGTTGAAAAGCACCAACAAATTCAACAACAACCTCAACATTGAAAAACAACAACAACCTCAACATTGAAAAACACCAACAAATTCAACAGCAACCTCAACATTGAAAAACAACAACAACCTCAACATTGAAAAACACCAACAAATTCAACAACAACCTCAACATTGAAAAACAACAACAAACTCAACATTGAAAAACACCAACAAATTCAACAACAACCTCAACATTGAAAAACAACAACAAATTCAACATCAACCTCAACATTGAAAAACAACAACAACCTAAACATTGAAAAACACCAACAAATTCAACAACAACCTCAACATTGAAAAACAACAACAACCTCAACATTGAAAAACACCAACAAATTCAACAACAACCTCAACATTGAAACACACCAACAAATTCAACAACAACCTCAGCATTGAAAAACAACAACAACCTCAACATTGAAAAACAACAACAACCTCAACATTGAAAAACACCAACAAATTCAACAACAACCTCAACATTTAAAAACACCAACAAATTCAACAACAACCTCAACATTGAAAACACCAACAAATTCAACAACAACCTCAACATTTAAAAACGCCAACAAATTCAACAACAACCTCAACATTGAAAAACACCAACAACCTCAAAATTGAAAAAACACCAACAAATTCAACAACAACCTCAACATTTAAAAACAACAACAACCTCAACATTGAAAAACACCAACAAATTCAACAACAAACTCAAGATTGAAAAACACCAACAAATTCAACAACCTCAACATTGAAAAACAACAACCTCAACATTGAAAAACACCAACAAATTCAACAACAACCTCAACGTTGAAAAACACCAACAAATTCAACAACAACCTCAACATTGAAAAACAACAACAACCTCAACATTGAATAACACCAACAAATTCAACAACAACCTCAACATTGAAAAACAACAACAACCTCAACATAGAAAAAGACCAACAAATTCAACAACAACCTCAACATTGAAAAACAACAACAAACTCAACATTGAGAAACACCAACAAATTCAACAACAACCTCAACATTGAAAAACAACAACAACCTCAACATTGAAAAACACCAACAAATTCAACAATAACCTCAACATTGAAAAACAACAACAACCTCAACATTGAAAAACACCAACAAATTCAACAACAACCCCAACATTGAAAAACACCAACAAATTCAACAACAACCTCAACATTGAAAAACAAGAACAACCTCAACATTGAAAAACACCAACAAATTCAACAACAACCTCAACTTTGAAAAACAACAACAACCTCAACATTGAAAAACACCAACAAATTCAACAACAACCTCAACATTGAAAAACACCAACAAATTCAACAACAACCTCAGCATTGAAAAACAACAACAACCTCAACATTGAAAAACACCAACAAATTCAACAACAACCTCAACATTGAAAAACAACAACAACCTCAACATTGAAAAACACCAACAAATTCAACAACAACCTCAACATTGAAAAACACCAACAAATTCAACAACAACCTCAACATTGAAAAACACCAACAAATTCAACAACAACCTCTACATTGAAAAACAACAACAACCTCAACATTGAATAACACCAACAAATTCAACAACAACCTCAACATTGAAAAACAACAACAACCTCAACATAGAAAAACACCAACAAATTCAACAACAACCTCAACATTGAAAAACAACAACAAACTCAACATTGAGAAACACCAACAAATTCAACAACAACCTCAACATTGAAAAACAACAACAACCTGAACATTGAAAAACACAAACAAATTCAACAATAACCTCAACATTGAAAAACAACAACAACCTCAACATTGAAAAACACCAACAAATTCAACAACAACCTCAACATTGAAAAACACCAACAAATTCAACAACAACCTCAACATTGAAAAACAACAACAACCTCAACATTGAAAAACACCAACAAATTCAACAACAACCTCAACATTGTAAAACAACAACAACCTCAACATTGAAAAACACCAACAAATTCAACAACAACCTCAACATTGAAAAACACCAACAAATTCAACAACAACCTCAGCATTGAAAAACAACAACAACCTCAACATAGAAAAACACCAACAAATTCAACAACAACCTCAACATTGAAAAACAACAACAACCTCAACATTGAAAAACACCAACAAATTCAACAACAACTTCAACATTGAAAAACACCAACAAATTCAACAACAACCTCGAAATTGAAAAACAACAACAACCTCAACATTGAAAAACACGAACAAATTCAACAACAACCTCAACATTGAAAAACAACAACAACCTCAACATTGAAAAACACCAACAAATTCAACAACAACCTCAACATTTAAAAACACCAACAAATTCAACAACAACCTCAACATTGAAAAACAACAACAAACTCAACATTGAAAAACACCAACAAATTCAACAACAACCTCAACATTGAAAAACAACAACAACCTCAACATTGAAAAACACCAACAAATTCAACAACAACCTCAACATTGAAAAGCACCAACAAATTCAACAACAACCTCAACATTGAAAAACAACAACAACCTCAACATTGAAAAACACCAACAAATTCAACAACAACCTCAACATTGAAAAACAACAACAACTTCAACATTGAAAAACACCAACAAATTCAACAACAACCTCAACATTGAAAAACAACAACAAACTCAACATTGAAAAACACCAACAAATTCAACAACAACCTCAACATTGAAAAACAACAACAACCTCAACATTGAAAAACACCAACAATTTCAACAACAACCTCAACATTGAAAAACACCAACAAATTCAACAACAACCTCAACATTGAAAAACAACAACAACCTAAACATTGAAAAACACCAACAAATTCAACAACAACCTCAACATTGAAAAACAACAACAACCTCAACATTGAAAAACACCAACAAATTCAACAACAACCTCAACATTGAAATAGACCAACAAATTCAACAACAACCTCAGCATTGAAAAACAACAACAACCTCAACATTGAAAAACAACAACAACCTCAACATTGAAAAACACCAACAAATTCAACAACAACCTCAACATTTAAAAACACCAACAAATTCAACAACAACCTCAACATTGAAAACACCAACAAATTCAACAACAACCTCAACATTTAAAAACGCCAACAAATTCAACAACAACCTCAACATTGAAAAACACCAACAACCTCAAAATTGAAAAAACACCAACAAATTCAACAACAACCTCAACATTTAAAAACAACAACAACCTCAACATTGAAAAACACCAACAAATTCAACAACTAACTCAAGATTGAAAAACACCAACAAATTCAACAACCTCAACATTGAAAAACAACAACAACCTCAACATTGAAAAACACCAACAAATTCAACAACAACCTCAACGTTGAAAAACACCAACAAATTCAACAACAACCTCAACATTGAAAAACAACAACAACCTCAACATTGAATAACACCAACAAATTCAACAACAACCTCAACATTGAAAAATAACAACAACCTCAACATAGAAAAACACCAACAAATTCAACAACCTCAACATTGAAAAACAACAACAACCTCAACATTGAAAAACACCAACAAATTCAACAACAACCTCAAAGTTGAAAAACACCAACAAATTCAACAACAACCTCAACATTGAAAAACAACAACAACCTCAACATTGAATAACACCAACAAATTCAACAACAACCTCAACATTGAAAAACAACAACAACCTCAACATAGAAAAACACCAACAAATTCAACAACAACCTCTACATTGAAAAACAACAACAAACTCAACATTGAGAAACACCATCAAATTCAACAACAACCTCAACATTGAAAAACACCAACAAATTCAACAACAAACTCAAGATTGAAAAACACCAACAAATTCAACAACCTCAACATTGAAAAACAACAACAACCTCAACATTGAAAAACACCAACAAATTCAACAACAACCTCAACGTTGAAAAACACCAACAAATTGAACAACAACCTCAACATTGAAAAACACCAACAAATTCAACAACCATCTCAACATTGAAAAACAACAACAACCTCAACATTGAAAAACACCAACAAATTCAACAACAACCTCAACATTGAAAAACAACAACAACCTCAACATTGAAAAACACCAACAAATTCAACAACAACCTCAACATTGAAAAACACCAACAAATTCAACAACAACCTCAGCATTGAAAAACAACAACAACCTCAACATTGAAAAACACCAACAAATTCAACAACAACCTCAACATTGAAAAACAACAACAACCTCATCATTGAAAAACACCAACAAATTCAACAACAACTTCAACATTGAAAAACACCAACAAATTCAACAACAACCTCGAAATTGAAAAACACCAACAAATTCAACAAAAACCTCAACATTAAAAAACAACAACAACCTCAACATTGAAAAACACCAACAAATTCAACAACAACCTCAACATTTAAAAACATCAACAAATTCAACAACAGCCTCGACATTGAAAAACAACAACAACCTCAACATTGAAAAACACCAACAAATTCAACAACAACCTCAACATTGAAAAACAGCAACAACCGCAACATTGAAAAACACCAACAAATTCAACAACAACCTCAACATTGAAAAACACCAACAAATTCAACAACAACCTCAACATTGAAAAACACCAACAAATTCAACAACAAACTCAACATTGAAAAACACCAACAAATTCAACAACAGCCTCAACATTGAAAAACAACAACAACCTCAACATTGAAAAACACCAACAAATTCAACAACAACCTCAACATTGAAAAGCACCAACAAATTCAACAACAACCTCAACATTGAAAAACAACAACAACCTCAACATTGAAAAACACCAACAAATTCAGCAACAACCTCAACATTGAAAAACAACAACAAACTCAACATTGAAAAACACCAACAAATTCAACAACAACCTCAACATTGAAAAACAACAACAACCTCAACATTGAAAAACACCAACAAATTCAACAACAACCTCAACATTGAAAAACACCAACAAATTCAACAACAACCTCAACATTGAAAAACAACAACAACCGAAACATTGAAAAACACCAACAAATTCAACAACAACCTCAACATTGAAAAACAACAACAACCTCAACATTGACAAACACCAACAAATTCAACAACAACCTCAACATTGAAACACACCAACAAATTCAACAACAACCTCAGCATTGAAAAACAACAACAACCTCAACATTGAAAAACAACAACAACCTCAACATTGAAAAACACCAACAAATTCAACAACAACTTCATTAGTGAAAAACACCAACAAATTCAACAACAACCTCGAAATTGAAAAACCCCAACAAATACAACAACAACCTCAGCATTGAAAAACAACAACAACCTCAACATTGAAAAACACCAACAAATTCAACAACAACCTCAACATTGAAAAACAACAACAACCTCAACATTGCAAAACACCAGCAAATTCAACAACAACCTCAACATTTAAAAACACCAACAAATTCAACAACAACCTCAACATTGAAAACACCAACAAATTCAACAACAACCTCAACATTTAAAAACGCCAACAAATTCAACAACAACCTCAACATTGAAAAACACCAACAACCTCAAAATTGAAAAAACACCAACAAATTCAACAACAACCTCAACATTTAAAAACAACAACAACCTCAACATTGAAAAACACCAACAAATTCAACAACAACCTCAACATTGAAAAACACCAACAAATTCAACAACAACCTGAACATTGAAAAACACCAACAAACTCAACAACAACCTCAACATTGAAAAACAACAACAACCTCAACATTGAAAAACACCAACAAATTCAACAACAACCTCAACATTGAAAAACACCAACAAATTCAACAACAAACTCAAGATTGAAAAACACCAACAAATTCAACAACCTCAACATTGAAAAACAACAACAACCTCAACATTGAAAAACACCAACAGATTCAACAACAACCTCAACATTGAAAAACACCAACAAATTCAACAACAACCTCAACATTGAAAAACAACAACAACCTCAACATTGAATAACACCAACAAATTCAACAACAACCTCAACATTAAAAAACAACAACAACCTCAACATAGAAAAACACCAACAAATTCAACAACAACCTCAACATTGAAAAACTACAACAAACTCAACATTGAAAAACACCAACAAATTCAACAACATCCTCAACATTGAAAAACAACAACAACCTCAACATTGAAAAACACCAACAAATTCAACAATAACCTCAACATTGAAAAACAACAACAACCTCAACTTTGAAAAACGCCAAGAAATTCAACAACCTCAACATTGAAAAACACCAACAAATTCAACAACAACCTCAACATTGAAAAACAACAACAACCTCAACATTGAAAAACACCAACAAATTCAACAACAACCTCAAAATTGAAAAACAACAACAACCTCAACATTGAAAAACACCAACAAATTCAACAACAACCTCAACATTGAAAAACACCAACAAATTCCACAACAACCTCAGCATTGAAAAACAACAACAACCTCAACATTGAAAAACACCAACAAATTCAACAACAACATCAACATTGAAAAACAACAACAAATTCAACAACAACTTCAACATTGAAAAACACCAACAAATTCAACAACAACCTCGAAATTGAAAAACACCAACAAATTCAACAACAACCTCAACATTGAAAAACAACAACAACCTCAACATTGAAAAACACCAACAAATTCAACAACAACCTCAACATTGAAAAACAACAACAACCTCAACATTGAAAAACACCAACAAATTCAACAACAACCTCAACATTTAAAAACACCATCAAATTCAACAATTCCTCAACATTGAAAAACAACAACAATCTCAACATTAAAAAACACCAACAAATTCAACAACAACCTCAACATTGAAAAACAGCAACAACATCAACATTGAAAACCACCAACAAATTCAACAACAACCTCAACATTGAAAAACACCAACAAATTCAACAACAACCTCAACATTGAAAAACGCCAACATATTCAACAACAAACTCAACATTGAAAAACACCAACAAATTCAGGAATAATTTCAACATTGAGAAACACCAACAAATTCAACAACAACCTCAACATTGAAAAACAACAACAACCTCAACATTGAAAAACACCAACAAATTCAACAACAACCTCAATATTGAAAAACAACAACAATCTCACATTGAAAAACACCAACCAATTCAACAACAACCTCAACATTGAAAAACAGCAACAACCTCAACATTGAAAAAGACCAACAAGTTCAACAACAACCTCAACATTGAAAAACACCAACAAATTCAACAACAACCTCAACATTGAAAAACAACAACAACCTAAACATTGAAAAACACCAACAAATTCAACAACAACCTGAACATTGAAAAACAACAACAACCTCAACATTGAAACACACCAACAAATTCAACAACAACCTCAACATTGAAACACACCAACAAATTCAACAACAACCTCAGCATTGAAAAACAACAACAACCTCAACATTGAAAAACAACAACAACCTCAACATTGAAAAACAACAACAACCTCAACATTGAATAACACCAACAAATTCAACAACAACCTCAACATTGAAAAACAACAACAATCTCAACATAGAAAAACACCAACATATTCAACAACAACCTCAACATTGAAAAACAACAACAAACTCATCATTGAGAAACACCAACAAATTCAACAACAACCTCAACATTGAAAAACAACAACAACCTCAACATTGAAAAACACCAACAAATTCAACAATACCCTCAACATTGAAAAACAACAACAACCTCAACATTGAAAAACACCAACAAATTCAACAACAACCTCAACATTGAAAAACACCAACAAATTCAACAACAACCTCAACATTGAAAAACAACAACAACCTCAACATTGAAAAACACCAACAAATTCAACAACAACCTCAACATTGAAAAGCAACAACAACCTCAACATTGAAAAACACCAACAAATTCAACAACAACCTCAGCATTGAAAAACAACAACAACCTCAACATTGAAAAACACCAACAAATTCAACAACAACCTCAAATTTAAAATACAACAACAACCTCAACATTGAAAAACACCAACAAATTCAACAACAACTTCAACATTGAAAAACACCAACAAATTCAACAACAACCTCGAAATTGAAAAACACCAATAAATTCAACAACAACCTCAACATTGAAAAACAACAACAACCTCAACATTGAAAAACACCAACAAATTCAACAACAACCTCAACATTGAAAAACAGCAACAACCTCAACATTGAAAAACACCAACAAATTCAACAACAACCTCAACATTGAAAAACACCAACAAATTCAACAACAACCTCAACATTTAAAAACACCAACAAATTCAACAACAGCCTCAACATTGAAAAACAACAACAATCTCAACATTGAAAAACAGCAACAAATTCAACAACAACCTCAACATTGAAAAACAGCAACAACCTCAACATTGAAAAACACCCACAAATTCAACAACAACCTCAACATTGAAAAACACCAACAAATTCAACAACAACCTCAGCATTGAAAAACAACAACAACCTCAACATTGAAAAACACCAACAAATTCAACAACAACCTCAAAATTTAAAAACACCAACAAATTCAACAACAACCTCAACATTGAAAAACAACAACAATCTCAACATTGAAAAACAGCAACAAATTCATCAACAACCTCAACATTGAAAAACAGCAACAACCTCAACATTGAAAAACACCAACAAATTCAACAACAACCTCAACATTGAAAAACACCAACAAATTCAACAACAACCTCAACATTGAAAAACAACAACAACCTCATCATTGAAAAACACCAACAAATTCAACAACAACTTCAACATTGAAAAACACCAACAAATTCAACAACAACCTCGAAATTGAAAAACACCAACAAATTCAACAAAAACCTCAACATTAAAAAACAACAACCTCAACATTGAAAAACAACAACAAATTCAACAACAACCTCAACATTGAAAAACAACAACAACTTCAACATTGAAAAACACCAACAAATTCAACAACAACCTCAACATTTAAAAACACCAACAAATTCAACAACAGCCTCAACATTGAAAAACAACAACAATCTCAACATTGAAAAACAGCAACAAATTCAACAACAACCTCAACATTGAAAAACAGCAACAACCTCAACATTGAAAAACACCAACAAATTCAACAACAACCTCAACATTGAAAAACACCAACAAATTCAACAACAACCTCAACATTGAAAAACACCAACAAATTCAACAACAAACTCAACATTGAAAAACACCAACAAATTCAACAACAGCCTCAACATTGAAAAACAACAACAACCTCAACATTGAAAAACACCAACAAATTCAACAACAACCTCAACATTGAAAAGCACCAACAAATTCAACAACAACCTCAACATTGAAAAACAACAACAACCTCAACATTGAAAAAAACCAACAAATTCAGCAACAACCTCAACATTGAAAAACAACAACAAACTCAACATTGAAAAACACCAACAAATTCAACAACAACCTCAACATTGAAAAACAACAACAACCTCAACATTGAAAAACACCAACAAATTCAACAACAACCTCAACATTGAAAAACACCAACAAATTCAACAACAACCTCAACATTGAAAAACAACAACAACCGAAACATTGAAAAACACCAACAAATTCAACAACAACCTCAACATTGAAAAACAACAACAACCTCAACATTGACAAACACCAACAAATTCAACAACAACCTCAACATTGAAACACACCAACAAATTCAACAACAACCTCAGCATTGAAAAACAACAACAACCTCAACATTGAAAAACAACAACAACCTCAACATTGAAAAACACCAACAAATTCAACAACAACTTGATTAGTGAAAAACACCAACAAATTCAACAACAACCTCGAAATTGAAAAACCCCAACAAATACAACAACAACCTCAGCATTGAAAAACAACAACAACCTCAACATTGAAAAACACCAACAAATTCAACAACAACCTCAACATTGAAAAACAACAACAACCTCAACATTGCAAAACACCAGCAAATTCAACAACAACCTCAACATTTAAAAACACCAACAAATTCAACAACAACCTCAACATTGAAAACACCAACAAATTCAACAACAACCTCAACATTTAAAAACGCCAACAAATTCAACAACAACCTCAACATTGAAAAACACCAACAACCTCAAAATTGAAAAAACACCAACAAATTCAACAACAACCTCAACATTTAAAAACAACAACAACCTCAACATTGAAAAACACCAACAAATTCAACAACAACCTCAACATTGAAAAACACCAACAAATTCAACAACAACCTGAACATTGAAAAACACCAACAAACTCAACAACAACCTCAACATTGAAAAACAACAACAACCTCAACATTGAAAAACACCAACAAATTCAACAACAACCTCAACATTGAAAAACACCAACAAATTCAACAACAAACTCAAGATTGAAAAACACCAACAAATTCAACAACCTCAACATTGAAAAACAACAACAACCTCAACATTGAAAAACACCAACAGATTCAACAACAACCTCAACATTGAAAAACACCAACAAATTCAACAACAACCTCAACATTGAAAAACAACAACAACCTCAACATTGAATAACACCAACAAATTCAACAACAACCTCAACATTAAAAAACAACAACCTCAACATAGAAAAACACCAACAAATTCAACAACAACCTCAACATTGAAAAACAACAACAAACTCAACATTGAAAAACACCAACAAATTCAACAACAACCTCAACATTGAAAAACAACAACAACCTCAACATTGAAAAACACCAACAAATTCAACAATAACCTCAACATTGAAAAACAACAACAACCTCAACTTTGAAAAACGCCAAGAAATTCAACAACCTCAACATTGAAAAACACCAACAAATTCCACAACAACCTCAGCATTGAAAAACAACAACAACCTCAACATTGAAAAACACCAACAAATTCAACAACAACCTCAACATTGAAAAACAACAACAAATTCAACAACAACTTCAACATTGAAAAACACCAACAAATTCAACAACAACCTCGAAATTGAAAAACACCAACAAATTCAACAACAACCTCAACATTGAAAAACAACAACAACCTCAACATTGAAAAACACCAACAAATTCAACAACAACCTCAACATTGAAAAACAACAACAACCTCAACATTGAAAAACACCAACAAATTCAACAACAACCTCAACATTTAAAAACACCATCAAATTCAACAATTCCTCAACATTGAAAAACAACAACAATCTCAACATTAAAAAACACCAACAAATTCAACAACAACCTCAACATTGAAAAACAGCAACAACATCAACATTGAAAACCACCAACAAATTCAACAACAACCTCAACATTGAAAAACACCAACAAATTCAACAACAACCTCAACATTGAAAAACACCAACAAATTCAGGAATAATTTCAACATTGAGAAACACCAACAAATTCAACAACAACCTCAACATTGAAAAACAACAACAACCTCAACATTGAAAAACACCAACAAATTCAACAACAACCTCAACATTGTAAAACAACAACAACCTCAACATTGAAAAACACCAACAAATTCAACAACAACCTCAATATTGAAAAACAACAACAATCTCACATTGAAAAACACCAACCAATTCAACAACAACCTCAACATTGAAAAACAGCAACAACCTCAACATTGAAAAAGACCAACAAGTTCAACAACAACCTCAACATTGAAAAACACCAACAAATTCAACAACAACCTCAACATTGAAAAACAACAACAACCTAAACATTGAAAAACACCAACAAATTCAACAACAACCTGAACATTGAAAAACAACAACAACCTCAACATTGAAACACACCAACAAATTCAACAACAACCTCAACATTGAAACACACCAACAAATTCAACAACAACCTCAGCATTGAAAAACAACAACAACCTCAACATTGAAAAACAACAACAACCTCAACATTGAAAAACAACAACAACCTCAACATTGAATAACACCAACAAATTCAACAACAACCTCAACATTGAAAAACAACAACAATCTCAACATAGAAAAACACCAACAAATTCAACAACAACCTCAACATTGAAAAACAACAACAAACTCATCATTGAGAAACACCAACAAATTCAACAACAACCTCAACATTGAAAAACAACAACAACCTCAACATTGAAAAACACCAACAAATTCAACAATACCCTCAACATTGAAAAACAACAACAACCTCAACATTGAAAAACACCAACAAATTCAACAACAACCTCAACATTGAAAAACACCAACAAATTCAACAACAACCTCAACATTGAAAAACAACAACAACCTCAACATTGAAAAACACCAACAAATTCAACAACAACCTCAGCATTGAAAAACAACAACAACCTCAACATTGAAAAACACCAACAAATTCAACAACAACCTCAAATTTAAAATACAACAACAACCTCAACATTGAAAAACACCAACAAATTCAACAACAACTTCAACATTGAAAAACACCAACAAATTCAACAACAACCTCAAAATTTAAAAACACCAACAAATTCAACAACAACCTCAACATTGAAAAACAACAACAATCTCAACATTGAAAAACAGCAACAAATTCATCAACAACCTCAACATTGAAAAACAGCAACAACCTCAACATTGAAAAACACCAACAAATTCAACAACAACCTCAACATTGAAAAACACCAACAAATTCAACAACAACCTCAACATTGAAAAACAACAACAACCTCATCATTGAAAAACACCAACAAATTCAACAACAACTTCAACATTGAAAAACACCAACAAATTCAACAACAACCTCGAAATTGAAAAACACCAACAAATTCAACAAAAACCTCAACATTAAAAAACAACAACAACCTCAACATTGAAAAACACCAACAAATTCAACAACAACCTCAACATTGAAAAACAACAACAACTTCAACATTGAAAAACACCAACAAATTCAACAACAACCTCAACATTTAAAAACACCAACAAATTCAACAACAGCCTCAACATTGAAAAACAACAACAATCTCAACATTGAAAAACAGCAACAAATTCAACAACAACCTCAACATTGAAAAACAGCAACAACCTCAACATTGAAAAACACCAACAAATTCAACAACAACCTCAACATTGAAAAACACCAACAAATTCAACAACAACCTCAACATTGAAAAACACCAACAAATTCAACAACAAACTCAACATTGAAAAACACCAACAAATTCAACAACAGCCTCAACATTGAAAAACAACAACAACCTCAACATTGAAAAACACCAACAAATTCAACAACAACCTCAACATTGAAAAGCACCAACAAATTCAACAACAACCTCAACATTGAAAAACAACAACAACCTCAACATTGAAAAAAACCAACAAATTCAGCAACAACCTCAACATTGAAAAACAACAACAAACTCAACATTGAAAAACACCAACAAATTCAACAACAACCTCAACATTGAAAAACACCAACAAATTCAACAACAACCTCAACATTGAAAAACAACAACAACCGAAACATTGAAAAACACCAACAAATTCAACAACAACCTCAACATTGAAAAACAACAACAACCTCAACATTGACAAACACCAACAAATTCAACAACAACCTCAACATTGAAACACACCAACAAATTCAACAACAACCTCAGCATTGAAAAACAACAACAACCTCAACATTGAAAAACAACAACAACCTCAACATTGAAAAACACCAACAAATTCAACAACAACTTGATTAGTGAAAAACACCAACAAATTCAACAACAACCTCGAAATTGAAAAACCCCAACAAATACAACAACAACCTCAGCATTGAAAAACAACAACAACCTCAACATTGAAAAACACCAACAAATTCAACAACAACCTCAACATTGAAAAACAACAACAACCTCAACATTGCAAAACACCAGCAAATTCAACAACAACCTCAACATTTAAAAACACCAACAAATTCAACAACAACCTCAACATTGAAAACACCAACAAATTCAACAACAACCTCAACATTTAAAAACGCCAACAAATTCAACAACAACCTCAACATTGAAAAACACCAACAACCTCAAAATTGAAAAAACACCAACAAATTCAACAACAACCTCAACATTTAAAAACAACAACAACCTCAACATTGAAAAACACCAACAAATTCAACAACAACCTCAACATTGAAAAACACCAACAAATTCAACAACAACCTGAACATTGAAAAACACCAACAAACTCAACAACAACCTCAACATTGAAAAACAACAACAACCTCAACATTGAAAAACACCAACAAATTCAACAACAACCTCAACATTGAAAAACACCAACAAATTCAACAACAAACTCAAGATTGAAAAACACCAACAAATTCAACAACCTCAACATTGAAAAACAACAACAACCTCAACATTGAAAAACACCAACAGATTCAACAACAACCTCAACATTGAAAAACACCAACAAATTCAACAACAACCTCAACATTGAAAAACAACAACAACCTCAACATTGAATAACACCAACAAATTCAACAACAACCTCAACATTAAAAAACAACAACCTCAACATAGAAAAACACCAACAAATTCAACAACAACCTCAACATTGAAAAACAACAACAAACTCAACATTGAAAAACACCAACAAATTCAACAACAACCTCAACATTGAAAAACAACAACAACCTCAACATTGAAAAACACCAACAAATTCAACAATAACCTCAACATTGAAAAACAACAACAACCTCAACTTTGAAAAACGCCAAGAAATTCAACAACCTCAACATTGAAAAACACCAACAAATTCCACAACAACCTCAGCATTGAAAAACAACAACAACCTCAACATTGAAAAACACCAACAAATTCAACAACAACCTCAACATTGAAAAGCAACAACAAATTCAACAACAACTTCAACATTGAAAAACACCAACAAATTCAACAACAACCTCGAAATTGAAAAACACCAACAAATTCAACAACAACCTCAACATTGAAAAACAACAACAACCTCAACATTGAAAAACACCAACAAATTCAACAACAACCTCAACATTGAAAAACAACAACAACCTCAACATTGAAAAACACCAACAAATTCAACAACAACCTCAACATTTAAAAACACCATCAAATTCAACAATTCCTCAACATTGAAAAACAACAACAATCTCAACATTAAAAAACACCAACAAATTCAACAACAACCTCAACATTGAAAAACAGCAACAACATCAACATTGAAAACCACCAACAAATTCAACAACAACCTCAACATTGAAAAACACCAACAAATTCAACAACAACCTCAACATTGAAAAACGCCAACATATTCAACAACAAACTCAACATTGAAAAACACCAACAAATTCAGGAATAATTTCAACATTGAGAAACACCAACAAATTCAACAACAACCTCAACATTGAAAAACAACAACAACCTCAACATTGAAAAACACCAACAAATTCAACAACAACCTCAACATTGTAAAACAACAACAACCTCAACATTGAAAAACACCAACAAATTCAACAACAACCTCAATATTGAAAAACAACAACAATCTCACATTGAAAAACACCAACCAATTCAACAACAACCTCAACATTGAAAAACAGCAACAACCTCAACATTGAAAAAGACCAACAAGTTCAACAACAACCTCAACATTGAAAAACACCAACAAATTCAACAACAACCTCAACATTGAAAAACAACAACAACCTAAACATTGAAAAACACCAACAAATTCAACAACAACCTGAACATTGAAAAACAACAACAACCTCAACATTGAAACACACCAACAAATTCAACAACAACCTCAACATTGAAACACACCAACAAATTCAACAACAACCTCAGCATTGAAAAACAACAACAACCTCAACATTGAAAAACAACAACAACCTCAACATTGAAAAACAACAACAACCTCAACATTGAATAACACCAACAAATTCAACAACAACCTCAACATTGAAAAACAACAACAATCTCAACATAGAAAAACACCAACAAATTCAACAACAACCTCAACATTGAAAAACAACAACAAACTCATCATTGAGAAACACCAACAAATTCAACAACAACCTCAACATTGAAAAACAACAACAACCTCAACATTGAAAAACACCAACAAATTCAACAATACCCTCAACATTGAAAAACAACAACAACCTCAACATTGAAAAACACCAACAAATTCAACAACAACCTCAACATTGAAAAACACCAACAAATTCAACAACAACCTCAACATTGAAAAACAACAACAACCTCAACATTGAAAAACACCAACAAATTCAACAACAACCTCAACATTGAAAAGCAACAACAACCTCAACATTGAAAAACACCAACAAATTCAACAACAACCTCAGCATTGAAAAACAACAACAACCTCAACATTGAAAAACACCAACAAATTCAACAACAACCTCAAATTTAAAATACAACAACAACCTCAACATTGAAAAACACCAACAAATTCAACAACAACTTCAACATTGAAAAACACCAACAAATTCAACAACAACCTCGAAATTGAAAAACACCAATAAATTCAACAACAACCTCAACATTGAAAAACAACAACAACCTCAACATTGAAAAACACCAACAAATTCAACAACAACCTCAACATTGAAAAACAGCAACAACCTCAACATTGAAAAACACCAACAAATTCAACAACAACCTCAACATTGAAAAACACCAACAAATTCAACAACAACCTCAACATTTAAAAACACCAACAAATTCAACAACAGCCTCAACATTGAAAAACAACAACAATCTCAACATTGAAAAACAGCAACAAATTCAACAACAACCTCAACATTGAAAAACAGCAACAACCTCAACATTGAAAAACACCCACAAATTCAACAACAACCTCAACATTGAAAAACACCAACAAATTCAACAACAACCTCAGCATTGAAAAACAACAACAACCTCAACATTGAAAAACACCAACAAATTCAACAACAACCTCAAATTTAAAATACAACAACAACCTCAACATTGAAAAACACCAACAAATTCAACAACAACTTCAACATTGAAAAACACCAACAAATTCAACAACAACCTCAAAATTTAAAAACACCAACAAATTCAACAACAACCTCAACATTGAAAAACAACAACAATCTCAACATTGAAAAACAGCAACAAATTCATCAACAACCTCAACATTGAAAAACAGCAACAACCTCAACATTGAAAAACACCAACAAATTCAACAACAACCTCAACATTGAAAAACACCAACAAATTCAACAACAACCTCAACATTTAAAAACACCAACAAATTCAACAACAGCCTCAACATTGAAAAACAACAACAAACTCAACATTGAAAAACAGCAACAAATTCAACAACAACCTCAACATTGAAAAACAGCAACAACCTCAACATTGAAAAACACCCACAAATTCAACAACAACCTCAACATTGAAAAACACCAACAAATTCAACAACAACCTCAACATTGAAAAACACCAACAAATTCAACAACAACCTCAACATTGAAAAACACCAACAAATTCAACAACAACCTCAACATTGAAAAACAACAACAAACTCAACATTGAAAAACACCAACAAATTCAACAACAACCTCAACATTGAAAAGCACCAACAAATTCAACAACAACCTCAACATTGAAAAACAACAACAACCTCAACATTGAAAAACACCAACAAATTCAACAACAACCTCAACATTGAAAAACAACAACAACCTCAACATTGAAAAACACCAACAAATTCAACAACAACCTCAACATTGAAAAACACCAACAAATTCAACAACAACCTCAACATTGAAAAACAACAACAACCTAAACATTGAAAAACACCAACAAATTCAACAACAACCTCAACATTGAAAAACAACAACAACCTCAACATTGAAAAACACCAACAAATTCAACAACAACCTCAACATTGAAACACACCAACAAATTCAACAACAACCTCAGCATTGAAAAACATCAACAACCTCAACATTGAAAAACAACAACAACCTCAAGATTGAAAAACACCAACAAATTCAACAACAACCTCAACATTGAAAAACACCAACAAATTCAACAACAACCTCGAAATTGAGAAACCCCAACAAATACAACAACAACCTCAGCATTGAAAAACAACAACAACCTCAACATTGAAAAACACCAACAAATTCAACAACAACCTCAACATTGAAAAACAACAACAACCTCAACATTGCAAAACACCAGCAAATTCAACAACAACCTCAACATTTAAAAACACCAACAAATTCAACAACAACCTCAACATTTAAAAACGCCAACAAATTCAACAACAACCTCAACATTGAAAAACACCAACAACCTCAAAATTGAAAAAACACCAACAAATTCAACAACAACCTCAACATTTAAAAACAACAACAACCTCAACATTGAAAAACACCAACAAATTCTACAACAACCTCAACATTGAAAAACACCAACAAATTCAACAACAACCTCAACATTGAAAAACACCAACAAACTCAACAACAACCTCAACATTGAAAAACAACAACAACCTCAACATTGAAAAACACCAACAAATTCAACAACAACCTCAACATTGAAAAACACCAACAAATTCAACAACAAACTCTAGATTGAAAAACACCAACAAATTCAACAACCTCAACATTGAAAAACAACAACAACCTCAACATTGAAAAACACCAACAAATTCAACAACAACCTCAACATTGAAAAACACCAACAAATTCAACAACAACCTCGACATTGAAAAACAACAACAACCTCAACATTGAATAACACCAACAAATTCAACAACAACCTCAACATTGAAAAACAACAACAACCTCAACATAGAAAAACACCAACAAATTCAACAACAACCTCAACATTGAAAAACAACAACAAACTCAACATTGAAAAACACCAACAAATTCAACAACAACCTCAAGATTGAAAAACAACAACAACCTCAACATTGAAAAACACCAACAAATTCAACAATAACCTCAACATTGAAAAACAACAACAACCTCAACATTGAAAAACACCAACAAATTCAACAACCTCAACATTGAAATACACCAACAAATTCAACAACAACCTCAACATTGAAAAACAACAACAACCTCAACATTGAAAAACACCAACAACCTCAGCATTGAAAAACAACAACAACCTCAACATTGAAAAACACCAACAAATTCAACAACAACCTCAACATTGAAAAACAACAACAAATTCAACAACAACTTCAACATTGAAAAACAACAACAAATTCAACAACAACCTCGAAATTGAAAAACACCAACAAATTCAACAACAACCTCAACATTGAAAAACAACAACAACCTCAACATTGAAAAACACCAACAAATACAACAACAACCTCAACATTGAAAAACAACAACAACCTCAACATTGAAAAACACCAACAAATTCAACAACAACCTCAACATTTAAAAACACCAACAAATTCAACAACAACCTCAACATTGAAAAACAACAACAATCTCAACATTGAAAAACAGCAACAAATTCAACAACAACCTCAACATTGAAAAACAGCAACAACCTCAACATTGAAAAACACCAACAAATTCAACAACAACCTCAACATTGAAAAACACCAACAAATTCAACAACAACCTCAACATTGAAAAACACCAACAAATTCAACAACAAACTCAACATTGAAAAACACCAACAAATTCAACAACAACCTCAACATTGAAAAACAACAACAACCTCAACATTGAAAAACACCAACAAATTCAACAACAACCTCAACATTGAAAAGCACCAACAAATTCAACAACAACCTCAACATTGAAAAACAACAACAACCTCAACATTGAAAAACACCAACAAATTCAACAACAACCTCAACATTGAAAAACAACAACAACCTCAACATTGAAAAACACCAACAAATTCAACAACAACCTCAACATTGAAAAACAACAACAAACTCAACATTGAAAAACACCAACAAATTCAACAACAACCTCAACATTGAAAAACAACAACAACCTCAACATTGAAAAACACCAACAAATTCAACAACAACCTCAACATTGAAAAACACCAACAAATTCAACAACAACTCGAAATTGAAAAACAACAACAAATACAACAACAACCTCAGCATTGAAAAACAACAACAACCTCAACATTGAAAAACACCAACAAATTCAACAACAACCTCAACATTGAAAAACAACAACAACCTCAACATTGCAAAACACCAGCAAATTCAACAACAACCTCAACATTTAAAAACACCAACAAATTCAACAACAACCTCAACATTTAAAAACGCCAACAAATTCAACAACAACCTCAACATTGAAAAACACCAACAACTTCAAAATTGAAAAAACACCAACAAATTCAACAACAACCTCAACATTTAAAAACAACAACAACCTCAACATTGAAAAACACCAACAAATTCTACAACAACCTCAACATTGAAAAACACCAACAAATTCAACAACAACCTCAACATTGAAAAACACCAACAAACTCACCAACAACCTCAACATTGAAAAACAACAACAACCTCAACATTGAAAAACACCAACAAATTCCACAACAACCTCAGCATTGAAAAACAACAACAACCTCAACATTGTAAAACACCAACAAATTCAACAACAACCTCAACATTGAAAAACAACAACAAATTCAACAACAACTTCAACATTGAAAAACAACAACAAATTCAACAACAACCTCGAAATTGAAAAACACCAACAAATTCAACAACAACCTCAACATTGAAAAACAACAACAACCTCAACATTGAAAAACACCAACAAATACAACAACAACCTCAACATTGAAAAACAACAACAACCTCAACATTGAAAAACACCAACAAATTCAACAACAACCTGAACATTGAAAAACAGCAACAACCTCAACATTGAAAAACACCAACAAATTCAACAAGAACCTCAACATTGAAAAACACCAACAAATTCAACAACAACCTCAACATTGAAAAACACCAACAAATTCAACAACAAACTCAACATTGAAAAACACCAACAAATTCAACAACAACCTCAACATTGAAAAACAACAACAACCTCAACATTGAAAAACACCAACAAATTCAACAACAACCTCAACATTGAAAAGCACCAACAAATTCAACAACAACCTCAACATTGAAAAACAACAACAACTTCAACATTGAAAAACACCAACAAATTCAACAACAACCTCAACATTGAAAAACAACAACAAACTCAACATTGAAAAACACCAACAAATTCAACAACAACCTCAACATTGAAAAACAACAACAACCTCAACATTGAAAAACACCAACAAATTCAACAACAACCTCAACATTGAAAAACACCAACAAATTCAACAACAACCTCAACATTGAAAAACAACAACAACCTAAACATTGAAAAACACCAACAAATTCAACAACAACCTCAACATTGAAAAACAACAACAACCTCAACATTGAAAAACACCAACAAATTCAACAACAACCTCAACCATGAAACACACCAACAAATTCAACAACAACCTCAGCATTGAAAAACATCAACAACCTCAACATTGAAAAACAACAACAACCTCAACATTGAAAAACACCAACAAATTCAACAACAACCTCAACATTGAAAAACACCAACAAATTCAACAACAACCTCGAAATTGAAAAACCCCAACAAATACAACAACAACGTCAGCATTGAAAAACAACAACAACCTCAACATTGAAAAAGACCAACAAATTCAACAACAACCTCAACATTGAAAAACAACAACAACCTCAACATTGAAAAACACCAACAAATTCAACAACAACCTCAACATTAAAAAACAGCAACAACCTCAACATTGAAAAACACCAACAAATTCAACAAGAACCTCAACATTGAAAAACACCAACAAATTCAACAACAACCTCAACATTGAAAAACACCAACAAATTCAACAACAAACTCAACATTGAAAAACACCAACAAATTCAACAACAACCTCAACATTGAAAAACAACAACAACCTCAACATTGAAAAACACCAACAAATTCAACAACAACCTCAACATTGAAAAGCACCAACAAATTCAACAACAACCTCAACATTGAAAAACAACAACAACTTCAACATTGAAAAACACCAACAAATTCAACAACAACCTCAACATTGAAAAACAACAACAACCTCAACATTGAAAAACACCAACAAATTCAACAACAACCTCAACATTGAAAAACAACAACAAACTCAACATTGAAAAACACCAACAAATTCAACAACAACCTCAACATTGAAAAACAACAACAACCTCAACATTGAAAAACACCAACAAATTCAACAACAACCTCAACATTGAAAAACACCAACAAATTCAACAACAACCTCAACATTGAAAAACAACAACAACCTAAACATTGAAAAACACCAACAAATTCAACAACAACCTCAACATTGAAAAACAACAACAACCTCAACATTGAAAAACACCAACAAATTCAACAACAACCTCAACATTGAAAAGCACCAACAAATTCAACAACAACCTCAACATTGAAAAACAACAACAACCTCAACATTGAAAAACACCAACAAATTCAACAACAACCTCAACATTGAAAAACAACAACAACCTCAACATTGAAAAACACCAACAAATTCAACAACAACCTCAACATTGAAAAACAACAACAAACTCAACATTGAAAAACACCAACAAATTCAACAACAACCTCAACATTGAAAAACAACAACAACCTCAACATTGAAAAACACCAACAAATTCAACAACAACCTCAACATTGAAAAACACCAACAAATTCAACAACAACTCGAAATTGAAAAACAACAACAAATACAACAACAACCTCAGCATTGAAAAACAACAACAACCTCAACATTGAAAAACACCAACAAATTCAACAACAACCTCAACATTGAAAAACAACAACAACCTCAACATTGCAAAACACCAGCAAATTCAACAACAACCTCAACATTTAAAAACACCAACAAATTCAACAACAACCTCAACATTTAAAAACGCCAACAAATTCAACAACAACCTCAACATTGAAAAACACCAACAACTTCAAAATTGAAAAAACACCAACAAATTCAACAACAACCTCAACATTTAAAAACAACAACAACCTCAACATTGAAAAACACCAACAAATTCTACAACAACCTCAACATTGAAAAACACCAACAAATTCAACAACAACCTCAACATTGAAAAACACCAACAAACTCACCAACAACCTCAACATTGAAAAACAACAACAACCTCAACATTGAAAAACACCAACAAATTCCACAACAACCTCAGCATTGAAAAACAACAACAACCTCAACATTGTAAAACACCAACAAATTCAACAACAACCTCAACATTGAAAAACAACAACAAATTCAACAACAACTTCAACATTGAAAAACAACAACAAATTCAACAACAACCTCGAAATTGAAAAACACCAACAAATTCAACAACAACCTCAACATTGAAAAACAACAACAACCTCAACATTGAAAAACACCAACAAATACAACAACAACCTCAACATTGAAAAACAACAACAACCTCAACATTGAAAAACACCAACAAATTCAACAACAACCTGAACATTGAAAAACAGCAACAACCTCAACATTGAAAAACACCAACAAATTCAACAAGAACCTCAACATTGAAAAACACCAACAAATTCAACAACAACCTCAACATTGAAAAACACCAACAAATTCAACAACAAACTCAACATTGAAAAACACCAACAAATTCAACAACAACCTCAACATTGAAAAACAACAACAACCTCAACATTGAAAAACACCAACAAATTCAACAACAACCTCAACATTGAAAAGCACCAACAAATTCAACAACAACCTCAACATTGAAAAACAACAACAACTTCAACATTGAAAAACACCAACAAATTCAACAACAACCTCAACATTGAAAAACAACAACAAACTCAACATTGAAAAACACCAACAAATTCAACAACAACCTCAACATTGAAAAACAACAACAACCTCAACATTGAAAAACACCAACAAATTCAACAACAACCTCAACATTGAAAAACACCAACAAATTCAACAACAACCTCAACATTGAAAAACAACAACAACCTAAACATTGAAAAACACCAACAAATTCAACAACAACCTCAACATTGAAAAACAACAACAACCTCAACATTGAAAAACACCAACAAATTCAACAACAACCTCAACCATGAAACACACCAACAAATTCAACAACAACCTCAGCATTGAAAAACATCAACAACCTCAACATTGAAAAACAACAACAACCTCAACATTGAAAAACACCAACAAATTCAACAACAACCTCAACATTGAAAAACACCAACAAATTCAACAACAACCTCGAAATTGAAAAACCCCAACAAATACAACAACAACGTCAGCATTGAAAAACAACAACAACCTCAACATTGAAAAAGACCAACAAATTCAACAACAACCTCAACATTGAAAAACAACAACAACCTCAACATTGAAAAACACCAACAAATTCAACAACAACCTCAACATTAAAAAACAGCAACAACCTCAACATTGAAAAACACCAACAAATTCAACAAGAACCTCAACATTGAAAAACACCAACAAATTCAACAACAACCTCAACATTGAAAAACACCAACAAATTCAACAACAAACTCAACATTGAAAAACACCAACAAATTCAACAACAACCTCAACATTGAAAAACAACAACAACCTCAACATTGAAAAACACCAACAAATTCAACAACAACCTCAACATTGAAAAGCACCAACAAATTCAACAACAACCTCAACATTGAAAAACAACAACAACTTCAACATTGAAAAACACCAACAAATTCAACAACAACCTCAACATTGAAAAACAACAACAACCTCAACATTGAAAAACACCAACAAATTCAACAACAACCTCAACATTGAAAAACAACAACAAACTCAACATTGAAAAACACCAACAAATTCAACAACAACCTCAACATTGAAAAACAACAACAACCTCAACATTGAAAAACACCAACAAATTCAACAACAACCTCAACATTGAAAAACACCAACAAATTCAACAACAACCTCAACATTGAAAAACAACAACAACCTAAACATTGAAAAACACCAACAAATTCAACAACAACCTCAACATTGAAAAACAACAACAACCTCAACATTGAAAAACACCAACAAATTCAACAACAACCTCAACATTGAAACACACCAACAAATTCAACAACAACCTCAGCATTGAAAAACATCAACAACCTCAACATGGAAAAACAACAACAATCTCAACATTGAAAAACACCAACAAATTCAACAACAACCTCAACATTGAAAAACACCAACAAATTCAACAACAACCTCGAAATTGAAAAACCCCAACAAATACAACAACAACGTCAGCATTGAAAAACAACAACAACCTCAACATTGAAAACACCAACAAATTCAACAACAACCTCAACATTGAAAAACAACAACAACCTCAACATTGCAAAACACCAGCAAATTCAACAACAACCTCAACATTTAAAAACACCAACAAATTCAACAACAACCTCAACATTTAAAAACGCCAACAAATTCAACAACAACCTCAACATTGTAAAACACCAACAACCTCAAAATTGAAAAAACACCAACAAATTCAACAACAACCTCAACATTGAAAAACACCAACAAACTCAACAACAACCTCAACATTGAAAAACAACAACAACCTCAACATTGAAAAACACCAACAAATTCAACAACAACCTCAACATTGAAAAACACCAACAAATTCAACAACAAACTCTAGATTGAAAAACAGCAACAAATTCAACAACCTCAACATTGAAAAACAGCAACAACCTCAACATTGAAAAACAACAACAACCTCAACATTGAAAAACAACAACAACCTCAACATTGAATAACACCAACAAATTCAACAACAACCTCAACATTGAAAAACAACAACAATCTCAACATAGAAAAACACCAACAAATTCAACAACAACCTCAACATTGAAAAACAACAACAAACTCATCATTGAGAAACACCAACAAATTCAACAACAACCTCAACATTGAAAAACAACAACAACCTCAACATTGAAAAACACCAACAAATTCAACAATACCCTCAACATTGAAAAACAACAACAACCTCAACATTGAAAAACACCAACAAATTCAACAACAACCTCAACATTGAAAAACACCAACAAATTCAACAACAACCTCAACATTGAAAAACAACAACAACCTCAACATTGAAAAACACCAACAAATTCAACAACAACCTCAGCATTGAAAAACAACAACAACCTCAACATTGAAAAACACCAACAAATTCAACAACAACCTCAAATTTAAAATACAACAACAACCTCAACATTGAAAAACACCAACAAATTCAACAACAACTTCAACATTGAAAAACACCAACAAATTCAACAACAACCTCAAAATTTAAAAACACCAACAAATTCAACAACAACCTCAACATTGAAAAACAACAACAATCTCAACATTGAAAAACAGCAACAAATTCATCAACAACCTCAACATTGAAAAACAGCAACAACCTCAACATTGAAAAACACCAACAAATTCAACAACAACCTCAACATTGAAAAACACCAACAAATTCAACAACAACCTCAACATTGAAAAACAACAACAACCTCATCATTGAAAAACACCAACAAATTCAACAACAACTTCAACATTGAAAAACACCAACAAATTCAACAACAACCTCGAAATTGAAAAACACCAACAAATTCAACAAAAACCTCAACATTAAAAAACAACAACAACCTCAACATTGAAAAACACCAACAAATTCAACAACAACCTCAACATTGAAAAACAACAACAACTTCAACATTGAAAAACACCAACAAATTCAACAACAACCTCAACATTTAAAAACACCAACAAATTCAACAACAGCCTCAACATTGAAAAACAACAACTATCTCAACATTGAAAAACAGCAACAAATTCAACAACAACCTCAACATTGAAAAACAGCAACAACCTCAACATTGAAAAACACCAACAAATTCAACAACAACCTCAACATTGAAAAACACCAACAAATTCAACAACAACCTCAACATTGAAAAACACCAACAAATTCAACAACAAACTCAACATTGAAAAACACCAACAAATTCAACAACAGCCTCAACATTGAAAAACAACAACAACCTCAACATTGAAAAACACCAACAAATTCAACAACAACCTCAACATTGAAAAGCACCAACAAATTCAACAACAACCTCAACATTGAAAAACAACAACAACCTCAACATTGAAAAAAACCAACAAATTCAGCAACAACCTCAACATTGAAAAACAACAACAAACTCAACATTGAAAAACACCAACAAATTCAACAACAACCTCAACATTGAAAAACACCAACAAATTCAACAACAACCTCAACATTGAAAAACAACAACAACCGAAACATTGACAAACACCAACAAATTCAACAACAACCTCAACATTGAAACACACCAACAAATTCAACAACAACCTCAGCATTGAAAAACAACAACAACCTCAACATTGAAAAACAACAACAACCTCAACATTGAAAAACACCAACAAATTCAACAACAACTTGATTAGTGAAAAACACCAACAAATTCAACAACAACCTCGAAATTGAAAAACCCCAACAAATACAACAACAACCTCAGCATTGAAAAACAACAACAACCTCAACATTGAAAAACACCAACAAATTCAACAACAACCTCAACATTGAAAAACAACAACAACCTCAACATTGCAAAACACCAGCAAATTCAACAACAACCTCAACATTTAAAAACACCAACAAATTCAACAACAACCTCAACATTGAAAACACCAACAAATTCAACAACAACCTCAACATTTAAAAACGCCAACAAATTCAACAACAACCTCAACATTGAAAAACACCAACAACCTCAAAATTGAAAAAACACCAACAAATTCAACAACAACCTCAACATTTAAAAACAACAACAACCTCAACATTGAAAAACACCAACAAATTCAACAACAACCTCAACATTGAAAAACACCAACAAATTCAACAACAACCTGAACATTGAAAAACACCAACAAACTCAACAACAACCTCAACATTGAAAAACAACAACAACCTCAACATTGAAAAACACCAACAAATTCAACAACAACCTCAACATTGAAAAACACCAACAAATTCAACAACAAACTCAAGATTGAAAAACACCAACAAATTCAACAACCTCAACATTGAAAAACAACAACAACCTCAACATTGAAAAACACCAACAGATTCAACAACAACCTCAACATTAAAAAACAACAACCTCAACATAGAAAAACACCAACAAATTCAACAACAACCTCAACATTGAAAAACAACAACAAACTCAACATTGAAAAACACCAACAAATTCAACAACAACCTCAACATTGAAAAACAACAACAACCTCAACATTGAAAAACACCAACAAATTCAACAATAACCTCAACATTGAAAAACAACAACAACCTCAACTTTGAAAAACGCCAAGAAATTCAACAACCTCAACATTGAAAAACACCAACAAATTCCACAACAACCTCAGCATTGAAAAACAACAACAACCTCAACATTGAAAAACACCAACAAATTCAACAACAACCTCAACATTGAAAAGCAACAACAAATTCAACAACAACTTCAACATTGAAAAACACCAACAAATTCAACAACAACCTCGAAATTGAAAAACACCAACAAATTCAACAACAACCTCAACATTGAAAAACAACAACAACCTCAACATTGAAAAACACCAACAAATTCAACAACAACCTCAACATTGAAAAACAACAACAACCTCAACATTGAAAAACACCAACAAATTCAACAACAACCTCAACATTTAAAAACACCATCAAATTCAACAATTCCTCAACATTGAAAAACAACAACAATCTCAACATTAAAAAACACCAACAAATTCAACAACAACCTCAACATTGAAAAACAGCAACAACATCAACATTGAAAACCACCAACAAATTCAACAACAACCTCAACATTGAAAAACACCAACAAATTCAACAACAACCTCAACATTGAAAAACGCCAACATATTCAACAACAAACTCAACATTGAAAAACACCAACAAATTCAGGAATAATTTCAACATTGAGAAACACCAACAAATTCAACAACAACCTCAACATTGAAAAACAACAACAACCTCAACATTGAAAAACACCAACAAATTCAACAACAACCTCAACATTGTAAAACAACAACAACCTCAACATTGAAAAACACCAACAAATTCAACAACAACCTCAATATTGAAAAACAACAACAATCTCACATTGAAAAACACCAACCAATTCAACAACAACCTCAACATTGAAAAACAGCAACAACCTCAACATTGAAAAAGACCAACAAGTTCAACAACAACCTCAACATTGAAAAACACCAACAAATTCAACAACAACCTCAACATTGAAAAACAACAACAACCTAAACATTGAAAAACACCAACAAATTCAACAACAACCTGAACATTGAAAAACAACAACAACCTCAACATTGAAACACACCAACAAATTCAACAACAACCTCAACATTGAAACACACCAACAAATTCAACAACAACCTCAGCATTGAAAAACAACAACAACCTCAACATTGAAAAACAACAACAACCTCAACATTGAAAAACAACAACAACCTCAACATTGAAAAACACCAACAAATTCAACAACAACCTCAACATTGAAAAACAACAACAATCTCAACATAGAAAAACACCAACAAATTCAACAACAACCTCAACATTGAAAAACAACAACAAACTCATCATTGAGAAACACCAACAAATTCAACAACAACCTCAACATTGAAAAACAACAACAACCTCAACATTGAAAAACACCAACAAATTCAACAATACCCTCAACATTGAAAAACAACAACAACCTCAACATTGAAAAACACCAACAAATTCAACAACAACCTCAACATTGAAAAACACCAACAAATTCAACAACAACCTCAACATTGAAAAACAACAACAACCTCAACATTGAAAAACACCAACAAATTCAACAACAACCTCAACATTGAAAAGCAACAACAACCTCAACATTGAAAAACACCAACAAATTCAACAACAACCTCAGCATTGAAAAACAACAACAACCTCAACATTGAAAAACACCAACAAATTCAACAACAACCTCAAATTTAAAATACAACAACAACCTCAACATTGAAAAACACCAACAAATTCAACAACAACTTCAACATTGAAAAACACCAACAAATTCAACAACAACCTCGAAATTGAAAAACACCAATAAATTCAACAACAACCTCAACATTGAAAAACAACAACAACCTCAACATTGAAAAACACCAACAAATTCAACAACAACCTCAACATTGAAAAACAGCAACAACCTCAACATTGAAAAACACCAACAAATTCAACAACAACCTCAACATTGAAAAACACCAACAAATTCAACAACAACCTCAACATTTAAAAACACCAACAAATTCAACAACAGCCTCAACATTGAAAAACAACAACAATCTCAACATTGAAAAACAGCAACAAATTCAACAACAACCTCAACATTGAAAAACAGCAACAACCTCAACATTGAAAAACACCCACAAATTCAACAACAACCTCAACATTGAAAAACACCAACAAATTCAACAACAACCTCAGCATTGAAAAACAACAACAACCTCAACATTGAAAAACACCAACAAATTCAACAACAACCTCAAATTTAAAATACAACAACAACCTCAACATTGAAAAACACCAACAAATTCAACAACAACTTCAACATTGAAAAACACCAACAAATTCAACAACAACCTCAAAATTTAAAAACACCAACAAATTCAACAACAACCTCAACATTGAAAAACAACAACAATCTCAACATTGAAAAACAGCAACAAATTCATCAACAACCTCAACATTGAAAAACAGCAACAACCTCAACATTGAAAAACACCAACAAATTCAACAACAACCTCAACATTGAAAAACACCAACAAATTCAACAACAACCTCAACATTTAAAAACACCAACAAATTCAACAACAGCCTCAACATTGAAAAACAACAACAAACTCAACATTGAAAAACAGCAACAAATTCAACAACAACCTCAACATTGAAAAACAGCAACAACTTCAACATTGAAAAACACCCACAAATTCAACAACAACCTCAACATTGAAAAACACCAACAAATTCAACAACAACCTCAACATTGAAAAACACCAACAAATTCAACAACAACCTCAACATTGAAAAACACCAACAAATTCAACAACAACCTCAACATTGAAAAACAACAACAAACTCAACATTGAAAAACACCAACAAATTCAACAACAACCTCAACATTGAAAAGCACCAACAAATTCAACAACAACCTCAACATTGAAAAACAACAACAACCTCAACATTGAAAAACACCAACAAATTCAACAACAACCTCAACATTGAAAAACAACAACAACCTCAACATTGAAAAACACCAACAAATTCAACAACAACCTCAACATTGAAAAACACCAACAAATTCAACAACAACCTCAACATTGAAAAACAACAACAACCTAAACATTGAAAAACACCAACAAATTCAACAACAACCTCAACATTGAAAAACAACAACAACCTCAACATTGAAAAACACCAACAAATTCAACAACAACCTCAACATTGAAACACACCAACAAATTCAACAACAACCTCAGCATTGAAAAACATCAACAACCTCAACATTGAAAAACAACAACAACCTCAACATTGAAAAACACCAACAAATTCAACAACAACCTCAACATTGAAAAACACCAACAAATTCAACAACAACCTCGAAATTGAGAAACCCCAACAAATACAACAACAACCTCAGCATTGAAAAACAACAACAACCTCAACATTGAAAAACACCAACAAATTCAACAACAACCTCAACATTGAAAAACAACAACAACCTCAACATTGCAAAACACCAGCAAATTCAACAACAACCTCAACATTTAAAAACACCAACAAATTCAACAACAACCTCAACATTTAAAAACGCCAACAAATTCAACAACAACCTCAACATTGAAAAACACCAACAACCTCAAAATTGAAAAAACACCAACAAATTCAACAACAACCTCAACATTTAAAAACAACAACAACCTCAACATTGAAAAACACCAACAAATTCTACAACAACCTCAACATTGAAAAACACCAACAAATTCAACAACAACCTCAACATTGAAAAACACCAACAAACTCAACAACAACCTCAACATTGAAAAACAACAACAACCTCAACATTGAAAAACACCAACAAATTCAACAACAACCTCAACATTGAAAAACACCAACAAATTCAACAACAAACTCTAGATTGAAAAACACCAACAAATTCAACAACCTCAACATTGAAAAACAACAACAACCTCAACATTGAAAAACACCAACAAATTCAACAACAACCTCAACATTGAAAAACACCAACAAATTCAACAACAACCTCGACATTGAAAAACAACAACAACCTCAACATTGAATAACACCAACAAATTCAACAACAACCTCAACATTGAAAAACAACAACAACCTCAACATAGAAAAACACCAACAAATTCAACAACAACCTCAACATTGAAAAACAACAACAAACTCAACATTGAAAAACACCAACAAATTCAACAACAACCTCAAGATTGAAAAACAACAACAACCTCAACATTGAAAAACACCAACAAATTCAACAATAACCTCAACATTGAAAAACAACAACAACCTCAACATTGAAAAACACCAACAAATTCAACAACCTCAACATTGAAAAACACCAACAAATTCAACAACAACCTCAACATTGAAAAACAACAACAACCTCAACATTGAAAAACACCAACAACCTCAGCATTGAAAAACAACAACAACCTCAACATTGAAAAACACCAACAAATTCAACAACAACCTCAACATTGAAAAACAACAACAAATTCAACAACAACTTCAACATTGAAAAACAACAACAAATTCAACAACAACCTCGAAATTGAAAAACACCAACAAATTCAACAACAACCTCAACATTGAAAAACAACAACAACCTCAACATTGAAAAACACCAACAAATACAACAACAACCTCAACATTGAAAAACAACAACAACCTCAACATTGAAAAACACCAACAAATTCAACAACAACCTCAACATTTAAAAACACCAACAAATTCAACAACAACCTCAACATTGAAAAACAACAACAATCTCAACATTGAAAAACAGCAACAAATTCAACAACAACCTCAACATTGAAAAACAGCAACAACCTCAACATTGAAAAACACCAACAAATTCAACAACAACCTCAACATTGAAAAACACCAACAAATTCAACAACAACCTCAACATTGAAAAACACCAACAAATTCAACAACAAACTCAACATTGAAAAACACCAACAAATTCAACAACAACCTCAACATTGAAAAACAACAACAACCTCAACATTGAAAAACACCAACAAATTCAACAACAACCTCAACATTGAAAAGCACCAACAAATTCAACAACAACCTCAACATTGAAAAACAACAACAACCTCAACATTGAAAAACACCAACAAATTCAACAACAACCTCAACATTGAAAAACAACAACAACCTCAACATTGAAAAACACCAACAAATTCAACAACAACCTCAACATTGAAAAACAACAACAAACTCAACATTGAAAAACACCAACAAATTCAACAACAACCTCAACATTGAAAAACAACAACAACCTCAACATTGAAAAACACCAACAAATTCAACAACAACCTCAACATTGAAAAACACCAACAAATTCAACAACAACTCGAAATTGAAAAACAACAACAAATACAACAACAACCTCAGCATTGAAAAACAACAACAACCTCAACATTGAAAAACACCAACAAATTCAACAACAACCTCAACATTGAAAAACAACAACAACCTCAACATTGCAAAACACCAGCAAATTCAACAACAACCTCAACATTTAAAAACACCAACAAATTCAACAACAACCTCAACATTTAAAAACGCCAACAAATTCAACAACAACCTCAACATTGAAAAACACCAACAACTTCAAAATTGAAAAAACACCAACAAATTCAACAACAACCTCAACATTTAAAAACAACAACAACCTCAACATTGAAAAACACCAACAAATTCTACAACAACCTCAACATTGAAAAACACCAACAAATTCAACAACAACCTCAACATTGAAAAACACCAACAAACTCACCAACAACCTCAACATTGAAAAACAACAACAACCTCAACATTGAAAAACACCAACAAATTCCACAACAACCTCAGCATTGAAAAACAACAACAACCTCAACATTGTAAAACACCAACAAATTCAACAACAACCTCAACATTGAAAAACAACAACAAATTCAACAACAACTTCAACATTGAAAAACAACAACAAATTCAACAACAACTTCGAAATTGAAAAACACAAACAAATTCAACAACAACCTCAACATTGAAAAACAACAACAACCTCAACATTGAAAAACACCAACAAATACAACAACAACCTCAACATTGAAAAACAACAACAACCTCAACATTGAAAAACACCAACAAATTCAACAACAACCTGAACATTGAAAAACAGCAACAACCTCAACATTGAAAAACACCAACAAATTCAACAAGAACCTCAACATTGAAAAACACCAACAAATTCAACAACAACCTCAACATTGAAAAACACCAACAAATTCAACAACAAACTCAACATTGAAAAACACCAACAAATTCAACAACAACCTCAACATTGAAAAACAACAACAACCTCAACATTGAAAAACACCAACAAATTCAACAACAACCTCAACATTGAAAAGCACCAACAAATTCAACAACAACCTCAACATTGAAAAACAACAACAACTTCAACATTGAAAAACACCAACAAATTCAACAACAACCTCAACATTGAAAAACAACAACAAACTCAACATTGAAAAACACCAACAAATTCAACAACAACCTCAACATTGAAAAACAACAACAACCTCAACATTGAAAAACACCAACAAATTCAACAACAACCTCAACATTGAAAAACACCAACAAATTCAACAACAACCTCAACATTGAAAAACAACAACAACCTAAACATTGAAAAACACCAACAAATTCAACAACAACCTCAACATTGAAAAACAACAACAACCTCAACATTGAAAAACACCAACAAATTCAACAACAACCTCAACCATGAAACACACCAACAAATTCAACAACAACCTCAGCATTGAAAAACATCAACAACCTCAACATTGAAAAACAACAACAACCTCAACATTGAAAAACACCAACAAATTCAACAACAACCTCAACATTGAAAAACACCAACAAATTCAACAACAACCTCGAAATTGAAAAACCCCAACAAATACAACAACAACGTCAGCATTGAAAAACAACAACAACCTCAACATTGAAAAAGACCAACAAATTCAACAACAACCTCAACATTGAAAAACAACAACAACCTCAACATTGAAAAACACCAACAAATTCAACAACAACCTCAACATTAAAAAACAGCAACAACCTCAACATTGAAAAACACCAACAAATTCAACAAGAACCTCAACATTGAAAAACACCAACAAATTCAACAACAACCTCAACATTGAAAAACACCAACAAATTCAACAACAAACTCAACATTGAAAAACACCAACAAATTCAACAACAACCTCAACATTGAAAAACAACAACAACCTCAACATTGAAAAACACCAACAAATTCAACAACAACCTCAACATTGAAAAGCACCAACAAATTCAACAACAACCTCAACATTGAAAAACAACAACAACTTCAACATTGAAAAACACCAACAAATTCAACAACAACCTCAACATTGAAAAACAACAACAACCTCAACATTGAAAAACACCAACAAATTCAACAACAACCTCAACATTGAAAAACAACAACAAACTCAACATTGAAAAACACCAACAAATTCAACAACAACCTCAACATTGAAAAACAACAACAACCTCAACATTGAAAAACACCAACAAATTCAACAACAACCTCAACATTGAAAAACACCAACAAATTCAACAACAACCTCAACATTGAAAAACAACAACAACCTAAACATTGAAAAACACCAACAAATTCAACAACAACCTCAACATTGAAAAACAACAACAACCTCAACATTGAAAAACACCAACAAATTCAACAACAACCTCAACATTGAAACACACCAACAAATTCAACAACAACCTCAGCATTGAAAAACATCAACAACCTCAACATGGAAAAACAACAACAATCTCAACATTGAAAAACACCAACAAATTCAACAACAACCTCAACATTGAAAAACACCAACAAATTCAACAACAACCTCGAAATTGAAAAACCCCAACAAATACAACAACAACGTCAGCATTGAAAAACAACAACAACCTCAACATTGAAAACACCAACAAATTCAACAACAACCTCAACATTGAAAAACAACAACAACCTCAACATTGCAAAACACCAGCAAATTCAACAACAACCTCAACATTTAAAAACACCAACAAATTCAACAACAACCTCAACATTTAAAAACGCCAACAAATTCAACAACAACCTCAACATTGTAAAACACCAACAACCTCAAAATTGAAAAAACACCAACAAATTCAACAACAACCTCAACATTGAAAAACACCAACAAACTCAACAACAACCTCAACATTGAAAAACAACAACAACCTCAACATTGAAAAACACCAACAAATTCAACAACAACCTCAACATTGAAAAACACCAACAAATTCAACAACAAACTCTAGATTGAAAAACAGCAACAAATTCAACAACCTCAACATTGAAAAACAGCAACAACCTCAACATTGAAAAACACCAACAAATTCAACAACAACCTCAACATTGAAAAACACAAACAAATTCAACAACAACCTCAACATTGAAAAAAAACAACAACCTCAACATTGAATAACACCAACAAATTCAACAACAACCTCAACATTGAAAAACAACAACAACCTCAACATAGAAAAACACCAACAGATTCAACAACAACCTCAACATTGAAAAACAACAACAAACTCAACATTGAAAAACACCAACAAATTCAACAACAACCTCAAGATTGAAAAACAACAACAACCTCAACATTGAAAAACACCAACAAATTCAACAATAACCTCAACATTGAAAAACAACAACAACCTCAACATTGAAAAACACCAACAAATTCAACAACCTCAACATTGAAAAACACCAACAAATTCAACAACAACCTCAACATTGAAAAACAACAACAACCTCAACATTGAAAAACACCAACAAATTCAACAACAACCTCAACATTGAAAAACAACAACAACCTCAACATTGAAAAACACCAACAAATTCAACAACAACCTCAACATTGAAAAACACCAACAAATTCCACAACAACCTCAGCATTGAAAAACAACAACAACCTCAACATTGAAAAACACCAACAAATTCAACAACAACCTCGAAATTGAAAAACACCAACAAATTCAACAACAACCTCAACATTGAAAAACAACAACAACCTCAACATTGAAAAACACCAACAAATACAACAACAACCTCAACATTGAAAAACAACAACAACCTCAACATTGAAAAACACCAACAAATTCAACAACAACCTCAACATTTAAAAACACCAACAAATTCAACAACAACCTCAACATTGAAAAACAACAACAATCTCAACATTAAAAAACACCAACAAATTCAACAACAACCTCAACATTGAAAAACAGCAACAACATCAACATTGAAAACCACCAACAAATTCAACAACAACCTCAACATTGAAAAACACCAACAAATTCAACAACAGCCTCAACATTGAAAAACACCAACAAATTCAACAACAACCTCAACATTGAAAAACACCAACAAATTCAACAACAACTTCAACATTGAGAAACACCAACACATTCAACAACAACCTCAACATTGAAAAACAACAACAACCTCAACATTGAAAAACACGAACAAATTCAACAACAACCTCAACATTGAAAAACAACAACAACCTCAACATTGAAAAACACCAACAAATTCAACAACAACCTCAATATTGAAAAACAACAACAATCTCAACATTGAAAAACACCAACAAATTCAACAACAACCTCAACATTGAAAAACAACAACAACCTCAACATTGAAAAACACCAACAAATTCAACAACAACCTCAACATTGAAAAACACCAACAAATTCAACAACAACCTCAACATTGAAAAACAACAACAACCTAAACATTGAAAAACACCAACAAATTCAACAACAACCTGAACATTGAAAAACAACAACAACCTCAACATTGAAACACACCAACAAATTCAACAACAACCTCAACATTGAAACACACCAACAAATTCAACAACAACCTCTGCATTGAAAAATAACAACAACCTCAACATTGAAAAACAACAACAACCTCAACATTGAAAAACAACAACAACCTCAACATTGAATAACACCAACAAATTCAACAACAACCTCAACATTGAAAAACAACTACAACCTCAACATAGAAAAACACCAACAAATTCAACAACAACCTCAACATTGAAAAACAACAACAACCTCAACATTGAAAAACACCAACAAATTCAACAATACCCTCAACATTGAAAAACAACAACAACCTCAACATTGAAAAACACCAACAAATTCAACAACAACCTCAACATTGAAAAACACCAACAAATTCAACAACAACCTCAACATTGAAAAACAACAACAACCTCAACATTGAAAAACACCAACAAATTCAACAACAACCTCAACATTGAAAAGCAACAACAACCTCAACATTGATTAACACCAACAAATTCAACAACAACCTCAACATTGAAAAACGCCAACAAATTCAACAACAACCTCAACATTGAAAAACACCAACAACCTCAACATTGAAAAACACCAACAAATTCAACAACAACCTCAACATTGAAAAACAGCAACAATCTCAACATTAAAAAACACCAACAAATTCAACAACAACCTCAACATTGAAAAACAGCAACAACCTCAACGTTGAAAAACACCAACAAATTCAACAACAACCTCAACATTGAAAAGCACCAACAAATTCAACAACAACCTCAACATTGAAAAACAACAACAACCTCAACATTGAAAAACACCAACAAATTCAACAACAACCTCAACATTGAAAAACAACAACAACCTCAACATTGAAAAACACCAACAAATTCAACAACAACCTCAACATTGAAAAACACCAACAAATTCAACAACAACCTCAACATTGAAAAACAACAACAACCTAAACATTGAAAAACACCAACAAATTCAACAACAACCTCAACATTGAAAAACAACAACAACCTCAACATTGAAAAACACCAACAAATTCAACAACAACCTCAACATTGAAACACACCAACAAATTCAACAACAACCTCAGCATTGAAAAACATCAACAACCTCAACATTGAAAAACAACAACAACCTCAACATTGAAAAACACCAACAAATTCAACAACAACCTCAACATTGAAAAACACCAACAAATTCAACAACAACCTCGAAATTGAGAAACCCCAACAAATACAACAACAACCTCAGCATTGAAAAACAACAACAACCTCAACATTGAAAAACACCAACAAATTCAACAACAACCTCAACATTGAAAAACAACAACAACCTCAACATTGCAAAACACCAGCAAATTCAACAACAACCTCAACATTTAAAAACACCAACAAATTCAACAACAACCTCAACATTTAAAAACGCCAACAAATTCAACAACAACCTCAACATTGAAAAACACCAACAACCTCAAAATTGAAAAAACACCAACAAATTCAACAACAACCTCAACATTTAAAAACAACAACAACCTCAACATTGAAAAACACCAACAAATTCTACAACAACCTCAACATTGAAAAACACCAACAAATTCAACAACAACCTCAACATTGAAAAACACCAACAAACTCAACAACAACCTCAACATTGAAAAACAACAACAACCTCAACATTGAAAAACACCAACAAATTCAACAACAACCTCAACATTGAAAAACACCAACAAATTCAACAACAAACTCTAGATTGAAAAACACCAACAAATTCAACAACCTCAACATTGAAAAACAACAACAACCTCAACATTGAAAAACACCAACAAATTCAACAACAACCTCAACATTGAAAAACACCAACAAATTCAACAACAACCTCAACATTGAAAAACAACAACAACCTCAACATTGAATAACACCAACAAATTCAACAACAACCTCAACATTGAAAAACAACAACAACCTCAACATAGAAAAACACCAACAAATTCAACAACAACCTCAACATTGAAAAACAACAACAAACTCAACATTGAAAAACACCAACAAATTCAACAACAACCTCAAGATTGAAAAACAACAACAACCTCAACATTGAAAAACACCAACAAATTCAACAATAACCTCAACATTGAAAAACAACAACAACCTCAACATTGAAAAACACCAACAAATTCAACAACCTCAACATTGAAAAACACCAACAAATTCAACAACAACCTCAACATTGAAAAACAACAACAACCTCAACATTGAAAAACACCAACAACCTCAGCATTGAAAAACAACAACAACCTCAACATTGAAAAACACCAACAAATTCAACAACAACCTCAACATTGAAAAACAACAACAAATTCAACAACAACTTCAACATTGAAAAACAACAACAAATTCAACAACAACCTCGAAATTGAAAAACACCAACAAATTCAACAACAACCTCAACATTGAAAAACAACAACAACCTCAACATTGAAAAACACCAACAAATACAACAACAACCTCAACATTGAAAAACAACAACAACCTCAACATTGAAAAACACCAACAAATTCAACAACAACCTCAACATTGAAAAACAACAACAATCTCAACATTGAAAAACAGCAACAAATTCAACAACAACCTCAACATTGAAAAACAGCAACAACCTCAACATTGAAAAACACCAACAAATTCAACAACAACCTCAACATTGAAAAACACCAACAAATTCAACAACAACCTCAACATTGAAAAACACCAACAAATTCAACAACAAACTCAACATTGAAAAACACCAACAAATTCAACAACAACCTCAACATTGAAAAACAACAACAACCTCAACATTGAAAAACACCAACAAATTCAACAACAACCTCAACATTGAAAAGCACCAACAAATTCAACAACAACCTCAACATTGAAAAACAACAACAACCTCAACATTGAAAAACACCAACAAATTCAACAACAACCTCAACATTGAAAAACAACAACAACCTCAACATTGAAAAACACCAACAAATTCAACAACAACCTCAACATTGAAAAACAACAACAAACTCAACATTGAAAAACACCAACAAATTCAACAACAACCTCAACATTGAAAAACACCAACAAATTCAACAACAACTCGAAATTGAAAAACAACAACAAATACAACAACAACCTCAGCATTGAAAAACAACAACAACCTCAACATTGAAAAACACCAACAAATTCAACAACAACCTCAACATTGAAAAACAACAACAACCTCAACATTGCAAAACACCAGCAAATTCAACAACAACCTCAACATTTAAAAACACCAACAAATTCAACAACAACCTCAACATTTAAAAACGCCAACAAATTCAACAACAACCTCAACATTGAAAAACACCAACAACCTCAAAATTGAAAAAACACCAACAAATTCAACAACAACCTCAACATTTAAAAACAACAACAACCTCAACATTGAAAAACACCAACAAATTCTACAACAACCTCAACATTGAAAAACACCAACAAATTCAACAACAACCTCAACATTGAAAAACACCAACAAACTCACCAACAACCTCAACATTGAAAAACAACAACAACCTCAACATTGAAAAACACCAACAAATTCCACAACAACCTCAGCATTGAAAAACAACAACAACCTCAACATTGAAAAACACCAACAAATTCAACAACAACCTCAACATTGAAAAACAACAACAAATTCAACAACAACTTCAACATTGAAAAACAACAACAAATTCAACAACAACCTCGAAATTGAAAAACACCAACAAATTCAACAACAACCTCAACATTGAAAAACAACAACAACCTCAACATTGAAAAACACCAACAAATACAACAACAACCTCAACATTGAAAAACAACAACAACCTCAACATTGAAAAACACCAACAAATTCAACAACAACCTGAACATTGAAAAACAGCAACAACCTCAACATTGAAAAACACCAACAAATTCAACAAGAACCTCAACATTGAAAAACACCAACAAATTCAACAACAACCTCAACATTGAAAAACACCAACAAATTCAACAACAAACTCAACATTGAAAAACACCAACAAATTCAACAACAACCTCAACAATGAAAAACAACAACAACCTCAACATTGAAAAACAGCAACAAATTCAACAACAACCTCAACATTGAAAAGCACCAACAAATTCAACAACAACCTCAACATTGAAAAACAACAACAACTTCAACATTGAAAAACACCAACAAATTCAACAACAACCTCAACATTGAAAAACAACAACAAACTCAACATTGAAAAACACCAACAAATTCAACAACAACCTCAACATTGAAAAACAACAACAACCTCAACATTGAAAAACACCAACAAATTCAACAACAACCTCAACATTGAAAAACACCAACAAATTCAACAACAACCTCAACATTGAAAAACAACAACAACCTAAACATTGAAAAACACCAACAAATTCAACAACAACCTCAACATTGAAAAACAACAACAACCTCAACATTGAAAAACACCAACAAATTCAACAACAACCTCAACCATGAAACACACCAACAAATTCAACAACAACCTCAGCATTGAAAAACATCAACAACCTCAACATTGAAAAACAACAACAACCTCAACATTGAAAAACACCAACAAATTCAACAACAACCTCAACATTGAAAAACACCAACAAATTCAACAACAACCTCGAAATTGAAAAACCCCAACAAATACAACAACAACGTCAGCATTGAAAAACAACAACAACCTCAACATTGAAAAAGACCAACAAATTCAACAACAACCTCAACATTGAAAAACAACAACAACCTCAACATTGAAAAACACCAACAAATTCAACAACAACCTCAACATTAAAAAACAGCAACAACCTCAACATTGAAAAACACCAACAAATTCAACAAGAACCTCAACATTGAAAAACACCAACAAATTCAACAACAACCTCAACATTGAAAAACACCAACAAATTCAACAACAAACTCAACATTGAAAAACACCAACAAATTCAACAACAACCTCAACATTGAAAAACAACAACAACCTCAACATTGAAAAACACCAACAAATTCAACAACAACCTCAACATTGAAAAGCACCAACAAATTCAACAACAACCTCAACATTGAAAAACAACAACAACTTCAACATTGAAAAACACCAACAAATTCAACAACAACCTCAACATTGAAAAACAACAACAACCTCAACATTGAAAAACACCAACAAATTCAACAACAACCTCAACATTGAAAAACAACAACAAACTCAACATTGAAAAACACCAACAAATTCAACAACAACCTCAACATTGAAAAACAACAACAACCTCAACATTGAAAAACACCAACAAATTCAACAACAACCTCAACATTGAAAAACAACAACAACCTAAACATTGAAAAACACCAACAAATTCAACAACAACCTCAACATTGAAAAACAACAACAACCTCAACATTGAAAAACACCAACAAATTCAACAACAACCTCAACATTGAAACACACCAACAAATTCAACAACAACCTCAGCATTGAAAAACATCAACAGCCTCAACATGGAAAAACAACAACAATCTCAACATTGAAAAACACCAACAAATTCAACAACAACCTCAACATTGAAAAACACCAACAAATTCAACAACAACCTCGAAATTGAAAAACCCCAACAAATACAACAACAACGTCAGCATTGAAAAACAACAACAACCTCAACATTGAAAACACCAACAAATTCAACAACAACCTCAACATTGAAAAACAACAACAACCTCAACATTGAAAAACACCAACAAATTCAACAACAACCTCAACATTGAAAAACACCAACAAATTCAACAACAACTCGAAATTGAAAAACAACAACAAATACAACAACAACCTCAGCATTGAAAAACAACAACAACCTCAACATTGAAAAACACCAACAAATTCAACAACAACCTCAACATTGAAAAACAACAACAACCTCAACATTGCAAAACACCAGCAAATTCAACAACAACCTCAACATTTAAAAACACCAACAAATTCAACAACAACCTCAACATTTAAAAACGCCAACAAATTCAACAACAACCTCAACATTGAGAAACACCAACAACCTCAAAATTGAAAAAACACCAACAAATTCAACAACAACCTCAACATTTAAAAACAACAACAACCTCAACATTGAAAAACACCAACAAATTCTACAACAACCTCAACATTGAAAAACACCAACAAATTCAACAACAACCTCAACATTGAAAAACACCAACAAACTCACCAACAACCTCAACATTGAAAAACAACAACAACCTCAACATTGAAAAACACCAACAAATTCCACAACAACCTCAGCATTGAAAAACAACAACAACCTCAACATTGAAAAACACCAACAAATTCAACAACAACCTCAACATTGAAAAACAACAACAAATTCAACAACAACTTCAACATTGAAAAACAACAACAAATTCAACAACAACCTCGAAATTGAAAAACACCAACAAATTCAACAACAACCTCAACATTGAAAAACAACAACAACCTCAACATTGAAAAACACCAACAAATACAACAACAACCTCAACATTGAAAAACAACAACAACCTCAACATTGAAAAACACCAACAAATTCAACAACAACCTGAACATTGAAAAACAGCAACAACCTCAACATTGAAAAACACCAACAAATTCAACAAGAACCTCAACATTGAAAAACACCAACAAATTCAACAACAACCTCAACATTGAAAAACACCAACAAATTCAACAACAAACTCAACATTGAAAAACACCAACAAATTCAACAACAACCTCAACATTGAAAAACAACAACAACCTCAACATTGAAAAACACCAACAAATTCAACAACAACCTCAACATTGAAAAGCACCAACAAATTCAACAACAACCTCAACATTGAAAAACAACAACAACTTCAACATTGAAAAACACCAACAAATTCAACAACAACCTCAACATTGAAAAACAACAACAAACTCAACATTGAAAAACACCAACAAATTCAACAACAACCTCAACATTGAAAAACAACAACAACCTCAACATTGAAAAACACCAACAAATTCAACAACAACCTCAACATTGAAAAACACCAACAAATTCAACAACAACCTCAACATTGAAAAACAACAACAACCTAAACATTGAAAAACACCAACAAATTCAACAACAACCTCAACATTGAAAAACAACAACAACCTCAACATTGAAAAACACCAACAAATTCAACAACAACCTCAACCATGAAACACACCAACAAATTCAACAACAACCTCAGCATTGAAAAACATCAACAACCTCAACATTGAAAAACAACAACAACCTCAACATTGAAAAACACCAACAAATTCAACAACAACCTCAACATTGAAAAACACCAACAAATTCAACAACAACCTCGAAATTGAAAAACCCCAACAAATACAACAACAACGTCAGCATTGAAAAACAACAACAACCTCAACATTGAAAAAGACCAACAAATTCAACAACAACCTCAACATTGAAAAACAACAACAACCTCAACATTGAAAAACACCAACAAATTCAACAACAACCTCAACATTAAAAAACAGCAACAACCTCAACATTGAAAAACACCAACAAATTCAACAAGAACCTCAACATTGAAAAACACCAACAAATTCAACAACAACCTCAACATTGAAAAACACCAACAAATTCAACAACAAACTCAACATTGAAAAACACCAACAAATTCAACAACAACCTCAACATTGAAAAACAACAACAACCTCAACATTGAAAAACACCAACAAATTCAACAACAACCTCAACATTGAAAAGCACCAACAAATTCAACAACAACCTCAACATTGAAAAACAACAACAACTTCAACATTGAAAAACACCAACAAATTCAACAACAACCTCAACATTGAAAAACAACAACAACCTCAACATTGAAAAACACCAACAAATTCAACAACAACCTCAACATTGAAAAACAACAACAAACTCAACATTGAAAAACACCAACAAATTCAACAACAACCTCAACATTGAAAAACAACAACAACCTCAACATTGAAAAACACCAACAAATTCAACAACAACCTCAACATTGAAAAACAACAACAAATTCAACAACAACCTCAACATTGAAAAACAACAACAACCTAAACATTGAAAAACACCAACAAATTCAACAACAACCTCAACATTGAAAAACAACAACAACCTCAACATTGAAAAACACCAACAAATTCAACAACAACCTCAACATTGAAAACACCAACAAATTCAACAACAACCTCAACATTGAAAAACAACAACAACCTCAACATTGCAAAACACCAGCAAATTCAACAACAACCTCAACATTTAAAAACACCAACAAATTCAACAACAACCTCAACATTTAAAAACGCCAACAAATTCAACAACAACCTCAACATTGTAAAACACCAACAACCTCAAAATTGAAAAAACACCAACAAATTCAACAACAACCTCAACATTGAAAAACACCAACAAACTCAACAACAACCTCAACATTGAAAAACAACAACAACCTCAACATTGAAAAACACCAACAAATTCAACAACAACCTCAACATTGAAAAACACGAACAAATTCAACAACAAACTCTAGATTGAAAAACAGCAACAAATTCAACAACCTCAACATTGAAAAACAGCAACAACCTCAACATTGAAAAACACCAACAAATTCAACAACAACCTCAACATTGAAAAACACAAACAAATTCAACAACAACCTCAACATTGAAAAAAAACAACAACCTCAACATTGAATAACACCAACAAATTCAACAACAACCTCAACATTGAAAAACAACAACAACCTCAACATAGAAAAACACCAACAGATTCAACAACAACCTCAACATTGAAAAACAACAACAAACTCAACATTGAAAAACACCAACAAATTCAACAACAACCTCAAGATTGAAAAACAACAACAACCTCAACATTGAAAAACACCAACAAATTCAACAAGAACCTCAACATTGATAAACAACAACAACCTCAACATTGAAAAACACCAACAAATTCAACAACCTCAACATTGAAAAACACCAACAAATTCAACAACAACCTCAACATTGAAAAACAACAACAACCTCAACATTGAAAAACACCAACAAATTCAACAACAACCTCAACATTGAAAAACAACAACAACCTCAACATTGAAAAACACCAACAAATTCAACAACAACCTCAACATTGAAAAACACCAACAAATTCCACAACAACCTCAGCATTGAAAAACAACAACAACCTCAACATTGAAAAACACCAACAAATTCAACAACAACCTCGAAATTGAAAAACACCAACAAATTCAACAACAACCTCAACATTGAAAAACAACAACAACCTCAACATTGAAAAACACCAACAAATACAACAACAACCTCAACATTGAAAAACAACAACAACCTCAACATTGAAAAACACCAACAAATTCAACAACAACCTCAACATTTAAAAACACCAACAAATTCAACAACAACCTCAACATTGAAAAACAACAACAATCTCAACATTAAAAAACACCAACAAATTCAACAACAACCTCAACATTGAAAAACAGCAACAACATCAACATTGAAAACCACCAACAAATTCAACAACAACCTCAACATTGAAAAACACCAACAAATTCAACAACAGCCTCAACATTGAAAAACACCAACAAATTCAACAACAACCTCAACATTGAAAAACACCAACAAATTCAACAACAACTTCAACATTGAGAAACACCAACAAATTCAACAACAACCTCAACATTGAAAAACAACAACAACCTCAACATTGAAAAACACGAACAAATTCAACAACAACCTCAACATTGAAAAACAACAACAACCTCAACATTGAAAAACACCAACAAATTCAACAACAACCTCAATATTGAAAAACAACAACAATCTCAACATTGAAAAACACCAACAAATTCAACAACAACCTCAACATTGAAAAACAACAACAACCTCAACATTGAAAAACACCAACAAATTCAACAACAACCTCAACATTGAAAAACACCAACAAATTCAACAACAACCTCAACATTGAAAAACAACAACAACCTAAACATTGAAAAACACCAACAAATTCAACAACAACCTGAACATTGAAAAACAACAACAACCTCAACATTGAAACACACCAACAAATTCAACAACAACCTCAACATTGAAACACACCAACAAATTCAACAACAACCTCTGCATTGAAAAATAACAACAACCTCAACATTGAAAAACAACAACAACCTCAACATTGAAAAACAACAACAACCTCAACATTGAATAACACCAACAAATTCAACAACAACCTCAACATTGAAAAACAACTACAACCTCAACATAGAAAAACACCAACAAATTCAACAACAACCTCAACATTGAAAAACAACAACAACCTCAACATTGAAAAACACCAACAAATTCAACAATACCCTCAACATTGAAAAACAACAACAACCTCAACATTGAAAAACACCAACAAATTCAACAACAACCTCAACATTGAAAAACACCAACAAATTCAACAACAAACTCAAGATTGAAAAACACCAACAAATTCAACAACCTCAACATTGAAAAACAACAACAACCTCAACATTGAAAAACACCAACAAATTCAACAACAAACTCAACATTGAAAAACACCAACAAATTCAACAACAACCTCAACATTGAAAAACAACAACAACCTCAACATTGAAAAACACCAACAAATTCAACAACAACCTCAACATTGAAAAGCACCAACAAATTCAACAACGACCTCAACATTGAAAAACAACAACAAATTCAACAACAACCTCAACATTGAAAACTCCAACAAATTCAATAACAACCTCAACATTTAAAAATGCCAACAAATTCAACAACAACCTCAACATTGAAAAACACCAACAACCTCAACCTTGAAAAACACCAACAAATTCAACAACAACCTCAACATTGAAAAACACCAACAAATTCAACAACAACCTGAACATTGAAAAACACCAACAAACTCAACAACAACCTCAACATTGAAAAACAACAACAACCTCAACATTGAAAAACACCAACAAATTCAACAACAACCTCAACATTGAAAAACACCAACAAATTCAACAACAAACTCAAGATTGAAAAACACCAACAAATTCAACAACCTCAACATTGAAAAACAACAACAACCTCAACATTGAAAAACACCAACAAATTCAACAACAACCTCCACATTGAAAAACACCAACAAATTCAACAACAACCCCAACATTGAAAAACAACAACAACCTCAACATTGAATAACACCAACAAATTCAACAACAACCTCAACATTGAAAAATAACAACAACCTCAACATAGAAAAACACCAACAAATTCAACAACAACCTCAACATTGAAAAACAACAACAAACTCAACATTGAAAAACACCAACAAATTCAACAACAACCTCAACATTGAAAAACAACAACAACCTCAACATTGAAAAACACCAACAAATTCAACAATAACCTCAAAATTGAAAAACACCAACAAATTCAACAACAACCTCAACATTGAGAAACACCAACAAATTCAACAACAACCTCAACATTGAAAAACAACAACAACCTCAACATTGAAAAACAACAACAAATTCAACAACAACCTCAACATTGAAAAACAACAACAACCTCAACATTCAAAAACACCAACAAATTCAACAACAACCTCAACATTGAAAAACACCAACAAATTCAACAACAACCTCAACATTGAAAAACACCAACAAACTCAACAACAACCTCAGCATTGAAAAACAACAACAACCTCAACATTGAAAAACACCAACAAATTGAACAACAACCTCAACATTGAAAAACAACAACAAATTCAACAACAACTTCAACATTGAAAAACACCAACAAATTCAACAACAACCTCGAAATTGAAAAACACCAACAAATTCAACAACAACCTCAACATTGAAAAACAACAACAACCTCAACATTGAAAAACACCAACAAATTCAACAACAACCTCAACATTCAAAAACAACAACAACCTCAACATTGAAAAACACCAACAAATTCAACAACAACCTCAACATTTAAAAACACCAACAAATTCAACAACAACCTCAACATTGAAAAACAGCAACAATCTCAACATTAAAAAACACCAACAAATTCAACAACAACCTCAACATTGAAAAACAGCAACAACCTCAACGTTGAAAAACACCAACAAATTCAACAACAACCTCAACATTGAAAAACACCAACAAATTCAACAACAACCTCAACATTGAAAAACACCAACAAATTCAACAACAACCTCAACATTTAAAAACGCAAACAAATTCAACAACAACCCCAACATTGAAAAACACCAACAACCTCAACATTGAAAAACACCAACAAATTCAACAACAACCTCAACATTGAAAAACACCAACAAATTCAACAACAACCTCAACATTGAAAAACACCAACAAACTCAACAACAACCTCAACATTGAAAAACAACAACTACCTCAACATTGAAAAACACCAACAAATTCAACAACAACCTCAACATTGAAAAACACCAACAAATTCAACAACAAACTCAAGGTTGAAAAACACCAACAAATTCAACAACCTCAACATTGAAAAACAACAACAACCTCAACATTGAAAAACACCAACAAATTCAACAACAACCTCAACATTGAAAAACACCAACAAATTCAACAACAACCTCAACATTGAAAAACAACAACAACCTCAACATTGAATAACACCAACAAATTCAACAACAACCTCAACATTGAAAAATAACAACAACCTCAACATAGAAAAACACCAACAAATTAAACAACAACCTCAACATTGAAAAACAAAAACAAACTCAACATTGAAAAACACCAACAAATTCAACAACAACCTCAACATTGAAAAACAACAACAACCTCAACATTGAAAAACACCAACAAATTCAACAATAACCTCAAAATTGAAAAACACCAACAAATTCAACAACAACCTCAACATTGAAAAACACCAACAAATTCAACAACAACCTCAACATTGAAAAACAACAACAACCTCAACATTGAAAAACACCAACAAATTCAACAACAACCTCAACATTGAAAAACAACAACAACCTCAACATTGAAAAACACCAACAAATTCAACAACAACCTCAACATTGAAAAACACCAACAAATTCCACAACAACCTCAGCATTGAAAAACAACAACAACCTCAACATTGAAAAACACCAACAAATTGAACAACAACCTCAACATTGAAAAACAACAACAAATTCAACAACAACTTCAACATTGAAAAACACCAACAAATTCAACAACAACCTCGAAATTGAAAAACACCAACAAATTCAACAACAACCTCAACATTGAAAAACAACAACAACCTCAACATTGAAAAACACCAACAAATTCAACAATAACCTCAACATTGAAAAACAACAACAACCTCAACATTGAAAAACACCAACAAATTCAACAACCTCAACATTGAAAAACACCAACAAATTCAACAACAACCTCAACATTGAAAAACAACAACAACCTCAACATTGAAAAACACCAACAAATTCAACAACAACCTCAACATTGAAAAACAACAACAACCTCAACATTGAAAAACACCAACAAATTCAACAACAACCTCAACATTGAAAAACACCAACAAATTCAACAACAACCTCAGCATTGAAAAACAACAACAACCTCAACATTGAAAAACACCAACAAATTCAACAACAACCTCGAAATTGAAAAACACCAACAAATTCAACAACAACCTCAACATTGAAAAACAACAACAACCTCAACATTGAAAAACACCAACAAATACAACAACAACCTCAACATTGAAAAACAACAACAACCTCAACATTGAAAAACACCAACAAATTCAACAACAACCTCAACATTTAAAAACACCAACAAATTCAACAACAACCTCAACATTGAAAAACAACAACAATCTCAACATTAAAAAACACCAACAAATTCAACAACAACCTCAACATTGAAAAACAGCAACAACATCAACATTGAAAACCACCAACAAATTCAACAACAACCTCAACATTGAAAAACACCAACAAATTCAACAACAGCCTCAACATTGAAAAACACCAACAAATTCAACAACAAACTCAACATTGAAAAACACCAACAAATTCAACAACAACTTCAACATTGAGAAACACCAACAAATTCAACAACAACCTCAACATTGAAAAACAACAACAACCTCAACATTGAAAAACACGATCAAATTCAACAACAACCTCAACATTGAAAAACAACAACAACCTCAACATTGAATAACACCAACAAATTCAACAACAACCTCAATATTGAAAAACAACAACAATCTCAACATTGAAAAACACCAACAAATTCAACAGCAACCTCAACATTGAAAAACAACAACAACCTCAACACTGAAAAACACCAACAAATTCAACAACAACCTAAACATTGAAAAACACAACAAATTCAACAACAACCTGAACATTGAAAAACAACAACAACCTCAACATTGAAACACACCAACAAATTCAACAACAACCTCAACATTGAAACACACCAACAAATTCAACAACAACCTCTGCATTGAAAAACAACAACAACCTCAACATTGAAAAACAACAACAACCTCAACATTGAAAAACAACAACAACCTCAACATTGAATAACACCAACAAATTCAACAACAACCTCAACATTGAAAAACAACTACAACCTCAACATAGAAAAACACCAACAAATTCAACAACAACCTCAACATTGAAAAACAACAACAACCTCAACATTGAAAAACACCAACAAATTCAACAATACCCTCAACATTGAAAAACAACAACAACCTCAACATTGAAAAACACCAACAAATTCAACAACAACCTCAACATTGAAAAACAACAACAAATTCAACAACAACCTCAACATTGAAAAACAACAACAACCTCAACATTGAAAAACACCAACAAATTCAACAACAACCTCAACATTGAAAAGCAACAACAACCTCAACATTGAAAAACACCAACAAATTCAACAACAACCTCAACATTGAAAAACACCAACAAATTCAACAACAACCTCAGCATTGAAAAACAACAACAACCTCAACATTGAAAAACACCAACAAATTCAACAACAACCTCAACATTGAAAAACAACAACAACCTCAACATTGAAAAACACCAACAAATTCAACAACAACCTCAACATTGAAAAACACCAACAAATTCAACAACAAACTCAAGATTGAAAAACACCAACAAATTCAACAACCTCAACATTGAAAAACAACAACAACCTCAACATTGAAAAACACCAACAAATTCAACAACAAACTCAACATTGAAAAACACCAACAAATTCAACAACAACCTCAACATTGAAAAACAACAACAACCTCAACATTGAAAAACACCAACAAATTCAACAACAACCTCAACATTGAAAAGCACCAACAAATTCAACAACGACCTCAACATTGAAAAACAACAACAAATTCAACAACAACCTCAACATTGAAAACTCCAACAAATTCAACAACAACCTCAACATTTAAAAATGCCAACAAATTCAACAACAACCTCAACATTGAAAAACACCAACAACCTCAACCTTGAAAAACACCAACAAATTCAACAACAACCTCAACATTGAAAAACACCAACAAATTCAACAACAACCTGAACATTGAGAAACACCAACAAACTCAACAACAACCTCAACATTGAAAAACAACAACAACCTCAACATTGAAAAACACCAACAAATTCAACAACAACCTCAACATTGAAAAACACCAACAAATTCAACAACAAACTCAAGATTGAAAAACACCAACAAATTCAACCACCTCAACATTGAAAAACAACAACAACCTCAACATTGAAAAACACCAACAAATTCAACAACAACCTCCACATTGAAAAACACCAACAAATTCAACAACAACCCCAACATTGAAAAACAACAACAACCTCAACATTGAATAACACCAACAAATTCAACAACAACCTCAACATTGAAAAATAACAACAACCTCAACATAGAAAAACACCAACAAATTCAACAACAACCTCAACATTGAAAAACAACAACAAACTCAACATTGAAAAACACCAACAAATTCAACAACAACCTCAACATTGAAAAACAACAACAACCTCAACATTGAAAAACACCAACAAATTCAACAATAACCTCAAAATTGAAAAACACCAACAAATTCAACAACAACCTCAACATTGAGAAACACCAACAAATTCAACAACAACCTCAACATTGAAAAACAACAACAACCTCAACATTGAAAAACAACAACAAATTCAACAACAACCTCAACATTGAAAAACAACAACAACCTCAACATTGAAAAACACCAACAAATTCAACAACAACCTCAACATTTAAAAACACCAACAAATTCCACAACAACCTCAGCATTGAAAAACAACAACAACCTCAACATTGAAAAACACCAACAAATTGAACAACAACCTCAACATTGAAAAACAACAACAAATTCAACAACAACTTCAACATTGAAAAACACCAACAAATTCAACAACAACCTCGAAATTGAAAAACACCAACAAATTCAACAACAACCTCAACATTGAAAAACAACAACAACCTCAACATTGAAAAACACCAACAAATTCAACAACAACCTCAACATTGAAAAACAACAACAACCTCAACATTGAAAAACACCAACAAATTCAACAACAACCTCAACATTTAAAAACACCAACAAATTCAACAACAACCTCAACATTGAAAAACAGCAACAATCTCAACATTAAAAAACACCAACAAATTCAACAACAACCTCAACATTGAAAAACAGCAACAACCTCAACGTTGAAAAACACCAACAAATTCAACAACAACCTCAACATTGAAAAACACCAACAAATTCAACAACAACCTCAACATTGAAAAACACCAACAAATTCAACAACAACCTCAACATTTAAAAACGCCAACAAATTCAACAACAACCCCAACATTGAAAAACACCAACAACCTCAACATTGAAAAACACCAACAAATTCAACAACAACCTCAACATTGAAAAACACCAACAAATTCAACAACAACCTCAACATTGAAAAACAACAACAAATTCAACAACAACTTCAACATTGAAAAACACCAACAAATTCAACAACAACCTCGAAATTGAAAAACACCAACAAATTCAACAACAACCTCAACATTGAAAAACAACAACAACCTCAACATTGAAAAACACCAACAAATTCAACAACAACCTCAACATTGAAAAACAACAACAACCTCAACATTGAAAAACACCAACAAATTCAACAACAACCTCAACATTTAAAAACACCAACAAATTCAACAACAACCTCAACATTGAAAAACAGCAACAATCTCAACATTAAAAAACACCAACAAATTCAACAACAACCTCAACATTGAAAAACAGCAACAACCTCAACGTTGAAAAACACCAACAAATTCAACAACAACCTCAACATTGAAAAACACCAACAAATTCAACAACAACCTCAACATTGAAAAACAGCAACAAATTCAACAACAAACTCAACATTGAAAAACACCAACAAATTCAACAACAACCTCAACATTGAAAAACAACAACAAGCTCAACATTGAAAAACACCAACAAATTCAACAACAACCTCAACATTGAAAAGCACCAACAAATTCAACAACAACCTCAACATTGAAAAACAACAACAACCTCAACATTGAAAAACACCAACAAATTCAACAACAACCTCAACATTGAAAAACAACAACAACCTCAACATTGAAAAACACCAACAAATTCAACAACAACCTCAATATTGAAAAACAACAACAATCTCAACATTGAAAAACACCAACAAATTCAACAACTACCTCAACATTGAAAAACAACAACAACCTCAACTGTGAAAAACACCAACAAATTCAACAACAACCTCAACATTGAAAAACACCAACAAATTCAACAACAACCTCAACATTGAAAAACAACAACAACCTAAACATTGAAAAACACGAACAAATTCAACAACAACCTCAACATTGAAAAACAACAACAACCTCAACATTGAAAAACACCAACAAATTCAACAACAACCTCAACATTGAAACACACCAACAAATTCAACAACAACCTCAGCATTGAAAAACAACAGCAACCTCAACATTGAAAAACAACAACAACCTCAACATTGAAAAACAACAACAACCTCAACATTGAATAACACCAACAAATTCAACAACAACCTCAACATTGAAAAACAACAACAACCTCAACATAGAAAAACACCAACAAATTCAACAACAACCTCAACATTGAAAAACAACAACAAACTCAACATTGAGAAACACCAACAAATTCAACAACAACCTCAACATTGAAAAACAACAACAACCTCAACATTGAAAAACACCAACAAATTCAACAACAACCTCAACATTGAAAAACACCAACAAATTCAACAACAACCTCAACATTGAAAAACACCAACAAATTCAACAACAACCTCAACATTGAAAAACACCAACAAACTCAACAACAACCTCAACATTGAAAAACAACAACAACCTCAACATTGAAAAACACCAACAAATTCAACAACAACATCAACATTGAAAAACACCAACAAATTCAACAACAAACTCAAGATTGAAAAACACCAACAAATTCAACAACCTCAACATTGAAAAACAACAACAACCTCAACATTCAAAGAAACCAACAAATTCAACAACAACCTCAACATTGAAAAACACCAACAAATTCAACAAAAACCTCAACATTGAAAAACAACAACAACCTCAACATTGAAAAACACCAACAAATTCAACAACAACCTCAACATTGAAAAACAACAACAACCTCAACATTGAAAAACACCAACAAATTCAACAACAACCTCAACATTGAAAAACAACAACAACCTCAACATTGAAAAACACCAACAAATTCAACAACAACCTCAACATTGAAAAACACCAACAAATTCAACAACAACCTCAGCATTGAAAAACAACAACAACCTCAACATTGAAAAACACCAACAAATTCAACAACAACCTCAACATTGAAAAACAACAACAACCTCAACATTGAAAAACACCAACAAATTCAACAACAACTTCAACATTGAAAAACACCAACAAATTCAACAACAACCTCGAAATTGAAAAACACCAACAAATTCAACGACAACCTCAACATTGAAAAACACCAACAAATTCAACAACAACCTCAACATTGAAAAACACCAACAAATTCAACAACAAACTCAACATTGAAAAACACCAACAAATTCAACAACAACCTCAACATTGAAAAACAACAACAACCTCAACATTGAAAAACACCAACAAATTCAACAACAACCTCAACATTGAAAAGCACCAACAAATTCAACAACAACCTAAACATTGAAAAACAACAACAAATTCAACAACAACCTCAACATTGAAAACACCAACAAATTCAACAACAACCTCAACATTTAAAAACGCCAACAAATTCAACAACAACCTCAACATTGAAAAACACCAACAACCTCAACATTGAAAAACACCAACAAATTCAACAAAAACCTCAACATTGAAAAACACCAACAAATTCAACAACAACCTCAACATTGAAAAACACCAACAAATTCAACAACAAACTCAAGATTGAAAAACACCAACAAATTCAACAACCTCAACATTGAAAAACAACAACAACCTCAACATTGAAAAACACCAACAAATTCAACAACAACCTCAACATTGAAAAACACCAACAAATTCAACAACAACCTCAACATTGAAAAACAACAACAACCTCAACATTGAATAACACCAACAAATTCAACAACAACCTCAACATTGAAAAATAACAACAACCTCAACATAGAAAAACACCAACAAATTCAACAACAACCTCAACATTGAAAAACAACAACAACCTCAACATTGAAAAACACCAACAAATTCAACAACAACCTCAACATTTAAAAACACCAACAAATTCAACAACAACCTCAACATTGAAAAACAGCAACAATCTCAACATTAAAAAACACCAACAAATTCAACAACAACCTCAACATTGAAAAACAGCAACAACCTCAACGTTGAAAAACACCAACAAATTCAACAACAACCTCAACATTGAAAAACACCAACAAATTCAACAACAACCTCAACATTGAAAAACACCAACAAATTCAACAACAACCTCAACATTTAAAAACGCCAACAAATTCAACAACAACCCCAACATTGAAAAACACCAACAACCTCAACATTGAAAAACACCAACAAATTCAACAACAACCTCAACATTGAAAAACACCAACAAATTCAACAACAACCTCAACATTGAAAAACAACAACAAATTCAACAACAACTTCAACATTGAAAAACACCAACAAATTCAACAACAACCTCGAAATTGAAAAACACCAACAAATTCAACAACAACCTCAACATTGAAAAACAACAACAACCTCAACATTGAAAAACACCAACAAATTCAACAACAACCTCAACATTGAAAAACAACAACAACCTCAACATTGAAAAACACCAACAAATTCAACAACAACCTCAACATTTAAAAACACCAACAAATTCAACAACAACCTCAACATTGAAAAACAGCAACAATCTCAACATTAAAAAACACCAACAAATTCAACAACAACCTCAACATTGAAAAACAGCAACAACCTCAACGTTGAAAAACACCAACAAATTCAACAACAACCTCAACATTGAAAAACACCAACAAATTCAACAACAACCTCAACATTGAAAAACAGCAACAAATTCAACAACAAACTCAACATTGAAAAACACCAACAAATTCAACAACAACCTCAACATTGAAAAACAACAACAAGCTCAACATTGAAAAACACCAACAAATTCAACAACAACCTCAACATTGAAAAGCACCAACAAATTCAACAACAACCTCAACATTGAAAAACAACAACAACCTCAACATTGAAAAACACCAACAAATTCAACAACAACCTCAACATTGAAAAACAACAACAACCTCAACATTGAAAAACACCAACAAATTCAACAACAACCTCAATATTGAAAAACAACAACAATCTCAACATTGAAAAACACCAACAAATTCAACAACTACCTCAACATTGAAAAACAACAACAACCTCAACTGTGAAAAACACCAACAAATTCAACAACAACCTCAACATTGAAAAACACCAACAAATTCAACAACAACCTCAACATTGAAAAACAACAACAACCTAAACATTGAAAAACACGAACAAATTCAACAACAACCTCAACATTGAAAAACAACAACAACCTCAACATTGAAAAACACCAACAAATTCAACAACAACCTCAACATTGAAACACACCAACAAATTCAACAACAACCTCAGCATTGAAAAACAACAGCAACCTCAACATTGAAAAACAACAACAACCTCAACATTGAAAAACAACAACAACCTCAACATTGAATAACACCAACAAATTCAACAACAACCTCAACATTGAAAAACAACAACAACCTCAACATAGAAAAACACCAACAAATTCAACAACAACCTCAACATTGAAAAACAACAACAAACTCAACATTGAGAAACACCAACAAATTCAACAACAACCTCAACATTGAAAAACAACAACAACCTCAACATTGAAAAACACCAACAAATTCAACAACAACCTCAACATTGAAAAACACCAACAAATTCAACAACAACCTCAACATTGAAAAACACCAACAAATTCAACAACAACCTCAACATTGAAAAACACCAACAAACTCAACAACAACCTCAACATTGAAAAACAACAACAACCTCAACATTGAAAAACACCAACAAATTCAACAACAACATCAACATTGAAAAACACCAACAAATTCAACAACAAACTCAAGATTGAAAAACACCAACAAATTCAACAACCTCAACATTGAAAAACAACAACAACCTCAACATTCAAAGAAACCAACAAATTCAACAACAACCTCAACATTGAAAAACACCAACAAATTCAACAAAAACCTCAACATTGAAAAACAACAACAACCTCAACATTGAAAAACACCAACAAATTCAACAACAACCTCAACATTGAAAAACAACAACAACCTCAACATTGAAAAACACCAACAAATTCAACAACAACCTCAACATTGAAAAACAACAACAACCTCAACATTGAAAAACACCAACAAATTCAACAACAACCTCAACATTGAAAAACACCAACAAATTCAACAACAACCTCAGCATTGAAAAACAACAACAACCTCAACATTGAAAAACACCAACAAATTCAACAACAACCTCAACATTGAAAAACAACAACAACCTCAACATTGAAAAACACCAACAAATTCAACAACAACTTCAACATTGAAAAACACCAACAAATTCAACAACAACCTCGAAATTGAAAAACACCAACAAATTCAACGACAACCTCAACATTGAAAAACACCAACAAATTCAACAACAACCTCAACATTGAAAAACACCAACAAATTCAACAACAAACTCAACATTGAAAAACACCAACAAATTCAACAACAACCTCAACATTGAAAAACAACAACAACCTCAACATTGAAAAACACCAACAAATTCAACAACAACCTCAACATTGAAAAGCACCAACAAATTCAACAACAACCTAAACATTGAAAAACAACAACAAATTCAACAACAACCTCAACATTGAAAACACCAACAAATTCAACAACAACCTCAACATTTAAAAACGCCAACAAATTCAACAACAACCTCAACATTGAAAAACACCAACAACCTCAACATTGAAAAACACCAACAAATTCAACAAAAACCTCAACATTGAAAAACACCAACAAATTCAACAACAACCTCAACATTGAAAAACACCAACAAATTCAACAACAAACTCAAGATTGAAAAACACCAACAAATTCAACAACCTCAACATTGAAAAACAACAACAACCTCAACATTGAAAAACACCAACAAATTCAACAACAACCTCAACATTGAAAAACACCAACAAATTCAACAACAACCTCAACATTGAAAAACAACAACAACCTCAACATTGAATAACACCAACAAATTCAACAACAACCTCAACATTGAAAAATAACAACAACCTCAACATAGAAAAACACCAACAAATTCAACAACAACCTCAACATTGAAAAACAACAACAAACTCAACATTGAAAAACACCAACAAATTCAACAACAACCTCTACATTGAAAAACAACAACAACCTCAACATTGAAAAACACCAACAAATTCAACAATAACCTCAAAATTGAAAAACACCAACAAATTCCACAACAACCTCAACATTGAAAAACACCAACAAATTCAACAACAACCTCAACATTGAAAAACAACAACAACCTCAACATTGAAAAACAACAACAAATTCAACAACAACCTCAACATTGAAAAACAACAACAACCTCAACATTGAAAAACACCAACAAATTCAACAACAACCTCAACATTGAAAAACACCAACAAATTCCACAACAACCTCAGCATTGAAAAACAACAACAACCTCAACATTGAAAAACACCAACAAATTGAACAACAACCTCAACATTGAAAAACAACAACAAATTCAACAACAACTTCAACATTGAAAAACACCAACAAATTCAACAACAACCTCGAAATTGAAAAACACCAACAAATTCAACAACAACCTCAACATTGAAAAACAACAACAACCTCAACATTGAAAAACACAAACAAATTCAACAACTACCTCAACATTGAAAAACAACAACAACCTCAACATTGAAAAACACCAACAAATTCAACAACAACCTCAACATTTAAAAACACCAACAAATTCAACAACAATCTCAACATTGAAAAACAGCAACAATCTCAACATTAAAAAACACCAACAAATTCAACAACAACCTCAACATTGAAAAACAGCAACAACCTCAACATTGAAAAACACCAACAAATTCACCAACAACCTCAACATTGAAAAACACCAACAAATTCAACAACAACCTCAACATTGAAAAACACCAACAAATTCAACAACAACCTCAACATTTAAAAACGCCAACAAATTCAACAACAACCTCAACATTGAAAAACACCAACAACCTCAACATTGAAAAACACCAACAAATTCAACAACAACCTCAACATTGAAAAACACCAACAAATTCAACAACAACCTCAACATTGAAAAACACCAGCAAACTCAACAACAACCTCAACATTGAAAAACAACAACAACCTCAACATTGAAAAACACCAACAAATTCAACAACAACCTCAACATTGAAAAACACCAACAAATTCAACAACAAACTCAAGATTGAAAAACACCAACAAATTCAACAACCTCAACATTGAAAAACAACAACAACCTCAACATTGAAAAACACCAACAAATTCAACAACAACCTCAACATTGAAAAACACCAACAAATTCAACAACAACCTCAACATTGAAAAACAACAACAACCTCAACATTGAATAACACCAACAAATTCAACAACATCCTCAACATTGAAAAATAACAACAACCTCAACATAGAAAAACACCAACAAATTCAACAACAACCTCAACATTGAAAAACAAGAACAAACTCAACATTGAAAAACACCAACAAATTCAACAACAACCTCAACATTGAAAAACAACAACAACCTCAACATTGAAAAAGACCAACAAATTCAACAATAACCTCAAAATTGAAAAACACCAACAAATTCAACAACAACCTCAACATTGAAAAACACCAACAAATTCAACAACAACCTCAACATTGAAAAACTCCAACAAATTCAACAACAACCTCAATATTGAAAAACAACAACAACCTCAACATTGAAAAACACCAACAAATTCAACAACAACCTCAACATTGACAAACACCAACAAATTCCACAACAACCTCAGCATTGAAAAACAACAACAACCTCAACATTGAAAAACACCAACAAATTGAACAACAACCTCAACATTGAAAAACACCAACAAATTGAACAACAACCTCAACATTGAAAAACACCAACAAATTCAACAACAACCTCGAAATTGAAAAACACCAACAAATTCAACAACAACCTCAACATTGAAAAACAACAACAACCTCAACATTGAAAAACACCAACAAATTCAACAACAACCTCAACATTGAAAAACAACAACAACCTTAACATTGAAAAACACCAACAAATTCAACAACAACCTCAACATTGAAAAACACCAACAAACTCAACAACAACCTCAACATTGAAAAACAACAACAACCTCAACATTGAAAAACACCAACAAATTCAACAACAACCTCAACATTGAAAAACACCAACAAATTCAACAACAAACTCAAGATTGAAAAACACCAACAAATTCAACAACCTCAACATTGAAAAACAACAACAACCTCAACATTGAAAAACACCAACAAATTCAACAACAACCTCAACATTGAAAAACACCAACAAATTCAACAACAACCTCAACATTGAAAAACAACAACAACCTCAACATTGAATAACACCAACAAATTCAACAACATCCTCAACATTGAAAAATAACAACAACCTCAACATAGAAAAACAACAACAAATTCAACAACAACCTCAACATTAAAAAACAACAACAAACTCAACATTGAAAAACACCAACAAATTCAACAACAACCTCAACATTGAAAAAAAACAACAACCTCAACATTGAAAAACACCAACAAATTCAACAATAACCTCAAAATTGAAAAACACCAACAAATTCAACAACAACCTCAACATTGAAAAACACCAACAAATTCAACAACAACCTCAACATTGAAAAACAACAACAACCTCAACATTGAAAAACACCAACAAATTCAACAACAACCTCAACATTGAAAAACAACAACAACCTCAACATTGAAAAACACCAACAAATTCAACAACAACCTCAACATTGAAAAACACCAACAAATTCCACAACAACCTCAGCATTGAAAAACAACAACAACCTCAACATTGAAAAACACCAACAAATTGAACAACAACCTCAACATTGAAAAACAACAACAAATTCAACAACAACTTCAACATTGAAAAACACCAACAAATTCAACCACAACCTCGAAATTGAAAAACACCAACAAATTCAACAACAACCTCAACATTGAAAAACAACAACAACCTCAACATTGAAAAACACCAACAAATTCAACAACAACCTCAACATTGAAAAACAACAACAACCTCAACATTGAAAAACACCAACAAATTCAACAACAACCTCAACATTTAAAAACACCAACAAATTCAACAACAACCTCAACATTGAAAAACAACAACAACCTCAACATTGAAAAGCACCAACAAATTCAACAACAACCTCAACATTGAAAACACCAACAAATTCAACAACAACCTCAACATTTAAAAACGCCAACAAATTCAACAACAACCTCAACATTGAAAAACACCAACAACCTCAACATTGAAAAACACCAACAAATTCAACAACAACCTCAACATTGAAAAACACCAACAAATTCAACAACAACCTCAACATTGAAAAACACCAACAAACTCAACAACAACCTCAACATTGAAAAACAACAACAACCTCAACATTGAAAAACACCAACAAATTCAACAACAACCTCAACATTGAAAAACACCAACAAATTCAACAACAAACTCAAGATTGAAAAACACCAACAAATTCAACAACCTCAACATTGAAAAACAAACAACAACCACAACATTGAAAAACACCAACAAATTCAACAACAATCTCAACATTGAAAAACACCAACAAATTCAACAACAACCTCAACATTGAAAAACAACAACAAACTCAACATTGAAAAACACCAACAAATTCAACAACAACCTCAACATTGAAAAACAACAACAACCTCAACATCGAAAAACACCAACAAATTCAACAACAAACTCAACATTGAAAAACACCAACAAATTCAACAACAACCTCAGCATTGAAAAACAACAACAACCTCAACATTGGAAAACACCAACAAATTCAGCAACAACCTCAACATTGAAAAGCAACAACAATCTCAACATTGAAAAACACCAACAAATTCAACAACAAACTCAACATTGAAAAACACCAACAAATTCAACAACAACCTCAACATTGAAAAACAACAACAACCTCAACATTGAAAAACACCAACAAATTCAACAACAACCTCAACATTGAAAAGCACCAACAAATTCAACAACAACCTCAACATTGAAAAACACCAACAAATTCAACAACAACCTCAACATTGAAAAGCACCAACAAATTCAACAACAACCTCAACATTGAAAACACCAACAAATTCAACAACAACCTCAACATTGAAAAACACCAACAAACTCAACAACAACCTCAACATTGAAAAACAACAACAACCTCAACATTGAAAAACACCAACAAATTCAACAACAACCTCAACATTGAAAAACACCAACAAATTCAACAACAAACTCAAGATTGAAAAACACCAACAAATTCAACAACCTCAACATTGAAAAACAACAACAACCTCAACATTGAAAAACACCAACAAATTCAACAACAACCTCAACATTGAAAAACACCAGCAAATTCAACAACAACCTCAACATTGAAAAACAACAACAACCTCAACATTGAAAAACACCAACAAATTCAACAACAACCTCAACCTTGAAAAATAACAACAACCTCAACATTGAAAAACACCAACAAATTCAACAACAACCTCAACATTGAAAAACACCAACAAATTCAACAACAACCTCAGCATTGAAAAACAACAACAACCTCAACATTGAAAAACACCAACAAATTCAACAACAACCTCAACATTGAAAAGCAACAACAACCTCAACATTGAAAAACACCAACAAATTCAACAACAACCTCAACATTGAAAAACACCAACAAATTCAACAACAACCTCAGCATTGAAAAACAACAACAACCTCAACATTGAAAAACACCAACAAATTCAACAACAACCTCAACATTGAAAAACAACAACAACCTCAACATTGAAAAACACCAACAAATTCAACAACAACTTCAACATTGAAAAACACCAACAAATTCAACAACAACCTCGAAATTGAAAAACACCAACAAATTCAACAACAACCTCAACATTGAAAAACATAAACAAATTCAACAACAACCTCAACATTGAAAAACACCAACAAATTCAACAACAAACTCAACATTGAAAAACACCAACAAATTCAACAACAACCTCAACAATGAAAAACAACAACAACCTCAACATTGAAAAACACCAACAAATTCAACAACAACCTCAACATTGAAAAGCACCAACAAATTCAACAACAACCTCAACATTGAAAAACAACAACAAATTCAACAACAACCTCAACATTGAAAACACCAACAAATTCAACAACAACCTCAACATTTAAAAACGCCAACAAATTCAACAACAACCTCAACATTGAAAAACACCAACAACCTCAACATTGAAAAACACCAACAAATTCAACAACAACCTCAACATTGAAAAACACCAACAAATTCAACAACAACCTCAACTTTGAAAAACACCAACAAACTCAACAACAACCTCAACATTGAAAAACAACAACAACCTCAACATTGAAAAACACCAACAAATTCAACAACAACCTCAACATTGAAAAACACCAACAAATTCAACAACAAACTCAAGATTGAAAAACACCAACAAATTCAACAACCTCAACATTGAAAAACAACAACAACCTCAACATTGAAAAACACAAGCAAATTCAACAACAACCTCAACATTGAAAAACACCAACAAATTCAACAACAACCTCAACATTGAAAAACAACAACAACCTCAACATTGAATAACACCAACAAATTCAACAACAACCTCAACATTGAATAATAAAAACAACCTCAACGTAGAAAAACACCAACAAATTCAACAACAACCTCAACATTGAAAAACAACAACAAACTCAACATTGAAAAACACCAACAAATTCAACAACAACCTCAACATTGAAAAACAACAACAACCTCAACATTGAAAAACACCAACAAATTCAACAATAACCTCAAAATTGAAAAACACCAACAAATTCAACAACAACCTCAACATTGAAAAACACCAACAAATTCAACAACAACCTGAACATTGAAAAACAACAACAACCTCAACATTGAAAAACAACAACAAATTCAACAACAACCTCAACATTGAAAAACACCAACAAATTCAACAACAACCTCAACATTGAAAAACACCAAAAAATTCCACAACAACCTCAGCATTGAAAAACAACAACAACCTCAACATTGAAAAACACCAACAAATTGAACAACAACCTCAACATTGAAAAACAACAACAAATTCAACAACAACTTCAACATTGAAAAACACAAGCAAATTCAACAACAACCTCGAAATTGAAAAACACCAACAAATTCAACAACAACCTCAACATTGAAAAACAACAACAACCTCAACATTGAAAAACACCAACAAATTCAACAACAACCTCAACATTTAAAAACACCAACAAATTCAACAACAACCTCAACATTGAAAAACAGCAACAATCTCAACATTAAAAAACACCAACAAATTCAACAACAACCTCAACATTGAAAAACAGCAACAACCTCAACGTTGAAAAACACCAACAAATTCAACAACAACCTCAACATTGAAAAACACCAACAAATTCAACAACAACCTCAACATTGAAAAACACCAACAAATTCAACAACAACCTCAACATTTAAAAACGCCAACAAATTCAACAACAACCTCAACATTGAAAAACACCAACAACCTCAACATTGAAAAACACCAACAAATTCAACAACAACCTCAACATTGAAAAACACCAACAAATTCAACAACAACCTCAACATTGAAAAACACCAACAAACTCAACAACAACCTCAACATTGAAAAACAACAACAACCTCAACATTGAAAAACACCAACAAATTCAACAACAACCTCAACATTGAAAAACACCAACAAATTCAACAACAAACTCAAGATTGAAAAACACCAACAAACTCAACAACCTCAACATTGAAAAACAACAACAACCTCAACATTGAAAAACACCAACAAATTCAACAACAACCTCAACATTGAAAAACACCAACAAATTCAACAACAACCTCAACATTGAAAAACAACAACAACCTCAACATTGAATAACACCAACAAATTGAACAACAACCTCAACATTGAAAAATAACAACAACCTGAACATAGAAAAACACCAACAAATTCAACAACAACCTCAACATTGAAAAACAACAACAAACTCAACATTGAAAAACACCAACAAATTCAACAACAACCTCAACATTGAAAAACAACAACAACCTCAACATTGAAAAACACCAACAAATTCAACCATAACCTCAAAATTGAAAAACACCAACAAATTCAACAACAACCTCAACATTGAAAAATACCAACAAATTCAACAACAACCTCAACATTGAAAAACAACAACAACCTCAACATTGAAAAACACCAACAAATTCAACAACAACCTCAACATTGAAAAACACCAACAAATTCAACAACAACCTCAGCATTGAAAAACAACAACAACCTCAACATTGAAAAACACCAACAAATTCAACAACAACCTCAACATTGAAAAACAACAACAACCTCAACATTGAAAAACACCAACAAATTCAACAACAACGTCAACATTGAAAAACACCAACAAATTCAACAACAACCTCGAAATTGAAAAACACCAACAAATTCAACAACAACCTCAACATTGAAAAACAACAACAACCTCAACATTGCAAAACACCAGCAAATTCAACAACAACCTCAACATTTAAAAACACCAACAAATTCAACAACAACCTCAACATTGAAAACACCAACAAATTCAACAACAACCTCAACATTTAAGAACGCCAACAAATTCAACAACAACCTCAACATTGAAAAACAGCAACAACCTCAACGTTGAAAAACACCAACAAATTCAACAACAACCTCAACATTGAAAAACACCAACAAATTCAACAACAACCTCAACATTGAATAACACCAACAAATTCAACAACAACCTCAACATTTAAAAACGCCAACAAATTCAACAACAACCTCAACATTGAAAAACACCAACAACCTCAACATTGAAAAACACCAACAAATTCAACAACAACCTCAACATTGAAAAACAGCAACAATCTCAACATTAAAAAACACCAACAAATTCAACAACAACCTCAACATTGAAAAACAGCAACAACCTCAACGTTGAAAAACACCAACAAATTCAACAACAACCTCAACATTGAAAAACACCAACAAATTCAACAACAACCTCAACATTGAAAAACACCAAGAAATTCAACAACAAACTCAACATTGAAAAACACCAACAAATTCAACAACAACCTCAACATTGAAAAACAACAACAAGCTCAACATTGAAAAACACCAACAAATTCAACAACAACCTCAACATTGAAAAGCACCAACAAATTCAACAACAACCTCAACATTGAAAAACAACAACAACCTCAACATTGAAAAACACCAACAAATTCAACAACAACCTCAACATTGAAAAACAACAACAACCTCAACATTGAAAAACACCAACAAATTCAACAACAACCTCAATATTGAAAAACAACAACAATCTCAACATTGAAAAACACCAACAAATTCAACAACAACCTCAACATTGAAAAACAACAACAACCTCAACAGTGAAAAACACCAACAAATTCAACAACAACCTCAACATTGAAAAACACCAACAAATTCAACAACAACCTCAACATTGAAAAACAACAACAACCTAAACATTGAAAAACACCAACAAATTCAACAACAACCTCAACATTGAAAAACAACAACAACCTCAACATTGAAAAACACCAACAAATTCAACAACAACCTCAACATTGAAACACACCAACAAATTCAACAACAACCTCAGCATTGAAAAACAACAACAACCTCAACATTGAAAAACAACAACAACCTCAACATTGAAAAACAACAACAACCTCAACATTGAATAACACCAACAAATTCAACAACAACCTCAACATTGAAAAACAACAACAACCTCAACATTGAAAAACACCAACAAATTCAACAACAACCTCAACATTTAAAAACACCAACAAATTCAACAACAACCTCAACATTGAAAAACAACAACAACCTCAACATTGAAAAGCACCAACAAATTCAACAACAACCTCAACATTGAAAACACCAACAAATTCAACAACAACCTCAACATTTAAAAACGCCAACAAATTCAACAACAACCTCAACATTGAAAAACACCAACAACCTCAACATTGAAAAACACCAACAAATTCAACAACAACCTCAACATTGAAAAACACCAACAAATTCAACAACAACCTCAACATTGAAAAACACCAACAAACTCAACAACAACCTCAACATTGAAAAACAACAACAACCTCAACATTGAAAAACACCAACAAATTCAACAACAACCTCAACATTGAAAAACACCAACAAATTCAACAACAAACTCAAGATTGAAAAACACCAACAAATTCAACAACCTCAACATTGAAAAACAAACAACAACCACAACATTGAAAAACACCAACAAATTCAACAACAACCTCAACATTGAAAAACACCAACAAATTCAACAACAACCTCAACATTGAAAAACAACAACAAACTCAACATTGAAAAACACCAACAAATTCAACAACAACCTCAACATTGAAAAACAACAACAACCTCAACATCGAAAAACACCAACAAATTCAACAACAAACTCAACATTGAAAAACACCAACAAATTCAACAACAACCTCAGCATTGAAAAACAACAACAACCTCAACATTGGAAAACACCAACAAATTCAGCAACAACCTCAACATTGAAAAGCAACAACAATCTCAACATTGAAAAACACCAACAAATTCAACAACAAACTCAACATTGAAAAACACCAACAAATTCAACAACAACCTCAACATTGAAAAACAACAACAACCTCAACATTGAAAAACACCAACAAATTCAACAACAACCTCAACATTGAAAAGCACCAACAAATTCAACAACAACCTCAACATTGAAAAACACCAACAAATTCAACAACAACCTCAACATTGAAAAGCACCAACAAATTCAACAACAACCTCAACATTGAAAACACCAACAAATTCAACAACAACCTCAACATTGAAAAACACCAACAAACTCAACAACAACCTCAACATTGAAAAACAACAACAACCTCAACATTGAAAAACACCAACAAATTCAACAACAACCTCAACATTGAAAAACACCAACAAATTCAACAACAAACTCAAGATTGAAAAACACCAACAAATTCAACAACCTCAACATTGAAAAACAACAACAACCTCAACATTGAAAAACACCAACAAATTCAACAACAACCTCAACATTGAAAAACACCAGCAAATTCAACAACAACCTCAACATTGAAAAACAACAACAACCTCAACATTGAAAAACACCAACAAATTCAACAACAACCTCAACCTTGAAAAATAACAACAACCTCAACATTGAAAAACACCAACAAATTCAACAACAACCTCAACATTGAAAAACACCAACAAATTCAACAACAACCTCAGCATTGAAAAACAACAACAACCTCAACATTGAAAAACACCAACAAATTCAACAACAACCTCAACATTGAAAAGCAACAACAACCTCAACATTGAAAAACACCAACAAATTCAACAACAACCTCAACATTGAAAAACACCAACAAATTCAACAACAACCTCAGCATTGAAAAACAACAACAACCTCAACATTGAAAAACACCAACAAATTCAACAACAACCTCAACATTGAAAAACAACAACAACCTCAACATTGAAAAACACCAACAAATTCAACAACAACTTCAACATTGAAAAACACCAACAAATTCAACAACAACCTCGAAATTGAAAAACACCAACAAATTCAACAACAACCTCAACATTGAAAAACATAAACAAATTCAACAACAACCTCAACATTGAAAAACACCAACAAATTCAACAACAAACTCAACATTGAAAAACACCAACAAATTCAACAACAACCTCAACATTGAAAAACAACAACAACCTCAACATTGAAAAACACCAACAAATTCAACAACAACCTCAACATTGAAAAGCACCAACAAATTCAACAACAACCTCAACATTGAAAAACAACAACAAATTCAACAACAACCTCAACATTGAAAACACCAACAAATTCAACAACAACCTCAACATTTAAAAACGCCAACAAATTCAACAACAACCTCAACATTGAAAAACACCAACAACCTCAACATTGAAAAACACCAACAAATTCAACAACAACCTCAACATTGAAAAACACCAACAAATTCAACAACAACCTCAACTTTGAAAAACACCAACAAACTCAACAACAACCTCAACATTGAAAAACAACAACAACCTCAACATTGAAAAACACCAACAAATTCAACAACAACCTCAACATTGAAAAACACCAACAAATTCAACAACAAACTCAAGATTGAAAAACACCAACAAATTCAACAACCTCAACATTGAAAAACAACAACAACCTCAACATTGAAAAACACAAGCAAATTCAACAACAACCTCAACATTGAAAAACACCAACAAATTCAACAACAACCTCAACATTGAAAAACAACAACAACCTCAACATTGAATAACACCAACAAATTCAACAACAACCTCAACATTGAATAATAAAAACAACCTCAACGTAGAAAAACACCAACAAATTCAACAACAACCTCAACATTGAAAAACAACAACAAACTCAACATTGAAAAACACCAACAAATTCAACAACAACCTCAACATTGAAAAACAACAACAACCTCAACATTGAAAAACACCAACAAATTCAACAATAACCTCAAAATTGAAAAACACCAACAAATTCAACAACAACCTCAACATTGAAAAACACCAACAAATTCAACAACAACCTGAACATTGAAAAACAACAACAACCTCAACATTGAAAAACAACAACAAATTCAACAACAACCTCAACATTGAAAAACACCAACAAATTCAACAACAACCTCAACATTGAAAAACACCAAAAAATTCCACAACAACCTCAGCATTGAAAAACAACAACAACCTCAACATTGAAAAACACCAACAAATTGAACAACAACCTCAACATTGAAAAACAACAACAAATTCAACAACAACTTCAACATTGAAAAACACAAGCAAATTCAACAACAACCTCGAAATTGAAAAACACCAACAAATTCAACAACAACCTCAACATTGAAAAACAACAACAACCTCAACATTGAAAAACACCAACAAATTCAACAACTACCTCAACATTGAAAAACAACAACAACCTCAACATTGAAAAACACCAACAAATTCAACAACAACCTCAACATTTAAAAACACCAACAAATTCAACAACAACCTCAACATTGAAAAACAGCAACAATCTCAACATTAAAAAACACCAACAAATTCAACAACAACCTCAACATTGAAAAACAGCAACAACCTCAACGTTGAAAAACACCAACAAATTCAACAACAACCTCAACATTGAAAAACACCAACAAATTCAACAACAACCTCAACATTGAAAAACACCAACAAATTCAACAACAACCTCAACATTTAAAAACGCCAACAAATTCAACAACAACCTCAACATTGAAAAACACCAACAACCTCAACATTGAAAAACACCAACAAATTCAACAACAACCTCAACATTGAAAAACACCAACAAATTCAACAACAACCTCAACATTGAAAAACACCAACAAACTCAACAACAACCTCAACATTGAAAAACAACAACAACCTCAACATTGAAAAACACCAACAAATTCAACAACAACCTCAACATTGAAAAACACCAACAAATTCAACAACAAACTCAAGATTGAAAAACACCAACAAACTCAACAACCTCAACATTGAAAAACAACAACAACCTCAACATTGAAAAACACCAACAAATTCAACAACAACCTCAACATTGAAAAACACCAACAAATTCAACAACAACCTCAACATTGAAAAACAACAACAACCTCAACATTGAATAACACCAACAAATTGAACAACAACCTCAACATTGAAAAATAACAACAACCTGAACATAGAAAAACACCAACAAATTCAACAACAACCTCAACATTGAAAAACAACAACAAACTCAACATTGAAAAACACCAACAAATTCAACAACAACCTCAACATTGAAAAACAACAACAACCTCAACATTGAAAAACACCAACAAATTCAACCATAACCTCAAAATTGAAAAACACCAACAAATTCAACAACAACCTCAACATTGAAAAATACCAACAAATTCAACAAAACCTCAACATTGAAAAACAACAACAACCTCAACATTGAAAAACACCAACAAATTCAACAACAACCTCAACATTGAAAAACACCAACAAATTCAACAACAACCTCAGCATTGAAAAACAACAACAACCTCAACATTGAAAAACACCAACAAATTCAACAACAACCTCAACATTGAAAAACAACAACAACCTCAACATTGAAAAACACCAACAAATTCAACAACAACGTCAACATTGAAAAACACCAACAAATTCAACAACAACCTCGAAATTGAAAAACACCAACAAATTCAACAACAACCTCAACATTGAAAAACAACAACAACCTCAACATTGCAAAACACCAGCAAATTCAACAACAACCTCAACATTTAAAAACACCAACAAATTCAACAACAACCTCAACATTGAAAACACCAACAAATTCAACAACAACCTCAACATTTAAGAACGCCAACAAATTCAACAACAACCTCAACATTGAAAAACAGCAACAACCTCAACGTTGAAAAACACCAACAAATTCAACAACAACCTCAACATTGAAAAACACCAACAAATTCAACAACAACCTCAACATTGAATAACACCAACAAATTCAACAACAACCTCAACATTTAAAAACGCCAACAAATTCAACAACAACCTCAACATTGAAAAACACCAACAACCTCAACATTGAAAAACACCAACAAATTCAACAACAACCTCAACATTGAAAAACAGCAACAATCTCAACATTAAAAAACACCAACAAATTCAACAACAACCTCAACATTGAAAAACAGCAACAACCTCAACGTTGAAAAACACCAACAAATTCAACAACAACCTCAACATTGAAAAACACCAACAAATTCAACAACAACCTCAACATTGAAAAACACCAAGAAATTCAACAACAAACTCAACATTGAAAAACACCAACAAATTCAACAACAACCTCAACATTGAAAAACAACAACAAGCTCAACATTGAAAAACACCAACAAATTCAACAACAACCTCAACATTGAAAAGCACCAACAAATTCAACAACAACCTCAACATTGAAAAACAACAACAACCTCAACATTGAAAAACACCAACAAATTCAACAACAACCTCAACATTGAAAAACAACAACAACCTCAACATTGAAAAACACCAACAAATTCAACAACAACCTCAATATTGAAAAACAACAACAATCTCAACATTGAAAAACACCAACAAATTCAACAACAACCTCAACATTGAAAAACAACAACAACCTCAACAGTGAAAAACACCAACAAATTCAACAACAACCTCAACATTGAAAAACACCAACAAATTCAACAACAACCTCAACATTGAAAAACAACAACAACCTAAACATTGAAAAACACCAACAAATTCAACAACAACCTCAACATTGAAAAACAACAACAACCTCAACATTGAAAAACACCAACAAATTCAACAACAACCTCAACATTGAAACACACCAACAAATTCAACAACAACCTCAGCATTGAAAAACAACAACAACCTCAACATTGAAAAACAACAACAACCTCAACATTGAAAAACAACAACAACCTCAACATTGAATAACACCAACAAATTCAACAACAACCTCAACATTGAAAAACAACAACAACCTCAACATAGAAAAACACCAACAAATTCAACAACAACCTCAACATTGAAAAACTACAACAAACTCAACATTGAGAAACACCAACAAATTCAACAACAACCTCAACATTGAAAAACAACAACAACCTCAACATTGAAAAACACCAACAAATTCAACAATACCCTGAACATTGAAAAACAACAACAACCTCAACGTTGAAAAACACCAGCAAATTCAACAACAACCTCAACATTGAAAAACACCAACAAATTCAACAACAACCTCAACATTGAAAAACAACAACAACCTCAACATTGAAAAACACCAACAAATTCAACAACAACCTCAACATTGAAAAACAACAACAACCTCAACATTGAAAAACACCAACAAATTCAACAACAACCTCAACATTGAAAAACACCAACAAATTCAACAACAACCTCAGCATTGAAAAACAACAACAACCACAACATTGAAAAACACCAACAAATTCAACAACAACCTCAACATTGAAAAACAACAACAACCTCAACATTGAAAAACACCAACAAATTCAACAACAACGTCAACATTGAAAAACACCAACAAATTCAACAACAACCTCGAAATTGAAAAACACCAACAAATTCAACAACAACCTCAACATTGAAAAACAACAACAACCTCAACATTGCAAAACACCAGCAAATTCAACAACAACCTCAACATTTAAAAACACCAACAAATTCAACAACAACCTCAACATTGAAAACACCAACAAATTCAACAACAACCTCAACATTTAAGAACGCCAACAAATTCAACAACAACCTCAACATTGAAAAACAGCAACAACCTCAACGTTGAAAAACACCAACAAATTCAACAACAACCTCAACATTGAAAAACACCAACAAATTCAACAACAACCTCAACATTGAATAACACCAACAAATTCAACAACAACCTCAACATTTAAAAACGCCAACAAATTCAACAACAACCTCAACATTGAAAAACACCAACAACCTCAACATTGAAAAACACCAACAAATTCAACAACAACCTCAACATTGAAAAACACCAACAAATTCAACAACAACCTCAACATTGAAAAACACCAACAAACTCAACAACAACCTCAACATTGAAAAACAACAACAACCTCAACATTGAAAAACACCAACAAATTCAACAACAACCTCAACATTGAAAAACACCAACAAATTCAACAACAAACTCAAGATTGAAAAACACCAACAAACTCAACAACCTCAACATTGAAAAACAACAACAACCTCAACATTGAAAAACACCAACAAATTCAACAACAACCTCAACATTGAAAAACACCAACAAATTCAACAACAACCTCAACATTGAAAAACAACAACAACCTCAACATTGAATAACACCAACAAATTGAACAACAACCTCAACATTGAAAAATAACAACAACCTCAACATAGAAAAACACCAACAAATTCAACAACAACCTCAACATTGAAAAACAACAACAAACTCAACATTGAAAAACACCAACAAATTCAACAACAACCTCAACATTGAAAAGCAACAACAACCTCAACATTGAAAAACACCAACAAATTCAACCATAACCTCAAAATTGAAAAACACCAACAAATTCAACAACAACCTCAACATTGAAAAATACCAACAAATTCAACAACAACCTCAACATTGAAAAACAACAACAACCTCAACATTGAAAAACACCAACAAATTCAACAACAACCTCAACATTGAAAAACAACAACAACCTCAACATTGAAAAACACCAACAAATTCAACAACAACCTCAACATTGAAAAACAACAACAAATTCAACAACAACTTCAACATTGAAAAACACCAACAAATTCAACAACAACCTCGAAATTGAAAAACACCAACAAATTCAACAACAACCTCAACATTGAAAAACAACAACAAATTCAACAACAACTTCAACATTGAAAAACACCAACAAATTCAACAACAACCTCGAAATTGAAAAACACCAACAATTTCAACAACAACCTCAACATTGAAAAACAACAACAACCTCAACATTGAAAAACACCAACAAATTCAACAACAATCTCAACATTGAAAAACAACAACAACCTCAACATTGAAAAACACCAACAAATTCAACAACAACCTCAACATTTAAAAACACCAACAAATTCAACAACAACCTCAACATTGAAAAACAGCAACAATCTCAACATTAAAAAACACCAACAAATTCAACAACAACCTCAACATTGAAAAACAGCAACAACCTCAACGTTGAAAAACACCAACAAATTCAACAACAACCTCAACATTGAAAAACACCAACAAATTCAACAACAACCTCAACATAGAAAAACACCAAGAAATTCAACAACAAACTCAACATTGAAAAACACCAACAAATTCAACAACAACCTCAACATTGAAAAACACCAACAAATTCAACAACAACCTCAACATTGAAAAACAACAACAACCTCAACATTGAAAAACACCAACAAATTCAACAACAACGTCAACATTGAAAAACACCAACAAATTCAACAACAACCTCGAAATTGAAAAACACCAACAAATTCAACAACAACCTCAACATTGAAAAACAACAACAACCTCAACATTGCAAAACACCAGCAAATTCAACAACAACCTCAACATTTAAAAACACCAACAAATTCAACAACAACCTCAACATTGAAAACACCAACAAATTCAACAACAACCTCAACATTTAAGAACGCCAACAAATTCAACAACAACCTCAACATTGAAAAACAGCAACAACCTCAACGTTGAAAAACACCAACAAATTCAACAACAACCTCAACGTTGAAAAACACCAACAAATTCAACAACAACCTCATCATTGAAAAACACCAACAAATTCAACAACAACCTCAACATTGAATAACACCAACAAATTCAACAACAACCTCAACATTTAAAAACGCCAACAAATTCAACAACAACCTCAACATTGAAAAACACCAACAACCTCAACATTGAAAAACACCAACAAATTCAACAACAACCTCAACATTGAAAAACAGCAACAATCTCAACATTAAAAAACACCAACAAATTCAACAACAACCTCAACATTGAAAAACAGCAACAACCTCAACGTTGAAAAACACCAACAAATTCAACAACAACCTCAACATTGAAAAACACCAACAAATTCAACAACAACCTCAACATTGAAAAACAACAACAAGCTCAACATTGAAAAACACCAACAAATTCAACAACAACCTCAACATTGAAAAGCACCAACAAATTCAACAACAACCTCAACATTGAAAAACAACAACAACCTCAACATTGAAAAACACCAACAAATTCAACAACAACCTCAACATTGAAAAACAACAACAACCTCAACATTGAAAAACACCAACAAATTCAACAACAACCTCAATATTGAAAAACAACAACAATCTCAACATTGAAAAACACCAACAAATTCAACAACAACCTCAACATTGAAAAACAACAACAACCTCAACAGTGAAAAACACCAACAAATTCAACAACAACCTCAACATTGAAAAACACCAACAAATTCAACAACAACCTCAACATTGAAAAACAACAACAACCTAAACATTGAAAAACACCAACAAATTCAACAACAACCTCAACATTGAAAAACAACAACAACCTCAACATTGAAAAACACCAACAAATTCAACAACAACCTCAACATTGAAACACACCAACAAATTCAACAACAACCTCAGCATTGAAAAACAACAACAACCTCAACATTGAAAAACAACAACAACCTCAACATTGAAAAACAACAACAACCTCAACATTGAATAACACCAACAAATTCAACAACAACCTCAACATTGAAAAACAACAACAACCTCAACATAGAAAAACACCAACAAATTCAACAACAACCTCAACATTGAAAAACTACAACAAACTCAACATTGAGAAACACCAACAAATTCAACAACAACCTCAACATTGAAAAACAACAACAACCTCAACATTGAAAAACACCAACAAATTCAACAATACCCTGAACATTGAAAAACAACAACAACCTCAACGTTGAAAAACACCAGCAAATTCAACAACAACCTCAACATTGAAAAACACCAACAAATTCAACAACAACCTCAACATTGAAAAACAACAACAACCTCAACATTGAAAAACACCAACAAATTCAACAACAACCTCAACATTGAAAAACAACAACAACCTCAACATTGAAAAACACCAACAAATTCAACAACAACCTCAACATTGAAAAACACCAACAAATTCAACAACAACCTCAGCATTGAAAAACAACAACAACCACAACATTGAAAAACACCAACAAATTCAACAACAACCTCAACATTGAAAAACAACAACAACCTCAACATTGAAAAACACCAACAAATTCAACAACAACGTCAACATTGAAAAACACCAACAAATTCAACAACAACCTCGAAATTGAAAAACACCAACAAATTCAACAACAACCTCAACATTGAAAAACAACAACAACCTCAACATTGCAAAACACCAGCAAATTCAACAACAACCTCAACATTTAAAAACACCAACAAATTCAACAACAACCTCAACATTGAAAACACCAACAAATTCAACAACAACCTCAACATTTAAGAACGCCAACAAATTCAACAACAACCTCAACATTGAAAAACAGCAACAACCTCAACGTTGAAAAACACCAACAAATTCAACAACAACCTCAACATTGAAAAACACCAACAAATTCAACAACAACCTCAACATTGAATAACACCAACAAATTCAACAACAACCTCAACATTTAAAAACGCCAACAAATTCAACAACAACCTCAACATTGAAAAACACCAACAACCTCAACATTGAAAAACACCAACAAATTCAACAACAACCTCAACATTGAAAAACACCAACAAATTCAACAACAACCTCAACATTGAAAAACACCAACAAACTCAACAACAACCTCAACATTGAAAAACAACAACAACCTCAACATTGAAAAACACCAACAAATTCAACAACAACCTCAACATTGAAAAACACCAACAAATTCAACAACAAACTCAAGATTGAAAAACACCAACAAACTCAACAACCTCAACATTGAAAAACAACAACAACCTCAACATTGAAAAACACCAACAAATTCAACAACAACCTCAACATTGAAAAACACCAACAAATTCAACAACAACCTCAACATTGAAAAACAACAACAACCTCAACATTGAATAACACCAACAAATTGAACAACAACCTCAACATTGAAAAATAACAACAACCTCAACATAGAAAAACACCAACAAATTCAACAACAACCTCAACATTGAAAAACAACAACAAACTCAACATTGAAAAACACCAACAAATTCAACAACAACCTCAACATTGAAAAGCAACAACAACCTCAACATTGAAAAACACCAACAAATTCAACCATAACCTCAAAATTGAAAAACACCAACAAATTCAACAACAACCTCAACATTGAAAAATACCAACAAATTCAACAACAACCTCAACATTGAAAAACAACAACAACCTCAACATTGAAAAACACCAACAAATTCAACAACAACCTCAACATTGAAAAACAACAACAACCTCAACATTGAAAAACACCAACAAATTCAACAACAACCTCAACATTGAAAAACAACAACAAATTCAACAACAACTTCAACATTGAAAAACACCAACAAATTCAACAACAACCTCGAAATTGAAAAACACCAACAAATTCAACAACAACCTCAACATTGAAAAACAACAACAAATTCAACAACAACTTCAACATTGAAAAACACCAACAAATTCAACAACAACCTCGAAATTGAAAAACACCAACAATTTCAACAACAACCTCAACATTGAAAAACAACAACAACCTCAACATTGAAAAACACCAACAAATTCAACAACAATCTCAACATTGAAAAACAACAACAACCTCAACATTGAAAAACACCAACAAATTCAACAACAACCTCAACATTTAAAAACACCAACAAATTCAACAACAACCTCAACATTGAAAAACAGCAACAATCTCAACATTAAAAAACACCAACAAATTCAACAACAACCTCAACATTGAAAAACAGCAACAACCTCAACGTTGAAAAACACCAACAAATTCAACAACAACCTCAACATTGAAAAACACCAACAAATTCAACAACAACCTCAACATAGAAAAACACCAAGAAATTCAACAACAAACTCAACATTGAAAAACACCAACAAATTCAACAACAACCTCAACATTGAAAAACACCAACAAATTCAACAACAACCTCAACATTGAAAAACAACAACAACCTCAACATTGAAAAACACCAACAAATTCAACAACAACGTCAACACTGAAAAACACCAACAAATTCAACAACAACCTCGAAATTGAAAAACACCAACAAATTCAACAACAACCTCAACATTGAAAAACAACAACAACCTCAACATTGCAAAACACCAGCAAATTCAACAACAACCTCAACATTTAAAAACACCAACAAATTCAACAACAACCTCAACATTGAAAACACCAACAAATTCAACAACAACCTCAACATTTAAGAACGCCAACAAATTCAACAACAACCTCAACATTGAAAAACAGCAACAACCTCAACGTTGAAAAACACCAACAAATTCAACAACAACCTCAACATTGAAAAACACCAACAAATTCAACAACAACCTCAACATTGAATAACACCAACAAATTCAACAACAACCTCAACATTTAAAAACGCCAACAAATTCAACAACAACCTCAACATTGAAAAACACCAACAACCTCAACATTGAAAAACACCAACAAATTCAACAACAACCTCAACATTGAAAAACACCAACAAATTCAACAACAACCTCAACATTGAAAAACACCAACAAACTCAACAACAACCTCAACATTGAAAAACAACAACAACCTCAACATTGAAAAACACCAACAAATTCAACAACAACCTCAACATTGAAAAACACCAACAAATTCAACAACAAACTCAAGATTGAAAAACACCAACAAACTCAACAACCTCAACATTGAAAAACAACAACAACCTCAACATTGAAAAACACCAACAAATTCAACAACAACCTCAACATTGAAAAACACCAACAAATTCAACAACAACCTCAACATTGAAAAACAACAACAACCTCAACATTGAATAACACCAACAAATTGAACAACAACCTCAACATTGAAAAATAACAACAACCTCAACATAGAAAAACACCAACAAATTCAACAACAACCTCAACATTGAAAAACAACAACAAACTCAACATTGAAAAACACCAACAAATTCAACAACAACCTGAACATTGAAAAATACCAACAAATTCAACAACAACCTCAACATTGAAAAACAACAACAACCTCAACATTGAAAAACACCAACAAATTCAACAACAACCTCAACATTGAAAAACAACAACAACCTCAACATTGAAAAACACCAACAAATTCAACAACAACCTCAACATTGAAAAACAACAACAAATTCAACAACAACTTCAACATTGAAAAACACCAACAAATTCAACAACAACCTCGAAATTGAAAAACACCAACAAATTCAACAACAACCTCAACATTGAAAAACAACAACAAATTCAACAACAACTTCAACATTGAAAAACACCAACAAATTCAACAACAACCTCGAAATTGAAAAACACCAACAATTTCAACAACAACCTCAACATTGAAAAACACCAACAAATTCAACAACAACCTCAACATTGAAAAACAACAACAACCTCAACATTGAAAAACACCAACAAATTCAACAACAAACTCAACATTGAAAAACACCAACAAATTCAACAACAACCTCAACATTGAAAAACACCAACAAATTCAACAACAACCTCAACATTGAAAAACAACAACAACCTCAACATTGAAAAACACCAACAAATTCAACAACAACGTCAACATTGAAAAACACCAACAAATTCAACAACAACCTCGAAATTGAAAAACACCAACAAATTCAACAACCACCTCAACATTGAAAAACAACAACCACCTCAACATTGCAAAACACCAGCAAATTCAACAACAACCTCAACATTTAAAAACACCAACAAATTCAACAACAACCTCAACATTGAAAACACCAACAAATTCAACAACAACCTCAACATTTAAGAACGCCAACAAATTCAACAACAACCTCAACATTGAAAAACAGCAACAACCTCAACGTTGAAAAACACCAACAAATTCAACAACAACCTCAACATTGAAAAACACCAACAAATTCAACAACAACCTCAACATTGATTAACACCAACAAATTCAACAACAACCTCAACATTTAAAAACGCCAACAAATTCAACAACAACCTCAACATTGAAAAACACCAACAACCTCAACATTGAAAAACACCAACAAATTCAACAACAACCTCAACATTGAAAAACAGCAACAATCTCAACATTAAAAAACACCAACAAATTCAACAACAACCTCAACATTGAAAAACAGCAACAACCTCAACGTTGAAAAACACCAACAAATTCAACAACAACCTCAACATTGAAAAACACCAACAAATTCAACAACAACCTCAACATTGAAAAACACCAAGAAATTCAACAACAAACTCAACATTGAAAAACACCAACAAATTCAACAACAACCTCAACATTGAAAAACAACAACAAGCTCAACATTGAAAAACACCAACAAATTCAACAACAACCTCAACATTGAAAAGCACCAACAAATTCAACAACAACCTCAACATTGAAAAACAACAACAACCTCAACATTGAAAAACACCAACAAATTCAACAACAACCTCAACATTGAAAAACAACAACAACCTCAACATTGAAAAACACCAACAAATTCAACAACAACCTCAATATTGAAAAACAACAACAATCTCAACATTGAAAAACACCAACAAATTCAACAACAACCTCAACATTGAAAAACAACAACAACCTCAACAGTGAAAAACACCAACAAATTCAACAACAACCTCAACATTGAAAAACACCAACAAATTCAACAACAACCTCAACATTGAAAAACAACAACAACCTAAACATTGAAAAACACCAACAAATTCAACAACAACCTCAACATTGAAAAACAACAACAACCTCAACATTGAAAAACACCAACAAATTCAACAACAACCTCAACATTGAAACACACCAACAAATTCAACAACAACCTCAGCATTGAAAAACAACAACAACCTCAACATTGAAAAACAACAACAACCTCAACATTGAAAAACAACAACAACCTCAACATTGAATAACACCAACAAATTCAACAACAACCTCAACATTGAAAAACAACAACAACCTCAACATAGAAAAACACCAACAAATTCAACAACAACCTCAACATTGAAAAACTACAACAAACTCAACATTGAGAAACACCAACAAATTCAACAACAACCTCAACATTGAAAAACACCAACAAATTCAACAATACCCTGAACATTGAAAAACAACAACAACCTCAACGTTGAAAAACACCAGCAAATTCAACAACAACCTCAACATTGAAAAACACCAACAAATTCAACAACAACCTCAACATTGAAAAACAACAACAACCTCAACATTGAAAAACACCAACAAATTCAACAACAACCTCAACATTGAAAAACAACAACAACCTCAACATTGAAAAACACCAACAAATTCAACAACAACCTCAACATTGAAAAACACCAACAAATTCAACAACAACCTCAGCATTGAAAAACAACAACAACCTCAACATTGAAAAACACCAACAAATTCAACAACAACCTCAACATTGAAAAACAACAACAACCTCAACATTGAAAAACACCAACAAATTCAACAATACCCTGAACATTGAAAAACAACAACAACCTCAACGTTGAAAAACACCAGCAAATTCAACAACAACCTCAACATTGAAAAACACCAACAAATTCAACAACAACCTCAACATTGAAAAACAACAACAACCTCAACATTGAAAAACACCAACAAATTCAACAACAACCTCAACATTGAAAAACAACAACAACCTCAACATTGAAAAACACCAACAAATTCAACAACAACCTCAACATTGAAAAACAACAACAAATTCAACAACAACCTCAGCATTGAAAAACAACAACAACCTCAACATTGAAAAACACCAACAAATTCAACAACAACCTCAACATTGAAAAACAACAACAACCTCAACATTGAAAAACACCAACAAATTCAACAACAACGTCAACATTGAAAAACACCAACAAATTCAACAACAACCTCGAAATTGAAAAACACCAACAAATTCAACAACAACCTCAACATTGAAAAACAACAACAACCTCAACATTGCAAAACACCAGCAAATTCAACAACAACCTCAACATTTAAAAACACCAACAAATTCAACAACAACCTCAACATTGAAAACACCAACAAATTCAACAACAACCTCAACATTTAAGAACGCCAACAAATTCAACAACAACCTCAACATTGAAAAACAGCAACAACCTCAACGTTGAAAAACACCAACAAATTCAACAACAACCTCAACATTGAAAAACACCAACAAATTCAACAACAACCTCAACATTGAATAACACCAACAAATTCAACAACAACCTCAACATTTAAAAACGCCAACAAATTCAACAACAACCTCAACATTGAAAAACACCAACAACCTCAACATTGAAAAACACCAACAAATTCAACAACAACCTCAACATTGAAAAACACCAACAAATTCAACAACAACCTCAACATTGAAAAACACCAACAAACTCAACAACAACCTCAACATTGAAAAACAACAACAACCTCAACATTGAAAAACACCAACAAATTCAACAACAACCTCAACATTGAAAAACACCAACAAATTCAACAACAAACTCAAGATTGAAAAACACCAACAAACTCAACAACCTCAACATTGAAAAACAACAACAACCTCAACATTGAAAAACACCAACAAATTCAACAACAACCTCAACATTGAAAAACACCAACAAATTCAACAACAACCTCAACATTGAAAAACAACAACAACCTCAACATTGAATAACACCAACAAATTGAACAACAACCTCAACATTGAAAAATAACGACAACCTCAACATAGAAAAACACCAACAAATTCAACAACAACCTCAACATTGAAAAACAACAACAAACTCAACATTGAAAAACACCAACAAATTCAACAACAACCTCAACATTGAAAAGCAACAACAACCTCAACATTGAAAAACACCAACAAATTCAACCATAACCTCAAAATTGAAAAACACCAACAAATTCAACAACAACCTCAACATTGAAAAATACCAACAAATTCAACAACAACCTCAACATTGAAAAACAACAACAACCTCAACATTGAAAAACACCAACAAATTCAACAACAACCTCAACATTGAAAAACAACAACAACCTCAACATTGAAAAACACCAACAAATTCAACAACAACCTCAACATTGAAAAACAACAACAAATTCAACAACAACTTCAACATTGAAAAACACCAACAAATTCAACAACAACCTCGAAATTGAAAAACACCAACAAATTCAACAACAACCTCAACATTGAAAAACAACAAATTCAACAACAACTTCAACATTGAAAAACACCAACAAATTCAACAACAACCTCGAAATTGAAAAACACCAACAATTTCAACAACAACCTCAACATTGAAAAACAACAACAACCTCAACATTGAAAAACACCAACAAATTCAACAACAATCTCAACATTGAAAAACAACAACAACCTCAACATTGAAAAACACCAACAAATTCAACAACAACCTCAACATTTAAAAACACCAACAAATTCAACAACAACCTCAACATTGAAAAACAGCAACAATCTCAACATTAAAAAACACCAACAAATTCAACAACAACCTCAACATTGAAAAACAGCAACAACCTCAACGTTGAAAAACACCAACAAATTCAACAACAACCTCAACATTGAAAAACACCAACAAATTCAACAACAACCTCAACATAGAAAAACACCAAGAAATTCAACAACAAACTCAACATTGAAAAACACCAACAAATTCAACAACAACCTCAACATTGAAAAACACCAACAAATTCAACAACAACCTCAACATTGAAAAACAACAACAACCTCAACATTGAAAAACACCAACAAATTCAACAACAACGTCAACATTGAAAAACACCATCAAATTCAACAACAACCTCGAAATTGAAAAACACCAACAAATTCAACAACAACCTCAACATTGAAAAACAACAACAACCTCAACATTGCAAAACACCAGCAAATTCAACAACAACCTCAACATTTAAAAACACCAACAAATTCAACAACAACCTCAACATTGAAAACACCAACAAATTCAACAACAACCTCAACATTTAAGAACGCCAACAAATTCAACAACAACCTCAACATTGAAAAACAGCAACAACCTCAACGTTGAAAAACACCAACAAATTCAACAACAACCTCAACATTGAAAAACACCAACAAATTCAACAACAACCTCAACATTGAATAACACCAACAAATTCAACAACAACCTCAACATTTAAAAACGCCAACAAATTCAACAACAACCTCAACATTGAAAAACACCAACAACCTCAACATTGAAAAACACCAACAAATTCAACAACAACCTCAACATTGAAAAACAGCAACAATCTCAACATTAAAAAACACCAACAAATTCAACAACAACCTCAACATTGAAAAACAGCAACAACCTCAACGTTGAAAAACACCAACAAATTCAACAACAACCTCAACATTGAAAAACACCAACAAATTCAACAACAACCTCAACATTGAAAAACACCAAGAAATTCAACAACAAACTCAACATTGAAAAACACCAACAAATTCAACAACAACCTCAACATTGAAAAACAACAACAAGCTCAACATTGAAAAACACCAACAAATTCAACAACAACCTCAACATTGAAAAGCACCAACAAATTCAACAACAACCTCAACATTGAAAAACAACAACAACCTCAACATTGAAAAACACCAACAAATTCAACAACAACCTCAACATTGAAAAACAACAACAACGTCAACATTGAAAAACAACAACAATCTCAACATTGAAAAACACCAACAAATTCAACAACAACCTCAACATTGAAAAACAACAACAACCTCAACAGTGAAAAACACCAACAAATTCAACAACAACCTCAACATTGAAAAACACCAACAAATTCAACAACAACCTCAACATTGAAAAACAACAACAACCTAAACATTGAAAAACACCAACAAATTCAACAACAACCTCAACATTGAAAAACAACAACAACCTCAACATTGAAAAACACCAACAAATTCAACAACAACCTCAACATTGAAACACACCAACAAATTCAACAACAACCTCAGCATTGAAAAACAACAACAACCTCAACATTGAAAAACAACAACAACCTCAACATTGAAAAACAACAACAACCTCAACATTGAATAACACCAACAAATTCAACAACAACCTCAACATTGAAAAACAACAACAACCTCAACATAGAAAAACACCAACAAATTCAACAACAACCTCAACATTGAAAAACTACAACAAACTCAACATTGAGAAACACCAACAAATTCAACAACAACCTCAACATTGAAAAACAACAACAACCTCAACATTGAAAAACACCAACAAATTCAACAATACCCTGAACATTGAAAAACAACAACAACCTCAACGTTGAAAAACACCAGCAAATTCAACAACAACCTCAACATTGAAAAACACCAACAAATTCAACAACAACCTCAACATTGAAAAACAACAACAACCTCAACATTGAAAAACACCAACAAATTCAACAACAACCTCAACATTGAAAAACAACAACAACCTCAACAGTGAAAAACACCAACAAATTCAACAACAACCTCAACATTGAAAAACACCAACAAATTCAACAACAACCTCAACATTGAAAAACAACAACAACCTAAACATTGAAAAACACCAACAAATTCAACAACAACCTCAACATTGAAAAACAACAACAACCTCAACATTGAAAAACACCAACAAATTCAACAACAACCTCAACATTGAAACACACCAACAAATTCAACAACAACCTCAACATTGAAAAACAACAACAACCTCAACATAGAAAAACACCAACAAATTCAACAACAACCTCAACATTGAAAAACTACAACAAACTCAACATTGAGAAACACCAACAAATTCAACAACAACCTCAACATTGAAAAACAACAACAAATTCAACAACAACCTCAACATTGAAAAACACCAAGAAATTCAACAACAAACTCAACATTGAAAAACACCAACAAATTCAACAACAACCTCAACATTGAAAAACAACAACAAGCTCAACATTGAAAAACACCAACAAATTCAACAACAACCTCAACATTGAAAAGCACCAACAAATTCAACAACAACCTCAACATTGAAAAACAACAACAACCTCAACATTGAAAAACACCAACAAATTCAACAACAACCTCAACATTGAAAAACAACAACAACCTCAACATTGAAAAACAACAACAATCTCAACATTGAAAAACACCAACAAATTCAACAACAACCTCAACATTGAAAAACAACAACAACCTCAACAGTGAAAAACACCAACAAATTCAACAACAACCTCAACATTGAAAAACACCAACAAATTCAACAACAACCTCAACATTGAAAAACAACAACAACCTAAACATTGAAAAACACCAACAAATTCAACAACAACCTCAACATTGAAAAACAACAACAACCTCAACATTGAAAAACACCAACAAATTCAACAACAACCTCAACATTGAAACACACCAACAAATTCAACAACAACCTCAGCATTGAAAAACAACAACAACCTCAACATTGAAAAACAACAACAACCTCAACATTGAAAAACAACAACAACCTCAACATTGAATAACACCAACAAATTCAACAACAACCTCAACATTGAAAAACAACAACAACCTCAACATAGAAAAACACCAACAAATTCAACAACAACCTCAACATTGAAAAACTACAACAAACTCAACATTGAGAAACACCAACAAATTCAACAACAACCTCAACATTGAAAAACAACAACAACCTCAACATTGAAAAACACCAACAAATTCAACAATACCCTGAACATTGAAAAACAACAACAACCTCAACGTTGAAAAACACCAGCAAATTCAACAACAACCTCAACATTGAAAAACACCAACAAATTCAACAACAACCTCAACATTGAAAAACAACAACAACCTCAACATTGAAAAACACCAACAAATTCAACAACAACCTCAACATTGAAAAACAACAACAACCTCAACAGTGAAAAACACCAACAAATTCAACAACAACCTCAACATTGAAAAACACCAACAAATTCAACAACAACCTCAACATTGAAAAACAACAACAACCTAAACATTGAAAAACACCAACAAATTCAACAACAACCTCAACATTGAAAAACAACAACAACCTCAACATTGAAAAACACCAACAAATTCAACAACAACCTCAACATTGAAACACACCAACAAATTCAACAACAACCTCAGCATTGAAAAACAACAACAACCTCAACATTGAAAAACAACAACAACCTCAACATTGAAAAACAACAACAACCTCAACATTGAATAACACCAACAAATTCAACAACAACCTCAACATTGAAAAACAACAACAACCTCAACATAGAAAAACACCAACAAATTCAACAACAACCTCAACATTGAAAAACTACAACAAACTCAACATTGAGAAACACCAACAAATTCAACAACAACCTCAACATTGAAAAACAACAACAACCTCAACATTGAAAAACACCAACAAATTCAACAATACCCTGAACATTGAAAAACAACAACAACCTCAACGTTGAAAAACACCAGCAAATTCAACAACAACCTCAACATTGAAAAACACCAACAAATTCAACAACAACCTCAACATTGAAAAACAACAACAACCTCAACATTGAAAAACACCAACAAATTCAACAACAACCTCAACATTGAAAAACAACAACAACCTCAACATTGAAAAACACCAACAAATTCAACAACAACCTCAACATTGAAAAACACCAACAAATTCAACAACAACCTCAGCATTGAAAAACACCAACAAATTCAACAACAACCTCAACATTGAAAAACAACAACAACCTCAACATTGAAAAACACCAACAAATTCAACAACAACGTCAACATTGAAAAACACCAACAAATTCAACAACAACCTCGAAATTGAAAAACACCAACAAATTCAACAACAACCTCAACATTGAAAAACAACAACAACCTCAACATTGCAAAACACCAGCAAATTCAACAACAACCTCAACATTTAAAAACACCAACAAATTCAACAACAACCTCAACATTGAAAACACCAACAAATTCAACAACAACCTCAACATTTAAGAACGCCAACAAATTCAACAACAACCTCAACATTGAAAAACAGCAACAACCTCAACGTTGAAAAATACCAACAAATTCAACAACAACCTCAACATTGAAAAACACCAACAAATTCAACAACAACCTCAACATTGAATAACACCAACAAATTCAACAACAACCTCAACATTTAAAAACGCCAACAAATTCAACAACAACCTCAACATTGAAAAACACCAACAACCTCAACATTGAAAAACACCAACAAATTCAACAACAACCTCAACATTGAAAAACACCAACAAATTCAACAACAACCTCAACATTGAAAAACACCAACAAACTCAACAACAACCTCAACATTGAAAAACAACAACAACCTCAACATTGAAAAACACCAACAAATTCAACAACAACCTCAACATTGAAAAACACCAACAAATTCAACAACAAACTCAAGATTGAAAAACACCAACAAACTCAACAACCTCAACATTGAAAAACAACAACAACCTCAACATTGAAAAACACCAACAAATTCAACAACAACCTCAACATTGAAAAACACCAACAAATTCAACAACAACCTCAACATTGAAAAACAACAACAACCTCAACATTGAATAACACCAACAAATTGAACAACAACCTCAACATTGAAAAATAACAACAACCTCAACATAGAAAAACACCAACAAATTCAACAACAACCTCAACATTGAAAAACAACAACAAACTCAACATTGAAAAACACCAACAAATTCAACAACAACCTCAACATTGAAAAATACCAACAAATTCAACAACAACCTCAACATTGAAAAAAAACAACAACCTCAACATTGAAAAACACCAACAAATTCAACAACAACCTCAACATTGAAAAACAACAACAACCTCAACATTGAAAAACACCAACAAATTCAACAACAACCTCAACATTGAAAAACAACAACAAATTCAACAACAACTTCAACATTGAAAAACACCAACAAATTCAACAACAACCTCGAAATTGAAAAACACCAACAAATTCAACAACAACCTCAACATTGAAAAACAACAACAAATTCAACAACAACTTCAACATTGAAAAACACCAACAAATTCAACAACAACCTCGAAATTGAAAAACACCAACAATTTCAACAACAACCTCAACATTGAAAAACACCAACAAATTCAACAACAACCTCAACATTGAAAAACAACAACAACCTCAACATTGAAAAACACCAACAAATTCAACAACAAACTCAACATTGAAAAACACCAACAAATTCAACAACAACCTCAACATTGAAAAACACCAACAAATTCAACAACAACCTCAACATTGAAAAACAACAACAACCTCAACATTGAAAAACACCAACAAATTCAACAACAACGTCAACATTGAAAAACACCAACAAATTCAACAACAACCTCGAAATTGAAAAACACCAACAAATTCAACAACAACCTCAACATTGAAAAACAACAACAACCTCAACATTGCAAAACACCAGCAAATTCAACAACAACCTCAACATTTAAAAACACCAACAAATTCAACAACAACCTCAACATTGAAAACACCAACAAATTCAACAACAACCTCAACATTTAAGAACGCCAACAAATTCAACAACAACCTCAACATTGAAAAACAGCAACAACCTCAACGTTGAAAAACACCAACAAATTCAACAACAACCTCAACATTGAAAAACACCAACAAATTCAACAACAACCTCAACATTGATTAACACCAACAAATTCAACAACAACCTCAACATTTAAAAACGCCAACAAATTCAACAACAACCTCAACATTGAAAAACACCAACAACCTCAACATTGAAAAACACCAACAAATTCAACAACAACCTCAACATTGAAAAACAGCAACAATCTCAACATTAAAAAACACCAACAAATTCAACAACAACCTCAACATTGAAAAACAGCAACAACCTCAACGTTGAAAAACACCAACAAATTCAACAACAACCTCAACATTGAAAAACACCAACAAATTCAACAACAACCTCAACATTGAAAAACACCAAGAAATTCAACAACAAACTCAACATTGAAAAACACCAACAAATTCAACAACAACCTCAACATTGAAAAACAACAACAAGCTCAACATTGAAAAACACCAACAAATTCAACAACAACCTCAACATTGAAAAGCACCAACAAATTCAACAACAACCTCAACATTGAAAAACAACAACAACCTCAACATTGAAAAACACCAACAAATTCAACAACAACCTCAACATTGAAAAACAACAACAACCTCAACATTGAAAAACACCAACAAATTCAACAACAACCTCAATATTGAAAAACAACAACAATCTCAACATTGAAAAACACCAACAAATTCAACAACAACCTCAACATTGAAAAACAACAACAACCTCAACAGTGAAAAACACCAACAAATTCAACAACAACCTCAACATTGAAAAACACCAACAAATTCAACAACAACCTCAACATTGAAAAACAACAACAACCTAAACATTGAAAAACACCAACAAATTCAACAACAACCTCAACATTGAAAAACAACAACAACCTCAACATTGAAAAACACCAACAAATTCAACAACAACCTCAACATTGAAACACACCAACAAATTCAACAACAACCTCAGCATTGAAAAATAACAACAACCTCAACATTGAAAAACAACAACAACCTCAACATTGAAAAACAACAACAACCTCAACATTGAATAACACCAACAAATTCAACAACAACCTCAACATTGAAAAACAACAACAACCTCAACATAGAAAAACACCAACAAATTCAACAACAACCTCAACATTGAAAAACTACAACAAACTCAACATTGAGAAACACCAACAAATTCAACAACAACCTCAACATTGAAAAACAACAACAACCTCAACATTGAAAAACACCAACAAATTCAACAATACCCTGAACATTGAAAAACAACAACAACCTCAACGTTGAAAAACACCAGCAAATTCAACAACAACCTCAACATTGAAAAACACCAACAAATTCAACAACAACCTCAACATTGAAAAACAACAACAACCTCAACATTGAAAAACACCAACAAATTCAACAACAACCTCAACATTGAAAAACACCAACAAATTCAACAACAACCTCAACATTGAAAAACACCAACAAATTCAACAACAACCTCAGCATTGAAAAACAACAACAACCTCAACATTGAAAAACACCAACAAATTCAACAACAACCTCAACATTGAAAAACAACAACAACCTCAACATTGAAAAACACCAACAAATTCAACAACAACGTCAACATTGAAAAACACCAACAAATTCAACAACAACCTCGAAATTGAAAAACACCAACAAATTCAACAACAACCTCAACATTGAAAAACAACAACAACCTCAACATTGCAAAACACCAGCAAATTCAACAACAACCTCAACATTTAAAAACACCAACAAATTCAACAACAACCTCAACATTGAAAACACCAACAAATTCAACAACAACCTCAACATTTAAGAACGCCAACAAATTCAACAACAACCTCAACATTGAAAAACACCAACAACCTCAAAATTGAAAAAACACCAACAAATTCAACAACAACCTTAACATTTAAAAACAACAACAACCTCAACATTGAAAAACACCAACAAATTCAACAACAACCTCAACATTGAAAAACACCAACAAATTCAACAACAACCTCAACATTGAAAAACAACAACAACCTCAACATTGAAAAACACCAACAAATTCAACAACAACCTGAACATTGAAAAACAACAACAACCTCAACATTGAAAAACACCAACAAATTCAACAACAACCTCAACATTGAAAAACACCAACAAATTCAACAACAACCTCAGCATTGAAAAACAACAACAACCTCAACATTGAAAAACACCAACAAATTCAACAACAACCTCAACATTGAAAAACAACAACCACCTCATCATTGAAAAACACCAACAAATTCAACAACAACGTCAACATTGAAAAACACCAACAAATTCAACAACAACCTCGAAATTGAAAAACACCAACAAATTCAACAACAACCTCAACATTGAAAAACAACAACAACCTCAACATTGCAAAACACCAGCAAATTCAACAACAACCTCAACATTTAAAAACACCAACAAATTCAACAACAACCTCAACATTGAAAACACCAACAAATTCAACAACAACCTCAACATTTAAAAACGCCAACAAATTCAACAACAACCTCAACATTGAAAAACACCAACAACCTCAAAATTGAAAAAACACCAACAAATTCAACAACAACCTTAACATTTAAAAACAACAACAACCTCAACATTGAAAAACACCAACAAATTCAACAACAACCTCAACATTGAAAAACACCAACAAATTCAACAACAACCTCAACATTGAAAAACAACAACAACCTCAACATTGAAAAACACCAACAAATTCAACAACAACCTCAACATTGAAAAACAACAACAACCTCAACATTGAAAAACACCAACAAATTCAACAACAACCTCAACATTGAAAAACACCAACAAATTCAACAACAACCTCAGCATTGAAAAACAACAACAACCTCAACATTGAAAAACACCAACAAATTCAACAACAACCTCAAATTGAAAAACAACAACAACCTCAACATTGAAAAACACCAACAAATTCAACAACAACTTCAACATTGAAAAACACCAACAAATTCAACAACAACCTCGAAATTGAAAAACACCAACAAATTCAACAACAACCTCAACATTGAAAAACAACAACAACCTCAACATTGAAAAACACCAACAAATTCAACAACAACCTCAACATTGAAAAACAACAACAACCTCAACATTGAAAAACACCAACAAATTCAACAACAACCTCAACATTGAAAAACACCAACAAATTCAACAACAACCTCAACATTGAAAAACAACAACAATCTCAGCATTGAAAAACAGCAACAAATTCAACAACAACCTCAACATTGAAATACAGCAACAACCTCAACATTTAAAAACACCAACAAATTCAACAACAACCTCAACATTGAAAAACACCAACAAATTCAACAACAACCTCAACATTGAAAAACACCAACAAATTCAACAACAAACTCAACATTGAAAAACACCAACAAATTCAACAACAACCTCAACATTGAAAAACAACAACAACCTCAACATTGAAAAACACCAACAAATTCAACAACAACCTCAACATTGAAAAACACCAACAAATTCAACAACAACCTCAACATTGAAAAACACCAACAAATTCAACAACAAACTCAACATTGAAAAACACCAACAAATTCAACAACAACTTCAACATTGAGAAACACCAACAAATTCAACAACAACCTCAACATTGAAAAACAACAACAACCTCAACATTGAATAACACCAACAAAATCAACAACAACCTCAACATTGAAAAACAACAACAACCTCAACATAGAAAAACACCAACAAATTCAACAACAACCTCAACATTGAAAAACTACAACAAACTCAACATTGAGAAACACCAACAAATTCAACAACAACCTCAACATTGAAAAACAACAACAACCTCAACATTGAAAAACACCAACAAATTCAACAATACCCTGAACATTGAAAAACAACAACAACCTCAACGTTGAAAAACACCAGCAAATTCAACAACAACCTCAACATTGAAAAACACCAACAAATTCAACAACAACCTCAACATTGAAAAACAACAACAACCTCAACATTGAAAAACACCAACAAATTCAACAACAACCTCAACATTGAAAAACAACAACAACCTCAACATTGAAAAACACCAACAAATTCAACAACAACCTCAACATTGAAAAACACCAACAAATTCAACAACAACCTCAGCATTGAAAAACAACAACAACCTCAACATTGAAAAACACCAACAAATTCAACAACAACCTCAACATTGAAAAACAACAACAACCTCAACATTGAAAAACACCAACAAATTCAACAACAACGTCAACATTGAAAAACACCAACAAATTCAACAACAACCTCGAAATTGAAAAGCACCAACAAATTCAACAACAACCTCAACATTGAAAAACAACAACAACCTCAACATTGCAAAACACCAGCAAATTCAACAACAACCTCAACATTTAAAAACACCAACAAATTCAACAACAACCTCAACATTGAAAACACCAACAAATTCAACAACAACCTCAACATTTAAGAACGCCAACAAATTCAACAACAACCTCAACATTGAAAAACACCAACAACCTCAAAATTGAAAAAACACCAACAAATTCAACAACAACCTTAACATTTAAAAACAACAACAACCTCAACATTGAAAAACACCAACAAATTCAACAACAACCTCAACATTGAAAAACACCAACAAATTCAACAACAACCTCAACATTGAAAAACAACAACAACCTCAACATTGAAAAACACCAACAAATTCAACAACAACCTGAACATTGAAAAACAACAACAACCTCAACATTGAAAAACACCAACAAATTCAACAACAACCTCAACATTGAAAAACACCAACAAATTCAACAACAACCTCAGCATTGAAAAACAACAACAACCTCAACATTGAAAAACACCAACAAATTCAACAACAACCTCAACATTGAAAAACAACAACCACCTCATCATTGAAAAACACCAACAAATTCAACAACAACGTCAACATTGAAAAACACCAACAAATTCAACAACAACCTCGAAATTGAAAAACACCAACAAATTCAACAACAACCTCAACATTGAAAAACAACAACAACCTCAACATTGCAAAACACCAGCAAATTCAACAACAACCTCAACATTTAAAAACACCAACAAATTCAACAACAACCTCAACATTGAAAACACCAACAAATTCAACAACAACCTCAACATTTAAAAACGCCAACAAATTCAACAACAACCTCAACATTGAAAAACACCAACAACCTCAAAATTGAAAAAACACCAACAAATTCAACAACAACCTTAACATTTAAAAACAACAACAACCTCAACATTGAAAAACACCAACAAATTCAACAACAACCTCAACATTGAAAAACACCAACAAATTCAACAACAACCTCAACATTGAAAAACAACAACAACCTCAACATTGAAAAACACCAACAAATTCAACAACAACCTCAACATTGAAAAACAACAACAACCTCAACATTGAAAAACACCAACAAATTCAACAACAACCTCAACATTGAAAAACACCAACAAATTCAACAACAACCTCAGCATTGAAAAACAACAACAACCTCAACATTGAAAAACACCAACAAATTCAACAACAACCTCAAATTGAAAAACAACAACAACCTCAACATTGAAAAACACCAACAAATTCAACAACAACTTCAACATTGAAAAACACCAACAAATTCAACAACAACCTCGAAATTGAAAAACACCAACAAATTCAACAACAACCTCAACATTGAAAAACAACAACAACCTCAACATTGAAAAACACCAACAAATTCAACAACAACCTCAACATTGAAAAACAACAACAACCTCAACATTGAAAAACACCAACAAATTCAACAACAACCTCAACATTGAAAAACACCAACAAATTCAACAACAACCTCAACATTGAAAAACAACAACAATCTCAGCATTGAAAAACAGCAACAAATTCAACAACAACCTCAACATTGAAATACAGCAACAACCTCAACATTTAAAAACACCAACAAATTCAACAACAACCTCAACATTGAAAAACACCAACAAATTCAACAACAACCTCAACATTGAAAAACACCAACAAATTCAACAACAAACTCAACATTGAAAAACACCAACAAATTCAACAACAACCTCAACATTGAAAAACAACAACAACCTCAACATTGAAAAACACCAACAAATTCAACAACAACCTCAACATTGAAAAACACCAACAAATTCAACAACAACCTCAACATTGAAAAACACCAACAAATTCAACAACAAACTCAACATTGAAAAACACCAACAAATTCAACAACAACTTCAACATTGAGAAACACCAACAAATTCAACAACAACCTCAACATTGAAAAACAACAACAACCTCAACATTGAATAACACCAACAAAATCAACAACAACCTCAACATTGAAAAATAACAACAACCTCAACGTAGAAAAACACCAACAAATTCAACAACAACCTCAACATTGAAAAACAACAACAAACTTAACATTGAAAAACACCAACAAATAAAACAACAACCTCAACATTGAAAAACAACAACAACCTCAACATTGAAAAACACCAACAAATTCAACAATAACCTCAAAATTGAAAAACACCAACAAATTCAACAACAACCTCAACATTGAAAAACACCAAAAAATTCAACAACAACCTCAACATTGAAAAACAACAACAACCTCAACATTGAAAAACACCAACAAATTCAACAACAACCTCAACATTGAAAAACAACAACAACCTCAACATTGAAAAACACCAACAAATTCAACAACAACCTCAACATTGAAAAACACCAACAAATTCCACAACAACCTCAGCATTGAAAAACAACAACAACCTCAAAATTGAAAAACACCAACAAATTGAACAACAACCTCAACATTGAAAAACAACAACAAATTCAACAACAACTTCAACATTGAAAAACACCAACAAATTCAACAACAACCTCGAAATTGAAAAACACCAACAAATTCAACGACAACCTCAACATTGAAAAACACCAACAAATTCAACAACAACCTCAACATTGAAAAACAACAACAAATTCAACAACAACTTCAACATTGAAAAACACCAACAAATTCAACAACAACCTCGAAATTGAAAAACACCAACAAATTCAACGACAACCTCAACATTGAAAAACACCAACAAATTCAACAACAACCTCAACATTGAAAAACACCAACAAATTCAACAACAAACTCAACATTGAAAAACACCAACAAATTCAACAACAACCTCAACATTGAAAAACAACAACAACCTCAACATTGAAAAACACCAACAAATTCAACAACAACCTCAACATTGAAAAGCACCAACAAATTCAACAACAACCTCAACATTGAAAAACAACAACAAATTCAACAACAACCTCAACATTGAAAACACCAACAAATTCAACAACAACCTCAACATTGAAAAACACCAACAACCTCAACATTGAAAAACACCAACAAATTCAACAAAAACCTCAACATTGAAAAACACCAACAAATTCAACAACAACCTCAACATTGAAAAACACCAACAAACTCAACAACAACCTCAACATTGAAAAACAACAACAACCTCAAAATTGAAAAACACCAACAAATTCAACAACAACCTCAACATTGAAAAACAACAACAACCTAAACATTGAAAAACACCAACAAATTCAACAACAACCTCAACATTGAAAAACAACAACAACCTCAACATTGAAAAACACCAACAAATTCAACAACAACCTCAACATTGAAACACACCAACAAATTCAACAACAACCTCAGCATTGAAAAACAACAACAACCTCAACATTGAAAAACAACAACAACCTCAACATTGAAAAACAACAACAACCTCAACATTGAATAACACCAACAAATTCAACAACAACCTCAACATTGAAAAACAACAACAACCTCAACATAGAAAAACACCAACAAATTCAACAACAACCTCAACATTGAAAAACTACAACAAACTCAACATTGAGAAACACCAACAAATTCAACAACAACCTCAACATTGAAAAACAACAACAACCTCAACATTGAAAAACACCAACAAATTCAACAATACCCTGAACATTGAAAAACAACAACAACCTCAACGTTGAAAAACACCAGCAAATTCAACAACAACCTCAACATTGAAAAACACCAACAAATTCAACAACAACCTCAACATTGAAAAACAACAACAACCTCAACATTGAAAAACACCAACAAATTCAACAACAACCTCAACATTGAAAAACAACAACAACCTCAACATTGAAAAACACCAACAAATTCAACAACAACCTCAACATTGAAAAACACCAACAAATTCAACAACAACCTCAGCATTGAAAAACAACAACAACCTCAACATTGAAAAACACCAACAAATTCAACAACAACCTCAACATTGAAAAACAACAACAACCTCAACATTGAAAAACACCAACAAATTCAACAACAACGTCAACATTGAAAAACACCAACAAATTCAACAACAACCTCGAAATTGAAAAACACCAACAAATTCAACAACAACCTCAACATTGAAAAACAACAACAACCTCAACATTGCAAAACACCAGCAAATTCAACAACAACCTCAACATTTAAAAACACCAACAAATTCAACAACAACCTCAACATTGAAAACACCAACAAATTCAACAACAACCTCAACATTTAAGAACGCCAACAAATTCAACAACAACCTCAACATTGAAAAACACCAACAACCTCAAAACTGAAAAAACACCAACAAATTCAACAACAACCTTAACATTTAAAAACAACAACAACCTCAACATTGAAAAACACCAACAAATTCAACAACAACCTCAACATTGAAAAACACCAACAAATTCAACAACAACCTCAACATTGAAAAACAACAACAACCTCAACATTGAAAAACACCAACAAATTCAACAACAACCTGAACATTGAAAAACAACAACAACCTCAACATTGAAAAACACCAACAAATTCAACAACAACCTCAACATTGAAAAACACCAACAAATTCAACAACAACCTCAGCATTGAAAAACAACAACAACCTCAACATTGAAAAACACCAACAAATTCAACAACAACCTCAACATTGAAAAACAACAACAACCTCATCATTGAAAAACACCAACAAATTCAACAACAACGTCAACATTGAAAAACACCAACAAATTCAACAACAACCTCGAAATTGAAAAACACCAACAAATTCAACAACAACCTCAACATTGAAAAACAACAACAACCTCAACATTGCAAAACACCAGCAAATTCAACAACAACCTCAACATTTAAAAACACCAACAAATTCAACAACAACCTCAACATTGAAAACACCAACAAATTCAACAACAACCTCAACATTTAAAAACGCCAACAAATTCAACAACAACCTCAACATTGAAAAACACCAACAACCTCAAAATTGAAAAAACAACAACAACCTCAACATTGAAAAACACCAACAAATTCAACAACAACCTCAACATTGAAAAACACCAACAAATTCAACAACAACCTCAACATTGAAAAACAACAACAACCTCAACATTGAAAAACACCAACAAATTCAACAACAACCTCAACATTGAAAAACAACAACAACCTCAACATTGAAAAACACCAACAAATTCAACAACAACCTCAACATTGAAAAACACCAACAAATTCAACAACAACCTCAAATTGAAAAACAACAACAACCTCAACATTGAAAAACACCAACAAATTCAACAACAACTTCAACATTGAAAAACACCAACAAATTCAACAACAACCTCGAAATTGAAAAACACCAACAAATTCAACAACAACCTCAACATTGAAAAACAACAACAACCTCAACATTGAAAAACACCAACAAATTCAACAACAACCTCAACATTGAAAAACAACAACAACCTCAACATTGAAAAACACCAACAAATTCAACAACAACCTCAACATTGAAAAACACCAACAAATTCAACAACAACCTCAACATTGAAAAACAACAACAATCTCAGCATTGAAAAACAGCAACAAATTCAACAACAACCTCAACATTGAAATACAGCAACAACCTCAACATTTAAAAACACCAACAAATTCAACAACAACCTCAACATTGAAAAACACCAACAAATTCAACAACAACCTCAACATTGAAAAACACCAACAAATTCAACAACAAACTCAACATTGAAAAACACCAACAAATTCAACAACAACCTCAACATTGAAAAACAACAACAACCTCAACATTGAAAAACACCAACAAATTCAACAACAACCTCAACATTGAAAAACAACAACAAATTCAACAACAACCTCAACATTGAAAAACACCAACAAATTCAACAACAAACTCAACATTGAAAAACACCAACAAATTCAACAACAACTTCAACATTGAGAAACACCAACAAATTCAACAACAACCTCAACATTGAAAAACAACAACAACCTCAACATTGAATAACACCAACAAAATCAACAACAACCTCAACATTGAAAAATAACAACAACCTCAACATAGAAAAACACCAACAAATTCAACAACAACCTCAACATTGAAAAACAACAACAAACTCAACATTGAGAAACACCAACAAATTCAACAACAACCTCAACATTGAAAAACAACAACAACCTCAACATTGAAAAACACCAACAAATTCAACAATAACCTCAAAATTGAAAAACACCAACAAATTCAACAACAACCTCAACATTGAAAAACACCAAAAAATTCAACAACACCTCAACATTGAAAAACAACAACAACCTCAACATTGAAAAACACCAACAAATTCAACAACAACCTCAACATTGAAAAACAACAACAACCTCAACATTGAAAAACACCAACAAATTCAACAACAACCTCAACATTGAAAAACACCAACAAATTCCACAACAACCTCAGCATTGAAAAACAACAACAACCTCAAAATTGAAAAACACCAACAAATTGAACAACAACCTCAACATTGAAAAACAACAACAAATTCAACAACAACTTCAACATTGAAAAACACCAACAAATTCAACAACAACCTCGAAATTGAAAAACACCAACAAATTCAACAACAACCTCAACATTGAAAAACAACAACAAATTCAACAACAACTTCAACATTGAAAAACACCAACAAATTCAACAACAACCTCGAAATTGAAAAACACCAACAAATTCAACAACAACCTCAACATTGAAAAACAACAACAACCTCAACATTGAAAAACACCAACAAATTCAACAACAACCTCAACATTGAAAAACAACAACAACCTCAACATTGAAAAACACCAACAAATTCAACAACAACCTCAACATTTAAAAACACCAACAAATTCAACAACAACCTCAACATTGAAAAACAGCAACAATCTCAACATTAAAAAACACCAACAAATTCAACAACAACCTCAACATTGAAAAACAGCAACAACCTCAACGTTGAAAAACACCAACAAATTCAACAACAACCTCAACATTGAAAAACACCAACAACCTCAAAATTGAAAAAACACCAACAAATTCAACAACAACCTCAACATTTAAATACAACAACAACCTCAACATTGAAAAACACCAACAAATTCAACAACAACCTCAACATTGAAAAACACCAACAAATTCAACAACAACCTCAACATTGAAAAACAACAACAACCTCAACATTGAAAAACACCAACAAATTCAACAACAACCTCAACATTGAAAAACAACAACAACCTCAACATTGAAAAACACCAACAAATTCAACAACAACCTCAACATTGAAAAACACCAACAAATTCAACAACAACCTCAGCATTGAAAAACAACAACAACCTCAACATTGAAAAACACCAACAAATTCAACAACAACCTCAACATTGAAAAACAACAACAACCTCAACATTGAAAAACACCAAGAAATTCAACAACAAACTCAACATTGAAAAACACCAACAAATTCAACAACAACCTCGAAATTGAAAAACACCAACAAATTCAACGACAACCTCAACATTGAAAAACACCAACAAATTCAACAACAACCTCAACATTGAAAAACACCAACAAATTCAACAACAAACTCAACATTGAAAAACACCAACAAATTCAACAACAACCTCAACATTGAAAAACAACAACAACCTCAACATTGAAAAACACCAACAAATTCAACAACAACCTCAACATTGAAAAGCACCAACAAATTCAACAACAACCTCAACATTGAAAAACAACAACAAATTCAACAACAACCTCAACATTGAAAACACCAACAAATTCAACAACAACCTCAACATTGAAAAACACCAACAACCTCAACATTGAAAAACACCAACAAATTCAACAAAAACCTCAACATTGAAAAACACCAACAAATTCAACAACAACCTCAACATTGAAAAACACCAACAAACTCAACAACAACCTCAACATTGAAAAACAACAACAACCTCAAAATTGAAAAACACCAACAAATTCAACAACAACCTCAACATTGAAAAACAACAACAACCTAAACATTGAAAAACACCAACAAATTCAACAACAACCTCAACATTGAAAAACAACAACAACCTCAACATTGAAAAACACCAACAAATTCAACAACAACCTCAACATTGAAACACACCAACAAATTCAACAACAACCTCAGCATTGAAAAACAACAACAACCTCAACATTGAAAAACAACAACAACCTCAACATTGAAAAACAACAACAACCTCAACATTGAATAACACCAACAAATTCAACAACAACCTCAACATTGAAAAACAACAACAACCTCAACATAGAAAAACACCAACAAATTCAACAACAACCTCAACATTGAAAAACTACAACAAACTCAACATTGAGAAACACCAACAAATTCAACAACAACCTCAACATTGAAAAACAACAACAACCTCAACATTGAAAAACACCAACAAATTCAACAATACCCTGAACATTGAAAAACAACAACAACCTCAACGTTGAAAAACACCAGCAAATTCAACAACAACCTCAACATTGAAAAACACCAACAAATTCAACAACAACCTCAACATTGAAAAACAACAACAACCTCAACATTGAAAAACACCAACAAATTCAACAACAACCTCAACATTGAAAAACAACAACAACCTCAACATTGAAAAACACCAACAAATTCAACAACAACCTCAACATTGAAAAACACCAACAAATTCAACAACAACCTCAGCATTGAAAAACAACAACAACCTCAACATTGAAAAACACCAACAAATTCAACAACAACCTCAACATTGAAAAACAACAACAACCTCAACATTGAAAAACACCAACAAATTCAACAACAACGTCAACATTGAAAAACACCAACAAATTCAACAACAACCTCGAAATTGAAAAACACCAACAAATTCAACAACAACCTCAACATTGAAAAACAACAACAACCTCAACATTGCAAAACACCAGCAAATTCAACAACAACCTCAACATTTAAAAACACCAACAAATTCAACAACAACCTCAACATTGAAAACACCAACAAATTCAACAACAACCTCAACATTTAAGAACGCCAACAAATTCAACAACAACCTCAACATTGAAAAACACCAACAACCTCAAAACTGAAAAAACACCAACAAATTCAACAACAACCTTAACATTTAAAAACAACAACAACCTCAACATTGAAAAACACCAACAAATTCAACAACAACCTCAACATTGAAAAACACCAACAAATTCAACAACAACCTCAACATTGAAAAACAACAACAACCTCAACATTGAAAAACACCAACAAATTCAACAACAACCTGAACATTGAAAAACAACAACAACCTCAACATTGAAAAACACCAACAAATTCAACAACAACCTCAACATTGAAAAACACCAACAAATTCAACAACAACCTCAGCATTGAAAAACAACAACAACCTCAACATTGAAAAACACCAACAAATTCAACAACAACCTCAACATTGAAAAACAACAACAACCTCATCATTGAAAAACACCAACAAATTCAACAACAACGTCAACATTGAAAAACACCAACAAATTCAACAACAACCTCGAAATTGAAAAACACCAACAAATTCAACAACAACCTCAACATTGAAAAACAACAACAACCTCAACATTGCAAAACACCAGCAAATTCAACAACAACCTCAACATTTAAAAACACCAACAAATTCAACAACAACCTCAACATTGAAAACACCAACAAATTCAACAACAACCTCAACATTTAAAAACGCCAACAAATTCAACAACAACCTCAACATTGAAAAACACCAACAACCTCAAAATTGAAAAAACAACAACAACCTCAACATTGAAAAACACCAACAAATTCAACAACAACCTCAACATTGAAAAACACCAACAAATTCAACAACAACCTCAACATTGAAAAACAACAACAACCTCAACATTGAAAAACACCAACAAATTCAACAACAACCTCAACATTGAAAAACAACAACAACCTCAACATTGAAAAACACCAACAAATTCAACAACAACCTCAACATTGAAAAACACCAACAAATTCAACAACAACCTCAAATTGAAAAACAACAACAACCTCAACATTGAAAAACACCAACAAATTCAACAACAACTTCAACATTGAAAAACACCAACAAATTCAACAACAACCTCGAAATTGAAAAACACCAACAAATTCAACAACAACCTCAACATTGAAAAACAACAACAACCTCAACATTGAAAAACACCAACAAATTCAACAACAACCTCAACATTGAAAAACAACAACAACCTCAACATTGAAAAACACCAACAAATTCAACAACAACCTCAACATTGAAAAACACCAACAAATTCAACAACAACCTCAACATTGAAAAACAACAACAATCTCAGCATTGAAAAACAGCAACAAATTCAACAACAACCTCAACATTGAAATACAGCAACAACCTCAACATTTAAAAACACCAACAAATTCAACAACAACCTCAACATTGAAAAACACCAACAAATTCAACAACAACCTCAACATTGAAAAACACCAACAAATTCAACAACAAACTCAACATTGAAAAACACCAACAAATTCAACAACAACCTCAACATTGAAAAACAACAACAACCTCAACATTGAAAAACACCAACAAATTCAACAACAACCTCAACATTGAAAAACAACAACAAATTCAACAACAACCTCAACATTGAAAAACACCAACAAATTCAACAACAAACTCAACATTGAAAAACACCAACAAATTCAACAACAACTTCAACATTGAGAAACACCAACAAATTCAACAACAACCTCAACATTGAAAAACAACAACAACCTCAACATTGAATAACACCAACAAAATCAACAACAACCTCAACATTGAAAAATAACAACAACCTCAACATAGAAAAACACCAACAAATTCAACAACAACCTCAACATTGAAAAACAACAACAAACTCAACATTGAGAAACACCAACAAATTCAACAACAACCTCAACATTGAAAAACAACAACAACCTCAACATTGAAAAACACCAACAAATTCAACAATAACCTCAAAATTGAAAAACACCAACAAATTCAACAACAACCTCAACATTGAAAAACACCAAAAAATTCAACAACACCTCAACATTGAAAAACAACAACAACCTCAACATTGAAAAACACCAACAAATTCAACAACAACCTCAACATTGAAAAACAACAACAACCTCAACATTGAAAAACACCAACAAATTCAACAACAACCTCAACATTGAAAAACACCAACAAATTCCACAACAACCTCAGCATTGAAAAACAACAACAACCTCAAAATTGAAAAACACCAACAAATTGAACAACAACCTCAACATTGAAAAACAACAACAAATTCAACAACAACTTCAACATTGAAAAACACCAACAAATTCAACAACAACCTCGAAATTGAAAAACACCAACAAATTCAACAACAACCTCAACATTGAAAAACAACAACAAATTCAACAACAACTTCAACATTGAAAAACACCAACAAATTCAACAACAACCTCGAAATTGAAAAACACCAACAAATTCAACAACAACCTCAACATTGAAAAACAACAACAACCTCAACATTGAAAAACACCAACAAATTCAACAACAACCTCAACATTGAAAAACAACAACAACCTCAACATTGAAAAACACCAACAAATTCAACAACAACCTCAACATTTAAAAACACCAACAAATTCAACAACAACCTCAACATTGAAAAACAGCAACAATCTCAACATTAAAAAACACCAACAAATTCAACAACAACCTCAACATTGAAAAACAGCAACAACCTCAACGTTGAAAAACACCAACAAATTCAACAACAACCTCAACATTGAAAAACACCAACAACCTCAAAATTGAAAAAACACCAACAAATTCAACAACAACCTCAACATTTAAATACAACAACAACCTCAACATTGAAAAACACCAACAAATTCAACAACAACCTCAACATTGAAAAACACCAACAAATTCAACAACAACCTCAACATTGAAAAACAACAACAACCTCAACATTGAAAAACACCAACAAATTCAACAACAACCTCAACATTGAAAAACAACAACAACCTCAACATTGAAAAACACCAACAAATTCAACAACAACCTCAACATTGAAAAACACCAACAAATTCAACAACAACCTCAGCATTGAAAAACAACAACAACCTCAACATTGAAAAACACCAACAAATTCAACAACAACCTCAACATTGAAAAACAACAACAACCTCAACATTGAAAAACACCAAGAAATTCAACAACAAACTCAACATTGAAAAACACCAACAAATTCAACAACAACCTCAACATTGAAAAACAACAGCAAGCTCAACATTGAAAAACACCAACAAATTCAACAACAACCTCAACATTGAAAAGCACCAACAAATTCAACAACAACCTCAACATTGAAAAACAACAACAACCTCAACATTGAAAAACACCAACAAATTCAACAACAACCTCAACATTGAAAAACAACAACAACCTCAACATTGAAAAACACCAACAAATTCAACAACAACCTCAATATTGAAAAAAAAACAACAATCTCAACATTGAAAAACACCAACAAATTCAACAACAACCTCAACATTGAAAAACAACAACAACCTCAACAGTGAAAAACACCAACAAATTCAACAACAACCTCAACATTGAAAAACACCAACAAATTCAACAACAACCTCAACATTGAAAAACAACAACAACCTAAACATTGAAAAACACCAACAAATTCAACAACAACCTCAACATTGAAAAACAACAACAACCTCAACATTGAAAAACACCAACAAATTCAACAACAACCTCAACATTGAAACACACCAACAAATTCAACAACAACCTCAGCATTGAAAAACAACAACAACCTCAACATTGAAAAACAACAACAACCTCAACATTGAGTAACACCAACAAATTCAACAACAACCTCAACATTGAAAAACAACAACAACCTCAACATAGAAAAACACCAACAAATTCAACAACAACCTCAACATTGAAAAACTACAACAAACTCAACATTGAGAAACACCAACAAATTCAACAACAACCTCAACATTGAAAAACACCAACAAATTCAACAATACCCTGAACATTGAAAAACAACAACCTCAACGTTGAAAAACACCAGCAAATTCAACAACAACCTCAACATTGAAAAACACCAACAAATTCAACAACAACCTCAACATTGAAAAACAACAACAACCTCAACATTGAAAAACACCAACAAATTCAACAACAACCTCAACATTGAAAAACAACAACAACCTCAACATTGAAAAACACCAACAAATTCAACAACAACCTCAACATTGAAAAACACCAACAAATTCAACAACAACCTCAGCATTGAAAAACAACAACAACCTCAACATTGAAAAACACCAACAAATTCAACAACAACCTCAACATTGAAAAACAACAACAACCTCAACATTGAAAAACACCAACAAATTCAACAACAACGTCAACATTGAAAAACACCAACAAATTCAACAACAACCTCGAAATTGAAAAACACCAACAAATTCAACAACAACCTCAACATTGAAAAACAACAACAACCTCAACATTGCAAAACACCAGCAAATTCAACAACAACCTCAACATTTAAAAACACCAACAAATTCAACAACAACCTCAACATTGAAAACACCAACAAATTCAACAACAACCTCAACATTTAAGAACGCCAACAAATTCAACAACAACCTCAACATTGAAAAACACCAACAACCTCAAAATTGAAAAAACACCAACAAATTCAACAACAACCTTAACATTTAAAAACAACAACAACCTCAACATTGAAAAACACCAACAAATTCAACAACAACCTCAACATTGAAAAACACCAACAAATTCAACAACAACCTCAACATTGAAAAACAACAACAACCTCAACATTGAAAAACACCAACAAATTCAACAACAACCTGAACATTGAAAAACAACAACAACCTCAACATTGAAAAACACCAACAAATTCAACAACAACCTCAACATTGAAAAACACCAACAAATTCAACAACAACCTCAGCATTGAAAAACAACAACAACCTCAACATTGAAAAACACCAACAAATTCAACAACAACCTCAACATTGAAAAACAACAACAACCTCATCATTGAAAAACACCAACAAATTCAACAACAACCTCAACATTGAAAAACACCAACAAATTCAACAACAACCTCAACATTGAAAAACAACAACAACCTCAACATTGAAAAACACCAACAAATTCAACAACAACCTCAACATTGAAAAACAACAACAACCTCAACATTGAAAAACACCAACAAATTCAACAACAACCTCAAATTGAAAAACAACAACAACCTCAACATTGAAAAACACCAACAAATTCAACAACAACTTCAACATTGAAAAACACCAACAAATTCAACAACAACCTCGAAATTGAAAAACACCAACAAATTCAACAACAACCTCAACATTGAAAAACAACAACAACCTCAACATTGAAAAACACCAACAAATTCAACAACAACCTCAACATTGAAAAACAACAACAACCTCAACATTGAAAAACACCAACAAATTCAACAACAACCTCAACATTGAAAAACACCAACAAATTCAACAACAACCTCAACATTGAAAAACAACAACAATCTCAGCATTGAAAAACAGCAACAAATTCAACAACAACCTCAACATTGAAATACAGCAACAACCTCAACATTTAAAAACACCAACAAATTCAACAACAACCTCAACATTGAAAAACACCAACAAATTCAACAACAACCTCAACATTGAAAAACACCAACAAATTCAACAACAAACTCAACATTGAAAAACACCAACAAATTCAACAACAACCTCAACATTGAAAAACAACAACAACCTCAACATTGAAAAACACCAACAAATTCAACAACAACCTCAACATTGAAAAACAACAACAAATTCAACAACAACCTCAACATTGAAAAACACCAACAAATTCAACAACAAACTCAACATTGAAAAACACCAACAAATTCAACAACAACTTCAACATTGAGAAACACCAACAAATTCAACAACAACCTCAACATTGAAAAACAACAACAACCTCAACATTGAATAACACCAACAAAATCAACAACAACCTCAACATTGAAAAATAACAACAACCTCAACATAGAAAAACACCAACAAATTCAACAACAACCTCAACATTGAAAAACAACAACAAACTCAACATTGAGAAACACCAACAAATTCAACAACAACCTCAACATTGAAAAACAACAACAACCTCAACATTGAAAAACACCAACAAATTCAACAATAACCTCAAAATTGAAAAACACCAACAAATTCAACAACAACCTCAACATTGAAAAACACCAAAAAATTCAACAACACCTCAACATTGAAAAACAACAACAACCTCAACATTGAAAAACACCAACAAATTCAACAACAACCTCAACATTGAAAAACAACAACAACCTCAACATTGAAAAACACCAACAAATTCAACAACAACCTCAACATTGAAAAACACCAACAAATTCCACAACAACCTCAGCATTGAAAAACAACAACAACCTCAAAATTGAAAAACACCAACAAATTGAACAACAACCTCAACATTGAAAAACAACAACAAATTCAACAACAACTTCAACATTGAAAAACACCAACAAATTCAACAACAACCTCGAAATTGAAAAACACCAACAAATTCAACAACAACCTCAACATTGAAAAACAACAACAAATTCAACAACAACTTCAACATTGAAAAACACCAACAAATTCAACAACAACCTCGAAATTGAAAAACACCAACAAATTCAACAACAACCTCAACATTGAAAAACAACAACAACCTCAACATTGAAAAACACCAACAAATTCAACAACAACCTCAACATTGAAAAACAACAACAACCTCAACATTGAAAAACACCAACAAATTCAACAACAACCTCAACATTTAAAAACACCAACAAATTCAACAACAACCTCAACATTGAAAAACAGCAACAATCTCAACATTAAAAAACACCAACAAATTCAACAACAACCTCAACATTGAAAAACAGCAACAACCTCAACGTTGAAAAACACCAACAAATTCAACAACAACCTCAACATTGAAAAACACCAACAACCTCAAAATTGAAAAAACACCAACAAATTCAACAACAACCTCAACATTTAAATACAACAACAACCTCAACATTGAAAAACACCAACAAATTCAACAACAACCTCAACATTGAAAAACACCAACAAATTCAACAACAACCTCAACATTGAAAAACAACAACAACCTCAACATTGAAAAACACCAACAAATTCAACAACAACCTCAACATTGAAAAACAACAACAACCTCAACATTGAAAAACACCAACAAATTCAACAACAACCTCAACATTGAAAAACACCAACAAATTCAACAACAACCTCAGCATTGAAAAACAACAACAACCTCAACATTGAAAAACACCAACAAATTCAACAACAACCTCAACATTGAAAAACAACAACAACCTCAACATTGAAAAACACCAAGAAATTCAACAACAAACTCAACATTGAAAAACACCAACAAATTCAACAACAACCTCAACATTGAAAAACAACAGCAAGCTCAACATTGAAAAACACCAACAAATTCAACAACAACCTCAACATTGAAAAGCACCAACAAATTCAACAACAACCTCAACATTGAAAAACAACAACAACCTCAACATTGAAAAACACCAACAAATTCAACAACAACCTCAACATTGAAAAACAACAACAACCTCAACATTGAAAAACACCAACAAATTCAACAACAACCTCAATATTGAAAAAAAAACAACAATCTCAACATTGAAAAACACCAACAAATTCAACAACAACCTCAACATTGAAAAACAACAACAACCTCAACAGTGAAAAACACCAACAAATTCAACAACAACCTCAACATTGAAAAACACCAACAAATTCAACAACAACCTCAACATTGAAAAACAACAACAACCTAAACATTGAAAAACACCAACAAATTCAACAACAACCTCAACATTGAAAAACAACAACAACCTCAACATTGAAAAACACCAACAAATTCAACAACAACCTCAACATTGAAACACACCAACAAATTCAACAACAACCTCAGCATTGAAAAACAACAACAACCTCAACATTGAAAAACAACAACAACCTCAACATTGAGTAACACCAACAAATTCAACAACAACCTCAACATTGAAAAACAACAACAACCTCAACATAGAAAAACACCAACAAATTCAACAACAACCTCAACATTGAAAAACTACAACAAACTCAACATTGAGAAACACCAACAAATTCAACAACAACCTCAACATTGAAAAACACCAACAAATTCAACAATACCCTGAACATTGAAAAACAACAACCTCAACGTTGAAAAACACCAGCAAATTCAACAACAACCTCAACATTGAAAAACACCAACAAATTCAACAACAACCTCAACATTGAAAAACAACAACAACCTCAACATTGAAAAACACCAACAAATTCAACAACAACCTCAACATTGAAAAACAACAACAACCTCAACATTGAAAAACACCAACAAATTCAACAACAACCTCAACATTGAAAAACACCAACAAATTCAACAACAACCTCAGCATTGAAAAACAACAACAACCTCAACATTGAAAAACACCAACAAATTCAACAACAACCTCAACATTGAAAAACAACAACAACCTCAACATTGAAAAACACCAACAAATTCAACAACAACGTCAACATTGAAAAACACCAACAAATTCAACAACAACCTCGAAATTGAAAAACACCAACAAATTCAACAACAACCTCAACATTGAAAAACAACAACAACCTCAACATTGCAAAACACCAGCAAATTCAACAACAACCTCAACATTTAAAAACACCAACAAATTCAACAACAACCTCAACATTGAAAACACCAACAAATTCAACAACAACCTCAACATTTAAGAACGCCAACAAATTCAACAACAACCTCAACATTGAAAAACACCAACAACCTCAAAATTGAAAAAACACCAACAAATTCAACAACAACCTTAACATTTAAAAACAACAACAACCTCAACATTGAAAAACACCAACAAATTCAACAACAACCTCAACATTGAAAAACACCAACAAATTCAACAACAACCTCAACATTGAAAAACAACAACAACCTCAACATTGAAAAACACCAACAAATTCAACAACAACCTGAACATTGAAAAACAACAACAACCTCAACATTGAAAAACACCAACAAATTCAACAACAACCTCAACATTGAAAAACACCAACAAATTCAACAACAACCTCAGCATTGAAAAACAACAACAACCTCAACATTGAAAAACACCAACAAATTCAACAACAACCTCAACATTGAAAAACAACAACAACCTCATCATTGAAAAACACCAACAAATTCAACAACAACGTCAACATTGAAAAACACCAACAAATTCAACAACAACCTCGAAATTGAAAAACACCAACAAATTCAACAACAACCTCAACATTGAAAAACAACAACAACCTCAACATTGAAAAACACCAAGAAATTCAACAACAACCTCAACATTGAAAAACAACAACAACCTCAACATTGAAAAACACCAACAAATTCAACAACAACCTCAACATTGAAAAACACCAACAAATTCAACAACAACCTCAACATTGAAAAACAACAACAATCTCAGCATTGACAAACAGCAACAAATTCAAAAACAACCTCAACATTGAAATACAGCAACAACCTCAACATTTAAAAACACCAACAAATTCAACAACAACCTCAACATTGAAAAACAACAACAAATTCAACAACAACCTCAACATTGAAAAACACCAACAAATTCAACAACAAACTCAACATTGAAAAACACCAACAAATTCAACAACCTCAACATTGAAAAACAACAACAACCTCAACATTGAAAAACACCAACAAATTCAACAACAACCTCAACATTGAAAAACACCAACAAATTCAACAACAACCTCAACATTGAAAAACACCAACAAATTCAACAACAAACTCAACATTGAAAAACACCAACAAATTCAACAACAACTTCAACATTGAGAAACACCAACAAATTCAACAACAACCTCAACATTGAAAAACAACAACAACCTCAACATTGAATAACACCAACAAATTCAACAACAACCTCAACATTGAAAAATAACAACAACCTCAACATAGAAAAACACCAACAAATTCAACAACAACCTCAACATTGAAAAACAACAACAAACTCAACATTGAAAAACACCAACAAATTCAACAACAACCTCAACATTGAAAAACAACAACAACCTCAACATTGAAAAACACCAACAAATTCAACAATAACCTCAAAATTGAAAAACACCAACAAATTCAACAACAACCTCAACATTGAAAAACACCAACAAATTCAACAACAACCTCAACATTGAAAAACAACAACAACCTCAACATTGAAAAACACCAACAAATTCAACAACAACCTCAACATTGAAAAACAACAACAACCTCAACATTGAAAAACACCAACAAATTCAACAACAACCTCAACATTGAAAAACACCAACAAATTCCACAACAACCTCAGCATTGAAAAACAACAACAACCTCAAAATTGAAAAACACCAACAAATTGAACAACAACCTCAACATTGAAAAACAACAACAAATTCAACAACAACTTCAACATTGAAAAACACCAACAAATTCAACAACAACCTCGAAATTGAAAAACACCAACAAATTCAACAACAACCTCAACATTGAAAAACAACAACAAATTCAACAACAACTTCAACATTGAAAAACACCAACAAATTCAACAACAACCTCGAAATTGAAAAACACCAACAAATTCAACAACAACCTCAACATTGAAAAACAACAACAACCTCAACATTGAAAAACACCAACAAATTCAACAACAACCTCAACATTGAAAAACAACAACAACCTCAACATTGAAAAACACCAACAAATTCAACAACAACCTCAACATTTAAAAACACCAACAAATTCAACAACAACCTCAACATTGAAAAACAGCAACAATCTCAACATTAAAAAACACCAACAAATTCAACAACAACCTCAACATTGAAAAACAGCAACAACCTCAACGTTGAAAAACACCAACAAATTCAACAACAACCTCAACATTGAAAAACACCAACAACCTCAAAATTGAAAAAACACCAACAAATTCAACAACAACCTCAACATTTAAAAACAACAACAACCTCAACATTGAAAAACACCAACAAATTCAACAACAACCTCAACATTGAAAAACACCAACAAATTCAAGAACAACCTCAACATTGAAAAACAACAACAACCTCAACATTGAAAAACACCAACAAATTCAACAACAACCTCAACATTGAAAAACAACAACAACCTCAAAATTGAAAAACACCAACAACCTCAACATTGAAAAACACCAACAAATTCAACAACAACTTCAACATTGTAAAACACCAACAAATTAAACAACAACCTCGAAATTGAAAAACACCAACAAATTCAACAACAACCTCAACATTGAAAAACAACAACAACCTCAACATTGAAAAACACCAACAAATTCAACAACAACCTCAACATTGAAAAACAACAACAACCTCAACATTGAAAAACACCAACAAATTCATCAACAACCTCAACATTGAAAAACACCAACAAATTCAACAACAACCTCAACATTGAAAAACAACAACAATCTCAACATTGAAAAACAGCAACAAATTCAACAACAACCTCAACATTGAAAAACAGCAACAACCTCAACATTTAAAAACACCAACAAATTCAACAACAACCTCAACATTGAAAAGCACCAACAAATTCAACAACAACCTCAACATTGAAAAACACCAACAAATTCAACAACAAACTCAACATTGAAAAACACCAACAAATTCAACAACAACCTCAACATTGAAAAATAACAACAACCTCAACATTGAAAAACACCAACAAATTCAACAACAACCTCAACATTGAAAAACACCAACAAATTCAACAACAACCTCAACATTGAAAAACACCAACAAATTCAACAACAAACTCAACATTGAAAAACACCAACAAATTCATCAACAACTTCAACATTGAGAAACACCAACAAATTCAACAACAACCCCAACATTGAAAAACAACAACAACCTCAACATTGAAAAACACCAACAAATTCAACAACAACCTCAACATTGAAAAACAACAACAACCTCAACATTGAAAAACACCAACAAATTCAACAACAACCTCAATATTGAAAAACAACAACAATCTCAACATTGAAAAACACCAACAAATTCAACAACAACCTCAACATTGAAAAACAACAACAACCTCAACATTGAAAAACACCAACAAAATCAACAACAACCTCAACATTGAAAAACACCAACAAATTCAACAACAACCTCAACATTGAAAAACAACAACAACCTAAACATTGAAAAACACCAACAAATTCAACAACAACCTGAACATTGAAAAACAACAACAACCTCAACATTGAAAAACACCAACAAATTCAACAACAACCACAACATTGAAACACACCAACAAATTCAACAACAACCTCAGCATTGAAAAACAACAACAAATTCAACAACAACGTCAGCATTGAAAAACAACAACAACCTCAACATTGAAAAACAACAACAACCTCAACATTGAAAAACAACAACAACCTCAACATTGAATAACACCAACAAATTCAACAACAACCTCAACATTGAAAAACAACAACAACCTCAACATAGAAAAACACCAACAAATTCAACAACAACCTCAACATTGAAAAACAACAACAAACTCAACATTGAGAAACACCAACAAATTCAACAACAACCTCAACATTGAAAAACAACAACAACCTCAACATTGAAAAACACCAACAAATTCAACATTACCCTCAACATTGAAAAAAAACAACAACCTCAACATTGAAAAACACCAACAAATTCAACCACTACCTCAACATTGAAAAGCAACAACAACCTCAACATTGAAAAACACCAACAAATTCAACAACAACCTCAACATTGAAAAACACCAACAAATTCAACAACAACCTCAGCATTGAAAAACAACAACAACCTCAACATTGAAAAACACCAACAAATTCAACAACAACTTCAACATTGAAAAACACCAACAAATTCAACAACAACCTCGAAATTGAAAAACACCAACAAATTCAACAACAACCTCAACATTGAAAAACAACAACAACCTCAACATTGAAAAACACCAACAAATTCAACAACAACCTCAACATTGAAAAACAACAACAACCTCAACATTGAAAAACACCAACAAATTCAACAACAACCTCAAAATTTAAAAACACCAACAAATTCAACAACAACCTCAACATTGAAAAACAACAACAATCTCAACATTGAAAAACAGCAACAAATTCAACAACAACCTCAACATTGAAAAACAACAACAACCTCAACATTGAAAAGCACCAACAAATTCAACAACAACCTCAACATTGAAAAACAACAACAAATTCAACAACAATCTCAACATTGAAAACACCAACAAATTCAACAACAACCTCAACATTTAAAAACGCCAACAAATTCAACAACAACCTCAACATTGAAAAACACCAACAAACTGAACAACAACCTCAACATTGAAAAACAACAACAACCTCAACATTGAAAAACACCAACAAATACAACAACAACCTCAACATTGAAAAACACCAACAAATTCAACAACAACCTCAACATTGAAAAACACCAACAAACTCAACAACAACCTCAACATTGAAAAACAACAACAACCTCAACATTGAAAAACACCAACAAATTCAACAACAACCTCAACATTGAAAAACACCAACAAATTCAACAACAAACTCAAGATTGAAAAACACCAACAAATTCAACAACCTCAACATTGAAAAACAACAACAACCTCAACATTGAAAAACACCAACAAATTCAACAACAACCTCAAAATTGAAAAACACCAACAAATTCAACAACAGCCTCAACATTGAAAAACAGCAACAACCTCAACATTGAATAACACCAACAAATTCAACAACAACCTCAACATTGAAAAATAACAACAACCTCAACATAGAATAACAGCAACAAATTCAACAACAACCTCAACATTGAAAAACAACAACAAACTCAACATTGAAAAACACCAACAAATTCAACAACAACCTCAACATTGAAAAACAACAACAACCTCAACATTGAAAAACAGCAACAAATTCAACAATAACCTCAACATTGAAAAACACCAACAAATTCAACAACAACCTCAACATTGAAAAACACCAACAAATTCAACAACAACCTCGAAATTGAAAAACACCAACAAATTCAACAACAACCTCAACATTGAAAAACAACAACAACCTCAACATTGAAAAACACCAACAAATTCAACAACAACCTCAACATTGAAAAACAACAACAACCTCAACATTGAAAAACACCAACAAATTCAACAAGAACCTCAACATTTAAAAGCACCAACAAATTCAAAAACAACCTCAACATTGAAAAACAGCAACAATCTCAACATTAAAAAACACCAACAAATTCAACAACAACCTCAACATTGAAAAACAGCAACAACCTCAACGTTGAAAAACACCAACAAATTCAACAACAACCTCAACATTGAAAAACACCAACAAATTCAACAACAACCTCAACATTGAAAAACACCAACAAATTCAACAACAACCTCAACATTGAAAAACACCAACAAAGTCAACAACAACCTCAAAATTTAAAAACACCAACAAATTCAACAACAACCTCAACATTGAAAAACAACAACAATCTCAACATTGAAAAACAGCAACAAATTCAACAACAACCTCAACATTGAAAAACAGCAACAACCTCAACATTGAAAAACACCAACAAATTCAACAACAACCTCAACATTGAAAAACACCAACAAATTCAACAGCAACCTCAACATTGAAAAACACCAACAAATTCAACAACAAACTCAACATTGAAAAACACCAACAAATTCAACAACAACCTCAACATTGAAAAACAACAACAACCTCAACATTGAAAAACACCAACAAATTCAACAACAACCTCAACATTGAAAAGCACCAACAAATTCAACAACAACCTCAACATTGAAAAACAACAACAACCTCAACATTGAAAAATACCAACAAATTCAACAACAACCTCAACATTGAAAAACACCAACAAATTCAACAACAACCTCAGCATTGAAAAAAACAACAACCTCAACATTGAAAAACACCAACAAATTCAACAACAACCTCAACATTGAAAAACACCAACAAATTCAACAACAACCTCAACATTGAAAAACAACAACAACCTCAACATTGAAAAACACCAACAAATTCAACAACAACCTCAACATTGAAAAACAACAACAACCTCAACATTGAAAAACACCAACAAATTCAACAACAACCTCAACATTGAAAAACACCAACAAATTCCACAACAACCTCAGCGTTGAAAAACAACAACAACCTCAACATTGAAAAACACCAACAAATTGAACAACAACCTCAACATTGAAAAACAACAACAAATTCAACAACAACCTCAGCATTGAAAAACAACAACAAATTCAACAACAACCTCAGCATTGAAAAACAACAACAACCTCAACATTGAAAAACAACAACAACCTCAACATTGAAAAACAACAACAACCTCAACATTGAATAACACCAACAAATTCAACAACAACCTCAACATTGAAAAACAACAACAACCTCAACATAGAAAAACACCAACAAATTCAACAACAACCTCAACATTGAAAAACAACATCAAACTCAACATTGAGAAACACCAACAAATTCAACAACAACCTCAACATTGAAAAACAACAACAACCTCAACATTGAAAAACACCAACAAATTCAACAATACCCTCAACATTGAAAAACAACAACAACCTCAACATTGGAAAACACCAACAAATTCAACAACAACCTCAACATTGAAAAGCAACAACAACCTCAACATTGAAAAACACCAACAAATTCAACAACAACCTCAACATTGAAAAACAGCAACAAATTCAACAACAACCTCAGCATTGAAAAACAACAACAACCTCAACATTGAAAAACACCAACAAATTCAACAACAACTTCAACATTGAAAAACACCAACAAATTCAACAACAACCTCGAAATTGAAAAACACCAACAAATTCAACAACAACCTCAAAATTTAAAAACACCAACAAATTCAACAACAACCTCAACATTGAAAAACAACAACAATCTCAACATTGAAAAACAGCAACAAATTCAACAACAACCTCAACATTGAAAAACAGCAACAACCTCAACATTGAAAAACACCAACAAATTCAACAACAACCTCAACATTGAAAAACACCAACAAATTCAACAACAACCTCAACATTGAAAAACACCAACAAATTCAACAACAAACTCAACATTGATAAACACCAACAAATTCAACAACAACCTCAACATTGAAAAACAACAACAACCTCAACATTGAAAAGCACCAACAAATTTAACAACAACCTCAACATTGAAAAACAACAACAAATTCAACAACAATCTCAACATTGAAAACACCAACAAATTCAACAACAACCTCAACATTTAAAAACGCCAACAAATTCAACAACAACCTCAACATTGAAAAACACCAACAAACTCAACAACAACCTCAACATTGAAAAACAACAACAACCTCAACATTGAAAAACACCAACAAATACAACAACAACCTCAACATTGAAAAACACCAACAAATTCAACAACAACCTCAACATTGAAAAACACCAACAAACTCAACAACAACCTCAACATTGAAAAACAACAACAACCTCAACATTGAAAAACACCAACAAATTCAACTACAACCTCAACATTGAAAAACACCAATAAATTCAACAACAAACTCAAGATTGAAAAACACCAACAAATTCAACAACCTCAACATTGAAAAACAACAACAACCTCAACATTGAAAAACACCAACAAATTCAACAACAACCTCAAAATTGAAAAACACCAACAAATTCAACAACAGCCTCAACATTGAAAAACAGCAACAACCTCAACATTGAATAACACCAACAAATTCAACAACAACCTCAACATTGAAAAATAACAACAACCTCAACATAGAATAACAGCAACAAATTCAACAACAACCTCAACATTGAAAAACAACAACAAACTCAACATTGAAAAACACCAACAAATTCAACAACAACCTCAACATTGAAAAACAACAACAACCGCAACATTGAAAAACAGCAACAAATTCAACAATAACCTCAACATTGAAAAACACCAACAAATTCAACAACAACCTCAACATTGAAAAACACCAACAAATTCAACAACAACCTCGAAATTGAAAAACACCAACAAATTCAACAACAACCTCAACATTGAAAAACAACAACAACCTCAACATTGAAAAACACCAACAAATTCAACAACAACCTCAACATTGAAAAACAACAACAACCTCAACAATGAAAAACACCAACAAATTCAACAAGAACCTCAACATTTAAAAACACCAACAAATTCAAAAACAACCTCAACATTGAAAAACAGCAACAATCTCAACATTAAAAAACACCAACAAATTCAACAACAACCTCAACATTGAAAAACAGCAACAACCTCAACGTTGAAAAACACCAACAAATTCAACAACAACCTCAACATTGAAAAACACCAACAAATTCAACAACAACCTCAACATTGAAAAACACCAACAAATTGAACAACAACCTCAACATTGAAAAACACCAACAAATTCAACAACAACCTCAACATTGAAAAACACCAACAAATTCAACAACAACCTCAACATTGAAAAACACCAACAAATTCAACAACAAACTCAACATTGAAAAACACCAACAAATTCAACAACAACCTCAACATTGAAAAACAACAACAACCTCAACATTGAAAAACACCAACAAATTCAACAACAACCTCAACATTGAAAAGCACCAACAAATTCAACAACAACCTCAACATTGAAAAACAACAACAACCTCAACATTGAAAAATACCAACAAATTCAACAACAACCTCAACATTGAAAAACACCAACAAATTCAACAACAACCTCAGCATTGAAAAACAACATCAACCTCAACATTGAAAAACACCAACAAATTCAACAACAACCTCAACATTGAAAAACACCAACAAATTCAACAACAACCTCAACATTGAAAAACAACAACAACCTCAACATTGAAAAACACCAACAAATTCAACAACAACCTCAACATTGAAAAACAACAACAACCTCAACATTGAAAAACACCAACAAATTCAACAACAACCTCAACATTGAAAAACACCAACAAATTCCACAACAACCTCAGCATTGAAAAACAACAACAACCTCAACATTGAAAAACACCAACAAATTGAACAACAACCTCAACATTGAAAAACAACAACAAATTCAACAACAACTTCAACATTGAAAAACGCCAACAAATTCAACAACAACCTCGAACTTGAAAAACTCCAACAAATTCAACAACAACCTCAACATTGATAAACAACAACAACCTCAACATTGAAAATCACCAACAAATTCAACAACAACCTCAACATTGAAATTCAACAACAACCTCAACATTGAAAAGCACCAACAAATTCAACAACAACCTCAACATTGAAAAACTACAACAACCTCATCATTGAAAAACACCAACAAATTCAACAACAAACTCAACATTGAAAAACACCAACAAATTCAACAACAACCTCAGCATTGAAAAACAACAACAACCTCAACATTGAAAAACACCAACAAATTCAACAACAACCTCAACATTGAAAAACAACAACAACCTCAACATTGAAAAACACCAACAAATTCAACAACAACCTCAACATTGAAAAACACCAACAAATTCAACAACAACATCGAAATTGAAAAACACCAAAAAATGCAACAACAACCTCAACATTGAAAAACAACAACAACCTCAACATTGAAAAACACCAACAAATTCAACAAAACCTGAACATAGAAAAACAACAACAACCTCACAATTGAAAAACACCAACAAATTCAACAACAAACTCAACATTTAAAAACACCAACAAATTCAACAACAACCTCAACATTGAAAAACAACAACAATCTCAACATTGAAAAACACCAACAAATTCAACAACAACCTCAACATTGAAAAACAGCAACAACCTCAACATTGAAAAACACCAACAAATTCAACTACAACCTCAACATTGAAAAACACCAACAAATTCAACAACAACCTCAACATTGAAAAACACCAACAAATTCAACAACAACCTCAACATTTAAAAACACCAACAAATACAACAACAACCTCAACATTGAAAAACAACAACAACCTCAACATTGAAAAACACCAACAAATTCAACAACAACCTCAACATTGAAACACACCAACAAATTCAACAACAACCTCAGCATTGAAAAACAACAACAACCTCAACATTGAAAAACAACAACAACCTCAACACTGAAAAACAACAACAACCTCAACATTGAATAACACCAACAAATTCAACAACAACCTCAACATTGAAAAACACCAACAAATTCAACAACAAACTCAACATTGAAAAACACCAACAAATTCAACAACAACCTCAACATTGAAAAACACCAACAAATTCAACAACAACCTCAACATTGAAAAGCACCAACAAATTCAACAACAACCTCAACATTGAAAAACAACAACAACCTCAACATTGAAAAACACCAACAAATTCAACAACAACCTCAACTTTGAAAAACAACTACAACCTCAACATTGAAAAACACCAACAAATTCAAAAACAACCTCAACATTGAAAAACAACAACAACCTCAACATTGAAAAACACCAACAAATTCAACAACAACCTCAACATTGAAAAGCACCAACAAATTCAACAACAACCTCAACATTGAAAAACAACAACAACCTAAACATTGAAAAACACCAACAAATTCAACAAAAACCTCAACATTGAAAAACAACAACAACCTCAACATTGAAAAACACCAACAAATTCAACAACAACCTCAACATTGAAAAACACCAACAAATTCAACAAAAACCTCAACATTGAAAAACAACAACAACCTCAACATTGAAAAACAACAACAACCTCAACATTGAATAACACCAACAAATTCAACAACAACCTCAACATTGAAAAACAACAACAACCTCAACATAGAAAAACACCAACAAATTCAACAACAACCTCAACATTCAAAAACAACAACAAACTCAACATTGAGAAACACCAACAAATTCAACAACAACCTCAACATTGAAAAACAACAACAACCTCAACATTGAAAAACACCAACAAATTCAACAATACCCTCAACATTGAAAAACAACAACAACCTCAACATTGAAAAACACCAACAAATTCAACAACAACCTCAACATTGAAAAACACCAACAAATTCAACAACAACCTCAACATTGAAAAACAACAACAACCTCAACATTGAAAAACACCAACAAATTCAACAACAACCTCAACATTGAAAAACAACAACAACCTCAACATTGAAAAACACCAACAAATTCAACAACAACCTCAACATTGAAAAACACCAACAAATTCAACAACAACCTCAGCATTGAAAAACAACAACAACCTCAACATTGAAAAACACCAACAAATTCAACAACAACCTCAACATTGAAAAACAACAACAACCTCAACATTGAAAAACACCAACAAATTCAACAACAACTTCAACATTGAAAAACACCAACAAATTCAACAACAACCTCAACATTGATAAACAACAACAACCTCAACATTGAAAATCACCAACAAATTCAACAACAACCTCAACATTGAAATTCAACAACAACCTCAACATTGAAAAGCACCAACAAATTCAACAACAACCTCAACATTGAAAAACTACAACAACCTCATCATTGAAAAACACCAACAAATTCAACAACAAACTCAACATTGAAAAACACCAACAAATTCAACAACAACCTCAGCATTGAAAAACAACAACAACCTCAACATTGAAAAACACCAACAAATTCAACAACAACCTCAACATTGAAAAACAACAACAACCTCAACATTGAAAAACACCAACAAATTCAACAACAACCTCAACATTGAAAAACACCAACAAATTCAACAACAACATCGAAATTGAAAAACACCAAAAAATGCAACAACAACCTCAACATTGAAAAACAACAACAACCTCAACATTGAAAAACACCAACAAATTCAACAAAACCTGAACATAGAAAAACAACAACAACCTCACAATTGAAAAACACCAACAAATTCAACAACAACCTCAACATTTAAAAACACCAACAAATTCAACAACAACCTCAACATTGAAAAACAACAAAAATCTCAACATTGAAAAACACCAACAAATTCAACAACAACCTCAACATTGAAAAACAGCAACAACCTCAACATTGAAAAACACCAACAAATTCAACTACAACCTCAACATTGAAAAACACCAACAAATTCAACAACAACCTCAACATTGAAAAACACCAACAAATTCAACAACAACCTCAACATTTAAAAACACCAACAAATACAACAACAACCTCAACATTGAAAAACAACAACAACCTCAACATTGAAAAACACCAACAAATTCAACAACAACCTCAACATTGAAACACACCAACAAATTCAACAACAACCTCAGCATTGAAAAACAACAACAACCTCAACATTGAAAAACAACAACAACCTCAACACTGAAAAACAACAACAACCTCAACATTGAATAACACCAACAAATTCAACAACAACCTCAACATTGAAAAACACCAACAAATTCAACAACAAACTCAACATTGAAAAACACCAACAAATTCAACAACAACCTCAACATTGAAAAACACCAACAAATTCAACAACAACCTCAACATTGAAAAGCACCAACAAATTCAACAACAACCTCAACATTGAAAAACAACAACAACCTCAACATTGAAAAACACCAACAAATTCAACAACAACCTCAACTTTGAAAAACAACTACAACCTCAACATTGAAAAACACCAACAAATTCAAAAACAACCTCAACATTGAAAAACAACAACAACCTCAACATTGAAAAACACCAACAAATTCAACAACAACCTCAACATTGAAAAGCACCAACAAATTCAACAACAACCTCAACATTGAAAAACAACAACAACCTAAACATTGAAAAACACCAACAAATTCAACAAAAACCTCAACATTGAAAAACAACAACAACCTCAACATTGAAAAACACCAACAAATTCAACAACAACCTCAACATTGAAAAACACCAACAAATTCAACAAAAACCTCAACATTGAAAAACAACAACAACCTCAACATTGAAAAACAACAACAACCTCAACATTGAATAACACCAACAAATTCAACAACAACCTCAACATTGAAAAACAACAACAACCTCAACATAGAAAAACACCAACAAATTCAACAACAACCTCAACATTCAAAAACAACAACAAACTCAACATTGAGAAACACCAACAAATTCAACAACAACCTCAACATTGAAAAACAACAACAACCTCAACATTGAAAAACACCAACAAATTCAACAATACCCTCAACATTGAAAAACAACAACAACCTCAACATTGAAAAACACCAACAAATTCAACAACAACCTCAACATTGAAAAACACCAACAAATTCAACAACAACCTCAACATTGAAAAACAACAACAACCTCAACATTGAAAAACACCAACAAATTCAACAACAACCTCAACATTGAAAAACAACAACAACCTCAACATTGAAAAACACCAACAAATTCAACAACAACCTCAACATTGAAAAACACCAACAAATTCAACAACAACCTCAGCATTGAAAAACAACAACAACCTCAACATTGAAAAACACCAACAAATTCAACAACAACCTCAACATTGAAAAACAACAACAACCTCAACATTGAAAAACACCAACAAATTCAACAACAACTTCAACATTGAAAAACACCAACAAATTCAACAACAACCTCGAAATTGAAAAACACCAACAAATTCAACAACAACCTCAACATTGAAAAACAACAACAACCTCAACATTGAAAAACACCAACAAATTCAACAACAACCTCAACATTGAAAAACAACAACAACCTCAACATTGAAAAACACCAACAAATTCAACAACAACCTCAACATTGAAAAACACCAACAAATTCAACAACAACCTCAACATTGAAAAACAACAACAATCTCAACATTGAAAAACAGCAACAAATTCAACAACAACCTCAACATTGAAAAACAGCAACAACCTCAACATTTAAAAACACCAACAAATTCAACAACAACCTCAACATTGAAAAACACCAACAAATTCAACAACAACCTCAACATTGAAAAACACCAACAAATTCAACAACAACCTCAACATTGAAAAACAACAACAATCTCAACATTGAAAAACACCAACAAATTCAACAACAACCTCAACATTGAAAAACAGCAACAACCTCAACATTGAAAAACACCAACAAATTCAACTACAACCTCAACATTGAAAAACACCAACAAATTCAACAACAACCTCAACATTGAAAAACACCAACAAATTCAACAACAACCTCAACATTTAAAAACACCAACAAATACAACAACAACCTCAACATTGAAAAACAACAACAACCTCAACATTGAAAAACACCAACAAATTCAACAACAACCTCAACATTGAAACACACCAACAAATTCAACAACAACCTCAGCATTGAAAAACAACAACAACCTCAACATTGAAAAACAACAACAACCTCAACACTGAAAAACAACAACAACCTCAACATTGAATAACACCAACAAATTCAACAACAACCTCAACATTGAAAAACACCAACAAATTCAACAACAAACTCAACATTGAAAAACACCAACAAATTCAACAACAACCTCAACATTGAAAAACACCAACAAATTCAACAACAACCTCAACATTGAAAAGCACCAACAAATTCAACAACAACCTCAACATTGAAAAACAACAACAACCTCAACATTGAAAAACACCAACAAATTCAAAAACAACCTCAACATTGAAAAACAACAACAACCTCAACATTGAAAAACACCAACAAATTCAACAACAACCTCAACATTGAAAAACACCAACAAATTCAACAACAACCTCAACATTGAAAAGCACCAACAAATTCAACAACAACCTCAACTTTGAAAAACAACTACAACCTCAACATTGAAAAACACCAACAAATTCAAAAACAACCTCAACATTGAAAAACAACAACAACCTCAACATTGAAAAACACCAACAAATTCAACAACAACCTCAACATTGAAAAGCACCAACAAATTCAACAACAACCTCAACATTGAAAAACAACAACAACCTAAACATTGAAAAACACCAACAAATTCAACAAAAACCTCAACATTGAAAAACAACAACAACCTCAACATTGAAAAACACCAACAAATTCAACAACAACCTCAACATTGAAAAACACCAACAAATTCAACAAAAACCTCAACATTGAAAAACAACAACAACCTCAACATTGAAAAACAACAACAACCTCAACATTGAATAACACCAACAAATTCAACAACAACCTCAACATTGAAAAACAACAACAACCTCAACATAGAAAAACACCAACAAATTCAACAACAACCTCAACATTCAAAAACAACAACAAACTCAACATTGAGAAACACCAACAAATTCAACAACAACCTCAACATTGAAAAACAACAACAACCTCAACATTGAAAAACACCAACAAATTCAACAATACCCTCAACATTGAAAAACAACAACAACCTCAACATTGAAAAACACCAACAAATTCAACAACAACCTCAACATTGAAAAACACCAACAAATTCAACAACAACCTCAACATTGAAAAACAACAACAACCTCAACATTGAAAAACACCAACAAATTCAACAACAACCTCAACATTGAAAAACAACAACAACCTCAACATTGAAAAACACCAACAAATTCAACAACAACCTCAACATTGAAAAACACCAACAAATTCAACAACAACCTCAGCATTGAAAAACAACAACAACCTCAACATTGAAAAACACCAACAAATTCAACAACAACCTCAACATTGAAAAACAACAACAACCTCAACATTGAAAAACACCAACAAATTCAACAACAACTTCAACATTGAAAAACACCAACAAATTCAACAACAACCTCGAAATTGAAAAACACCAACAAATTCAACAACAACCTCAACATTGAAAAACAACAACAACCTCAACATTGAAAAACACCAACAAATTCAACAACAACCTCAACATTGAAAAACAACAACAACCTCAACATTGAAAAACACCAACAAATTCAACAACAACCTCAACATTGAAAAACACCAACAAATTCAACAACAACCTCAACATTGAAAAACAACAACAATCTCAACATTGAAAAACAGCAACAAATTCAACAACAACCTCAACATTGAAAAACAGCAACAACCTCAACATTTAAAAACACCAACAAATTCAACAACAACCTCAACATTGAAAAACACCAACAAATTCAACAACAACCTCAACATTGAAAAACACCAACAAATTCAACAACAACCTCAACATTGAAAAACAACAACAACCTCAACATTGAAAAACACCAACAAATTCAACAACAACTTCAACATTGAAAAACACCAACAAATTCAACAACAACCTCGAAATTGAAAAACACCAACAAATTCAACAACAACCTCAACATTGAAAAACAACAACAATCTCAACATTGAAAAACAGCAACAAATTCAACAACAACCTCAACATTGAAAAACAGCAACAACCTCAACATTTAAAAACACCAACAAATTCAACAACAACCTCAACATTGAAAAACACCAACAAATTCAACAACAACCTCAACATTGAAAAACACCAACAAATTCAACAACAAACTCAACATTGAAAAACACCAACAAATTCAACAACAACCTCAACATTGAAAAACAACAACAACCTCAACATTGAAAAACACGAACAAATTCAACAACAACCTCAACATTGAAAAACAACAACAACCTCAACATTGAAAAGCACCAACAAATTCAACAACAACCTCAACATTGAAAAACAACAACAACCTCAACATTGAAAAACACCAACAAATTCAACAACAACCTCAACATTGAAAAACACCAACAAATTCAACAAGAACCTCAGCATTGAAAAACAACAACAACCTCAACACTGAAAAACACCAACAACTTCAACAACAACCTCAACATTGAAAAACACCAACAAATTCAACAACAACCTCAACATTGAAAAACAACAACAACCTCAACATTGAAAAACACCAACAAATTCAACAACAACCTCAACATTGAAAAACAACAACAACCTCAACATTGAAAAACACCAACAAATTCAACAACAACCTCAACATTGAAAAACACCAACAAATTCCACAACAACCTCAGCATTGAAAAACAACAACAACCTCAACATTGAAAAACACCAACAAATTGAACAACAACCTCAACATTGAAAAACAACAACAAATTCAACAACAACTTCAACATTGAAAAACACCAACAAATTCAACAACAACCTCGAAATTGAAAAACACCAACAAATTCAACAACAACCTCAACATTGAAAAACAACAACAACCTCAACATTGAAAAACACCAACAAATTCAACAACAACCTCAACATTGAAAAACAACAACAACCTCAACATTGAAAAACACCAACAAATTCAACAACAACCTCAACATTTAAAAACACCAACAAATTCAACAACAACCTCAACATTGAAAAACAGCAACAATCTCAACATTAAAAAACACCAACAAATTCAACAACAACCTCAACATTGAAAAACAACAACAACCTCAACATTGAAAAACACCAACAAATTCAACAACAACTTCAACATTGAAAAACACCAACAAATTCAACAACAACCTCGAAATTGAAAAACACCATCAAATTCAACAACAACCTCAACATTGAAAAACAACAACAACCTCAACATTGAAAAACACCAACAAATTCAACAACAACCTCAACATTGAAAAACAACAACAACCTCAACATTGAAAAACACCAACAAATTCAACAACAACCTCAACATTGAAAAACACCAACAAATTCAACAACAACCTCAACATTGATAAACAACAACAATCTCAACATTGAAAAACAGCAACAAATTCAACAACAACCTCAACATTGAAAAACAGCAACAACCTCAACATTTAAAAACACCAACAAATTCAACAACAACCTCAACATTGAAAAACACCAACAAATTCAACAACAAACTCAACATTGAAAAACACCAACAATTTAGCAACAACCTCAACATTGAAAAAAAACAACAACCTCAACATTGAAAAACACCAACAAATTCAACAATACCCTCAACATTGAAAAACAACAACAACCTCAACATTGAAAAACACGAACAAATTCAACAACAACCTCAACATTGAAAAACACCAACAAATTCAACAACAACCTCAACATTGAAAAACAACAACAACCTCAACATTGAAAAACACCAACAAATTCAACAACAACCTCAACATTGAAAAACAACAACAACCTCAACATTGAAAAACACCAACAAATTCAACAACAACCTCAACATTGAAAAACACCAACAAATTCAACAACAACCTCAGCATTGAAAAACAACAACAACCTCAACATTGAAAAACACCAACAAATTCAACAACAAGCTCAGCATTGAAAAACAGCAACAACCTCAACATTGAAAAACACCAACAAATTCAACAACAACCTCAACATTGAAAAACAACAACAACCTCAACATTGAAAAACACCAACAAATTCAACAACAACTTCAACATTGAAAAACACCAACAACTTCAACAACAACCTCGAAATTGAAAAACACCAACAAATTCAACAACAACCTCAACATTGAAAAACAACAACAACCTCAACATTGAAAAACACCAACAAATTCAACAACAACCTCAACATTGAAAAACAACAACAACCTCAACATTGAAAAACACCAACAAATTCAACAACAACCTCAACATTGAAAAACGCCAACAAATTCAACAACAACCTCAACATTGAAAAACAACAACAATCTCAACATTGAAAAACAGCAACAAATTCAACAACAACCTCAACATTGAAAAACAGCAACAACCTCAACATTTAAAAACACCAACAAATTCAACAACAACCTCAACATTGAAAAACACCAACAAATTCAACAACAACCTCAACACTGAAAAACACCAACAAATTCAACAACAAACTCAACATTGAAAAACACCAACAAATTCAACAACAACCTCAAAATTGAAAAACAACAACAACCTCAACATTGAAAAACACGAACAAATTCAACAACAACCTCAACATTGAAAAGCACCAACAAATTCAACAACAACCTCAACATTGAAAAACAACAACAATCTCAACATTGAAAAACACCAACAAATTCAACAACAACCTCAACATTGAAAAACAGCAACAACCTCAACATTGAAAAACACCAACAAATTCAACTACAACCTCAACATTGAAAAACACCAACAAATTCAACAACAACCTCAACATTGAAAAACACCAACAAATGCAACAACAAACTCAACATTGAAAAGCACCAACAAATTCAACAACAACCTCAACATTGAAAAACACCAACAAATTCAACAACAACCTCAACATTGAAAAGCACCAACAAATTCAACAACAACCTCAACATTGAAAAACAACAACAACCTCAACATTGAAAAACACCAACAAATTCAACAACAACCTCAACATTGAAAAACAACAACAACCTCAACATTGAAAAACACCAACAAATTCAAAAACAACCTCAACATTGAAAAACAACAACAAAATCAACATTGAAAAACACCAACAAATTCAATAACAACCTCAACATTGAAAAACAACAACAACCTCAACATTGAAAAACACCAACAAATTCAACAACAACCTCAACATTGAAAAGCACCAACAAATTCAACAACAACCTCAACATTGAAAAACAACAACAACCTAAACATTGAAAAACACCAACAAATTCAACAACAACCTCAACATTGAAAAACAACAACAACCTCAACATTGAAAAACACCAACAAATTCAACAACAACCTCAGCATTGAAAAACAACAACAACCTCAACATTGAAAAACACCAACAAATTCAACAACAACCTCAACATTGAAAAACAACAACAACCTCAACATTGAAAAAGACCAACAAATTCAACAACAACTTCAACATTGAAAAACACCAACAAATTCAACAACAACCTCGAATTTGAAAAACACCAACAAATACAAGAACAACCTCAACATTGAAAAACAACAACAACCTAAACATTGAAAAACACCAACAAATTCAACAACAACCTCAACATTGAAAAACAACAACAACCTCAACATTGAAAAACACCAACAAATTCAACAACAACCTCAACATTGAAACACACCAACAAATTCAACAACAACCTCAGCATTGAAAAACAACAACAACCTCAACATTGAAAAACAACAACAACCTCAACATTGAAAAACAACAACAACCTCAACATTGAATAACACCAACAAATTCAACAACAACCTCAACATTGAAAAACAACAACAACCTCAACATAGAAAAACACCAACAAATTCAACAACAACCTCAACATTGAAAAACAACAACAAACTCAACATTGAGAAACACCAACAAATTCAACAACAACCTCAACATTGAAAAACAACAACAACCTCAACATTGAAAAACACCAACAAATTCAACAATACCCTCAACATTGAAAAACAACAACAACCTCAACATGGAAAAACACGAACAAATTCAACAACAACCTCAACATTGAAAAACACCAACAAATTCAACAACAACCTCAACATTGAAAAACAACAACAACCTCAACATTGAAAAACACCAACAAATTCAACAACAACCTCAACATTGAAAAACAACAACAACCTCAACATTGAAAAACACCAACAAATTCAACAACAACCTCAACATTGAAAAACACCAACAAATTCAACAACAACCTCAGCATTGAAAAACAACAACAACCTCAACATTGAAAAACACCAACAAATTCAACAACAACCTCAACATTGAAAAACAACAACAACCTCAACATTGAAAAACACCAACAAATTCAACAACAACTTCAACATTGAAAAACACCAACAAATTCAACAACAACCTCGAAATTGAAAAACACCAACAAATTCAACAACAACCTCAACATTGAAAAACAACAACAACCTCAACATTGAAAAACACCAACAAATTCAACAACAACCTCAACATTGAAAAACAACAACAACCTCAACATTGAAAAACACCAACAAATTCAACAACAACCTCAACATTGAAAAACACCAACAAATTCAACAACAACCTCAACATTGAAAAACAACAACAATCTCAACATTGAAAAACAGCAACAAATTCAACAACAACCTCAACATTGAAAAACAGCAACAACCTCAACATTTAAAAACACCAACAAATTCAACAACAACCTCAACATTGAAAAACACCAACAAATTCAACAACAACCTCAACATTGAAAAACACCAACAAATTCAACAACAAACTCAACATTGAAAAACACCAACAAATTCAACAACAACCTCAACATTGAAAAACAACAACAACCTCAACATTGAAAAACACGAACAAATTCAACAACAACCTCAACATTGAAAAGCACCAACAAATTCAACAACAACCTCAACATTGAAAAACAACAACAACCTCAACATTGAAAAACACCAACAAATTCAACAACAACCTCAACATTGAAAAACACCAACAAATTCAACAACAACCTCAGCATTGAAAAACAACAACAACCTCAACATTGAAAAACACCAACAAATTCAACAACAACCTCAACATTGAAAAACAACAACAACCTCAACATTGAAAAACACCAACAAATTCAACAACAACCTCAACATTGAAAAACAACAACATCCTCAACATTGAAAAACACCAACAAATTCAACAACAACCTCAACATTGAAAAACACCAACAAATTCCACAACAACCTCAGCATTGAAAAACAACAACAACCTCAACATTGAAAAACACCAACAAATTCAACAACAACCTCAACATTGAAAAACAACAACAACCTCAACATTGAAAAACACCAACAAATTCAACAAAACCTGAACATAGAAAAACAACAACAACCTCAACATTGAAAAACACCAACAAATTCAACAACAACCTCAACATTTAAAAACACCAACAAATTCAACAACAACCTCAACATTGAAAAACAACAACAATCTCAACATTGAAAAACACCAACAAATTCAACAACAACCTCAACATTGAAAAACAACAACAAATTCAACAACAACTTCAACATTGAAAAACACCAACAAATTCAACAACAACCTCGAAATTGAAAAACTCCAACAAATTCAACAACAACCTCAACATTGAAAAACAACAACAACCTCAACATTGAAAAACACCAACAAATTCAACAACAACCTCAACATTGAAATTCAACAACAACCTCAACATTGAAAAGCACCAGCAAATTCAACAACAACCTCAACATTGAAAAACAGAACAACCTCAACATTGAAAAACACCAACAAATTCAACAACAAACTCAACATTGAAAAACACCAACAAATTCAACAACAACCTCAGCATTGAAAAACAACAACAACCTCAACATTGAAAAACACCAACAAATTCAACAACAACCTCAACATTGAAAAACAACAACAACCTCAACATTGAAAAACACCAACAAATTCAACAACAACCTCAAAATTGAAAAACACCAACAAATTCAACAACAACCTCGAAATATAAAAACACCAAAAATGCAACAACAACCTCAACATTGAAAAACAACAACAACCTCAACATTGAAAAACACCAACAAATTCAACAAAACCTGAACATAGAAAAACAACAACAACCTCAACATTGAAAAACACCAACAAATTCAACAACAACCTCAACATTTAAAAACACCAACAAATTCAACAACAACCTCAACATTGAAAAACAACAACAATCTCAACATTGAAAAACACCAACAAATTCAACAACAACCTCAACATTGAAAAACAACAACAAATTCAACAACAACTTCAACATTGAAAAACACCAACAAATTCAACAACAACCTCGAAATTGAAAAACTCCAACAAATTCAACAACAACCTCAACATTGAAAAACAACAACAACCTCAACATTGAAAAACACCAACAAATTCAACAACAACCTCAACATTGAAATTCAACAACAACCTCAACATTGAAAAGCACCAACAAATTCAACAACAACCTCAACATTGAAAAACAGAACAACCTCAACATTGAAAAACACCAACAAATTCAACAACAAACTCAACATTGAAAAACACCAACAAATTCAACAACAACCTCAGCATTGAAAAACAACAACAACCTCAACATTGAAAAACACCAACAAATTCAACAACAACCTCAACATTGAAAAACAACAACAACCTCAACATTGAAAAACACCAACAAATTCAACAACAACCTCAACATTGAAAAACACCAACAAATTCAACAACAACCTCGAAATTGAAAAACACCAAAAAATGCAACAACAACCTCAACATTGAAAAACAACAACAACCTCAACATTGAAAAACACCAACAAATTCAACAAAACCTGAACATAGAAAAACAACAACAACCTCAACATTGAAAAACACCAACAAATTCAACAACAACCTCAACATTTAAAAACACCAACAAATTCAACAACAACCTCAACATTGAAAAACAACAACAATCTCAACATTGAAAAACACCAACAAATTCAACAACAACCTCAACATTGAAAAACAGCAACAACCTCAACATTGAAAAACACCAACAAATTCAACTACAACCTCAACATTGAAAAACACCAACAAATTCAACAACAACCTCAACATTGAAAAACACCAACAAATTCAACAACAAACTCAACATTGAAAAACACCAACAAATTCAACAACAACCTCAACATTGAAAAACACCAACAAATTCAACAACAACCTCAACATTGAAAAGCACCAACAAATTCAACAACAACCTCAACATTGAAAAACAACAACAAACTCAACATTGAAAAACACCAACAAATTCAACAACAACCTCAACATTGAAAAACAACAACAACCTCAACATTGAAAAACACCAACAAATTCAACAACAACCTCAACATTGAAAAGCACCAACAAATTCAACAACAACCTCAACATTGAAAAACAACAACAACCTAAACATTGAAAAACACCAACAAATTCAACAACAACCTCAACATTGAAAAACAACAACAACCTCAACATTGAAAAAGACCAACAAATTCAACAACAACTTCAACATTGAAAAACACCAACAAATTCAACAACAACCTCGAATTTGAAAAACACCAACAAATACAACAACAACCTCAACATTGAAAAACAACAACAACCTAAACATTGAAAAACACCAACAAATTCAACAACAACCTCAACATTGAAAAACAACAACAACCTCAACATTGAAAAACACCAACAAATTCAACAACAACCTCAACATTGAAACACACCAACAAATTCAACAACAACCTCAACATTGAAAAACACCAACAAATTCAACAACAAACTCAACATTGAAAAACACCAACAAATTCAACAACAACCTCAACATTGAAAAACACCAACAAATTCAACAACAACCTCTACATTGAAAAGCACCAACAAATTCAACAACAACCTCAAGATTGAAAAACAACAACAACCTCAACATTGAAAAACACCAACAAATTCAACAACAACCTCAACTTTGAAAAACAACTACAACCTCAACATTGAAAAACACCAACAAATTCAAAAACAACCTCAACATTGAAAAACAACAACAAACTCAACATTGAAAAACACCAACAAATTCAACAACAACCTCAACATTGAAAAACAACAACAACCTCAACATTGAAAAACACCAACAAATTCAACAACAACCTCAACATTGAAAAGCACCAACAAATTCAACAACAACCTCAACATTGAAAAACAACAACAACCTCAACATTGAAAAACACCAACAAATTCAACAACAACCTCAACATTGAAAAACACCAACAAATTCAACAACAACCTCAGCATTGAAAAACAACAACAACCTCAACATTGAAAAACACCAACAAATTCAACAACAACCTCAACATTGAAAAACAACAACAACCTCAACATTGAAAAAGACCAACAAATTCAACAACAACTTCAACATTGAAAAACACCAACAAATTCAACAACAACCTCGAATTTGAAAAAAACCAACAAATACAACAACAACCTCAACATTGAAAAACACCAACAAATTCAACAACAACCTCAACATTGAAAAGCACCAACAAATTCAACAACAACCTCAACATTGAAAAACAACAACCTAAACATTGAAAAACACCAACAAATTCAACAACAACCTCAACATTGAAAAACAACAACAACCTCAACATTGAAAAACACCAACAAATTCAACGACAACCTCAACATTGAAACACACCAACAAATTCAACAACAACCTCAGCATTGAAAAACAACAACAACCTCAACATTGAAAAACAACAACAACCTCAACATTGAAAAACAACAACAACCTCAACATTGAATAACACCAACAAATTCAACAACAACCTCAACATTGAAAAACAACAACAACCTCAACATAGAAAAACACCAACAAATTCAACAACAACCTCAACATTCAAAAACAACAACAAACTCAACATTGAGAAACACCAACAAATTCAACAACAACCTCAACATTGAAAAACAACAACAACCTCAACATTGAAAAACACCAACAAATTCAACAATACCCTCAACATTGAAAAACAACAACAACCTCAACATTGAAAAACACCAACAAATTCAACAACAACCTCAACATTGAAAAACACCAACAAATTCAACAACAACCTCAGCATTGAAAAACAACAACAACCTCAACATTGAAAAACACCAACAAATTCAACAACAACCTCAACATTGAAAAACAACAACAACCTCAACATTGAAAAACACCAACAAATTCAACAACAACTTCAACATTGAAAAACACCAACAAATTCAACAACAACCTCGAAATTGAAAAACACCAACAAATTCAACAACAACCTCAACATTGAAAAACAACAACAACCTCAACATTGAAAAACACCAACAAATTCAACAACAACCTCAACATTGAAAAACAACAACAACCTCAACATTGAAAAACACCAACAAATTCAACAACAACCTCAACATTGAAAAACACCAACAAATTCAACAACAACCTCAACATTGAAAAACAACAACAATCTCAACATTGAAAAACAGCAACAAATTCAACAACAACCTCAACATTGAAAAACAGCAACAACCTCAACATTTAAAAACACCAACAAATTCAACAACAACCTCAACATTGAAAAACACCAACAAATTCAACAACTACCTCAACATTGAAAAACACCAACAAATTCAACAACAACCTCAACATTGAAAAACACCAACAAATTCAACAACAACCTCAACATTGAAAAACAACAACAACCTCAACATTGAAAAACACCAACAAATTCAACAACAACTTCAACATTGAAAAACACCAACAAATTCAACAACAACCTCGAAATTGAAAAACACCAACAAATTCAACAACAACCTCAACATTGAAAAACAACAACAATCTTAACATTGAAAAACAGCAACAAATTCAACAACAACCTCAACATTGAAAAACAGCAACAACCTCAACATTTAAAAACACCAACAAATTCAACAAAAACCTCAACATTGAAAAACACCAACAAATTCAACAACAACCTCAACATTGAAAAACACCAACAAATTCAACAACAAACTCAACATTGAAAAACACCAACAAATTCAACAACAACCTCAACATTGAAAAACAACAACAACCTCAACATTGAAAAACACGAACAAATTCAACAACAACCTCAACATTGAAAAGCACCAACAAATTCAACAACAACCTCAACATTGAAAAACAACAACAACCTCAACATTGAAAAACACCAATAAATTCAACAACAACCTCAACATTTAAAAACACCAACAAATTCAACAACAACCTCAGCATTGAAAAACAACAACAACCTCAACATTGAAAAACACCAACAACTTCAACAACAACCTCAACATTGAAAAACACCAACAAATTCAACAACAACCTCAACATTGAAAAACAACAACAACCTCAACATTGAAAAACACCAACAAATTCAACAACAACCTCAACATTGAAAAACAACAACAACCTCAACATTGAAAAACACCAACAAATTCAACAACAACCTCAACATTGAAAAACACCAACAAATTCCACAACAACCTCAGCATTGAAAAACAACAACAACCTCAACATTGAAAAACACCAACAAATTCAACAACAACCTCAACATTGAAAAACAACAACAAATTCAACAACAACTTCAACATTGAAAAACACCAACAAATTCAACAACAACCTCGAAATTGAAAAACACCAACAAATTCAACAACAACCTCAACATTGAAAAACAACAACAACCTCAACATTGAAAAACACCAACAAATTCAACAACAACCTCAACATTGAAAAACAACAACAACCTCAACATTGAAAAACACCAACAAATTCAACAACAACCTCAACATTTAAAAACACCAACAAATTCAACAACAACCTCAACATTGAAAAACAGCAACAATCTCAACATTAAAAAACACCAACAAATTCAACAACAACCTCAACATTGAAAAACAACAACAACCTCAACATTGAAAAACACCAACAAATTCAACAACAACTTCAACATTGAAAAACACCAACAAATTCAACAACAACCTCGAAATTGAAAAACACCATCAAATTCAACAACAACCTCAACATTGAAAAACAACAACAACCTCAACATTGAAAAACACCAACAAATTCAACAACAACCTCAACATTGAAAAACAACAACAACCTCAACATTGAAAAACACCAACAAATTCAACAACAACCTCAACATTGAAAAACACCAACAAATTCAACAACAACCTCAACATTGAAAAACAACAACAATCTCAACATTGAAAAACAGCAACAAATTCAACAACAACCTCAACATTGAAAAACAGCAACAACCTCAACATTTAAAAACACCAACAAATTCAACAACAACCTCAACATTGAAAAACACCAACAAATTCAACAACAACCTCAACATTGAAAAACAACAACAACCTCAACATTGAAAAACACCAACAAATTCAACAACAACCTCAACATTGAAAAGCACCAACAAATTCAACAACAACCTCAACATTGAAAAACAACAACAACCTCAACATTGAAAAACACCAACAAATTCAACAACAAACTCAACATTGAAAAAGACCAACAAATTCAACAACAACATCAGCATTGAAAAACAACAACAACCTCAACATTGAAAAACACCAACAAATTCAACAACAACCTCAACATTGAAAAACAACAACAACCTCAACATTGAAAAACACCAACAAATTCAACAACAACCTCAACATTGAAAAACACCAACAAATTCAACAACAACCTCGAAATTGAAAAACACCAAAAAATGCAACAACAACCTCAACATTGAAAAACAACAACAACCTCAACATTGAAAAACACCAACAAATTCAACAAAACCTGAACATAGAAAAACAACAACAACCTCAACATTCAAAAACACCAACAAATTCAACAACAACCTCAACATTTAAAAACACCAACAAATTCAACAACAACCTCAACATTGAAAAACAACAACAATCTCAACATTGAAAAACACCAACAAATTCAACAACAACCTCAACATTGAAAAACAGCAACAACCTCAACATTGAAAAACACCAACAAATTCAACTACAACCTCAACATTGAAAAACACCAACAAATTCAACAACAACCTCAACATTGAAAAACACCAACAAATGCAACAACAAACTCAACATTGAAAAACACCAACAAATTCAACAACAACCTCAACATTGAAAAACACCAACAAATTCAACAACAACCTCAACATTGAAAAGCACCAACAAATTCAACAACAACCTCAACATTGAAAAACAACAACAACCTCAACATTGAAAAACACCAACAAATTCAACAACAACCTCAACTTTGAAAAACAACTACAACCTCAACATTGAAAAACACCAACAAATTCAAAAACAACCTCAACATTGAAAAACAACAACAAACTCAACATTGAAAAACACCAACAAATTCAATAACAACCTCAACATTGAAAAACAACAACAACCTCAACATTGAAAAACACCAACAAATTCAACAACAACCTCAACATTGAAAAGCACCAACAAATTCAACAACAACCTCAACATTGAAAAACAACAACAACCTAAACATTGAAAAACACCAACAAATTCAACAACAACCTCAACATTGAAAAACAACAACAACCTCAACATTGAAAAACACCAACAAATTCAACAACAACCTCAGCATTGAAAAACACCAACAAATTCAACAACAACCTCAGCATTGAAAAACAACAACAACCTCAACATTGAAAAACACCAACAAATTCAACAACAACCTCAACATTGAAAAACAACAACAACCTCAACATTGAAAAAGACCAACAAATTCAACAACAACTTCAACATTGAAAAACACCAACAAATTCAACAACAACCTCGAATTTGAAAAACACCAACAAATAGAACAACAACCTCAACATTGAAAAACAACAACAACCTAAACATTGAAAAACACCAACAAATTCAACAACAACCTCAACATTGAAAAACAACAACAACCTCAACATTGAAAAACACCAACAAATTCAACAACAACCTCAACATTGAAACACACCAACAAATTCAACAACAACCTCAGCATTGAAAAACAACAACAACCTCAACATTGAAAAACAACAACAACCTCAACATTGAAAAACTACAACAACCTCAACATTGAATAACACCAACAAATTCAACAACAACCTCAACATTGAAAAACAACAACAACCTCAACATTGAAAAACACCAACAAATTCAACAACAACCTCAACATTGAAAAACACCAACAAATTCAACAACAACCTCAACATTGAAAAACAGCAACAATCTCAACATTGAAAAACAGCAACAAATTCAACAACAACCTCAACATTGAAAAACAGCAACAACCTCAACATTTAAAAACACCAACAAATTCAACAACAACCTCAACATTGAAAAACACCAACAAATTCAACAACAACCTCAACATTGAAAAACACCAACAAATTCAACAACAACCTCAACATTGAAAAACAACAACAACCTCAACATTGAAAAACACCAACAAATTCAACAACAACCTCAACATTGAAAAACAACAACAACCTCAACATTGAAAAACACCAACAAATTCAAAAACAACCTCAACATTGAAAAACACCAACAAATTCAACAACAACCTCAACATTGAAAAACAACAACAATCTCAACATTGAAAAACAGCAACAAATTCAACATCAACCTCAACATTGAAAAACAGCAACAACATCAACATTTAAAAACACCAACAAATTCAACAACAACCTCAACATTGAAAAACACCAACAAATTCAACAACAACCTCAACATTGAAAAACACCAACAAATTCAACAACAAACTCAACATTGAAAAACACCAACAAATTCAACAACAACCTCAACATTGAAAAACAACAACAACCTCAACATTGAAAAACACCAACAAATTCAACAACAACCTCAACATTGAAAAACACCAACAAATTCAACAACAACCTCAGCATTGAAAAACAACAACAACCTCAACATTGAAAAACACCAACAACTTCAACAACAACCTCAACATTGAAAAACACCAAAAAATTCAACAACAACCTCAACATTGAAAAACAACAACAACCTCAACATTGAAAAACACCAACAAATTCAACAACAACCTCAACATTGAAAAGCACCAACAAATTCAACAACAACCTCAACATTGAAAAACAACAACAAACTCAACATTGAAAAACACCAACAAATTCAACAACAACCTCAACATTGAAAAACAACAACAACCTCAACATTGAAAAACACCAACAAATTCAACAACAACCTCAACATTGAAAAGCACCAACAAATTCAACAACAACCTCAACATTGAAAAACAACAACAACCTAAACATTGAAAAACACCAACAAATTCAACAACAACCTCAACATTGAAAAACAACAACAACCTCAACATTGAAAAAGACCAACAAATTCAACAACAACTTCAACATTGAAAAACACCAACAAATTCAACAACAACCTCGAATTTGAAAAACACCAACAAATACAACAACAACCTCAACATTGAAAAACAACAACAACCTAAACATTGAAAAACACCAACAAATTCAACAACAACCTCAACATTGAAAAACAACAACAACCTCAACATTGAAAAACACCAACAAATTCAACAACAACCTCAACATTGAAACACACCAACAAATTCAACAACAACCTCAACATTGAAAAACACCAACAAATTCAACAACAAACTCAACATTGAAAAACACCAACAAATTCAACAACAACCTCAACATTGAAAAACACCAACAAATTCAACAACAACCTCTACATTGAAAAGCACCAACAAATTCAACAACAACCTCAAGATTGAAAAACAACAACAACCTCAACATTGAAAAACACCAACAAATTCAACAACAACCTCAACTTTGAAAAACAACTACAACCTCAACATTGAAAAACACCAACAAATTCAAAAACAACCTCAACATTGAAAAACAACAACAAACTCAACATTGAAAAACACCAACAAATTCAACAACAACCTCAACATTGAAAAACAACAACAATCTCAACATTGAAAAACACCAACAAATTCAACAACAACCTCAACATTGAAAAGCACCAACAAATTCAACAACAACCTCAACATTGAAAAACAACAACAACCTCAACATTGAAAAACACCAACAAATTCAACAACAACCTCAACATTGAAAAACACCAACAAATTCAACAACAACCTCAGCATTGAAAAACAACAACAACCTCAACATTGAAAAACACCAACAAATTCAACAACAACCTCAACATTGAAAAACAACAACAACCTCAACATTGAAAAAGACCAACAAATTCAACAACAACTTCAACATTGAAAAACACCAACAAATTCAACAACAACCTCGAATTTGAAAAAAACCAACAAATACAACAACAACCTCAACATTGAAAAACACCAACAAATTCAACAACAACCTCAACATTGAAAAGCACCAACAAATTCAACAACAACCTCAACATTGAAAAACAACAACCTAAACATTGAAAAACACCAACAAATTCAACAACAACCTCAACATTGAAAAACAACAACAACCTCAACATTGAAAAACACCAACAAATTCAACGACAACCTCAACATTGAAACACACCAACAAATTCAACAACAACCTCAGCATTGAAAAACAACAACAACCTCAACATTGAAAAACAACAACAACCTCAACATTGAAAAACAACAACAACCTCAACATTGAATAACACCAACAAATTCAACAACAACCTCAACATTGAAAAACAACAACAACCTCAACATAGAAAAACACCAACAAATTCAACAACAACCTCAACATTCAAAAACAACAACAAACTCAACATTGAGAAACACCAACAAATTCAACAACAACCTCAACATTGAAAAACAACAACAACCTCAACATTGAAAAACACCAACAAATTCAACAATACCCTCAACATTGAAAAACAACAACAACCTCAACATTGAAAAACACCAACAAATTCAACAACAACCTCAACATTGAAAAACACCAACAAATTCAACAACAACCTCAGCATTGAAAAACAACAACAACCTCAACATTGAAAAACACCAACAAATTCAACAACAACCTCAACATTGAAAAACAACAACAACCTCAACATTGAAAAACACCAACAAATTCAACAACAACTTCAACATTGAAAAACACCAACAAATTCAACAACAACCTCGAAATTGAAAAACACCAACAAATTCAACAACAACCTCAACATTGAAAAACAACAACAACCTCAACATTGAAAAACACCAACAAATTCAACAACAACCTCAACATTGAAAAACAACAACAACCTCAACATTGAAAAACACCAACAAATTCAACAACAACCTCAACATTGAAAAACACCAACAAATTCAACAACAACCTCAACATTGAAAAACAACAACAATCTCAACATTGAAAAACAGCAACAAATTCAACAACAACCTCAACATTGAAAAACAGCAACAACCTCAACATTTAAAAACACCAACAAATTCAACAACAACCTCAACATTGAAAAACACCAACAAATTCAACAACTACCTCAACATTGAAAAACACCAACAAATTCAACAACAACCTCAACATTGAAAAACACCAACAAATTCAACAACAACCTCAACATTGAAAAACAACAACAACCTCAACATTGAAAAACACCAACAAATTCAACAACAACTTCAACATTGAAAAACACCAACAAATTCAACAACAACCTCGAAATTGAAAAACACCAACAAATTCAACAACAACCTCAACATTGAAAAACAACAACAATCTTAACATTGAAAAACAGCAACAAATTCAACAACAACCTCAACATTGAAAAACAGCAACAACCTCAACATTTAAAAACACCAACAAATTCAACAAAAACCTCAACATTGAAAAACACCAACAAATTCAACAACAACCTCAACATTGAAAAACACCAACAACTTCAACAACAACCTCAACATTGAAAAACACCAACAAATTCAACAACAACCTCAACATTGAAAAACAACAACAACCTCAACATTGAAAAACACCAACAAATTCAACAACAACCTCAACATTGAAAAACAACAACAACCTCAACATTGAAAAACACCAACAAATTCAACAACAACCTCAACATTGAAAAACACCAACAAATTCCACAACAACCTCAGCATTGAAAAACAACAACAACCTCAACATTGAAAAACACCAACAAATTCAACAACAACCTCAACATTGAAAAACAACAACAAATTCAACAACAACTTCAACATTGAAAAACACCAACAAATTCAACAACAACCTCGAAATTGAAAAACACCAACAAATTCAACAACAACCTCAACATTGAAAAACAACAACAACCTCAACATTGAAAAACACCAACAAATTCAACAACAACCTCAACATTGAAAAACAACAACAACCTCAACATTGAAAAACACCAACAAATTCAACAACAACCTCAACATTTAAAAACACCAACAAATTCAACAACAACCTCAACATTGAAAAACAGCAACAATCTCAACATTAAAAAACACCAACAAATTCAACAACAACCTCAACATTGAAAAACAACAACAACCTCAACATTGAAAAACACCAACAAATTCAACAACAACTTCAACATTGAAAAACACCAACAAATTCAACAACAACCTCGAAATTGAAAAACACCATCAAATTCAACAACAACCTCAACATTGAAAAACAACAACAACCTCAACATTGAAAAACACCAACAAATTCAACAACAACCTCAACATTGAAAAACAACAACAACCTCAACATTGAAAAACACCAACAAATTCAACAACAACCTCAACATTGAAAAACACCAACAAATTCAACAACAACCTCAACATTGAAAAACAACAACAATCTCAACATTGAAAAACAGCAACAAATTCAACAACAACCTCAACATTGAAAAACAGCAACAACCTCAACATTTAAAAACACCAACAAATTCAACAACAACCTCAACATTGAAAAACACCAACAAATTCAACAACAACCTCAACATTGAAAAACAACAACAACCTCAACATTGAAAAACACCAACAAATTCAACAACAACCTCAACATTGAAAAGCACCAACAAATTCAACAACAACCTCAACATTGAAAAACAACAACAACCTCAACATTGAAAAACACCAACAAATTCAACAACAAACTCAACATTGAAAAAGACCAACAAATTCAACAACAACATCAGCATTGAAAAACAACAACAACCTCAACATTGAAAAACACCAACAAATTCAACAACAACCTCAACATTGAAAAACAACAACAACCTCAACATTGAAAAACACCAACAAATTCAACAACAACCTCAACATTGAAAAACACCAACAAATTCAACAACAACCTCGAAATTGAAAAACACCAAAAAATGCAACAACAACCTCAACATTGAAAAACAACAACAACCTCAACATTGAAAAACACCAACAAATTCAACAAAACCTGAACATAGAAAAACAACAACAACCTCAACATTCAAAAACACCAACAAATTCAACAACAACCTCAACATTTAAAAACACCAACAAATTCAACAACAACCTCAACATTGAAAAACAACAACAATCTCAACATTGAAAAACACCAACAAATTCAACAACAACCTCAACATTGAAAAACAGCAACAACCTCAACATTGAAAAACACCAACAAATTCAACTACAACCTCAACATTGAAAAACACCAACAAATTCAACAACAACCTCAACATTGAAAAACACCAACAAATGCAACAACAAACTCAACATTGAAAAACACCAACAAATTCAACAACAACCTCAACATTGAAAAACACCAACAAATTCAACAACAACCTCAACATTGAAAAGCACCAACAAATTCAACAACAACCTCAACATTGAAAAACAACAACAACCTCAACATTGAAAAACACCAACAAATTCAACAACAACCTCAACTTTGAAAAACAACTACAACCTCAACATTGAAAAACACCAACAAATTCAAAAACAACCTCAACATTGAAAAACAACAACAAACTCAACATTGAAAAACACCAACAAATTCAATAACAACCTCAACATTGAAAAACAACAACAACCTCAACATTGAAAAACACCAACAAATTCAACAACAACCTCAACATTGAAAAGCACCAACAAATTCAACAACAACCTCAACATTGAAAAACAACAACAACCTAAACATTGAAAAACACCAACAAATTCAACAACAACCTCAACATTGAAAAACAACAACAACCTCAACATTGAAAAACACCAACAAATTCAACAACAACCTCAGCATTGAAAAACACCAACAAATTCAACAACAACCTCAGCATTGAAAAACAACAACAACCTCAACATTGAAAAACACCAACAAATTCAACAACAACCTCAACATTGAAAAACAACAACAACCTCAACATTGAAAAAGACCAACAAATTCAACAACAACTTCAACATTGAAAAACACCAACAAATTCAACAACAACCTCGAATTTGAAAAACACCAACAAATAGAACAACAACCTCAACATTGAAAAACAACAACAACCTAAACATTGAAAAACACCAACAAATTCAACAACAACCTCAACATTGAAAAACAACAACAACCTCAACATTGAAAAACACCAACAAATTCAACAACAACCTCAACATTGAAACACACCAACAAATTCAACAACAACCTCAGCATTGAAAAACAACAACAACCTCAACATTGAAAAACAACAACAACCTCAACATTGAAAAACTACAACAACCTCAACATTGAATAACACCAACAAATTCAACAACAACCTCAACATTGAAAAACAACAACAACCTCAACATTGAAAAACACCAACAAATTCAACAACAACCTCAACATTGAAAAACACCAACAAATTCAACAACAACCTCAACATTGAAAAACAGCAACAATCTCAACATTGAAAAACAGCAACAAATTCAACAACAACCTCAACATTGAAAAACAGCAACAAATTCAACAACAACCTCAACATTGAAAAACACCAACAAATTCAACAACAACCTCAACATTGAAAAACAACAACAACCTCAACATTGAAAAACACCAACAAATTCAACAACAACCTCAACATTGAAAAACAACAACAACCTCAACATTGAAAAACACCAACAAATTCAAAAACAACCTCAACATTGAAAAACACCAACAAATTCAACAACAACCTCAACATTGAAAAACAACAACAATCTCAACATTGAAAAACAGCAACAAATTCAACAACAACCTCAACATTGAAAAACAGCAACAACATCAACATTTAAAAACACCAACAAATTCAACAACAACCTCAACATTGAAAAACACCAACAAATTCAACAACAACCTCAACATTGAAAAACACCAACAAATTCAACAACAAACTCAACATTGAAAAACACCAACAAATTCAACAACAACCTCAACATTGAAAAACAACAACAACCTCAACATTGAAAAACACCAACAAATTCAACAACAACCTCAACATTGAAAAACACCAACAAATTCAACAACAACCTCAGCATTGAAAAACAACAACAACCTCAACATTGAAAAACACCAACAACTTCAACAACAACCTCAACATTGAAAAACACCAAAAAATTCAACAACAACCTCAACATTGAAAAACAACAACAACCTCAACATTGAAAAACACCAACAAATTCAACAACAACCTCAACATTGAAAAACAACAACAAACTCAACATTGAAAAACACCAACAAATTCAACATTGAAAAACACCAACAAATTCCACAACAACCTCAGCATTGAAAAACAACAACAACCTCAACATTGAAAAACACCAACAAATGGAACAACAACCTCAACATTGAAAAACAACAACAAATTCAACAACAACTTCAACATTGAAAAACACCAACAAATTCAACAACAACCTCGAAATTGAAAAACACCAACAAATTCAACAACAACCTCAACATTGAAAAACAACAACAACCTCAACATTGAAAAACACCAACAAATTCAACAACAACCTCAACATTGAAAAACAACAACAACCTCAACATTGAAAAACACCAACAAATTCAACAACAACCTCAACATTTAAAAACACCAACAAATTCAACAACAACCTCAACATTGAAAAACAGCAACAATCTCAACATTAAAAAACACCAACAAATTCAACAACAACCTCAACATTGAAAAACAACAACAACCTCAACATTGAAAAACACCAACAAATTCAACAACAACTTCAACATTGAAAAACACCAAAAAATTCAACAACAACCTCGAAATTGAAAAACACCATCAAATTCAACAACAACCTCAGCATTGAAAAACAACAACAACCTCAACATTGAAAAACACCAACAAATTCAACAACAACCTCAACATTGAAAAACAAAAGCAACCTCAACATTGAAATACACCAACAAATTCAACAACAGCCTCAACATTGAAAAACAACAACAATCTCAACATTGAAAAACAGCAACAAATTCAACAACAACCTCAACATTGAAAAACAGCAACAACCTCAACATTTAAAAACACCAACAAATTCAACAACAACCTCAACATTGAAAAACACCAACAAATTCAACAGCAACCTCAACATTGAAAAACACCAACAATTTCAACAACAAACTCAACATTGAAAAACACCAACAAATTCAACAACAACCTCAACATTGAAAAACAACAACAACCTCAACATTGAAAAACACCAACAAATTCAACAACAACCTCAACATTGAAAAGCACCAACAAATTCAACAACAACCTCAACATTGAAAAACAACAACAACCTCAACATTGAAAAACACCAACAAATTCAACAACAAACTCAACATTGAAAAACACCAACAAATTCAACAACAACCTCAACATTGAAAAACAACAACAACCTCAACATTGAAAAACACCAACAAATTCAACAACAACCTCGAAATTGAAAAACACCAAAAAATGCAACAACAACCTCAACATTGAAAAACAACAACAACCTCAACATTGAAAAACACCAACAAATTCAACAAAACCTGAACATAGAAAAACAACAACAACCTCAACATTGAAAAACACCAACAAATTCAACAACAACCTCAACATTTAAAAACACCAACAAATTCAACAACAACCTCAACATTGAAAAACAACAACAATCTCCACATTGAAAAACACCAACAAATTCAACAACAACCTCAACATTGAAAAACAGCAACAACCTCAACATTGAAAAACACCAACAAATTCAACTACAACCTCAACATTGAAAAACACCAACAAATTCAACAACAACCTCAACATTGAAAAACACCAACAAATGCAACAACAAACTCAACATTGAAAAACACCAACAAATTCAACAACAACCTCAACATTGAAAAAGACCAACAAATTCAACAACAACCTCAACATTGAAAAGCACCAACAAATTCAACAACAACCTCAACATTGAAAAACAACAACAACCTCAACATTGAAAAACACCAACAAATTCAACAACAACCTCAACTTTGAAAAACAACTACAACCTCAACATTGAAAAACACCAACAAATTCAAAAACAACCTCAACATTGAAAAACAACAACAAACTCAACATTGAAAAACACCAACAAATTCAATAACAACCTCAACATTGAAAAACAACAACAACCTCAACATTGAAAAACACCAACAAATTCAACAACAACCTCAACATTGAAAAGCACCAACAAATTCAACAACAACCTCAACATTGAAAAACAACAACAACCTAAACATTGAAAAACACCAACAAATTCAACAACAACCTCAACATTGAAAAACAACAACAAGCTCAACATTGAGAAACACCAACAAATTCAACAACAACCTCAACATTGAAAAACACCAACAAATTCAACAACAACCTCAGCATTGAAAAACAACAACAACTTCAACATTGAAAAACACCAACAAATTCAACAACAACCTCGAATTTGAAAAACACCAACAAATACAACAACAACCTCAACATTGAAAAACAACAACAACCTAAACATTGAAAAACACCAACAAATTCAACAACAACCTCAACATTGAAAAACAACAACAACCTCAACATTGAAAAACACCAACAAATTCAACAACAACCTCAACATTGAAACACACCAACAAATTCAACAACAACCTCAGCATTGAAAAACAACAACAACCTCAACATTGAAAAACAACAACAACCTCAACATTGAAAAACAACAACAACCTCAACATTGAATAACACCAACAAATTCAACAACAACCTCAACATTGAAAAACAACAACAACCTCAACATAGAAAAACACCAACAAATTCAACAACAACCTCAGCATTGAAAAACAACAACAACCTCAACATTGAAAAACACCAACAAATTCAACAACAACCTCAACATTGAAAAACAACAACAACCTCAACATTGAAAAACACCAACAAATTCAACAACAACTTCAACATTGAAAAACACCAACAAATTCAACAACAACCTCGAAATTGAAAAACACCAACAAATTCAACAACAACCTCAACATTGAAAAACAACAACAACCTCAACATTGAAAAACACCAACAAATTCAACAACAACCTCAACATTGAAAAACAACAGCAACCTCAACATTGAAAAACACCAACAAATTCAACAACAACCTCAACATTGAAAAACACCAACAAATTCAACAACAACCTCAACATTGAAAAACAACAACAATCTCAACATTGAAAAACAGCAACAAATTCAACAACAACCTCAACATTGAAAAACAGCAACAACCTCAACATTTAAAAACACCAGCAAATTCAACAACAACCTCAACATTGAAAAACACCAACAAATTCAACAACAACCTCAACATTGAAAAACACCAACAAATTCAACAACAAACTCAACATTGAAAAACACCAACAAATTCAACAACAACCTCAACATTGAAAAACAGCAACAACCTCAACATTGAAAAACACCAACAAATTCAACTACAACCTCAACATTGAAAAACACCAACAAATTCAACAACAACCTCAACATTGAAAAACACCAACAAATGCAACAACAACCTCAACATTGAAAAAGACCAACAAATTCAACAACAACCTCAACATTGAAAAGCACCAACAAATTCAACAACAACCTCAACATTGAAAAACAACAACAACCTCAACATTGAAAAACACCAACAAATTCAACAACAACCTCAACTTTGAAAAACAACTACAACCTCAACATTGAAAAACACCAACAAATTCAAAAACAACCTCAACATTGAAAAACAACAACAAACTCAACATTGAAAAACACCAACAAATTCAATAACAACCTCAACATTGAAAAACAACAACAACCTCAACATTGAAAAACACAAACAAATTCAACAACAACCTCAACATTGAAAAGCACCAACAAATTCAACAACAACCTCAACATTGAAAAACAACAACAACCTAAACATTGAAAAACACCAACAAATTCAACAACAACCTCAACATTGAAAAACAACAACAACCTCAACATTGAGAAACACCAACAAATTCAACAACAACCTCAACATTGAAAAACACCAACAAATTCAACAACAACCTCAGCATTGAAAAACAACAACAACTTCAACATTGAAAAACACCAACAAATTCAACAACAACCTCGAATTTGAAAAACACCAACAAATACAACAACAACCTCAACATTGAAAAACAACAACAACCTAAACATTGAAAAACACCAACAAATTCAACAACAACCTCAACATTGAAAAACAACAACAACCTCAACATTGAAAAACACCAACAAATTCAACAACAACCTCAACATTGAAACACACCAACAAATTCAACAACAACCTCAGCATTGAAAAACAACAACAACCTCAACATTGAAAAACAACAACAACCTCAACATTGAAAAACAACAACAACCTCAACATTGAATAACACCAACAAATTCAACAACAACCTCAACATTGAAAAACAACAACAACCTCAACATAGAAAAACACCAACAAATTCAACAACAACCTCAGCATTGAAAAACAACAACAACCTCAACATTGAAAAACACCAACAAATTCAACAACAACCTCAACATTGAAAAACAACAACAACCTCAACATTGAAAAACACCAACAAATTCAACAACAACTTCAACATTGAAAAACACCAACAAATTCAACAACAACCTCGAAATTGAAAAACACCAACAAATTCAACAACAACCTCAACATTGAAAAACAACAACAACCTCAACATTGAAAAACACCAACAAATTCAACAACAACCTCAACATTGAAAAACAACAGCAACCTCAACATTGAAAAACACCAACAAATTCAACAACAACCTCAACATTGAAAAACACCAACAAATTCAACAACAACCTCAACATTGAAAAACAACAACAATCTCAACATTGAAAAACAGCAACAAATTCAACAACAACCTCAACATTGAAAAACAGCAACAACCTCAACATTTAAAAACACCAGCAAATTCAACAACAACCTCAACATTGAAAAACACCAACAAATTCAACAACAACCTCAACATTGAAAAACACCAACAAATTCAACAACAAACTCAAGATTGAAAAACACCAACAAATTCAACAACAACCTCAACATTGAAAAACAACAACAAACTCAACATTGAAAAACACCAACAAATTCAACATTGAAAAACACCAACAAATTCCACAACAACCTCAGCATTGAAAAACAACAACAACCTCAACATTGAAAAACACCAACAAATGGAACAACAACCTCAACATTGAAAAACAACAACAAATTCAACAACAACTTCAACATTGAAAAACACCAACAAATTCAACAACAACCTCGAAATTGAAAAACACCAACAAATTCAACAACAACCTCAACATTGAAAAACAACAACAACCTCAACATTGAAAAACACCAACAAATTCAACAACAACCTCAACATTGAAAAACAACAACAACCTCAACATTGAAAAACACCAACAAATTCAACAACAACCTCAACATTTAAAAACACCAACAAATTCAACAACAACCTCAACATTGAAAAACAGCAACAATCTCAACATTAAAAAACACCAACAAATTCAACAACAACCTCAACATTGAAAAACAACAACAACCTCAACATTGAAAAACACCAACAAATTCAACAACAACTTCAACATTGAAAAACACCAAAAAATTCAACAACAACCTCGAAATTGAAAAACACCATCAAATTCAACAACAACCTCAGCATTGAAAAACAACAACAACCTCAACATTGAAAAACACCAACAAATTCAACAACAACCTCAACATTGAAAAACAAAAGCAACCTCAACATTGAAATACACCAACAAATTCAACAACAACCTCAACATTGAAAAACAACAACAATCTCAACATTGAAAAACAGCAACAAATTCAACAACAACCTCAACATTGAAAAACAGCAACAACCTCAACATTTAAAAACACCAACAAATTCAACAACAACCTCAACATTGAAAAACACCAACAAATTCAACAGCAACCTCAACATTGAAAAACACCAACAATTTCAACAACAAACTCAACATTGAAAAACACCAACAAATTCAACAACAACCTCAACATTGAAAAACAACAACAACCTCAACATTGAAAAACACCAACAAATTCAACAACAACCTCAACATTGAAAAGCACCAACAAATTCAACAACAACCTCAACATTGAAAAACAACAACAACCTCAACATTGAAAAACACCAACAAATTCAACAACAACCTCGAAATTGAAAAACACCAAAAAATGCAACAACAACCTCAACATTGAAAAACAACAACAACCTCAACATTGAAAAACACCAACAAATTCAACAAAACCTGAACATAGAAAAACAACAACAACCTCAACATTGAAAAACACCAACAAATTCAACAACAACCTCAACATTTAAAAACACCAACAAATTCAACAACAACCTCAACATTGAAAAACAACAACAATCTCCACATTGAAAAACACCAACAAATTCAACAACAACCTCAACATTGAAAAACAGCAACAACCTCAACATTGAAAAACACCAACAAATTCAACTACAACCTCAACATTGAAAAACACCAACAAATTCAACAACAACCTCAACATTGAAAAACACCAACAAATGCAACAACAAACTCAACATTGAAAAACACCAACAAATTCAACAACAACCTCAACATTGAAAAAGACCAACAAATTCAACAACAACCTCAACATTGAAAAGCACCAACAAATTCAACAACAACCTCAACATTGAAAAACAACAACAACCTCAACATTGAAAAACACCAACAAATTCAACAACAACCTCAACTTTGAAAAACAACTACAACCTCAACATTGAAAAACACCAACAAATTCAAAAACAACCTCAACATTGAAAAACAACAACAAACTCAACATTGAAAAACACCAACAAATTCAATAACAACCTCAACATTGAAAAACAACAACAACCTCAACATTGAAAAACACCAACAAATTCAACAACAACCTCAACATTGAAAAGCACCAACAAATTCAACAACAACCTCAACATTGAAAAACAACAACAACCTAAACATTGAAAAACACCAACAAATTCAACAACAACCTCAACATTGAAAAACAACAACAAGCTCAACATTGAGAAACACCAACAAATTCAACAACAACCTCAACATTGAAAAACACCAACAAATTCAACAACAACCTCAGCATTGAAAAACAACAACAACTTCAACATTGAAAAACACCAACAAATTCAACAACAACCTCGAATTTGAAAAACACCAACAAATACAACAACAACCTCAACATTGAAAAACAACAACAACCTAAACATTGAAAAACACCAACAAATTCAACAACAACCTCAACATTGAAAAACAACAACAACCTCAACATTGAAAAACACCAACAAATTCAACAACAACCTCAACATTGAAACACACCAACAAATTCAACAACAACCTCAGCATTGAAAAACAACAACAACCTCAACATTGAAAAACAACAACAACCTCAACATTGAAAAACAACAACAACCTCAACATTGAATAACACCAACAAATTCAACAACAACCTCAACATTGAAAAACAACAACAACCTCAACATAGAAAAACACCAACAAATTCAACAACAACCTCAGCATTGAAAAACAACAACAACCTCAACATTGAAAAACACCAACAAATTCAACAACAACCTCAACATTGAAAAACAACAACAACCTCAACATTGAAAAACACCAACAAATTCAACAACAACTTCAACATTGAAAAACACCAACAAATTCAACAACAACCTCGAAATTGAAAAACACCAACAAATTCAACAACAACCTCAACATTGAAAAACAACAACAACCTCAACATTGAAAAACACCAACAAATTCAACAACAACCTCAACATTGAAAAACAACAGCAACCTCAACATTGAAAAACACCAACAAATTCAACAACAACCTCAACATTGAAAAACACCAACAAATTCAACAACAACCTCAACATTGAAAAACAACAACAATCTCAACATTGAAAAACAGCAACAAATTCAACAACAACCTCAACATTGAAAAACAGCAACAACCTCAACATTTAAAAACACCAGCAAATTCAACAACAACCTCAACATTGAAAAACACCAACAAATTCAACAACAACCTCAACATTGAAAAACACCAACAAATTCAACAACAAACTCAACATTGAAAAACACCAACAAATTCAACAACAACCTCAACATTGAAAAACAGCAACAACCTCAACATTGAAAAACACCAACAAATTCAACTACAACCTCAACATTGAAAAACACCAACAAATTCAACAACAACCTCAACATTGAAAAACACCAACAAATGCAACAACAACCTCAACATTGAAAAAGACCAACAAATTCAACAACAACCTCAACATTGAAAAGCACCAACAAATTCAACAACAACCTCAACATTGAAAAACAACAACAACCTCAACATTGAAAAACACCAACAAATTCAACAACAACCTCAACTTTGAAAAACAACTACAACCTCAACATTGAAAAACACCAACAAATTCAAAAACAACCTCAACATTGAAAAACAACAACAAACTCAACATTGAAAAACACCAACAAATTCAATAACAACCTCAACATTGAAAAACAACAACAACCTCAACATTGAAAAACACCAACAAATTCAACAACAACCTCAACATTGAAAAGCACCAACAAATTCAACAACAACCTCAACATTGAAAAACAACAACAACCTAAACATTGAAAAACACCAACAAATTCAACAACAACCTCAACATTGAAAAACAACAACAACCTCAACATTGAGAAACACCAACAAGTTCAACAACAACCTCAACATTGAAAAACACCAACAAATTCAACAACAACCTCAGCATTGAAAAACAACAACAACTTCAACATTGAAAAACACCAACAAATTCAACAACAACCTCGAATTTGAAAAACACCAACAAATACAACAACAACCTCAACATTGAAAAACAACAACAACCTAAACATTGAAAAACACCAACAAATTCAACAACAACCTCAACATTGAAAAACAACAACAACCTCAACATTGAAAAACACCAACAAATTCAACAACAACCTCAACATTGAAACACACCAACAAATTCAACAACAACCTCAGCATTGAAAAACAACAACAACCTCAACATTGAAAAACAACAACAACCTCAACATTGAAAAACAACAACAACCTCAACATTGAATAACACCAACAAATTCAACAACAACCTCAACATTGAAAAACAACAACAACCTCAACATAGAAAAACACCAACAAATTCAACAACAACCTCAGCATTGAAAAACAACAACAACCTCAACATTGAAAAACACCAACAAATTCAACAACAACCTCAACATTGAAAAACAACAACAACCTCAACATTGAAAAACACCAACAAATTCAACAACAACTTCAACATTGAAAAACACCAACAAATTCAACAACAACCTCGAAATTGAAAAACACCAACAAATTCAACAACAACCTCAACATTGAAAAACAACAACAACCTCAACATTGAAAAACACCAACAAATTCAACAACAACCTCAACATTGAAAAACAACAGCAACCTCAACATTGAAAAACACCAACAAATTCAACAACAACCTCAACATTGAAAAACACCAACAAATTCAACAACAACCTCAACATTGAAAAACAACAACAATCTCAACATTGAAAAACAGCAACAAATTCAACAACAACCTCAACATTGAAAAACAGCAACAACCTCAACATTTAAAAACACCAGCAAATTCAACAACAACCTCAACATTGAAAAACACCAACAAATTCAACAACAACCTCAACATTGAAAAACACCAACAAATTCAACAACAAACTCAAGATTGAAAAACACCAACAAATTCAACAACAACCTCAACATTGAAAAACAACAACAACCTCAACATTGAAAAACACGAACAAATTCAACAACAACCTCAAAATTGAAAAGCACCAACAAATTCAACAACAACCTCAACATTGAAAAACAACAACAACCTCAACATTGAAAAACACCAACAAATTCAACAACAACCTCAACATTGAAAAACACCAACAAATTCAACAACAACCTCAGCATTGAAAAACAACAACAACCTCAACATTGAAAAACAACAACAAATTCAACAACAACCTCAACATTGAAAAACACCAACAAATTCAACAACAACCTCAACATTGAAAAACAACAACAACCTCAACATTGAAAAACACCAACAAATTCAACAACAACCTCAACATTGAAAAACAACAACAACCTCAACATTGAAAAACACCAACAAATTCAACAACAACCTGAACATTGAAAAACACCAACAAATTCCACAACAACCTCAGCATTGAAAAACAACAACAACCTCAACATTGAAAAACACCAACAAATTGAACAACAACCTCAACATTGAAAAACAACAACAAATTCAACAACAACTTCAACATTGAAAAACACCAACAAATTCAACAACAACCTCGAAATTGAAAAACTCCAACAAATTCAACAACAACCTCAACATTGAAAAACAACAACAACCTCAACATTGAAAAACCCCAACAAATTCAACAACAACCTCAACATTGAAATTCAACAACAACCTCAACATTGAAAAGCACCAACAAATTCAACAACAACCTCAACATTGAAAAACAACAACAACCTCAACATTGAAAAACACGAACAAATTCAACAACAACCTCAACATTGAAAAGCACCAACAAATTCAACAACAACCTCAACATTGAAAAACAACAACAACCTCAACATTGAAAAACACCAACAAATTCAACAACAACCTCAACATTGAAAAACACCAACAAATTCAACAACAACCTCAGCATTGAAAAACAACAACAACCTCAACATTGAAAAACACCAACAACTTCAACAACAACCTCAACATTGAAAAACACCAACAAATTCAACAACAACCTCAACATTGAAAAACAACAACAACCTCAACATTGAAAAACACCAACAAATTCAACAACAACCTCAACATTGAAAAACAACAACAAACTCAACATTGAAAAACACCAACAAATTCAACAACAACCTCAACATTGAAAAACACCAACAAATTCCACAACAACCTCAGCATTGAAAAACAACAACAACCTCAACATTGAAAAACACCAACAAATGGAACAACAACCTCAACATTGAAAAACAACAACAAATTCAACAACAACTTCAACATTGAAAAACACCAACAAATTCAACAACAACCTCGAAATTGAAAAACACCAACAAATTCAACAACAACCTCAACATTGAAAAACAACAACAACCTCAACATTGAAAAACACCAACAAATTCAACAACAACCTCAACATTGAAAAACAACAACAACCTCAACATTGAAAAACACCAACAAATTCAACAACAACCTCAACATTTAAAAACACCAACAAATTCAACAACAACCTCAACATTGAAAAACAGCAACAATCTCAACATTAAAAAACACCAACAAATTCAACAACAACCTCAACATTGAAAAACACCAACAAATTCAACAACAACTTCAACATTGAAAAACGCCAACAAATTCAACAACAACCTCGAAATTGAAAAACACCATCAAATTCAACAACAACCTCAACATTGAAAAACACCAACAAATTCAACAACAACCTCAACATTGAAAAACACCAACAAATTCAACAACAACCTCAGCATTGAAAAACAACAACAACTTCAACATTGAAAAACACCAACAAATTCAACAACAACCTCGAATTTGAAAAACACCAACAAATACAACAACAACCTCAACATTGAAAAACAACAACAACCTAAACATTGAAAAACACCAACAAATTCAACAACAACCTCAACATTGAAAAACAACAACAACCTCAACATTGAAAAACACCAACAAATTCAACAACAACCTCAACATTGAAACACACCAACAAATTCAACAACAACCTCAGCATTGAAAAACAACAACAACCTCAACATTGAAAAACAACAACAACCTCAACATTGAAAAACAACAACAACCTCAACATTGAATAACACCAACAAATTCAACAACAACCTCAACATTGAAAAACAACAACAACCTCAACATAGAAAAACACCAACAAATTCAACAACAACCTCAGCATTGAAAAACAACAACAACCTCAACATTGAAAAACACCAACAAATTCAACAACAACCTCAACATTGAAAAACAACAACAACCTCAACATTGAAAAACACCAACAAATTCAACAACAACTTCAACATTGAAAAACACCAACAAATTCAACAACAACCTCGAAATTGAAAAACACCAACAAATTCAACAACAACCTCAACATTGAAAAACAACAACAACCTCAACATTGAAAAACACCAACAAATTCAACAACAACCTCAACATTGAAAAACAACAGCAACCTCAACATTGAAAAACACCAACAAATTCAACAACAACCTCAACATTGAAAAACACCAACAAATTCAACAACAACCTCAACATTGAAAAACAACAACAATCTCAACATTGAAAAACAGCAACAAATTCAACAACAACCTCAACATTGAAAAACAGCAACAACCTCAACATTTAAAAACACCAGCAAATTCAACAACAACCTCAACATTGAAAAACACCAACAAATTCAACAACAACCTCAACATTGAAAAACACCAACAAATTCAACAACAAACTCAAGATTGAAAAACACCAACAAATTCAACAACAACCTCAACATTGAAAAACAACAACAACCTCAACATTGAAAAACACGAACAAATTCAACAACAACCTCAAAATTGAAAAGCACCAACAAATTCAACAACAACCTCAACATTGAAAAACAACAACAACCTCAACATTGAAAAACACCAACAAATTCAACAACAACCTCAACATTGAAAAACACCAACAAATTCAACAACAACCTCAGCATTGAAAAACAACAACAACCTCAACATTGAAAAACAACAACAAATTCAACAACAACCTCAACATTGAAAAACACCAACAAATTCAACAACAACCTCAACATTGAAAAACAACAACAACCTCAACATTGAAAAACACCAACAAATTCAACAACAACCTCAACATTGAAAAACAACAACAACCTCAACATTGAAAAACACCAACAAATTCAACAACAACCTGAACATTGAAAAACACCAACAAATTCCACAACAACCTCAGCATTGAAAAACAACAACAACCTCAACATTGAAAAACACCAACAAATTGAACAACAACCTCAACATTGAAAAACAACAACAAATTCAACAACAACTTCAACATTGAAAAACACCAACAAATTCAACAACAACCTCGAAATTGAAAAACTCCAACAAATTCAACAACAACCTCAACATTGAAAAACAACAACAACCTCAACATTGAAAAACCCCAACAAATTTAACAACAACCTCAACATTGAAATTCAACAACAACCTCAACATTGAAAAGCACCAACAAATTCAACAACAACCTCAACATTGAAAAACAACAACAACCTCAACATTGAAAAACACGAACAAATTCAACAACAACCTCAACATTGAAAAGCACCAACAAATTCAACAACAACCTCAACATTGAAAAACAACAACAACCTCAACATTGAAAAACACCAACAAATTCAACAACAACCTCAACATTGAAAAACACCAACAAATTCAACAACAACCTCAGCATTGAAAAACAACAACAACCTCAACATTGAAAAACACCAACAACTTCAACAACAACCTCAACATTGAAAAACACCAACAAATTCAACAACAACCTCAACATTGAAAAACAACAACAACCTCAACATTGAAAAACACCAACAAATTCAACAACAACCTCAACATTGAAAAACAACAACAAACTCAACATTGAAAAACACCAACAAATTCAACAACAACCTCAACATTGAAAAACACCAACAAATTCCACAACAACCTCAGCATTGAAAAACAACAACAACCTCAACATTGAAAAACACCAACAAATGGAACAACAACCTCAACATTGAAAAACAACAACAAATTCAACAACAACTTCAACATTGAAAAACACCAACAAATTCAACAACAACCTCGAAATTGAAAAACACCAACAAATTCAACAACAACCTCAACATTGAAAAACAACAACAACCTCAACATTGAAAAACACCAACAAATTCAACAACAACCTCAACATTGAAAAACAACAACAACCTCAACATTGAAAAACACCAACAAATTCAACAACAACCTCAACATTTAAAAACACCAACAAATTCAACAACAACCTCAACATTGAAAAACAGCAACAATCTCAACATTAAAAAACACCAACAAATTCAACAACAACCTCAACATTGAAAAACACCAACAAATTCAACAACAACTTCAACATTGAAAAACGCCAACAAATTCAACAACAACCTCGAAATTGAAAAACACCATCAAATTCAACAACAACCTCAGCATTGAAAAACAACAACAACCTCAACATTGAAAAACACCAACAAATTCAACAACAACCTCAACATTGAAAAACAAAAGCAACCTCAACATTGAAAAACACCAACAAATTCAACAACAACCTCAACATTGAAAAACACCAACAAATTCAACAACAACCTCAACATTGAAAAACACCAACAAATTCAACAACAACCTCAACATTGAAAAACAACAACAACCTCAACATTGAAAAACACCAACAAATTCAACAACAACCTCAACATTGAAAAACAACAACAAACTCAACATTGAAAAACACCAACAAATTCAACAACAACCTCAACATTGAAAAACACCAACAAATTCCACAACAACCTCAGCATTGAAAAACAACAACAACCTCAACATTGAAAAACACCAACAAATGGAACAACAACCTCAACATTGAAAAACAACAACAAATTCAACAACAACTTCAACATTGAAAAACACCAACAAATTCAACAACAACCTCGAAATTGTAAAACACCAACAAATTCAACAACAACCTCAACATTGAAAAACAACAACAACCTCAACATTGAAAAACACCAACAAATTCAACAACAACCTCAACATTTAAAAACACCAACAAATTCAACAACAACCTCAACATTGAAAAACAGCAACAATCTCAACATTAAAAAACACCAACAAATTCAACAACAACCTCAACATTGAAAAACACCAACAAATTCAACAACAACTTCAACATTGAAAAACGCCAACAAATTCAACAACAACCTCGAAATTGAAAAACACCATCAAATTCAACAACAACCTCAGCATTGAAAAACAACAACAACCTCAACATTGAAAAACACCAACAAATTCAACAACAACCTCAACATTGAAAAACAAAAGCAACCTCAACATTGAAAAACACCAACAAATTCAACAACAACCTCAACATTGAAAAACACCAACAAATTCAACAACAACCTCAACATTGAAAAACAACAACAATCTCAACATTGAAAAACACCAACAAATTCAACAACAACCTCAACATTGAAAAACACCAACAAATTCAACAACAACCTCAACATTGAAAAACACCAACAATTTCAACAACAAACTCAACATTGAAAAACACCAACAAATTCAACAACAACCTCAACATTGAAAAACAGCAACAACCTCAACATTTAAAAACACCAACAAATTCAACAACAACCTCAACATTGAAAAACACCAACAAATTCAACAGCAACCTCAACATTGAAAAACACCAACAATTTCAACAACAAACTCAACATTGAAAAACACCAACAAATTCAACAACAACCTCAACATTGAAAAACAACAACAACCTCAACATTGAAAAACACCAACAAATTCAACAACAACCTCAACATTGAAAAGCACCAACAAATTCAACAACAACCTCAACATTGAAAAACAACAACAACCTCAACATTGAAAAACACCAACAAATTCAACAACAAACTCAACATTGAAAAACACCAACAAATTCAACAACAACCTCAACATTGAAAAACAACAACAACCTCAACATTGAAAAACACCAACAAATTCAACAACAACCTCGAAATTGAAAAACACCAAAAAATGCAACAACAACCTCAACATTGAAAAACAACAACAACCTCAACATTGAAAAACACCAACAAATTCAACAAAACCTGAACATAGAAAAACAACAACAACCTCAACATTGAAAAACACCAACAAATTCAACAACAACCTCAACATTTAAAAACACCAACAAATTCAACAACAACCTCAACATTGAAAAACAACAACAATCTCCACATTGAAAAACACCAACAAATTCAACAACAACCTCAACATTGAAAAACAGCAACAACCTCAACATTGAAAAACACCAACAAATTCAACTACAACCTCAACATTGAAAAACACCAACAAATTCAACAACAACCTCAACATTGAAAAACACCAACAAATGCAACAACAAACTCAACATTGAAAAACACCAACAAATTCAACAACAACCTCAACATTGAAAAAGACCAACAAATTCAACAACAACCTCAACATTGAAAAGCACCAACAAATTCAACAACAACCTCAACATTGAAAAACAACAACAACCTCAACATTGAAAAACACCAACAAATTCAACAACAACCTCAACTTTGAAAAACAACTACAACCTCAACATTGAAAAACACCAACAAATTCAAAAACAACCTCAACATTGAAAAACAACAACAAACTCAACATTGAAAAACACCAACAAATTCAATAACAACCTCAACATTGAAAAACAACAACAACCTCAACATTGAAAAACACCAACAAATTCAACAACAACCTCAACATTGAAAAGCACCAACAAATTCAACAACAACCTCAACATTGAAAAACAACAACAACCTAAACATTGAAAAACACCAACAAATTCAACAACAACCTCAACATTGAAAAACAACAACAACCTCAACATTGAGAAACACCAACAAATTCAACAACAACCTCAACATTGAAAAACACCAACAAATTCAACAACAACCTCAGCATTGAAAAACAACAACAACTTCAACATTGAAAAACACCAACAAATTCAACAACAACCTCGAATTTGAAAAACACCAACAAATACAACAACAACCTCAACATTGAAAAACAACAACAACCTAAACATTGAAAAACACCAACAAATTCAACAACAACCTCAACATTGAAAAACAACAACAACCTCAACATTGAAAAACACCAACAAATTCAACAACAACCTCAACATTGAAACACACCAACAAATTCAACAACAACCTCAGCATTGAAAAACAACAACAACCTCAACATTGAAAAACAACAACAACCTCAACATTGAAAAACAACAACAACCTCAACATTGAATAACACCAACAAATTCAACAACAACCTCAACATTGAAAAACAACAACAACCTCAACATAGAAAAACACCAACAAATTCAACAACAACCTCAGCATTGAAAAACAACAACAACCTCAACATTGAAAAACACCAACAAATTCAACAACAACCTCAACATTGAAAAACAACAACAACCTCAACATTGAAAAACACCAACAAATTCAACAACAACTTCAACATTGAAAAACACCAACAAATTCAACAACAACCTCGAAATTGAAAAACACCAACAAATTCAACAACAACCTCAACATTGAAAAACAACAACAACCTCAACATTGAAAAACACCAACAAATTCAACAACAACCTCAACATTGAAAAACAACAGCAACCTCAACATTGAAAAACACCAACAAATTCAACAACAACCTCAACATTGAAAAACACCAACAAATTCAACAACAACCTCAACATTGAAAAACAACAACAATCTCAACATTGAAAAACAGCAACAAATTCAACAACAACCTCAACATTGAAAAACAGCAACAACCTCAACATTTAAAAACACCAGCAAATTCAACAACAACCTCAACATTGAAAAACACCAACAAATTCAACAACAACCTCAACATTGAAAAACACCAACAAATTCAACAACAAACTCAACATTGAAAAACACCAACAAATTCAACAACAACCTCAACATTGAAAAACAACAACAACCTCAACATTGAAAAACACGAACAAATTCAACAACAACCTCAAAATTGAAAAGCACCAACAAATTCAACAACAACCTCAACATTGAAAAACAACAACAACCTCAACATTGAAAAACACCAACAAATTCAACAACAACCTGAACATTGAAAAACACCAACAAATTCCACAACAACCTCAGCATTGAAAAACAACAACAACCTCAACATTGAAAAACACCAACAAATTGAACAACAACCTCAACATTGAAAAACAACAACAAATTCAACAACAACTTCAACATTGAAAAACACCAACAAATTCAACAACAACCTCGAAATTGAAAAACTCCAACAAATTCAACAACAACCTCAACATTGAAAAACAACAACAACCTCAACATTGAAAAACCCCAACAAATTCAACAACAACCTCAACATTGAAATTCAACAACAACCTCAACATTGAAAAGCACCAACAAATTCAACAACAACCTCAACATTGAAAAACAACAACAACCTCAACATTGAAAAACACGAACAAATTCAACAACAACCTCAACATTGAAAAGCACCAACAAATTCAACAACAACCTCAACATTGAAAAACAACAACAACCTCAACATTGAAAAACACCAACAAATTCAACAACAACCTCAACATTGAAAAACACCAACAAATTCAACAACAACCTCAGCATTGAAAAACAACAACAACCTCAACATTGAAAAACACCAACAACTTCAACAACAACCTCAACATTGAAAAACACCAACAAATTCAACAACAACCTCAACATTGAAAAACAACAACAACCTCAACATTGAAAAACACCAACAAATTCAACAACAACCTCAACATTGAAAAACAACAACAAACTCAACATTGAAAAACACCAACAAATTCAACAACAACCTCAACATTGAAAAACACCAACAAATTCCACAACAACCTCAGCATTGAAAAACAACAACAACCTCAACATTGAAAAACACCAACAAATGGAACAACAACCTCAACATTGAAAAACAACAACAAATTCAACAACAACTTCAACATTGAAAAACACCAACAAATTCAACAACAACCTCGAAATTGAAAAACACCAACAAATTCAACAACAACCTCAACATTGAAAAACAACAACAACCTCAACATTGAAAAACACCAACAAATTCAACAACAACCTCAACATTGAAAAACAACAACAACCTCAACATTGAAAAACACCAACAAATTCAACAACAACCTCAACATTTAAAAACACCAACAAATTCAACAACAACCTCAACATTGAAAAACAGCAACAATCTCAACATTAAAAAACACCAACAAATTCAACAACAACCTCAACATTGAAAAACACCAACAAATTCAACAACAACTTCAACATTGAAAAACGCCAACAAATTCAACAACAACCTCGAAATTGAAAAACACCATCAAATTCAACAACAACCTCAGCATTGAAAAACAACAACAACCTCAACATTGAAAAACACCAACAAATTCAACAACAACCTCAACATTGAAAAACAAAAGCAACCTCAACATTGAAAAACACCAACAAATTCAACAACAACCTCAACATTGAAAAACACCAACAAATTCAACAACAACCTCAACATTGAAAAACACCAACAAATTCAACAACAACCTCAACATTGAAAAACAACAACAACCTCAACATTGAAAAACACCAACAAATTCAACAACAACCTCAACATTGAAAAACAACAACAAACTCAACATTGAAAAACACCAACAAATTCAACAACAACCTCAACATTGAAAAACACCAACAAATTCCACAACAACCTCAGCATTGAAAAACAACAACAACCTCAACATTGAAAAACACCAACAAATGGAACAACAACCTCAACATTGAAAAACAAGAACAAATTCAACAACAACTTCAACATTGAAAAACACCAACAAATTCAACAACAACCTCGAAATTGTAAAACACCAACAAATTCAACAACAACCTCAACATTGAAAAACAACAACAACCTCAACATTGAAAAACACCAACAAATTCAACAACAACCTCAACATTTAAAAACACCAACAAATTCAACAACAACCTCAACATTGAAAAACAGCAACAATCTCAACATTAAAAAACACCAACAAATTCAACAACAACCTCAACATTGAAAAACACCAACAAATTCAACAACAACTTCAACATTGAAAAACGCCAACAAATTCAACAACAACCTCGAAATTGAAAAACACCATCAAATTCAACAACAACCTCAGCATTGAAAAACAACAACAACCTCAACATTGAAAAACACCAACAAATTCAACAACAACCTCAACATTGAAAAACAAAAGCAACCTCAACATTGAAAAAACACCAACAAATTCAACAACAACCTCAACATTGAAAAACACCAACAAATTCAACAACAACCTCAACATTGAAAAACAACAACAATCTCAACATTGAAAAACAGCAACAAATTCAACAACAACCTCAACATTGAAAAACAGCAACAACCTCAACATTTAAAAACACCAACAAATTCAACAACAACCTCAACATTGAAAAACACCAACAAATTCAACAACAACCTCAACATTGAAAAACACCAACAATTTCAACAACAAACTCAACATTGAAAAACACCAACAAATTCAACAACAACCTCAACATTGAAAAACAACAACAACCTCAACATTGAAAAACACCAACAAATTCAACAAAAACCTCAACATTGAAAAGCACCAACAAATTCAACAACAACCTCAACATTGAAAAACAACAACAACCTCAACATTGAAAAACACCAACAAATTCAACAACAAACTCAACATTGAAAAAGACCAACAAATTCAACAACAACATCAGCATTGAAACAGAACAACAACCTCAACATTGAAAAACACCAACAAATTCAACAACAACCTCAACATTGAAAAACAACAACAACCTCAACATTGAAAAACACCAACAAATTCAACAACAACCTCAACATTGAAAAGCACCAACAAATTCAACAACAACCTCAACATTGAAAAACACCAAAAAATGCAACAACAACCTCAACATTGAAAAACAACAACAACCTCAACATTGAAAAACACCAACAAATTCAACAAAACCTGAACATAGAAAAACAACAACAACCTCAACATTGAAAAAACACCAACAAATTCAACAACAACCTCAACATTTAAAAACACCAACAAATTCAACAACACTCAACATTGAAAAAACAACAACAATCTCAACATTGAAAAACACCAACAAATTCAACAACAACCTCAACATTGAAAAACAGCAACAACCTCAACATTGAAAAACACCAACAAATTCAACTACAACCTCAACATTGAAAAACACCAACAAATTCAACAACAACCTCAACATTGAAAAACACCAACAAATGCAAACAACAAACTCAACATTGAAAAACACCAACAAATTCAACAACAACCTCAACATTGAAAAACACCAACAAATTCAACAAACAACCTCAGCATTGAAAAACAACAACAACCTCAACATTGAAAAACAACAACAAATTCAACAACAACCTCAACATTGAAAAACACCAACAAAATTCAACAACAACCTCAACATTGAAAAACAAGAACAACTTCAACATTGAAAAACACCAACAAATTCAACAACAACCTCAACTTTGAAAAAACAACAACAACCTCAACATTGAAAACACCAACAAATTCAACAACAACCTCAACATTGAAAAACAACAACAACCTCAACATTGAAAAACACCAACAAATTCAACAATACCCTCAACATTGAAAACAACAACAACCTCAACATTGAAAAAACACGAACAAATCAACAACAACCTCAACATTGAAAAAACACCAACAAATTCAACAACAACCTCAACATTGAAAAACAACAACAACCTCAACATTGAAAAACACCAACAAATTCAACAACAACCTCAACATTGAAAAACAACAACAACCTCAACATTGAAAAACACCAACAAATTCAACAACAACCTCAACATTGAAAAACACCAACAAATTCAACAACAACCTCAGCATTGAAAAACCAACAACAACCTCAACATTGAAAAACACCAACAATTCAATCAACACAACCTCAACATTGAAAACAACAACACAACCTCAACATTGAAAAACACCAACAAATTCAACAACAACTTCAACATTGAAAAACACCAACAAATTCAACAACAACCTCGAAATTGAAAAACACCAACAAATTCAACAACAACCTCAACATTGAAAAACAACAACAACCTCAACATTGAAAAACACCAACAAATTCAACAACAACCTCAACATTGAAAAACAACAGCAACCTCAACATTGAAAAACACCAACAAATTCAACAACAACCTCAACATTGAAAAACACCAACAAATTCAACAACAACCTCAACATTGAAAAACAACAATCTCAACATTGAAAAACAGCAACAAATTCAACAACAACCTCAACATTGAAAAACAGCAACAACCTCAACATTTAAAAACACCCAACAAATTCAACAACAACCTCAACATTGAAAAACACCAACAAATTCAACAAGAACCACAACATTGAAAAACACCAACAAATTCAACAACAAACTCAACATTGAAAAACACCAACAAATCTCAACAACAACCTCAACATTGAAAAACAAAAACAACCTCAACATTGAAAAACCCGAACAAATTCAACAACAACCTCAAAATTGAAAAGCACCAACAAATTCAACAACAACCTCAACATTGAAAAACAACAACAACCTCAACATTGAAAAACACCAACAAATTCAACAACAACCTCAACATTGAAAAACACCAACAAATTCAACAACAACCTCAGCATTGAAAAACAACAACCTCAACATTGAAAAACAACAACAAATTCAACAACAACCTCAACATTGAAAACACCAACAAATTCAACAACAACCTCAACATTGAAAAACAACAACAACCTCAACATTGAAAAACACCAACAAATTCAACAACAACCTCAACATTGAAAAACACCAACAAATTCAACAACAAACTCACATTGAAAAACACCAACAAATTCAACAACAACCTCAGCATTGAAAAACAACAACAACCTCAACATTGAAAAACACCAACAAATTGAACAACAACTTCAACATTGAAAAACACCAACAAATTCAACAACAACCTCGAAATTGAAAAACTCCAACAAATTCAACAACAACCTCAACATTGAAAAACAACAACAACCTCAACATTGAAAAACCCCAACAATTCAACAACAACCTCAACATTGAAATTCAACAACAACCTCAACATTGAAAAGCACCAACAAATTCAACAACAACCTCAACATTGAAAAACAACAACAACCTCAACATTGAAAAACACCAACAAATTCAACAACAAACTCAACATTGAAAAACACCAACAAATTCAACAACAACCTCAGCATTGAAAAACAACAACAACCTCAACATTGAAAAACACCAACAAATTCAACAACAACCTCAACATTGAAAAACAACAACAACCTCAACATTGAAAAACACCAACAAATTCAACAACAACCTCAACATTGAAAACACCAACAAATTCAACAACAACCTCGAAATTGAAAAACACCAAAAAATGCAACAACAACCTCAACATTGAAAAACAACAACAACCTCAACATTGAAAAACACCAACAAATTCAACAAAACCTGAACATAGAAAAACAACAACAACCTCAACATTGAAAAACACCAACAAATTCAACAACAACCTCAACATTTAAAAACACCAACAAATTCAACAACAACCTCAACATTGAAAAACAACAACAATCTCAACATTGAAAAACACCAACAAATTCAACAACCTCAGCATTGAAAAACAACAACAACCTCAACATTGAAAAACACCAACAAATTCAACAACAACCTCAACATTGAAAAACAACAACCTCAAATTGAAAAAACAGCAACAACCTCAACATTGAAAAACACCAACAAATTCAACTACAACCTCAACATTGAAAAACACCAACAAATTCAACAACAACCTCAACATTGAAAAACACCAACAAATGCAACAACAAACTCAACATTGAAAAACACCAACAAATTCAACAACAACCTCAACATTGAAAAAGACCAACAAAATTCAACAACAACCTCAACATTGAAAAGCACCAACAAATTCAACAACAACCTCAACATTGAAAAACAACAACAACCTCAACATTGAAAAACACCAACAAATTCAACAACAACCTCAACTTTGAAAAACAACTACAACCTGAACATTGAAAAACACCAACAAATTCAAAAACAACCTCAACATTGAAAAAACAACAACAAACTCAACATTGAAAAACACCAACAAATTCAATAACAACCTCAACATTGAAAAACAACAACAACCTCAACATTGAAAAACACCAACAAATTCAACAACAACCTCAACATTGAAAAACAACAACAACCCTAAACATTGAAAAACACCAACAAATTCAACAACAACCTCAACATTGAAAAACAACAACAACCTCAACATTGAGAAACACCAACAAATTCAACAACAACCTCAACATTGAAAAACACCAACAAATTCAACAACAACCTCAGCATTGAAAAACAAAAACAACCTCAACATTGAAAAACACCAACAAATTCAACAACAACCTCAAAATTGAAAAACAACAACAACCTCAACATTGAAAAAGACCAACAAATTCAACAACAACTTCAAAATTGAAAAACACCAACAAATTCAACAACAACCTCGAATTTGAAAAACACCAACAAATACAACAACAACCTCAACATTGAAAAACAACAACAACCTAAACATTGAAAACACCAACAAATTCAACAACAACCTCAACATTGAAAAACAACACAACCTCAACATTGAAAAACACCAACAAATTCAACAACAACCTCAACATTGAAACACACCAACAAATTCAACAACAACCTCAGCATTGAAAAACAACAACAACCTCAACATTGAAAAACAACAACAACCTCAACATTGAAAAACAACAACAAACTCAACATTGAGAAACACCAACAAATTCAACAACAACCTCAACTTTGAAAAACAACTACAACCTCAACATTGAAAAACACCAACAAATTCAAAAACAACCTCAACATTGAAAAACAACAACAAACTCAACATTGAAAAACACCAACAAATTCAATAACAACCTCAACATTGAAAAACAACAACAACCTCAACATTGAAAAACACCAACAAATTCAACAACAACCTCAACATTGAAAAGCACCAACAAATTCAACAACAACCTCAACATTGAAAAACAACAACAACCTAAACATTGAAAAACACCAACAAATTCAACAACAACCTCAACATTGAAAAACAACAACAACCTCAACATTGAGAAACACCAACAAATTCAACAACAACCTCAACATTGAAAAACACCAACAAATTCAACAACAACCTCAGCATTGAAAAACAAAAACAACCTCAACATTGAAAAACACCAACAAATTCAACAACAACCTCAAAATTGAAAAACAACAACAACCTCAACATTGAAAAAGACCAACAAATTCAACAACAACTTCAACATTGAAAAACACCAACAAATTCAACAACAACCTCGAATTTGAAAAACACCAACAAATACAACAACAACCTCAACATTGAAAAACAACAACAACCTAAACATTGAAAAACACCAACAAATTCAACAACAACCTCAACATTGAAAAACAACAACAACCTCAACATTGAAAAACACCAACAAATTCAACAACAACCTCAACATTGAAACACACCAACAAATTCAACAACAACCTCAGCATTGAAAAACAACAACAACCTCAACATTGAAAAACAACAACAACCTCAACATTGAAAAACAACAACAAACTCAACATTGAGAAACACCAACAAATTCAACAACAACCTCAACATTGAAAAACAACAACAACCTCAACATTGAAAAACACCAACAAATTCAACAATACCCTCAACATTGAAAAACAACAACAACCTCAACATTGAAAAACACGAACAAATTCAACAACAACCTCAACATTGAAAAACACCAACAAATTCAACAACAACCTCAACATTGAAAAACAACAACAACCTCAACATTGAAAAACACCAACAAATTCAACAACAACCTCAACATTGAAAAACAACAACAACCTCAACATTGAAAAACACCAACAAATTCAACAACAACCTCAACATTGAAAAACACCAACAAATTCAACAACAACCTCAGCATTGAAAAACAACAACAACCTCAACATTGAAAAACACCAGCAAATTCAACAACAACCTCAACATTGAAAAACAACAACAACCTCAACATTGAAAAACACCAACAAATTCAACAACAACTTCAACATTGAAAAACACCAACAAATTCAACAACAACCTCGAAATTGAAAAACACCAACAAATTCAACAACAACCTCAACATTGAAAAACAACAACAACCTCAACATTGAAAAACACCAACAAATTCAACAACAACCTCAACATTGAAAAACAACAACAACCTCAACATTGAAAAACACCAACAAATTCAACAACAACCTCAACATTGAAAAACACCAACAAATTCAACAACAACCTCAACATTGAAAAACAACAACAATCTCAACATTGAAAAACAGCAACAAATTCAACAACAACCTCAACATTGAAAAACAGCAACAACCTCAACATTTAAAAACACCAACAAATTCAACAACAACCTCAACATTGAAAAACACCAACAAATTCAACAACAACCTCAACATTGAAAAACACCAACAAATTCAACAACAAACTCAACATTGAAAAACACCAACAAATTCAACAACAACCTCAACATTGAAAAACAACAACAACCTCAACATTGAAAAACACGAACAAATTCAACAACAACCTCAAAATTGAAAAGCACCAACAAATTCAACAACAACCTCAACATTGAAAAACAACAACAACCTCAACATTGAAAAACACCAACAAATTCAACAACAACCTCAACATTGAAAAACACCAACAAATTCAACAACAACCTCAGCATTGAAAAACAACAACAACCTCAACATTGAAAAACAACAACAAATTCAACAACAACCTCAACATTGAAAAACACCAACAAATTCAACAACAACCTCAACATTGAAAAACAAGAACAACCTCAACATTGAAAAACACCAACAAATTCAACAACAACCTCAACTTTGAAAAACAACAACAACCTCAACATTGAAAAACACCAACAAATTCAACAACAACCTCAACATTGAAAAACAACAACAACCTCAACATTGAAAAACACCAACAAATTCAACAATACCCTCAACATTGAAAAACAACAACAACCTCAACATTGAAAAACACGAACAAATTCAACAACAACCTCAACATTGAAAAACACCAACAAATTCAACAACAACCTCAACATTGAAAAACAACAACAACCTCAACATTGAAAAACACCAACAAATTCAACAACAACCTCAACATTGAAAAACAACAACAACCTCAACATTGAAAAACACCAACAAATTCAACAACAACCTCAACATTGAAAAACACCAACAAATTCAACAACAACCTCAGCATTGAAAAACAACAACAACCTCAACATTGAAAAACACCAACAAATTCAACAACAACTTCAACATTGAAAAACACCAACAAATTCAACAACAACCTCGAAATTGAAAAACACCAACAAATTCAACAACAACCTCAACATTGAAAAACAACAACAACCTCAACATTGAAAAACACCAACAAATTCAACAACAACCTCAACATTGAAAAACAACAGCAACCTCAACATTGAAAAACACCAACAAATTCAACAACAACCTCAACATTGAAAAACACCAACAAATTCAACAACAACCTCAACATTGAAAAACAACAACAATCTCAACATTGAAAAACAGCAACAAATTCAACAACAACCTCAACATTGAAAAACAGCAACAACCTCAACATTTAAAAACACCAACAAATTCAACAACAACCTCAACATTGAAAAACACCAACAAATTCAACAACAACCTCAACATTGAAAAACACCAACAAATTCAACAACAAACTCAACATTGAAAAACACCAACAAATTCAACAACAACCTCAACATTGAAAAACAACAACAACCTCAACATTGAAAAACACGAACAAATTCAACAACAACCTCAAAATTGAAAAGCACCAACAAATTCAACAACAACCTCAACATTGAAAAACAACAACAACCTCAACATTGAAAAACACCAACAAATTCAACAACAACCTCAACATTGAAAAACACCAACAAATTCAACAACAACCTCAGCATTGAAAAACAACAACAACCTCAACATTGAAAAACAACAACAAATTCAACAACAACCTCAACATTGAAAAACACCAACAAATTCAACAACAACCTCAACATTGAAAAACAACAACAACCTCAACATTGAAAAACACCAACAAATTCAACAACAACCTCAACATTGAAAAACAACAACAACCTCAACATTGAAAAACACCAACAAATTCAACAACAACCTGAACATTGAAAAACACCAACAAATTCCACAACAACCTCAGCATTGAAAAACAACAACAACCTCAACATTGAAAAACACCAACAAATTGAACAACAACCTCAACATTGAAAAACAACAACAAATTCAACAACAACTTCAACATTGAAAAACACCAACAAATTCAACAACAACCTCGAAATTGAAAAACTCCAACAAATTCAACAACAACCTCAACATTGAAAAACAACAACAACCTCAACATTGAAAAACACCAACAAATTCAACAACAACCTCAACATTGAAATTCAACAACAACCTCAACATTGAAAAGCACCAACAAATTCAACAACAACCTCAACATTGAAAAACAACAACAACCTCAACATTGAAAAACACCAACAAATTCAACAACAAACTCAACATTGAAAAACACCAACAAATTCAACAACAACCTCAGCATTGAAAAACAACAACAACCTCAACATTGAAAAACACCAACAAATTCAACAACAACCTCAACATTGAAAAACAACAACAACCTCAACATTGAAAAACACCAACAAATTCAACAACAACCTCAACATTGAAAAACACCAACAAATTCAACAACAACCTCGAAATTGAAAAACACCAAAAAATGCAACAACAACCTCAACATTGAAAAACAACAACAACCTCAACATTGAAAAACACCAACAAATTCAACAAAACCTGAACATAGAAAAACAACAACAACCTCAACATTGAAAAACACCAACAAATTCAACAACAACCTCAACATTTAAAAACACCAACAAATTCAACAACAACCTCAACATTGAAAAACAACAACAATCTCAACATTGAAAAACACCAACAAATTCAACAACAACCTCAGCATTGAAAAACAACAACAACCTCAACATTGAAAAACACCAACAAATTCAACAACAACCTCAACATTGAAAAACAACAACAACCTCAACATTGAAAAACAGCAACAACCTCAACATTGAAAAACACCAACAAATTCAACTACAACCTCAACATTGAAAAACACCAACAAATTCAACAACAACCTCAACATTGAAAAACACCAACAAATTCAACAACAAACTCAACATTGAAAAACACCAACAAATTCAACAACAACCTCAACATTGAAAAACACCAACAAATTCAACAACAACCTCAACATTGAAAAGCACCAACAAATTCAACAACAACCTCAACATTGAAAAACAACAACAACCTCAACATTGAAAAACACCAACAAATTCAACAACAACCTCAACTTTGAAAAACAACTACAACCTCAACATTGAAAAACACCAACAAATTCAAAAACAACCTCAACATTGAAAAACAACAACAAACTCAACATTGAAAAACACCAACAAATTCAACAACAACCTCAACATTGAAAAACAACAACAACCTCAACATTGAAAAACACCAACAAATTCAACAACAACCTCAACATTGAAAAGCACCAACAAATTCAACAACAACCTCAACATTGAAAAACAACAACAACCTAAACATCGACAAACACCAACAAATTCAACAACAACCTCAACATTGAAAAACAACAACAACCTCAACATTGAAAAACACCAACAAATTCAACAACAACCTCAACATTGAAAAACACCAACAAATTCAACAACAACCTCAGCATTGAAAAACAACAACAACCTCAACATTGAAAAACACCAACAAATTCAACAACAACCTCAACATTGAAAAACAACAACAACCTCAACATTGAAAAAGACCAACAAATTCAACAACAACTTCAACATTGAAAAACACCAACAAATTCAACAACAACCTCGAATTTGAAAAACACCAACAAATACAACAACAACCTCAACATTGAAAAACAACAACAACCTAAACATTGAAAAACACCAACAAATTCAACAACAACCTCAACATTGAAAAACAACAACAACCTCAACATTGAAAAACACCAACAAATTCAACAACAACCTCAACATTGAAACACACCAACAAATTCAACAACAACCTCAGCATTGAAAAACAACAACAACCTCAACATTGAAAAACAACAACAACCTCAACATTGAAAAACAACAACAACCTCAACATTGAATAACACCAACAAATTCAACAACAACCTCAACATTGAAAAACAACAACAACCTCAACATAGAAAAACACCAACAAATTCAACAACAACCTCAACATTGAAAAACAACAACAAACTCAACATTGAGATACACCAACAAATTCAACAACAACCTCAACATTGAAAAACAACAACAACCTCAACATTGAAAAACACCAACAAATTCAACAATACCTTCAACATTGAAAAACAACAACAACCTCAACATTGAAAAACACCAACAAATTCAACAACAACCTCAACATTGAAAAACACCAACAAATTCAACAACAACCTCAACATTGAAAAACAACAACAACCTCAACATTGAAAAACACCAACAAATTCAACAACAACCTCAACATTGAAAAACAACAACAACCTCAACATTGAAAAACACCAACAAATTCAACAACAACCTCAACATTGAAAAACACCAACAAATTCAACAACAACCTCAGCATTGAAAAACAACAACAACCTCAACATTGAAAAACACCAACAAATTCAACAACAACCTCAACATTGAAAAACAACAACAACCTCAACATTGAAAAACACCAACAAATTCAACAACCTCAACATTGAAAAACAACAACAACCTCAACATTGAAAAACACCAACAAATTCAACAACAACCTCAACATTGAAAAACACCAACAAATTCAACAACAACCTCAACATTGAAAAACAACAACAATCTCAACATTGAAAAACAGCAACAAATTCAACAACAACCTCAACATTGAAAAACAGCAACAACCTCAACATTTAAAAACACCAACAAATTCAACAACAACCTCAACATTGAAAAACACCAACAAATTCAACAACAACCTCAACATTGAAAAACACCAACAAATTCAAAAACAACCTCAACATTGAAAAACAACAACAACCTCAACATTGAAAAACAACAACAACCTCAACATTGAAAAACACGAACAAATTCAACAACAACCTCAACATTGAAAAGCACCAACAAATTCAACAACAACCTCAACATTGAAAAACAACAACAACCTCAACATTGAAAAACACCAACAAATGCAACAACAACCTCAACATTGAAAAACACCAACAAATTCAACAACAACCTCAGCATTGAAAAACACCAACAAATTCAACAACAACCTCAACATTGAAAAACACCAACAAATTCAACAACAACCTCAACATTGAAAAACAACAACAACCTCAACATTGAAAAACACCAACAAATTCAACAACAACCTCAACATTGAAAAACACCAACAAATTCAACAACAACCTCAACATTGAAAAACAACAACAACCTCAACATTGAAAAACACCAACAAATTCAACAACAACCTCAACATTGAAAAACAACAACAAATTCAACAACAACCTCGAAATTGAAAAACACCAAAAAATGCAACAACAACCTCAACATTGAAAAACAACAACAACCTCAACATTGAAAAACACCAACAAATTCAACAAAACCTGAACATAGAAAAACAACAACAACCTCAACATTGAAAAACACCAACAAATTCAACAACAACCTCAACATTTAAAAACACCAACAAATTCAACAACAACCTCAACATTGAAAAACAACAACAATCTCAACATTGAAAAACACCAACAAATTCAACAACAACCTCAGCATTGAAAAACAACAACAACCTCAACATTGAAAAACACCAACAAATTCAACAACAACCTCAACATTGAAAAACAACAACAACCTCAACATTGAAAAACAGCAACAACCTCAACATTGAAAAACACCAGCAAATTCAACTACAACCTCAACATTGAAAAACACCAACAAATTCAACAACAACCTCAACATTGAAAAACACCAACAAATTCAACAACAAACTCAACATTGAAAAACACCAACAAATTCAACAACAACCTCAACATTGAAAAACACCAACAAATTCAACAACAACCTCAACATTTAAAAGCACCAACAAATTCAACAACAACCTCAACATTGAAAAACAACAACAACCTCAACATTGAAAAACACCAACAAATTCAACAACAACCTCAACTTTGAAAAACAACTACAACCTCAACATTGAAAAACACCAACAAATTCAAAAACAACCTCAACATTGAAAAACAACAACAAACTCAACATTGAAAAACACCAACAAATTCAACAACAACCTCAACATTGAAAAACAACAACAACCTCAACATTGAAAAACACCAACAAATTCAACAACAACCTCAACATTGAAAAGCACCAACAAATTCAACAACAACCTCAACATTGAAAAACAACAACAACCTAAACATTGAAAAACACCAACAAATTCAACAACAACCTCAACATTGAAAAACAACAACAACCTCAACATTGAAAAACACCAACAAATTCAACAACAACCTCAACATTGAAAAACACCAACAAATTCAACAACAACCTCAGCATTGAAAAACAACAACAACCTCAACATTGAAAAACACCAACAAATTCAACAACAACCTCAACATTGAAAAACAACAACAACCTCAACAGTGAAAAAGACCAACAAATTCAACAACAACTTCAACATTGAAAAACACCAACAAATTCAACAACAACCTCGAATTTGAAAAACACCAACAAATACAACAACAACCTCAGCATTGAAAAACAACAACAACCTAAACATTGAAAAACACCAACAAATTCAACAACAACCTCAACATTGAAAAACAACAACAACCTCAACATTGAAAAACACCAACAAATTCAACAACAACCTCAACATTGAAACACACCAACAAATTCAACAACAACCTCAGCATTGAAAAACAACAACAACCTCAACATTGAAAAACAACAACAACCTCAACATTGAAAAACAACAACAACCTCAACATTGAATAACACCAACAAATTCAACAATACCCTCAACATTGAAAAACAACAACAACCTCAACATTGAAAAACACCAACAAATTCAACAACAACCTCAACATTGAAAAACACCAACAAATTCAACAACAACCTCAACATTGAAAAACAACAACAACCTCAACATTGAAAAACACCAACAAATTCAACAATACCCTCAACATTGAAAAACAACAACAACCTCAACATTGAAAAACACCAACAAATTCAACAACAACCTCAACATTGAAAAACACCAACAAATTCAACAACAACCTCAACATTGAAAAACAACAACAACCTCAACATTGAAAAACACCAACAAATTCAACAACAACCTCAACATTGAAAAACAACAACAACCTCAACATTGAAAAACACCAACAAATTCAACAACAACCTCAACATTGAAAAACACCAACAAATTCAACAACAACCTCAGCATTGAAAAACAACAACAACCTCAACATTGAAAAACACCAACAAATTCAACAACAACCTCAACATTGAAAAACAACAACAACCTCAACATTGAAAAACACCAACAAATTCAACAACAACTTCAACATTGAAAAACACCAACAAATTCAACAACAACCTCGAAATTGAAAAACACCAACAAATTCAACAACAACCTCAACATTGAAAAACACCAACAAATTCAACAACAACCTCGAAATTGAAAAACACCAACAAATTCAACAACAACCTCAACATTGAAAAACACCAACAAATTCAACAACAACCTCAGCATTGAAAAACAACAACCTCAACAATGAAAAACAACAACAACCTCAACATTGAAAAACAACAACAACCTCAACATTGAATAACACCAACAAATTCAACAACAACCTCAACATTGAAAAACAACAACAACCTCAACATAGTAAAACACCAACAAATTCAACAACAACCTCAACATTGAAAAACAACAACAAACTCAACATTGAGAAACACCAACAAATTCAACAACAACCTCAACATTGAAAAACAACAACAACCTCAACATTGAAAAACACCAACAAATTCAACAATACCCTCAACATTGAAAAACAACAACAACCTCAACATTGAAAAACACCAACAAATTCAACAACAACCTCAACATTGAAAAACACCAACAAATTCAACAACAACCTCAACATTGAAAAACAACAACAACCTCAACATTGAAAAACACCAACAAATTCAACAACAACCTCAGCATTGAAAAACAACAACAACCTCAACATTGAAAAACACCAACAAATTCAACAACAACCTCAACATTGAAAAACACCAACAAATTCAACAACAACCTCAGCATTGAAAAACAACAACAATCTCAACATTGAAAAACAGCAACAAATTCAACAACAACCTCAACATTGAAAAACAACAACAACCTCAACATTGAAAAACACCAACAAATTCAAAAACAACTTCTTCATTGAAAAACACCAACAAATTCAACAACAACCTCAACATTGAAAAACACCAACAAATTCAAAAACAAACTCAACATTGAAAAACACCAACAAATTCAACAACAACCTCAACATTGAAAAACAACAACAACCTCAACATTGAAAAACACGAACAAATTCAACAACAACCTCAACATTGAAAAGCACCAACAAATTCAACAACAACCTCAACATTGAAAAACAACAACAACCTCAACATTGAAAAACACCAACAAATTCAACAACAACCTCAACATTGAAAAACACCAACAAATTCAACAACAACCTCAGCATTGAAAAACACCAACAAATTCAACAACAACCTCAACATTGAAAAACACCAACAAATTCAACAACAACCTCAACATTGAAAAACAACAACAACCTCAACATTGAAAAACACCAACAAATTCAACAACAACCTCAACATTGAAAAACACCAACAAATTCAACAACAACCTCAACATTGAAAAACAACAACAACCTCAACATTGAAAAACACCAACAAATTCAACAACAACCTCAACATTGAAAAACAACAACAAACTCAACATTGAGAAACACCAACAAATTCAACAACAACCTCAACATTGAAAAACAACAACAACCTCAACATTGAAAAACACCAACAAATTCAACAATACCCTCAACATTGAAAAACAACAACAACCTCAACATTGAAAAACACCAAAAAATTCAACAACAACCTCAACATTGAAAAACACCAACAAATTCAACAACAACCTCAACATTGAAAAACAACAACAACCTCAACATTGAAAAACACCAACAAATTCAACAACAACCTCAACATTGAAAAACAACAACAACCTCAACATTGAAAAACACCAACAAATTCAACAACAACCTCAACATTGAAAAACACCAACAAATTCAACAACAACCTCAGCATTGAAAAACAACAACAACCTCAACATTGAAAAACACCAACAAATTCAACAACAACCTCAACATTGAAAAACAACAACAACCTCAACATTGAAAAACACCAACAAATTCAACAACAACTTCAACATTGAAAAACACCAACAAATTCAACAACAACCTCGAAATTGAAAAACACCAACAAATTCAACAGCAACCTCAACATTGAAAAGCAACAACAACCTCAACATTGAAAAACACCAACAAATTCAACAACAACCTCAACATTGAAAAACAACAACAACCTCAACATTGAAAAACACCAACAAATTCAACAACAACCTCAACATTGAAAAACACCAACAAATTCAACAACAACCTCAACATTGAAAAACAACAACAATCTCAACATTGAAAAACAGCAACAAATTCAACAACAACCTCAACATTGAAAAACAGCAACAACCTCAACATTTAAAAACACCAGCAAATTCAACAACAACCTCAACATTGAAAAACACCAACAAATTCAACAACAACCTCAACATTGAAAAACACCAACAAATTCAACAACAACCTCAACATTGAAAAACACCAACAAATTCAACAACAACCTCAACATTGAAAAACAACAACAACCTCAACATTGAAAAACACCAACAAATTCAACAACAACCTCAACATTGAAAAACACCAACAAATTCAACAACAACCTCAACATTGAAAAGCACCAACAAATTCAACACAAACCTCAACATTGAAAAACAACAACAACCTCAACATTGAAAAACACCAACAAATTCAACAACAACCTCAACTTTGAAAAACAACTACAACCTCAACATTGAAAAACACCAACAAATTCAAAAACAACCTCAACATTGAAAAACAACAACAAACTCAACATTGAAAAACACCAACAAATTCAATAACAACCTCAACATTGAAAAACAACAACAACCTCAACATTGAAAAACACCAACAAATTCAACAACAACCTCAACATTGAAAAGCACCAACAAATTCAACAACAACCTCAACATTGAAAAACAACAACAACCTAAACATTGAAAAACACCAACAAATTCAACAACAACCTCAACATTGAAAAACAACAACAACCTCAACATTGAAAAACACCAACAAATTCAACAACAACCTCAACATTGAAAAACACCAACAAATTCAACAACAACCTCAGCATTGAAAAACAACAACAACCTCAACATTGAAAAACACCAACAAATTCAACAACAACCTCAACATTGAAAAACAACAACAACCTCAACATTGAAAAAGACAAACAAATTCAACAACAACTTCAACATTGAAAAACACCAACAAATTCAACAACAACCTCGAATTTGAAAAACACCAACAAATACAACAACAACCTCAACATTGAAAAACAACAACAACCTAAACATTGAAAAACACCAACAAATTCAACAACAACCTCAACATTGAAAAACAACAACAACCTCAACATTGAAAAACACCAACAAATTCAACAACAACCTCAACATTGAAACACACCAACAAATTCAACAACAACCTCAGCATTGAAAAACAACAACAACCTCAACATTGAAAAACAACAACAACCTCAACATTGAAAAACAACAACAACCTCAACATTGAATAACACCAACAAATTCAACAACAACCTCAACATTGAAAAACAACAACAACCTCAACATAGAAAAACACCAACAAATTCAACAACAACCTCAACATTGAAAAACAACAACAACCTCAACATTGAAAAACACCAACAAATTCAACAATACCCTCAACATTGAAAAACAACAACAACCTCAACATTGAAAAACACGAACAAATTCAACAACAACCTCAACATTGAAAAACACCAACAAATTCAACAACAACCTCAACATTGAAAAACAACAACAACCTCAACATTGAAAAACACCAACAAATTCAACAACAACCTCAACATTGAAAAACAACAACAACCTCAACATTGAAAAACACCAACAAATTCAACAACAACCTCAACATTGAAAAACACCAACAAATTCAACAACAACCTCAGCATTGAAAAACAACAACAACCTCAACATTGAAAAACACCAACAAATTCAACAACAACCTCAACATTGAAAAACAACAACAACCTCAACATTGAAAAACACCAACAAATTCAACAACAACTTCAACATTGAAAAACACCAACAAATTCAACAACAACCTCGAAATTGAAAAACACCAACAAATTCAACAACAACCTCAACATTGAAAAACAACAACAACCTCAACATTGAAAAACACCAACAAATTCAACAACAACCTCAACATTGAAAAACAACAACAACCTCAACATTGAAAAACACCAACAAATTCAACAACAACCTCAACATTGAAAAACACCAACAAATTCAACAACAACCTCAACATTGAAAAACAACAACAATCTCAACATTGAAAAACAGCAACAAATTCAACAACAACCTCAACATTGAAAAACAGCAACAACCTCAACATTTAAAGACACCAACAAATTCAACAACAACCTCAACATTGAAAAACACCAACAAATTCAACAACAACCTCAACATTGAAAAACACCAACAAATTCAAAAACAAACTCAACATTGAAAAACACCAACAAATTCAACAACAACCTCAACATTGAAAAACAACAACAACCTCAACATTGAAAAACACGAACAAATTCAACAAGAACCTCAACATTGAAAAGCTCCAACAAATTCAACAACAACCTCAACATTGAAAAACAACAACAACCTCAACATTGAAAAACACCAACAAATTCAACAACAACCTCAACATTGAAAAACACCAACAAATTCAACAACAACCTCAGCATTGAAAAACACCAACAAATTCAACAACAACCTCAACATTGAAAAACACCAACAAATTCAACAACAACCTCAACATTGAAAAACACCAACAAATTCAACAACAACCTCAACATTGAAAAACAACAACAACCTCAACATTGAAAAACACCAACAAATTCAACAACAACCTCAACATTGAAAAACACCAACAAATTCCACAACAACCTCAGCATTGAAAAACAACAACAACCTCAACATTGAAAAACACCAACAAATTGAACAACAACCTCAACATTGAAAAACAACAAATTCAACAACAACTTCAACATTGAAAAACACCAACAAATTCAACAACAACCTCAGCATTGAAAAACACCAACAAATTCAACAACAACCTCAACATTGAAAAACACCAACAAATTCAACAACAACCTCAACATTGAAATTCAACAACAACCTCAACATTGAAAAGCACCAACAAATTCAACAACAACCTCAACATTGAAAAACAACAACAACCTCAACATTGAAAAACACCAACAAATTCAACAACAAACTCAACATTGAAAAACACCAACAAATTCAACAACAACCTCAGCATTGAAAAACAACAACAACCTCAACATTGAAAAACACCAACAAATTCAACAACAACCTCAGCATTGAAAAACAACAACAACCTCAACATTGAAAAACACCAACAAATTCAACAACAACCTCAACATTGAAAAACAACAACCTCAACATTGAAAAACACCAACAAATTCAACAACAACCTCAACATTGAAAAACACCAACAAATTCAACAACAACCTCGAAATTGAAAAACACCAAAAAATGCAACAACAACCTCAACATTGAAAAACAACAACAACCTCAACATTGAAAAACACCAACAAATTCAACAAAACCTGAACATAGAAAAACAACAACAACCTCAACATTGAAAAACACCAACAAATTCAACAACAACCTCAACATTTAAAAACACCAACAAATTCAACAACAACCTCAACATTGAAAAACAACAACAATCTCAACATTGAAAAACACCAACAAATTCAACAACAACCTCAACATTGAAAAACAGCAACAACCTCAACATTGAAAAACACCAACAAATTCAACTACAACCTCAACATTGAAAAACACCAACAAATTCAACAACAACCTCAACATTGAAAAACACCAACAAATTCAACAACAAACTCAACATTGAAAAACACCAACAAATTCAACAACAACCTCAACATTGAAAAACACCAACAAATTCAACAACAACCTCAACATTGAAAAGCACCAACAAATTCAACAACAACCTCAACATTGAAAAACAACAACAACCTCAACATTGAAAAACACCAACAAATTCAACAACAACCTCAACATTGAAAAGCACCAACAAATTCAACAACAACCTCAACATTGAAAAACAACAACAACCTAAACATTGAAAAACACCAACAAATTCAACAACAACCTCAACATTGAAAAACAACAACAACCTCAACATTGAAAAACACCAACAAATTCAACAACAACCTCAACATTGAAAAACACCAACAAATTCAACAACAACCTCAGCATTGAAAAACAACAACAACCTCAACATTGAAAAACACCAACAAATTCAACAACAACCTCAACATTGAAAAACAACAACAACCTCAACATTGAAAAAGACCAACAAATTCAACAACAACTTCAACATTGAAAAACACCAACAAATTCAACAACAACGTCGAATTTGAAAAACCCCAACAAATACAACAACAACCTCAACATTGAAAAACAACAACAACCTAAACATTGAAAAACACCAACAAATTCAACAACAACCTCAACATTGAAAAACAACAACAACCTCAACATTGAAAAACACCAACAAATTCAACAACAACCTCAACATTGAAACACACCAACAAATTCAACAACAACCTCAGCATTGAAAAACAACAACAACCTCAACATTGAAAAACAACAACAACCTCAACATTGAAAAACAACAACAACCTCAACATTGAATAACACCAACAAATTCAACAACAACCTCAACATTGAAAAACAACAACAACCTCAACATAGAAAAACACCAACAAATTCAACAACAACCTCAACTTTGAGAAACAACTACAACCTCAACATTGAAAAACACCAACAAATTCAAAAACAACCTCAACATTGAAAAACAACAACAAACTCAACATTGAAAAACACCAACAAATTCAACAACAACCTCAACATTGAAAAACAACAACAACCTCAACATTGAAAAACACCAACAAATTCAACAACAACCTCAACATTGAAAAGCACCAACAAATTCAACAACAACCTCAACATTGAAAAACAACAACAACCTAAACATTGAAAAACACCAACAAATTCAACAACAACCTCAACATTGAAAAACAACAACAACCTCAACATTGAAAAACACCAACAAATTCAACAACAACCTCAACATTGAAAAACACCAACAAATTCAACAACAACCTCAGCATTGAAAAACAACAACAACCTCAACATTGAAAAACACCAACAAATTCAACAACAACCTCGAATTTGAAAAACCCCAACAAATACAACAACAACCTCAACATTGAAAAACAACAACAACCTAAACATTGAAAAACACCAACAAATTCAACAACAACCTCAACATTGAAAAACAACAACAACCTCAACATTGAAAAACACCAACAAATTCAACAACAACCTCAACATTGAAACACACCAACAAATTCAACAACAACCTCAGCATTGAAAAACAACAACAACCTCAACATTGAAAAACAACAACAACCTCAACATTGAAAAACAACAACAACCTCAACATTGAATAACACCAACAAATTCAACAACAACCTCAACATTGAAAAACAACAACAACCTCAACATAGAAAAACACCAACAAATTCAACAACAACCTCAACATTGAAAAACAACAACAAACTCAACATTGAGAAACACCAACAAATTCAACAACAACCTCAACATTGAAAAACAACAACAACCTCAACATTGAAAAACACCAACAAATTCAACAATACCCTCAACATTGAAAAACAACAACAACCTCAACATTGAAAAACACCAACAAATTCAACAACAACCTCAACATTGAAAAACAACAACAACCTCAACATTGAAAAACACCAACAAATTCAACAACAACCTCAACATTGAAAAACAACAACAACCTCAACATTGAAAAACACCAACAAATTCAACAACAACCTCAACATTGAAAAACACCAACAAATTCAACAACAACCTCAGCATTGAAAAACAACAACAACCTCAACATTGAAAAACACCAACAAATTCAACAACAACCTCAACATTGAAAAACAACAACAACCTCAACATTGAAAAACACCAACAAATTCAACAACAACTTCAACATTGAAAAACACCAACAAATTCAACAACAACCTCGAAATTGAAAAACACCAACAAATTCAACAACAACCTCAACATTGAAAAACAACAACCTCAACATTGAAAAACACCAACAAATTCAACAACAACCTCAACATTGAAAAACAACAACAACCTCAAAATTGAAAAACACCAACAAATTCAACAACAACCTCAACATTGAAAAACACCAACAAATTCAACAACAACCTCAACATTGAAAAACAACAACAATCTCAACATTGAAAAACATCAACAAATTCAACAACAACCTCAACATTGAAAAACAGCAACAACCTCAACATTTAAAAACACCAACAAATTCAACAACAACCTCAACATTGAAAAACACCAACAAATTCAACAACAACCTCAGCATTGAAAAACACCAACAAATTCAACAACAACCTCAACATTGAAAAACACCAACAAATTCAACAACAACCTCAACATTGAAAAACAACAACAACCTCAACATTGAAAAACACCAACAAATTCAACAACAACTTCAACATTGAAAAACACCAACAAATTCAACAACAACCTCGAAATTGAAAAACACCAACAAATTCAACAACAACCTCAACATTGAAAAACAACAACAACCTCAACATTGAAAAACACCAACAAATTCAACAACAACCTCAACATTGAAAAACAACAACAACCTCAACATTGAAAAAAACCAACAAATTCAACAACAACCTCAACATTGAAAAACACCAACAAATTCAACAACAACCTCAACATTGAAAAACAACAACAACCTCAACATTGAAAAACAGCAACAAATTCAACAACAACCTCAACATTGAAAAACAGCAACAACCTCAACATTTAAAAACACCAACAAATTCAACAACAACCTCAACATTGAAAAACACCAACAAATTCAACAACAACCTCAACATTGAAAAACACCAACAAATTCAACAACAAACTCAACATTGAAAAACACCAACAAATTCAACAACAACCTCAACATTGAAAAACAACAACAACCTCAACATTGAAAAACACGAACACATTCAACAACAACCTCAACATTGAAAAGCACCAACAAATTCAACAACAACCTCAACATTGAAAAACAACAACAACCTCAACATTGAAAAACACCAACAAATTCAACAACAACCTCAACATTGAAAAACACCAACAAATTCAACAACAACCTCAGCATTGAAAAACAACAACAACCTCAACATTGAAAAACACCAACAAATTCAACAACAACCTCAACATTGAAAAACAACAACAACCTCAACATTGAAAAACACCAACAAATTCAACAACAACTTCAACATTGAAAAACACCAACAAATTCAACAACAACCTCGAAATTGAAAAACACCAACAAATTCAACAACAACCTCAACATTGAAAAACAACAACAACCTCAACATTGAAAAACACCAACAAATTCAACAACAACCTCAACATTGAAAAACAACAACAACCTCAACATTGAAAAACACCAACAAATTCAACAACAACCTCAACATTGAAAAACACCAACAAATTCAACAACAACCTCAACATTGAAAAACAACAACAATCTCAACATTGAAAAACAGCAACAAATTCAACAACAACCTCAACATTGAAAAACAGCAACAACCTCAACATTTAAAAACACCAACAAATTCAACAACAACCTCAACATTGAAAAACACCAACAAATTCAACAACAACCTCAGCATTGAAAAACACCAACAAATTCAACAACAACCTCAACATTGAAAAACACCAACAAATTCAACAACAACCTCAACATTGAAAAACAACAACAACCTCAACATTGAAAAACACCAACAAATTCAACAACAACTTCAACATTGAAAAACACCAACAAATTCAACAACAACCTCGAAATTGAAAAACACCAACAAATTCAACAACAACCTCAACATTGAAAAACAACAACAACCTCAACATTGAAAAACACCAACAAATTCAACAACAACCTCAACATTGAAAAACAACAACAACCTCAACATTGAAAAAAACCAACAAATTCAACAACAACCTCAACATTGAAAAACACCAACAAATTCAACAACAACCTCAACATTGAAAAACAACAACAATCTCAACATTGAAAAACAGCAACAAATTCAACAACAACCTCAACATTGAAAAACAGCAACAACCTCAACATTTAAAAACACCAACAAATTCAACAACAACCTCAACATTGAAAAACACCAACAAATTCAACAACAACCTCAACATTGAAAAACACCAACAAATTCAACAACAAACTCAACATTGAAAAACACCAACAAATTCAACAACAACCTCAACATTGAAAAACAACAACAACCTCAACATTGAAAAACACGAACACATTCAACAACAACCTCAACATTGAAAAGCACCAACAAATTCAACAACAACCTCAACATTGAAAAACAACAACAACCTCAACATTGAAAAACACCAACAAATTCAACAACAACCTCAACATTGAAAAACACCAACAAATTCAACAACAACCTCAGCATTGAAAAACAACAACAACCTCAACATTGAAAAACACCAACAACTTCAACAACAACCTCAACATTGAAAAACACCAACAAATTCAACAATAACCTTAACATTGAAAAACAACAACCACCTCAACATTGAAAAACACCAACAAATTCAACAACAACCTCAACATTGAAAAACAACAACAACCTCAACATTGAAAAACACCAACAAATTCAACAACAACCTCAACATTGAAAAACACCAACAAATTCAACAACAACCTCAGCATTGAAAAACAACAACAACCTCAACATTGAAAAACACCAACAAATTGAACAACAACCTCAACATTGAAAAACAACAACAAATTCAACAACAACTTCAACATTGAAAAACACCAACAAATTCAACAACAACCTCGAAATTGAAAAACACCAACAAATTCAACAACAACCTCAACATTGAAAAACAACAACAACCTCAACATTGAAAAACACCAACAAATTCAACAACAACCTCAACATTGAAAAACAACAACAACCTCAACATTGAAAAACACCAACAAATTCAACAACAACCTCAACATTTAAAAACACCAACAAATTCAACAACAACCTCAACATTGAAAAACAGCAACAATCTCAACATTAAAAAACACCAACAAATTCAACAACAACCTCAACATTGAAAAACAGCAACAACCTCAACGTTGAAAAACACCAACAAATTCAACAACAACCTCAACATTGAAAAACACCAACAAATTCAACAACAACCTCAACATTGAAAAACACCAACAAATTCAACAACAAACTCAACATTGAAAAACACCAACAAATTCAACAACAACCTCAACATTGAAAAACAACAACAAGCTCAACATTGAAAAACACCAACAAATTCAACAACAACCTCAACATTGAAAAGCACCAACAAATTCAACAACAACCTCAACATTGAAAAACAACAACAACCTCAACATTGAAAAACACCAACAAATTCAACAACAACCTCAACATTGAAAAACAACAACAACCTCAACATTGAAAAACACCAACAAATTCAACAACAACCTCAACATTGAAAAACACCAACAAATTCAACAACAACCTCAGCATTGAAAAACAACAACAACCTCAACATTGAAAAACACCAACAAATTCAACAACAACCTCAACATTGAAAAACAACAACAACCTCAACATTGAAAAACACCAACAAATTCAACAACAACTTCAACATTGAAAAACACCAACAAATTCAACAACAACCTCGACATTGAAAAACAACAACAACCTCAACATTGAAAAACACCAACAAATTCAACAACAACCTCAACATTGAAAAACAACAACAACCTCAACATTGAAAAACACCAACAAATTCAACAACAACCTCAACATTGAAAAACACCAACAAATTCAACAACAACCTCAACATTGAAAAACAACAACAATCTCAACATTGAAAAACAGCAACAAATTCAACAACAACCTCAACATTGAAAAACAGCAACAACCTCAACATTTAAAAACACCAACAAATTCAACAACAACCTCAACATTGAAAAACACCAACAAATTCAACAACAACCTCAACATTGAAAAACACCAACAAATTCAACAACAACCTCAACATTGAAAAACACCAACAAATTCAACAACAACCTCAACATTGAAAAACAACAACCTCAACATTGAAAAACACCAACAAATTCAACAACAACTTCAACATTGAAAAACACCAACAAATTCAACAACAACCTCGAAATTGAAAAACACCAACAAATTCAACAACAACCTCAACATTGAAAAACAACAACAACCTCAACATTGAAAAACACCAACAAATTCAACAACAACCTCAACATTGAAAAACACCAACAAATTCCACAACAACCTCAGCATTGAAAAACAACAACAACCTCAACATTGAAAAACAACAACAAATTCAACAACAACTTCAACATTGAAAAACACCAACAAATTCAACAACAACCTCGAAATTGAAAAACACCAACAAATTCAACAACAACCTCAACATTGAAAAACAACAACAACCTCAACATTGAAAAACACCAACAAATTCAACAACAACCTCAACATTGAAAAACAACAACAACCTCAACATTGAAAAACACCAACAAATTCAACAACAACCTCAACATTTAAAAACACCAACAAATTCAACAACAACCTCAACATTGAAAAACAGCAACAATCTCAACATTAAAAAACACCAACAAATTCAACAACAACCTCAACATTGAAAAACAGCAACAACCTCAACGTTGAAAAACACCAACAAATTCAACAATAACCTCAACATTGAAAAACACCAACAAATTCAACAACAACCTCAACATTGAAAAACACCAACAAATTCAACAACAACCTCAGCATTGAAAAACAACAACAACCTCAACATTGAAAAACACCAACAAATTCAACAACCACCTCAACATTGAAAAACAACAACCTCAACATTGAAAAACACCAACAAATTCAACAACAACTTCAACATTGAAAAACACCAACAAATTCAACAACAACCTCGAAATTGAAAAACACCAACAAATTCAACAACAACCTCAACATTGAAAAACAACAACAACCTCAACATTGAAAAACACCAACAAATTCAACAACAACCTCAACATTGAAAAACAACAACAACCTCAACATTGAAAAACACCAACAAATTCAACAACAACCTCAACATTGAAAAACACCAACAAATTCAACAACAACCTCAACATTGAAAAACAACAACAATCTCAACATTGAAAAACAGCAACAAATTCAACAACAACCTCAACATTGAAAAACAGCAACAACCTCAACATTTAAAAACACCAACAAATTCAACAACAACTTCAACATTGAAAAACACCAACAAATTCAACAACAACCTCAACATTGAAAAACACCAACAAATTCAACAACAACCTCAACATTGAAAAACACCAACAAATTCAACAACAACCTCAACATTGAAAAACAACAACAACCTCGAAATTGAAAAACACCAACAAATTCAACAACAACCTCAACATTGAAAAACAACATCAACCTCAACATTGAAAAACACCAACAAATTCAACAACAACCTCAACATTGAAAAACAACAACAACCTCAACATTGAAAAACACCAACAAATTCAACAACAACCTCAACATTGAAAAACACCAACAAATTCAACAACAACCTCAACATTGAAAAACAACAACAATCTCAACATTGAAAAACAGCAACAAATTCAACAACAACCTCAACATTGAAAAACAGCAACAACCTCAACATTTAAAAACACCAACAAATTCAACAACAACCTCAACATTGAAAAACACCAACAAATTCAACAACAACCTCAACATTGAAAAACACCAACAAATTCAACAACAAACTCAACATTGAAAAACACCAACAAATTCAACAACAACCTCAACATTGAAAAACAACAACAACCTCAACATTGAAAAACACGAACAAATTCAACAACAACCTCAACATTGAAAAGCACCAACAAATTCAACAACAACCTCAACATTGAAAAACAACAACAACCTCAACATTGAAAAACACCAACAAATTCAACAACAACCTCAACATTGAAAAACACCAACAAATTCAACAACAACCTCAGCATTGAAAAACAAAAACAACCTCAACATTGAAAAACACCAACAAATTCAACAACAACCTCAACATTGAAAAACACCAACAAATTCAACAACAACCTCAACATTGAAAAACAACAACAACCTCAACATTGAAAAACACCAACAACCTCAACATTGAAAAACACCAACAAATTCAACAACAACCTCAACATTGAAAAACAACAACAACCTCAACATTGAAAAACACCAACAAATTCAACAACAACCTCAACATTGAAAAACACCAACAAATTCCACAACAACCTCAGCGTTGAAAAACAACAACAACCTCAACATTGAAAAACACGAACAAATTGAACAACAACCTCAACATTGAAAAACAACAACAAATTCAACAACAACTTCAACATTGAAAAACACCAACAAATTCAACAACAACCTCGAAATTGAAAAACACCAACAAATTCAACAACAACCTCAACATTGAAAAACAACAACAACCTCAACATTGAAAAACACCAACAAATTCAACAACAACCTAAACATTGAAAAACAACAACAACCTCAACATTGAAAAACACCAACAAATTCAACAACAACCTCAACATTTAAAAACACCAACAAATTCAACAACAACCTCAACATTGAAAAACAGCAACAATCTCAACATTAAAAAACACCAACAAATTCAACAACAACCTCAACATTGAAAAACAGCAACAACCTCAACGTTGAAAAACACCAACAAATTCAACAACAACCTCAACATTGAAAAACACCAACAAATTCAACAACAACCTCAACATTGAAAAACACCAACAAATTCAACAACAAACTCAACATTGAAAAACACCAACAAATTCAACAACAACCTCAACATTGAAAAACAACAAGCTCAACATTGAAAAACACCAACAAATTCAACAACAACCTCAACATTGAAAAGCACCAACAAATTCAACAACAACCTCAACATTGAAAAACAACAACAACCTCAACATTGAAAAACACCAACAAATTCAACAACAACCTCAGCATTGAAACACACCAACAAATTCAACAACAACCTCAGCATTGAAAAACAACAACAACCTCAACATTGAAAAACAACAACAACCTCAACATTGAAAAACAACAACAACCTCAACATTGAATAACACCAACAAATTCAACAACAACCTCAACATTGAAAAACAACAACAACCTCAACATAGAAAAACACCAACAAATTCAACAACAACCTCAACATTGAAAAACAACAACAAACTCAGCATTGAGAAACACCAACAAATTCAACAACAACCTCAACATTGAAAAACAACAACAACCTCAACATTGAAAAACACCAACAAATTCAACAATAACCTCAACATTGAAAAACACCAACAAATTCAACAACAACCTCAACATTGAAAAACACCAACAAATTCAACAACAACCTCAACATTGAAAAACAACAACAATCTCAACATTGAAAAACAGCAACAAATTCAACAACAACCTCAACATTGAAAAACAGCAACAACCTCAACATTTAAAAACACCAACAAATTCAACAACAACCTCAACATTGAAAAACACCAACAAATTCAACAACAACCTCAACATTGAAAAACACCAACAAATTCAACAACAAACTCAACATTGAAAAACACCAACAAATTCAACAACAACCTCAACATTGAACAACAACAACAACCTCAACATTGAAAAACACGAACAAATTCAACAACAACCTCAACATTGAAAAGCACCAACAAATTCAACAACAACCTCAACATTGAAAAACAACAACAACCTCAACATTGAAAAACACCAACAAATTCAACAACAACCTCAACATTGAAAAACACCAACAAATTCAACAAAAACCTCAGCATTGAAAAACAACAACAACCTCAACATTGAAAAACACCAACAAATTCAACAACAACCTCAACATTGAAAAACACCAACAAATTCAACAACAACCTCAACATTGAAAAACAACAACAACCTCAACATTGAAAAACACCAACAAATTCAACAACAACCTCAACATTGAAAAACAACAACAACCTCAACATTGAAAAACACCAACAAATTCAACAACAACCTCAACATTGAAAAACACCAACAAATTCCACAACAACCTCAGCGTTGAAAAACAACAACAACCTCAACATTGAAAAACACGAACAAATTGAACAACAACCTCAACATTGAAAAACAACAAATTCAACAACAACTTCAACATTGAAAAACACCAACAAATTCAACAACAACCTCGAAATTGAAAAACACCAACAAATTCAACAACAACCTCAACATTGAAAAACAACAACAACCTCAACATTGAAAAACACCAACAAATTCAACAACAACCAAAACATTGAAAAACAACAACAACCTCAACATTGAAAAACACCAACAAATTCAACAACAACCTCAACATTTAAAAACACCAACAAATTCAACAACAACCTCAACATTGAAAAACAGCAACAATCTCAACATTAAAAAACACCAACAAATTCAACAACAACCTCAACATTGAAAAACAGCAACAACCTCAACGTTGAAAAACACCAACAAATTCAACAACAACCTCAACATTGAAAAACACCAACAAATTCAACAACAACCTCAACATTGAAAAACACCAACAAATTCAACAACAAACTCAACATTGAAAAACACCAACAAATTCAACAACAACCTCAACATTGAAAAACAACAACAAGCTCAACATTGAAAAACAACAACAAATTCAACAACAACCTCAGCATTGAAACACACCAACAAATTCAACAACAACCTCAGCATTGAAAAACAACAACAACCTCAACATTGAAAAACACCAACAAATTCAACAACAACCTCAACATTGAAAAACAACAACAACCTCAACATAGAAAAACACCAACAAATTCAACAACAACCTCAACATTGAAAAACAACAACAAACTCAGCATTGAGAAACACCAACAAATTCAACAACAACCTCAACATTGAAAAACACCAACAATTCAACAACAACTTCAACATTGAAAAACACCAACAAATTCAACAACAACCTCAGCATTGAAACACACCAACAAATTCAACAACAACCTCAGCATTGAAAAACAACAACAACCTCAACATTGAAAAACAACAACAACCTCAACATTGAAAAACAACAACAGCCTCAACATTGAATAACACCAACAAATTCAACAACAACCTCAACATTGAAAAACAACAACAACCTCAACATAGAAAAACACCAACAAATTCAACAGCAACCTCAACATTGAAAAACAACAACTAACTCAGCATTGAGAAACACGAACAAATTCAACAACAAACTCAACATTGAAAAACACCAACAAATTCAACAACAACCTCAACATTGAAAAACAACAACAAGCTCAACATTGAGAAACACCAACAAATTCAACAACAACCTCAACATTGAAAAGCACCAACAAATTCAACAACAACCTCAACATTGAAAAACAACAACAACCTCAACATTGAAAAACACCAACAAATTCAACAACAACCTGAACATTGAAAAACAACAACAACCTCAACATTGAAAAACACCAACAAATTCAACAACAACCTCAACATTGAAAAACACCAACAAATTCAACAACAACCTCAGCATTGAAAAACAACAACAACCTCAACATTGAAAAACACCAACAAATTCAACAACAACCTCAACATTGAAAAACAACAACAACCTCAACATTGAAAAACACCAACAAATTCAACAAGAACTTCAACATTGAAAAACACCAACAAATTCAACAACAACCTCGAAATTGAAAAACACCAACAAATTCAACAACAACCTCAACATTGAAAAACAACAACAACCTCAACATTGAAAAACACCAACAAATTCAACAACAACCTCAACATTGAAAAACAACAACAACCTCAACATTGAAAAACACCAACAAATTCAACAACAACCTCAACATTGAAAAACACCAACAAATTCAACAACAACCTCAACATTGAAAAACAACAACAATCTCAACATTGAAAAACAGCAACAAATTCAACAACAACCTCAACATTGAAAAACAGCAACAACCTCAACATTTAAAAACACCAACAAATTCAACAACAACCTCAACATTGAAAAACACCAACAAATTCAACAACAACCTCAACATTGAAAAACACCAACAAATTCAACAACAACCTCAACATTGAAAAACACCAACAAATTCAACAACAACCTCAACATTGAAAATCAACAACAACATCAACATTGAAAAACACCAACAAATTCAACAGCAACTTCAACATTGAAAAACACCAACAAATTCAACAACAACCTCGAAATTGAAGAACACCAACAAATTCAACAACAACCTCAACATTGAAAAACAACAAAAACCTCAACATTGAAAAACACCAACAAATTCAACAACAACCACAACATTGAAAAACAACAACAACCTCAACATTGAAAAACACCAACAAATTCAATAACAACCTCAACATTGAAAAACACCAACAAATTCAACAACAACCTCAACATTGAAAAACAACAACAATCTCAACATTGAAAAACAGCAACAAATTCAACAACAACCTCAACATTGAAAAACACCAACAAATTCAACAACAACCTCAACATTGAAAAACACCAACAAATTCAACAACAACCTCAACATTGAAAAACAACAACAATCTCAACATTGAAAAACAGCAACAAATTCAACAACAACCTCAACATTGAAAAACAGCAACAACCTCAACATTTAAAAACACCAACAAATTCAACAACAACCTCAACATTGAAAAACACCAACAAATTCAACAACAACCTCAACATTGAAAAACACCAACAAATTCAACAACAACCTCAACATTGAAAAACACCAACAAATTCAACAACAACCTCAACATTGAAAAACAACAACAAATTCAACAACAACTTCAACATTGAAAAACACCAACAAATTCAACAACAACCTCGAAATTGAAAAACACCAACAAATTCAACAACAACCTCAACATTGAAAAACAACAACAACCTCAACATTGAAAAACACCAACAAATTCAACAACAACCTAAACATTGAAAAACAACAACAACCTCAACATTGAAAAACACCAACAAATTCAACAACAACCTCAACATTTAAAAACACCAACAAATTCAACAACAACCTCAACATTGAAAAACAGCAACAATCTCAACATTAAAAAACACCAACAAATTCAACAACAACCTCAACATTGAAAAACAGCAACAACCTCAACGTTGAAAAACACCAACAAATTCAACAACAACCTCAACATTGAAAAACACCAACAAATTCAACAACAACCTCAACATTGAAAAACACCAACAAATTCAACAACAAACTCAACATTGAAAAACACCAACAAATTCAACAACAACCTCAACATTGAAAAACAACAAGCTCAACATTGAAAAACACCAACAAATTCAACAACAACCTCAACATTGAAAAGCACCAACAAATTCAACAACAACCTCAACATTGAAAAACAACAACAACCTCAACATTGAAAAACACCAACAAATTCAACAACAACCTCAGCATTGAAACACACCAACAAATTCAACAACAACCTCAACATTGAAAAACAACAACAACCTCAACATTGAAAAACAACAACAACCTCAACATTGAATAACACCAACAAAAACAACAACAACCTCAGCATTGAAACACACCAACAAATTCAACAACAACCTCAACATTGAAAAACAACAACAACCTCAACATTGAAAAACAACAACAACCTCAACATTGAATAACACCAACAAATTCAACAACAACCTCAACATTGAAAAACAACAACAACCTCAACATAGAAAAACACCAACAAATTCAACAACAACCTCAACATTGAAAAACAACAACAAACTCAGCATTGAGAAACACCAACAAATTCAACAACAACCTCAACATTGAAAAACAACAACAACCTCAACATTGAAAAACACCAACAAATTCAACAACAACCTCAACATTGAAAAACACCAACAAATTCAACAACAACCTCAACATTGAAAAACACCAACAAATTCAACAACAACCTCAACATTGAAAAACAACAACAATCTCAACATTGAAAAACAGCAACAAATTCAACAACAACCTCAACATTGAAAAACAGCAACAACCTCAACATTTAAAAACACCAACAAATTCAACAACAACCTCAACATTGAAAAACACCAACAAATTCAACAACAACCTCAACATTGAAAAACACCAACAAATTCAACAACAAACTCAACATTGAAAAACACCAACAAATTCAACAACAACCTCAACATTGAACAACAACAACAACCTCAACATTGAAAAACACGAACAAATTCAACAACAACCTCAACATTGAAAAGCACCAACAAATTCAACAACAACCTCAACATTGAAAAACAACAACAACCTCAACATTGAAAAACACCAACAAATTCAACAACAACCTCAACATTGAAAAACACCAACAAATTCAACAAAAACCTCAGCATTGAAAAACAACAACAACCTCAACATTGAAAAACACCAACAAATTCAACAACAACCTCAACATTGAAAAACACCAACAAATTCAACAACAACCTCAACATTGAAAAACAACAACAACCTCAACATTGAAAAACACCAACAAATTCAACAACAACCTCAACATTGAAAAACAACAACAACCTCAACATTGAAAAACACCAACAAATTCAACAACAACCTCAACATTGAAAAACACCAACAAATTCCACAACAACCTCAGCGTTGAAAAACAACAACAACCTCAACATTGAAAAACACGAACAAATTGAACAACAACCTCAACATTGAAAAACAACAACAAATTCAACAACAACTTCAACATTGAAAAACACCAACAAATTCAACAACAACCTCGAAATTGAAAAACACCAACAAATTCAACAACAACCTCAACATTGAAAAACAACAACAACCTCAACATTGAAAAACACCAACAAATTCAACAACAACCAAAACATTGAAAAACAACAACAACCTCAACATTGAAAAACACCAACAAATTCAACAACAACCTCAACATTTAAAAACACCAACAAATTCAACAACAACCTCAACATTGAAAAACAGCAACAATCTCAACATTAAAAAACACCAACAAATTCAACAACAACCTCAACATTGAAAAACAGCAACAACCTCAACGTTGAAAAACACCAACAAATTCAACAACAACCTCAACATTGAAAAACACCAACAAATTCAACAACAACCTCAACATTGAAAAACACCAACAAATTCAACAACAAACTCAACATTGAAAAACACCAACAAATTCAACAACAACCTCAACATTGAAAAACAACAACAAGCTCAACATTGAAAAACAACAACAAATTCAACAACAACCTCAGCATTGAAACACACCAACAAATTCAACAACAACCTCAGCATTGAAAAACAACAACAACCTCAACATTGAAAAACACCAACAAATTCAACAACAACCTCAACATTGAAAAACAACAACAACCTCAACATAGAAAAACACCAACAAATTCAACAACAACCTCAACATTGAAAAACAACAACAAACTCAGCATTGAGAAACATCAACAAATTCAACAACAACCTCAACATTGAAAAACACCAACAATTCAACAACAACTTCAACATTGAAAAACACCAACAAATTCAACAACAACCTCAGCATTGAAACACACCAACAAATTCAACAACAACCTCAGCATTGAAAAACAACAACAACCTCAACATTGAAAAACAACAACAACCTCAACATTGAAAAACAACAACAGCCTCAACATTGAATAACACCAACAAATTCAACAACAACCTCAACATTGAAAAACAACGACAACCTCAACATAGAAAAACACCAACAAATTCAACAGCAACCTCAACATTGAAAAACAACAACTAACTCAGCATTGAGAAACACGAACAAATTCAACAACAAACTCAACATTGAAAAACACCAACAAATTCAACAACAACCTCAACATTGAAAAACAACAACAAGCTCAACATTGAGAAACACCAACAAATTCAACAACAACCTCAACATTGAAAAGCACCAACAAATTCAACAACAACCTCAACATTGAAAAACAACAACAACCTCAACATTGAAAAACACCAACAAATTCAACAACAACCTGAACATTGAAAAACAACAACAACCTCAACATTGAAAAACACCAACAAATTCAACAACAACCTCAACATTGAAAAACACCAACAAATTCAACAACAACCTCAGCATTGAAAAACAACAACAACCTCAACATTGAAAAACACCAACAAATTCAACAACAACCTCAACATTGAAAAACAACAACAACCTCAACATTGAAAAACACCAACAAATTCAACAAGAACTTCAACATTGAAAAACACCAACAAATTCAACAACAACCTCGAAATTGAAAAACACCAACAAATTCAACAACAACCTCAACATTGAAAAACAACAACAACCTCAACATTGAAAAACACCAACAAATTCAACAACAACCTCAACATTGAAAAACAACAACAACCTCAACATTGAAAAACACCAACAAATTCAACAACAACCTCAACATTGAAAAACACCAACAAATTCAACAACAACCTCAACATTGAAAAACAACAACAATCTCAACATTGAAAAACAGCAACAAATTCAACAACAACCTCAACATTGAAAAACAGCAACAACCTCAACATTTAAAAACACCAACAAATTCAACAACAACCTCAACATTGAAAAACACCAACAAATTCAACAACAACCTCAACATTGAAAAACACCAACAAATTCAACAACAACCTCAACATTGAAAAACACCAACAAATTCAACAACAACCTCAACATTGAAAATCAACAACAACATCAACATTGAAAAACACCAACAAATTCAACAGCAACTTCAACATTGAAAAACACCAACAAATTCAACAACAACCTCGAAATTGAAGAACACCAACAAATTCAACAACAACCTCAACATTGAAAAACAACAAAAACCTCAACATTGAAAAACACCAACAAATTCAACAACAACCACAACATTGAAAAACAACAACAACCTCAACATTGAAAAACACCAACAAATTCAATAACAACCTCAACATTGAAAAACACCAACAAATTCAACAACAACCTCAACATTGAAAAACAACAACAATCTCAACATTGAAAAACAGCAACAAATTCAACAACAACCTCAACATTGAAAAACACCAACAAATTCAACAACAACCTCAACATTGAAAAACACCAACAAATTCAACAACAACCTCAACATTGAAAAACAACAACAATCTCAACATTGAAAAACAGCAACAAATTCAACAACAACCTCAACATTGAAAAACAGCAACAACCTCAACATTTAAAAACACCAACAAATTCAACAACAACCTCAACATTGAAAAACACCAACAAATTCAACAACAACCTCAACATTGAAAAACACCAACAAATTCAACAACAACCTCAACATTGAAAAACACCAACAAATTCAACAACAACCTCAACATTGAAAATCAACAACAACATCAACATTGAAAAACACCAACAAATTCAACAGCAACTTCAACATTGAAAAACACCAACAAATTCAACAACAACCTCGAAATTGAAGAACACCAACAAATTCAACAACAACCTCAACATTGAAAAACAACAAAAACCTCAACATTGAAAAACACCAACAAATTCAACAACAACCACAACATTGAAAAACAACAACAACCTCAACATTGAAAAACACCAACAAATTCAATAACAACCTCAACATTGAAAAACACCAACAAATTCAACAACAACCTCAACATTGAAAAACAACAACAATCTCAACATTGAAAAACAGCAACAAATTCAACAACAACCTCAACATTGAAAAACAGCAACAACCTCAACATTTAAAAACACCAACAAATTCAACAACAACCTCAACATTGAAAAACACCAACAAATTCAACAACAAACTCAACATTGAAAAACACCAACAAATTCAACAACAACCTTAACATTGAAAAACAACAACAACCTCAACATTGAAAAACACGAACAAATTCAACAACAACCTCAACATTGAAAAGCACCAACAAATTCAACAACAACCTCAACATTGAAAAACAACAACAACCTCAACATTGAAAAACACCAACAAATTCAACAACAACCTCAACATTGAAAAACACCAACAAATTCAACAACAACCTCAGCATTGAAAAACAACAACAACCTCAACACTGAAAAACACCAACAACTTCAACAACAACCTCAACATTGAAAAACACCAACAAATTCAACAACAACCTCAACATTGAAAAACAACAACAACCTCAACATTGAAAAACACCAACAAATTCAACAACAACCTCAACATTGAAAAACAACAACAACCTCAACATTGAAAAACACCAACAAATTCAACAACAACCTCAACATTGAAAAACACCAACAAATTCCACAACAACCTCAGCATTGAAAAACAACAACAACCTCAACATTGAAAAACACCAACAAATTGAACAACAACCTCAACATTGAAAAACAACAACAAATTCAACAACAACTTCAACATTGAAAAACACCAACAAATTCAACAACAACCTCGAAATTGAAAAACACCAACAAATTCAACAACAACCTCAACATTGAAAAACAACAACAACCTCAACATTGAAAAACACCAACAAATTCAACAACAACCTCAACATTGAAAAACAACAACAACCTCAACATTGAAAAACACCAACAAATTCAACAACAACCTCAACATTTAAAAACACCAACAAATTCAACAACAACCTCAACATTGAAAAACAGCAACAATCTCAACATTAAAAAACACCAACAAATTCAACAACAACCTCAACATTGAAAAACAGCAACAACCTCAACGTTGAAAAACACCAACAAATTCAACAACAACCTCAACATTGAAAAACACCAACAAATTCAACAACAACCTCAACATTGAAAAACACCAACAAATTCAACAACAACCTCAGCATTGAAAAACAACAACAACCTCAACATTGAAAAACACCAACAAATTCAACAACCACCTCAACATTGAAAAAGAACAACAACCTTAACATTGAAAAACACCAACAAATTCAACAACAACTTCAACATTGAAAAACACCAACAAATTCAACAACAACCTCGAAATTGAAAAACACCAACAAATTCAACAACAACCTCAACATTGAAAAACAACAACAACCTCAACATTGAAAAACACCAACAAATTCAACAACAACCTCAACATTGAAAAACAACAACAACCTCAACATTGAAAAACACCAACAAATGCAACAACAACCTCAACATTGAAAAACACCAACAAATTCAACAACAACCTCAACATTGAAAAACACCAACAAATTCAACAACAACCTCAACATTGAAAAACAACAACAACCTCGAAATTGAAAAACACCAACAAATTCAACAACAACCTCAACATTGAAAAACAACAACAACCTCAACATTGAAAAACACCAACAAATTCAACAACAACCTCAACATTGAAAAACAACAACAACCTCAACATTGAAAAACACCAACAAATTCAACAACAACCTCAACATTGAAAAACACCAACAAATTCAACAACAACCTCAACATTGAAAAACAACAACAATCTCAACATTGAAAAACAGCAACAAATTCAACAACAACCTCAACATTGAAAAACAGCAACAACCTCAACATTTAAAAACACCAACAAATTCAACAACAACCTCAACATTGAAAAACACCAACAAATTCAACAACAACCTCAACATTGAAAAACACCAACAAATTCAACAACAAACTCAACATTGAAAAACACTAACAAATTCAACAACAACCTCAACATTGAAAAACAACAACAACCTCAACATTGAAAAACACGAACAAATTCAACAACAACCTCAACATTGAAAAACAACAACAACCTCAACATTGAAAAACACCAACAAATTCAACAACAACCTCAACATTGAAAAACACCAACAAATTCAACAACAACCTCAGCATTGAAAAACAACAACAACCTCAACATTGAAAAACACCAACAAATTCAACAACAACCTCAACATTGAAAAACACCAACAAATTCAACAACAACCTCAACATTGAAAAACAACAACAACCTCAACATTGAAAAACACCAACAAATTCAACAACAACCTCAACATTGAAAAACAACAACAACCTCAACATTGAAAAACACCAACAAATTCAACAACAACCTCAACATTGAAAAACACCAACAAATTCCACAACAACCTCAGCGTTGAAAAACAACAACAACCTCAACATTGAAAAACACGAACAAATTGAACAACAACCTCAACATTGAAAAACAACAACAAATTCAACAACAACTTCAACATTGAAAAACACCAACAAATTCAACAACAACCTCGAAATTGAAAAACCCCAACAAATTCAACAACAACCTCAACATTGAAAAACAACAACAACCTCAACATTGAAAAACACCAACAAATTCAACAACAACCTAAACATTGAAAAACAACAACAACCTCAACATTGAAAAACACCAACAAATTCAACAACAACCTCAACATTTAAAAACACCAACAAATTCAACAACAACCTCAACATTGAAAAACAGCAACAATCTCAACATTAAAAAACACCAACAAATTCAACAACAACCTCAACATTGAAAAACAGCAACAACCTCAACGTTGAAAAACACCAACAAATTCAACAACAACCTCAACATTGAAAAACACCAACAAATTCAACAACAACCTCTACATTGAAAAACACCAACAAATTCAACAACAAACTCAACATTGAAAAACACCAACAAATTCAACAACAACCTCAACATTGAAAAACAACAACAAGCTCAACATTGAAAAACACCAACAAATTCAACAACAACCTCAACATTGAAAAGCACCAACAAATTCAACAACAACCTCAACATTGAAAAACAACAACAACCTCAACATTGAAAAACACCAACAAATTCAACAACAACCTCAGCATTGAAACACACCAACAAATTCAACAACAACCTCAGCATTGAAAAACAACAACAACCTCAACATTGAAAAACAACAACAACCTCAACATTGAAAAACAACAACAACCTCAACATTGAATAACACCAACAAATTCAACAACAACCTCAACATTGAAAAACAACAACAACCTCAACATTGAAAAACACCAACAAATTCAACAACAACCTCAACATTGAAAAACAACAACAAACTCAGCATTGAGAAACACCAACAAATTCAACAACAACCTCAACATTGAAAAACAACAACAACCTCAACATTGAAAAACACCAACAAATTCAACAACAACCTCAACATTGAAAAACACCAACAAATTCAACAACAACCTCAACATTGAAAAACACCAACAAATTCAACAACAACCTTAACATTGAAAAACAACAACAACCTCAACATTGAAAAACACGAACAAATTCAACAACAACCTCAACATTGAAAAGCACCAACAAATTCAACAACAACCTCAACATTGAAAAACAACAACAACCTCAACATTGAAAAACACCAACAAATTCAACAACAACCTCAACATTGAAAAACAACAACAACCTCAACATTGAAAAACACCAACAAATTCAACAACAACCTCAACATTGAAAAACTCCAACAAATTCAACAAAAACCTCAGCATTGAAAAACAACAACAACCTCAACATTGAAAAACACCAACAAATTCAACAACAACCTCAACATTGAAAAACACCAACAAATTCAACAACAACCTCAACATTGAAAAACAACAACAACCTCAACATTGAAAAACACCAACAAATTCAACAACAACCTCAACATTGAAAAACAACAACAACCTCAACATTGAAAAACACCAACAAATTCAACAACAACCTCAACATTGAAAAACACCAACAAATTCCACAACAACCTCAGCGTTGAAAAACAACAACAACCTCAACATTGAAAAACACGAACAAATTGAACAACAACCTCAACATTGAAAAACAAAAACAAATTCAACAACAACTTCAACATTGAAAAACACCAACAAATTCAACAACAACCTCGAAATTGAAAAACACCAACAAATTCAACAACAACCTCAACATTGAAAAACAACAACAACCTCAACATTGAAAAACACCAACAAATTCAACAACAACCTAAACATTGAAAAACAACAACAACCTCAACATTGAAAAACACCAACAAATTCAACAACAACCTCAACATTTAAAAACACCAACAAATTCAACAACAACCTCAACATTGAAAAACAGCAACAATCTCAACATTAAAAAACACCAACAAATTCAACTACAACCTCAACATTGAAAAACAGCAACAACCTCAACGTTGAAAAACACCAACAAATTCAACAACAACCTCAACATTGAAAAACACCAACAAATTCAACAACAACCTCAACATTGAAAAACACCAACAAATTCAACAACAAACTCAACATTGAAAAACACCAACAAATTCAACAACAACCTCAACATTGAAAAACAACAACAAGCTCAACATTGAAAAACACCAACAAATTCAACAACAACCTCAACATTGAAAAGCACCAACAAATTCAACAACAACCTCAACATTGAAAAACAACAACAACCTCAACATTGAAAAACACCAACAAATTCAACAACAACCTCAGCATTGAAACACACCAACAAATTCAACAACAACCTCAGCATTGAAAAACAACAACAACCACAACATTGAAAAACAACAACAACCTCAACATTGAAAAACAACAACAACCTCAACATTGAATAACACCAACAAATTCAACAACAACCTCAACATTGAAAAACAACAACAACCTCAACATAGAAAAACACCAACAAATTCAACAACAACCTCAACATTGAAAAACAACAACAAACTCAGCATTGAGAAACACCAACAAATTCAACAACAACCTCAACATTGAAAAACAACAACAACCTCAACATTGAAAAACACCAACAAATTCAACAACAACCTCAACATTGAAAAACACCAACAAATTCAACAAGAAACTCAAGATTGAAAAACACCAACAAATTCAACAACCTCAACATTGAAAAACAACAACAACCTCAACATTGAATAACACCAACAAATTCAACAACAACCTCAACATTGAAAAATAACAACAACCTCAACATAGAAAAACGCCAACAAATTCAACAACAACCTCAACATTGAAAAACAACAACAACCTCAACATTGAAAAACACCAACAAATTCAACAATAACCTCAACATTGAAAAACACCAACAAATTCAACAACAACCTCAACATTGAAAAACACCAACAAATTCAACAACAACCTCAACATTGAAAAACAACAACAACCTCAACATTGAAAAACACCAACAAATTCAACAACAACCTCAACATTGAAAAACAACAACAACCTCAACATTGAAAAACACCAACAAATTCAACAACAACCTCAACATTGAAAAACACCAACAAATTCCACAACAACCTCAGCATTGAAAAACAACAACAACCTCAACATTGAAAAACACCAACAAATTCAACAACAACCTCAACATTGAAAAACAACAACAAATTCAACAACAACTTCAACATTGAAAAACACCAACAAATTCAACAACAACCTCAACATTGAAAAACAACAACAAATTCAACAACAACCTCAACATTGAAAAACAAGAACAACCTCAACATTGAAAAACACCAACAAATTCAACAACAACCTCAACATTGAAAAACAACAACAACCTCAACATTGAAAAACACCAACAAATTCAACAACAACCTCAACATTTAAAAACACCAACAAATTCAACAACAACCTCAACATTGAAAAACAGCAACAATCTCAACATTAAAAAACACCAACAAATTCAACAACAACCTCAACATTGAAAAACAGCAACAACCTCAACGTTGAAAAACACCAACAAATTCAACAACAACCTCAACATTGAAAAACACCAACAAATTCAACAACAACCTCAACATTGAAAAAGACCAACAAATTCAACAACAAACTCAACATTGAAAAACACCAACAAATTCAACAACAACCTCAACATTGAAAAACAACAACAAGCTCAACATTGAAAAGCACCAACAAATTCAACAACAACCTCAACTTTGAAAAGCACCAACAAATTCAACAACAACCTCAACATTGAAAAACAACAACAACCTCACATTGAAAAACACCAACAAATTCAACAACAACCTCAACATTGAAAAACAACAACAACCTCAACATTGAAAAACACCAACAAATTCAACAACAACCTCAATATTGAAAAACAACAACAATCTCAACATTGAAAAACACCAACAAATTCAACAACAACCTCAACATTGAACAACAACAACAACCTCAACATTGAAAAATACCAACAAATTCAACAACAACCTCAACATTGAAAAACACCAACATATTCAACAACAACCTCAACATTGAAAAACAACAACAACCTAAACATTGAAAAACACCAACAAATTCAACAACAACCTCAACATTGAAAAACAACAACAACCTCAACATTGAAAAACACCAACAAATTCAACAACAACCTCAACATTGAAACACACCAACAAATTCAACAGCAACCTCAGCATTGAAAAACAACAACAACCTCAACATTGAAAAACAACAACAACCTCAACATTGAAAAACAACAACAACCTCAACATTGAATAACAGCAACAAATTCAACAACAACCTCAACATTGAAAAACAACAACAACCTCAACATAGAAAAACACCAACAAATTCAACAACAACCTCAACATTGAAAAACAACAACAAACTCAACATTGAGAAACACCAACAAATTCAACAACAACCTCAACATTGAAAAACAACAACGACCTCAACATTGAAAAACACCAACAAATTCAACAATACCCTCAACATTGAAAAACAACAACAACCTCAACATTGAAAAACACCAACAAATTCAACAACAACCTCAACATTGAAAAACACCAACAAATTCAACAACAACCTCAACATTGAAAAACAACAACAACCTCAACATTGAAAAACAACAACAACCTCAACATTGAAAAACACCAACAAATTCAACAACAACCTCAACATTGAAAAACACCAACAAATTCAACAACAACCGCAACATTGAAAAACAACAACAATCTCAACATTGAAAAACAGCAACAAATTCAACAACAACCTCAACATTGAAAAACAGCAACAACCTCAACATTTAAAAACACCAACAAATTCAACAACAACCTCAACATTGAAAAACACCAACAAATTAAACAACAACCTCAACATTGAAAAACACCAACAAATTCAACAACAACCTCAACATTGAAAAACAACAACAACCTCAACATTGAAAAACACCAACAAATTCAACAACAACTTCAACATTGAAAAACACCAACAAATTCAACAACAACCTCGAAATTGAAAAACACCAACAAATTCAACAACAACCTCAACATTGAAAAACAACAACAACCTCAACATTGAAAAACACCAACAAATTCAACAACAACCTCAACATTGAAAAACAACAACAACCTCAACATTGAAAAACACCAACAAATTCAACAACAACCTCAACATTGAAAAACAACAACAATCTCAACATTGAAAAACAGCAACAAATTCAACAACAACCTCAACATTGAAAAACAGCAACAACCTCAACATTTAAAAACACCAACAAATTCAACAACAACCTCAACATTGAAAAACACCAACAAATTCAACAACAACCTCAACATTGAAAAACACCAACAAATTCAACAACAAACTCAACATTGAAAAACACCAACAAATTCAACAACAACCTCAACATTGAAAAACAACAACAACCTCAACATTGAAAAACACGAACAAATTCAACAACAACCTCAACATTGAAAAGCACCAACAAATTCAACAACAACCTCAACATTGAAAAACAACAACAACCTCAACATTGAAAAACACCAACAAATTCAACAACAACCTCAACATTGAAAAACACCAACAAATTCAACAACAACCTCAGCATTGAAAAACAACAACCTCAACATTGAAAAACACCAACAAATTGAACAACAACCTCAACATTGAAAAACACCAACAAATTCAACAACAACCTCAACATTGAAAAACAACAACAACCTCAACATTGAAAAACACCAACAAATTCAACAACAACCTCAACATTGAAAAACAACAACAACCTCAGCATTGAAAAACACCAACAAATTCAACAACAACCTCAACATTGAAAAACACCAACAAATTCCACAACAACCTCAGCATTGAAAAACAACAACAACCTCAACATTGAAAAACACCAACAAATTGAACAACAACCTCAACATTGAAAAAGAACAACAAATTCAACAACAACTTCAACATTGAAAAACACCAACAAATTCAACAACAACCTCGAAATTGAAAAACACCAACAAATTCAACAACAACCTCAACATTGAAAAACAACAACAACCTCAACATTGTAAAACACCAACAAATTCAACAACAACCTCAACATTGAAAAACAACAACAACCTCAACATTGAAAAACACCAACAAATTCAACAACAACCTCAACATTTAAAAACACCAACAAATTCAACAACAACCTCAACATTGAAAAACAGCAACAATCTCAACATTAAAAAACACCAACAAATTCAACAACAACCTGAACATTGAAAAACAGCAACAACCTCAACGTTGAAAAACACCAACAAATTCAACAACAACCTCAACATTGAAAAACACCAACAAATTCAACAACAACCTCAACATTGAAAAACACCAACAAATTCAACAACAAACTCAAGATTGAAAAACACCAACAAATTCAACAACAACCTCAACATTGAAAAACAACAACAAGCTCAACACTGGAAAACACCAACAAATTCAACAACAACCTCAACATTGAAAAGCACCAACAAATTCAACAACAACCTCAACATTGAAAAACAACAACAACCTCAACATTGAAAAACACCAACAAATTCAACAACAACCTCAGCATTGAAACACACCAACAAATTCAACAACAACCTCAGCATTGAAAAACAACAACAACCTCAACATTGAAAAACAACAACAACCTCAACATTGAAAAACAACAACAACCTCAACATTGAATAACACCAACAAATTCAACAACAACCTCAACATTGAAAAACAACAACAACCTCAACATCGAAAAACACCAACAAATTCAACAACAACCTCAACATTGAAAAACAACAACAAACTCAGCATTGAGAAACACCAACAAATTCAACAACAACCTCAACATTGAAAAACAACAACAACCTCAACATTGAAAAACACCAACAAATTCAACAACAACCTCAACATTGAAAAACACCAACAAATTCAACAAGAAACTCAAGATTGAAAAACACCAACAAATTCAACATCCTCAACATTGAAAAACAACAACAACCTCAACATTGAATAACACCAACAAATTCAACAACAACCTCAACATTGAAAAATAACAACAACCTCAACATAGAAAAACACCAACAAATTCAACCACAACCTCAACATTGAAAAACAACAACAACCTCAACATTGAAAAACACCAACAAATTCAACAACAACCTCAACATTGAAACACACCAACAAATTCAACAACAACCACAGCATTGAAAAAAAACAACAACCTCAACATTGAAAAACAACAACAACCTCAACATTGAAAAACAACAACAACCTCAACATTGAATAACACCAACAAATTCAACAACAACCTCAACATTGAAAAACAACAACAACCTCAACATAGAAAAACACCAACAAATTCAACAACAACCTCAACATTGAAAAACAACAACAAACTCAACATTGAGAAACACCAACAAATTCAACAACAACCTCAACATTGAAAAACAACAACAACCTCAACATTGAAAAACACCAACAAATTCAACAATACCCTCAACATTGAAAAACAACAACAACCTCAACATTGAAAAACACGAACAAATTCAACAACAACCTCAACATTGAAAAACACCAACAAATTCAACAACAACCTCAACATTGAAAAACAACAACAACCTCAACATTGAAAAACAACAACAACCTCAACATTGAAAAACACCAACAAATTCAACAACAACCTCAACATTGAAAAACACCAACAAATTCAACAACAACCTCAACATTGAAAAACAACAACAATCTCAACATTGAAAAACAGCAACAAATTCAACAACAACCTCAACATTGAAAAACAGCAACAACCTCAACATTTAAAAACACCAACAAATTCAACAACAACCTCAACATTGAAAAACACCAACAAATTCAACAACAACCTCAACATTGAAAAACACCAACAAATTCAACAACAACCTCAACATTGAAAAACAACAACAACCTCAACATTGAAAAACACCAACAAATTCAACAACAACTTCAACATTGAAAAACACCAACAAATTCAACAACAACCTCGAAATTGAAAAACACCAACAAATTCAACAACAACCTCAACATTGAAAAACAACAACAACCTCAACATTGAAAAACACCAACAAATTCAACAACAACCTCAACATTGAAAAACAACAACAACCTCAACATTGAAAAACACCAACAAATTCAACAACAACCTCAACATTGAAAAACACCAACAAATTCAACAACAACCTCAACATTGAAAAACAACAACAATCTCAACATTGAAAAACAGCAACAAATTCAACAACAACCTCAACATTGAAAAACAGCAACAACCTCAACATTTAAAAACACCAACAAATTCAACAACAACCTCAACATTGAAAAACACCAACAAATTCAACAACAACCTCAACATTGAAAAACACCAACAAATTCAACAACAAACTCAACATTGAAAAACACCAACAAATTCAACAACAACCTCAACATTGAAAAACAACAACAACCTCAACATTGAAAAACACGAACAAATTCAACAACAACCTCAACATTGAAAAGCACCAACAAATTCAACAACAACCTCAACATTGAAAAACAACAACAACCTCAACATTGAAAAACACCAACAAATTCAACAACAACCTCAACATTGAAAAACACCAACTAATTCAACAACAACCTCAGCATTGAAAAACAACAACAACCTCAACATTGAAAAACACCAACAAATTGAACAAAAACCTCAAGATTGAAAAACACCAACAAATTCAACAACAACCTCAACATTGAAAAACAACAACAACCTCAACATTGAAAAACACCAACAAATTCAACAACAACCTCAACATTGAAAAACAACAACAACCTCAACATTGAAAAACACCAACAAATTCAACAACAACCTCAACATTGAAAAACACCAACAAATTCCACAACAACCTCAGCATTGAAAAACAACAACAACCTCAACATTGAAAAACACCAACAAATTGAACAACAACCTCAACATTGAAAAACAACAACAAATTCAAAAACAACTTCAACATTGAAAAACACCAACAAATTCAACAACAACCTCGAAATTGAAAAACACCAACAAATTCAACAACAACCTCAACATTGAAAAACAACAACAACCTCAACATTGAAAAACACCAACAAATTCAACAACAACCTCAACATTGAAAAACAACAACAACCTCAACATTGAAAAACACCAACAAATTCAACAACAACCTGAACATTGAAAAACAGCAACAACCTCAACGTTGAAAAACACCAACAAATTCAACAACAACCTGAACATTGAAAAACAGCAACAACCTCAACGTTGAAAAACACCAACAAATTCAACAACAACCTCAACATTGAAAAACACCAACAAATTCAACAACAACCTCAACATTGAAAAACACCAACAAATTCAACAACAAACTCAACATTGAAAAACACCAACAAATTCAACAACAACCTCAACATTGAAAAACAACAACAAGCTCAACATTGGAAAACACCAACAAATTCAACAACAACCTCAACATTGAAAAGCACCAACAAATTCAACAACAACCTCAACAGTGAAAAACAACAACAACCTCAACATTGAAAAACACCAACAAATTCAACAACAACCTCAGCATTGAAACACACCAACAAATTCAACAACAACCTCAGCATTGAAAAACAACAACAACCTCAACATTGAAAAACAACAACAACCTCAACATTGAAAAACAACAACAACCTCAACATTGAATAACACCAACAAATTCAACAACAACCTCAACATTGAAAAACAACAACAACCTCAACATCGAAAAACACCAACAAATTCAACAACAACCTCAACATTGAAAAACAACAACAAACTCAGCATTGAGAAACACCAACAAATTCAACAACAACCTCAACATTGAAAAACAACAACAACCTCAACATTGAAAAACACCAACAAATTCAACAACAACCTCAACATTGAAAAACACCAACAAATTCAACAAGAAACTCAAGATTGAAAAACACCAACAAATTCAACATCCTCAACATTGAAAAACAACAACAACCTCAACACTGAATAACACCAACAAATTCAACAACAACCTCAACATTGAAAAACACCAACAAATTCAACAAGAAACTCAAGATTGAAAAACACCAACAAATTCAACATCCTCAACATTGAAAAACAACAACAACCTCAACATTGAAAAACACCAACAAATTCAACAACAACCTCAACATTGAAAAACAACAACAAGCTCAACATTGGAAAACACCAACAAATTCAACAACAACCTCAACATTGAAAAGCACCAACAAATTCAACAACAACCTCAACATTGAAAAACAACAACAACCTCAACATTGAAAAACACCAACAAATTCAACAACAACCTCAGCATTGAAACACACCAACAAATTCAACAACAACCTCAGCATTGAAAAACAACAACAACCTCAACATTGAAAAACAACAACAACCTCAACATTGAAAAACAACAACAACCTCAACATTGAATAACACCAACAAATTCAACAACAACCTCAACATTGAAAAACAACAACAACCTCAACATCGAAAAACACCAACAAATTCAACAACAACCTCAACATTGAAAAACAACAACAAACTCAGCATTGAGAAACACCAACAAATTCAACAACAACCTCAACATTGAAAAACAACAACAACCTCAACATTGAAAAACACCAACAAATTCAACAACAACCTCAACATTGAAAAACACCAACAAATTCAACAAGAAACTCAAGATTGAAAAACACCAACAAATTCAACATCCTCAACATTGAAAAACAACAACAACCTCAACATTGAATAACACCAACAAATTCAACAACAACCTCAACATTGAAAAACAACAACAAACTCAACATTGAAAAACACCAACAAATTCAACAACAACCTCAACATTGAAAAACAACAACAACCTCAACATTGAAAAACACCAACAAATTCAACAATGACCTCAACATTGAAAAACACCAACAAATTCAACAACAACCTCAACATTGAAAAACACCAACAAATTCAACAACAACCTCAACATTGAAAAACAACAACAACCTCAACATTGAAAAACACCAACAAATTCAACAACAACCTCAACATTGAAAAACAACAACAACCTCAACATTGAAAAACACCAACAAATTCAACAGCAACCTCAACATTGAAAAACACCAACAAATTCAACAACAACCTCAACATTGAAAAACAACAACAATCTCAACATTGAAAAACAGCAACAAATTCAACAACAACCTCAACATTGAAAAACAGCAACAACCTCAACATTTAAAAACACCAACAAATTCAACAACAACCTCAACATTGAAAAACACCAACAAATTCAACAACAACCTCAACATTGAAAAACACCAACAAATTCAACAACAACCTCAACATTGAAAAACAACAACAACCTCAACATCGAAAAACACGAACAAATTCAACAACAACCTCAACATTGAAAAGCACCAACAAATTCAACAACAACCTCAACATTGAAAAACAACAACAACCTCAACATTGAAAAACACCAACAAATTCAACAACAACCTCAACATTGAAAAACACCAACAAATTCAACAACAACCTCAGCATTGAAAAACAACCTCAACATTGAAAAACACCAACAAATTGAACAAAAACCTCAACATTGAAAAACACCAACAAATTCAACAACAACCTCAACATTGAAAAACAACAACAACCTCAACATTGAAAAACACCAACAAATTCAACAACAACCTCAACATTGAAAAACAACAACAACCTCAACATTGAAAAACACCAACAAATTCAACAACAACCTCAACATTGAAAAACACCAACAAATTCCACAACAACCTCAGCATTGAAAAACAACAACAACCTCAACATTGAAAAACACCAACAAATTGAACAACAACCTCAACATTGAAAAACAACAACAAATTCAAAAACAACTTCAACATTGAAAAACACCAACAAATTCAACAACAACCTCGAAATTGAAAAACACCAACAAATTCAACAACAACCTCAACATTGAAAAACAACAACAACCTCAACATTGAAAAACACCAACAAATTCAACAACAACCTCAACATTGAAAAACAACAACAACCTCAACATTGAAAAACACCAACAAATTCAACAACAACCTGAACATTGAAAAACAGCAACAACCTCAACGTTGAAAAACACCAACAAATTCAACAACAACCTGAACATTGAAAAACAGCAACAACCTCAACGTTGAAAAACACCAACAAATTCAACAACAACCTCAACATTGAAAAACACCAACAAATTCAACAACAACCTCAACATTGAAAAACACCAACAAATTCAACAACAAACTCAACATTGAAAACACCAACAAATTCAACAACAACCTCAACATTGAAAAACAACAACAACCTCAACATTGAAAAACACCAACAAATTCAACAACAACCTCAGCATTGAAACACACCAACAAATTCAACAACAACCTCAGCATTGAAAAACAACAACAACCTCAACATTGAAAAACAACAACAACCTCAACATTGAAAAACAACAACAACCTCAACATTGAATAACACCAACAAATTCAACAACAACCTCAACATTGAAAAACAACAACAACCTCAACATCGAAAAACACCAACAAATTCAACAACAACCTCAACATTGAAAAACAACAACAAACTCAGCATTGAGAAACACCAACAAATTCAACAACAACCTCAACATTGAAAAACAACAACAACCTCAACATTGAAAAACACCAACAAATTCAACAACAACCTCAACATTGAAAAACACCAACAAATTCAACAAGAAACTCAAGATTGAAAAACACCAACAAATTCAACATCCTCAACATTGAAAAACAACAACAACCTCAACATTGAATAACACCAACAAATTCAACAACAACCTCAACATTGAAAAACAACAACAAACTCAACATTGAAAAACACCAACAAATTCAACAACAACCTCAACATTGAAAAACAACAACAACCTCAACATTGAAAAACACCAACAAATTCAACAATGACCTCAACATTGAAAAACACCAACAAATTCAACAACAACCTCAACATTGAAAAACACCAACAAATTCAACAACAACCTCAACATTGAAAAACAACAACAACCTCAACATTGTAAAACACCAACAAATTCAACAACAACCTCAACATTGAAAAACAACAACAACCTCAACATTGAAAAACACCAACAAATTCAACAACAACCTCAACATTTAAAAACACCAACAAATTCAACAACAACCTCAACATTGAAAAACAGCAACAATCTCAACATTAAAAAACACCAACAAATTCAACAACAACCTGAACATTGAAAAACAGCAACAACCTCAACGTTGAAAAACACCAACAAATTCAACAACAACCTCAACATTGAAAAACACCAACAAATTCAACAACAACCTCAACATTGAAAAACACCAACAAATTCAACAACAAACTCAAGATTGAAAAACACCAACAAATTCAACAACAACCTCAACATTGAAAAACAACAACAAGCTCAACACTGGAAAACACCAACAAATTCAACAACAACCTCAACATTGAAAAGCACCAACAAATTCAACAACAACCTCAACATTGAAAAACAACAACAACCTCAACATTGAAAAACACCAACAAATTCAACAACAACCTCAGCATTGAAACACACCAACAAATTCAACAACAACCTCAGCATTGAAAAACAACAACAACCTCAACATTGAAAAACAACAACAACCTCAACATTGAAAAACAACAACAACCTCAACATTGAATAACACCAACAAATTCAACAACAACCTCAACATTGAAAAACAACAACAACCTCAACATCGAAAAACACCAACAAATTCAACAACAACCTCAACATTGAAAAACAACAACAAACTCAGCATTGAGAAACACCAACAAATTCAACAACAACCTCAACATTGAAAAACAACAACAACCTCAACATTGAAAAACACCAACAAATTCAACAACAACCTCAACATTGAAAAACACCAACAAATTCAACAAGAAACTCAAGATTGAAAAACACCAACAAATTCAACATCCTCAACATTGAAAAACAACAACAACCTCAACATTGAATAACACCAACAAATTCAACAACAACCTCAACATTGAAAAATAACAACAACCTCAACATAGAAAAACACCAACAAATTCAACCACAACCTCAACATTGAAAAACAACAACAACCTCAACATTGAAAAACACCAACAAATTCAACAACAACCTCAACATTGAAACACACCAACAAATTCAACAACAACCACAGCATTGAAAAAAAACAACAACCTCAACATTGAAAAACAACAACAACCTCAACATTGAAAAACAACAACAACCTCAACATTGAATAACACCAACAAATTCAACAACAACCTCAACATTGAAAAACAACAACAACCTCAACATAGAAAAACACCAACAAATTCAACAACAACCTCAACATTGAAAAACAACAACAAACTCAACATTGAGAAACACCAACAAATTCAACAACAACCTCAACATTGAAAAACAACAACAACCTCAACATTGAAAAACACCAACAAATTCAACAATACCCTCAACATTGAAAAACAACAACAACCTCAACATTGAAAAACACGAACAAATTCAACAACAACCTCAACATTGAAAAACACCAACAAATTCAACAACAACCTCAACATTGAAAAACAACAACAACCTCAACATTGAAAAACAACAACAACCTCAACATTGAAAAACACCAACAAATTCAACAACAACCTCAACATTGAAAAACACCAACAAATTCAACAACAACCTCAACATTGAAAAACAACAACAATCTCAACATTGAAAAACAGCAACAAATTCAACAACAACCTCAACATTGAAAAACAGCAACAACCTCAACATTTAAAAACACCAACAAATTCAACAACAACCTCAACATTGAAAAACACCAACAAATTCAACAACAACCTCAACATTGAAAAACACCAACAAATTCAACAACAACCTCAACATTGAAAAACAACAACAACCTCAACATTGAAAAACACCAACAAATTCAACAACAACTTCAACATTGAAAAACACCAACAAATTCAACAACAACCTCGAAATTGAAAAACACCAACAAATTCAACAACAACCTCAACATTGAAAAACAACAACAACCTCAACATTGAAAAACACCAACAAATTCAACAACAACCTCAACATTGAAAAACAACAACAACCTCAACATTGAAAAACACCAACAAATTCAACAACAACCTCAACATTGAAAAACACCAACAAATTCAACAACAACCTCAACATTGAAAAACAACAACAATCTCAACATTGAAAAACAGCAACAAATTCAACAACAACCTCAACATTGAAAAACAGCAACAACCTCAACATTTAAAAACACCAACAAATTCAACAACAACCTCAACATTGAAAAACACCAACAAATTCAACAACAACCTCAACATTGAAAAACACCAACAAATTCAACAACAAACTCAACATTGAAAAACACCAACAAATTCAACAACAACCTCAACATTGAAAAACAACAACAACCTCAACATTGAAAAACACGAACAAATTCAACAACAACCTCAACATTGAAAAGCACCAACAAATTCAACAACAACCTCAACATTGAAAAACAACAACAACCTCAACATTGAAAAACACCAACAAATTCAACAACAACCTCAACATTGAAAAACACCAACTAATTCAACAACAACCTCAGCATTGAAAAACAACAACAACCTCAACATTGAAAAACACCAACAAATTGAACAAAAACCTCAAGATTGAAAAACACCAACAAATTCAACAACAACCTCAACATTGAAAAACAACAACAACCTCAACATTGAAAAACACCAACAAATTCAACAACAACCTCAACATTGAAAAACAACAACAACCTCAACATTGAAAAACACCAACAAATTCAACAACAACCTCAACATTGAAAAACACCAACAAATTCCACAACAACCTCAGCATTGAAAAACAACAACAACCTCAACATTGAAAAACACCAACAAATTGAACAACAACCTCAACATTGAAAAACAACAACAAATTCAAAAACAACTTCAACATTGAAAAACACCAACAAATTCAACAACAACCTCGAAATTGAAAAACACCAACAAATTCAACAACAACCTCAACATTGAAAAACAACAACAACCTCAACATTGAAAAACACCAACAAATTCAACAACAACCTCAACATTGAAAAACAACAACAACCTCAACATTGAAAAACACCAACAAATTCAACAACAACCTGAACATTGAAAAACAGCAACAACCTCAACGTTGAAAAACACCAACAAATTCAACAACAACCTGAACATTGAAAAACAGCAACAACCTCAACGTTGAAAAACACCAACAAATTCAACAACAACCTCAACATTGAAAAACACCAACAAATTCAACAACAACCTCAACATTGAAAAACACCAACAAATTCAACAACAAACTCAACATTGAAAAACACCAACAAATTCAACAACAACCTCAACATTGAAAAACAACAACAAGCTCAACATTGGAAAACACCAACAAATTCAACAACAACCTCAACATTGAAAAGCACCAACAAATTCAACAACAACCTCAACAGTGAAAAACAACAACAACCTCAACATTGAAAAACACCAACAAATTCAACAACAACCTCAGCATTGAAACACACCAACAAATTCAACAACAACCTCAGCATTGAAAAACAACAACAACCTCAACATTGAAAAACAACAACAACCTCAACATTGAAAAACAACAACAACCTCAACATTGAATAACACCAACAAATTCAACAACAACCTCAACATTGAAAAACAACAACAACCTCAACATCGAAAAACACCAACAAATTCAACAACAACCTCAACATTGAAAAACAACAACAAACTCAGCATTGAGAAACACCAACAAATTCAACAACAACCTCAACATTGAAAAACAACAACAACCTCAACATTGAAAAACACCAACAAATTCAACAACAACCTCAACATTGAAAAACACCAACAAATTCAACAAGAAACTCAAGATTGAAAAACACCAACAAATTCAACATCCTCAACATTGAAAAACAACAACAACCTCAACACTGAATAACACCAACAAATTCAACAACAACCTCAACATTGAAAAACACCAACAAATTCAACAAGAAACTCAAGATTGAAAAACACCAACAAATTCAACATCCTCAACATTGAAAAACAACAACAACCTCAACATTGAAAAACACCAACAAATTCAACAACAACCTCAACATTGAAAAACAACAACAAGCTCAACATTGGAAAACACCAACAAATTCAACAACAACCTCAACATTGAAAAGCACCAACAAATTCAACAACAACCTCAACATTGAAAAACAACAACAACCTCAACATTGAAAAACACCAACAAATTCAACAACAACCTCAGCATTGAAACACACCAACAAATTCAACAACAACCTCAGCATTGAAAAACAACAACAACCTCAACATTGAAAAACAACAACAACCTCAACATTGAAAAACAACAACAACCTCAACATTGAATAACACCAACAAATTCAACAACAACCTCAACATTGAAAAACAACAACAACCTCAACATCGAAAAACACCAACAAATTCAACAACAACCTCAACATTGAAAAACAACAACAAACTCAGCATTGAGAAACACCAACAAATTCAACAACAACCTCAACATTGAAAAACAACAACAACCTCAACATTGAAAAACACCAACAAATTCAACAACAACCTCAACATTGAAAAACACCAACAAATTCAACAAGAAACTCAAGATTGAAAAACACCAACAAATTCAACATCCTCAACATTGAAAAACAACAACAACCTCAACATTGAATAACACCAACAAATTCAACAACAACCTCAACATTGAAAAACAACAACAAACTCAACATTGAAAAACACCAACAAATTCAACAACAACCTCAACATTGAAAAACAACAACAACCTCAACATTGAAAAACACCAACAAATTCAACAATGACCTCAACATTGAAAAACACCAACAAATTCAACAACAACCTCAACATTGAAAAACACCAACAAATTCAACAACAACCTCAACATTGAAAAACAACAACAACCTCAACATTGAAAAACACCAACAAATTCAACAACAAACTCAACATTGAAAAACAACAACAACCTCAACATTGAAAAACACCAACAAATTCAACAACAACCTCAACATTGAAAAACACCAACAAATTCAACAACAACCTCAACATTGAAAAACAACAACAATCTCAACATTGAAAAACAGCAACAAATTCAACAACAACCTCAACATTGAAAAACAGCAACAACCTCAACATTTAAAAACACCAACAAATTCAACAACAACCTCAACATTGAAAAACACCAACAAATTCAACAACAACCTCAACATTGAAAAACACCAACAAATTCAACAACAACCTCAACATTGAAAAACAACAACAACCTCAACATCGAAAAACACGAACAAATTCAACAACAACCTCAACATTGAAAAGCACCAACAAATTCAACAACAACCTCAACATTGAAAAACAACAACAACCTCAACATTGAAAAACACCAACAAATTCAACAACAACCTCAACATTGAAAAACACCAACAAATTCAACAACAACCTCAGCATTGAAAAACAACCTCAACATTGAAAAACACCAACAAATTGAACAAAAACCTCAACATTGAAAAACACCAACAAATTCAACAACAACCTCAACATTGAAAAACAACAACAACCTCAACATTGAAAAACACCAACAAATTCAACAACAACCTCAACATTGAAAAACAACAACAACCTCAACATTGAAAAACACCAACAAATTCAACAACAACCTCAACATTGAAAAACACCAACAAATTCCACAACAACCTCAGCATTGAAAAACAACAACAACCTCAACATTGAAAAACACCAACAAATTGAACAACAACCTCAACATTGAAAAACAACAACAAATTCAAAAACAACTTCAACATTGAAAAACACCAACAAATTCAACAACAACCTCGAAATTGAAAAACACCAACAAATTCAACAACAACCTCAACATTGAAAAACAACAACAACCTCAACATTGAAAAACACCAACAAATTCAACAACAACCTCAACATTGAAAAACAACAACAACCTCAACATTGAAAAACACCAACAAATTCAACAACAACCTGAACATTGAAAAACAGCAACAACCTCAACGTTGAAAAACACCAACAAATTCAACAACAACCTGAACATTGAAAAACAGCAACAACCTCAACGTTGAAAAACACCAACAAATTCAACAACAACCTCAACATTGAAAAACACCAACAAATTCAACAACAACCTCAACATTGAAAAACACCAACAAATTCAACAACAAACTCAACATTGAAAACACCAACAAATTCAACAACAACCTCAACATTGAAAAACAACAACAACCTCAACATTGAAAAACACCAACAAATTCAACAACAACCTCAGCATTGAAACACACCAACAAATTCAACAACAACCTCAGCATTGAAAAACAACAACAACCTCAACATTGAAAAACAACAACAACCTCAACATTGAAAAACAACAACAACCTCAACATTGAATAACACCAACAAATTCAACAACAACCTCAACATTGAAAAACAACAACAACCTCAACATCGAAAAACACCAACAAATTCAACAACAACCTCAACATTGAAAAACAACAACAAACTCAGCATTGAGAAACACCAACAAATTCAACAACAACCTCAACATTGAAAAACAACAACAACCTCAACATTGAAAAACACCAACAAATTCAACAACAACCTCAACATTGAAAAACACCAACAAATTCAACAAGAAACTCAAGATTGAAAAACACCAACAAATTCAACATCCTCAACATTGAAAAACAACAACAACCTCAACATTGAATAACACCAACAAATTCAACAACAACCTCAACATTGAAAAACAACAACAAACTCAACATTGAAAAACACCAACAAATTCAACAACAACCTCAACATTGAAAAACAACAACAACCTCAACATTGAAAAACACCAACAAATTCAACAATGACCTCAACATTGAAAAACACCAACAAATTCAACAACAACCTCAACATTGAAAAACACCAACAAATTCAACAACAACCTCAACATTGAAAAACAACAACAACCTCAACATTGAAAAACACCAACAAATTCAACAACAACCTCAACATTGAAAAACACCAACAAATTCAACAACAACCTCAACATTGAAAAACAACAACAATCTCAACATTGAAAAACAGCAACAAATTCAACAACAACCTCAACATTGAAAAACAGCAACAACCTCAACATTTAAAAACACCAACAAATTCAACAACAACCTCAACATTGAAAAACACCAACAAATTCAACAACAACCTCAACATTGAAAAACACCAACAAATTCAACAACAAACTCAACATTGAAAAACACCAACAAATTCAACAACAACCTCAACATTGAAAAACAACAACAACCTCAACATTGAAAAACACGAACAAATTCAACAACAACCTCAACATTGAAAAGCACCAACAAATTCAACAACAACCTCAACATTGAAAAACAACAACAACCTCAACATTGAAAAACACCAACAAATTCAACAACAACCTCAATATTGAAAAACAACAACAATCTCAACATTGAAAAACACCAACAAATTCAACAACAACCTCAACATTGAACAACAACAACAACCTCAACATTGAAAAACACCAACAAATTCAACAACAACCTCAACATTGAAAAACACCAACAAATTCAACAACAACCTCAACATTGAAAAACAACAACAACCTAACCATTGAAAAACACCAACAAATTCAACAACAACCTCAACATTGAAAAACAACAACAACCTCAACAATGAAAAACACCAACAAATTCAACAACAACCTCAACATTGAAACACACCAACAAATTCAACAACAACCTCAGCATTGAAAAACAACAACAACCTCAACATTGAAAAACAACAACAACCTCAACATTGAAAAACAACAACAACCTCAACATTGAATAACACCAACAAATTCAACAACAACCTCAACATTGAAAAACAACAACATCCTCAACATAGAAAAACACCAACAAATTCAACAACAACCTCAACATTGAAAAACAACAACAAACTCAACATTGAGAAACACCAACAAATTCAACAACAACCTCAACATTGAAAAACAACAACAACCTCAACATTGAAAAACACCAACAAATTCAACAACAACCTCAACATTGAAAAACAACAACAACCTCAACATTGAAAAACACCAACAAATTCAACAACAACCTCAACATTGAAAAACACCAACAAATTCCACAACAACCTCAGCATTGGAAAACAACAACAACCTCAACATTGAAAAACACCAACAAATTGAACAACAACCTCAACATTGAAAAACAACAACAAATTCAACAACAACTTCAACATTGAAAAACACCAACAAATTCAACAACAACCTCGAAATTGTAAAACACCAACAAATTCAACAACAACCTCAACATTGAAAAACAACAACAACCTCAACATTGAAAAACACCAACAAATTCAACAACAACCTCAACATTGAAAAACAACAACAACCTCAACATTGAAAAACACCAACAAATTCAACAACAACCTCAACATTTAAAAACACCAACAAATTCAACAACAACCTCAACATTGAAAAACAGCAACAATCTCAACATTAAAAAACACCAACAAATTCAACAACAACCTCAACATTGAAAAACAGCAACAACCTCAACGTTGAAAAACACCAACAAATTCAACAACAACCTCAACATTGAAAAACACCAACAAATTCAACAACAACCTCAACATTGAAAAACAACAACAAATTCAACAACAAACTCAACATTGAAAAACACCAACAAATTCAACAACAACCTCAACATTGAAAAAGAACAACAAGCTCAACATTGAAAAGCACCAACAAATTCAACAACAACCTCAACATTGAAAAGCACCAACAAATTCAACAACAACCTCAACATTGAAAAACAACAACAACCTCAACATTGAAAAACACCAACAAATTCAACAACAACCTCAACATTGAAAAACAACAACAACCTCAACATTGAAAAACACCAACAAATTCAACAACAACCTCAACATTGAAAACACCAACAAATTCAACAACAACCTCAGCATTGAAAAACAAGAACAACCTCAACATTGAAAAACACCAACAAATTCAACAACAACCTCAACATTGAAAAACAACAACAACCTCAACATTGAATAACACCAACAAATTCAACAACAACTTCAACATTGAAAAACACCAACAAATTCAACAACAACCTCGAAATTGAAAAACACCAACAAATTCAACAACAACCTCAACATTGAAAAACAACAACAACCTCAACATTGAAAAACACCAACAAATTCAACAACAACCTCAACATTGAAAAACAACAACAACCTCAACATTGAAAAACACCAACAAATTCAACAACAAACTCAACATTGAAAAACACCAACAAATTCAACAACAACCTGAGCATTGAAAAACAACAACAACCTCAACATTGAAAAACACCAACAAATTCAACAACAACCTAAACATTGAAAAACAACAACAACCTCAACATTGAAAAACACCAACAAATTCAACAACAACCTCAACATTTAAAAACACCAACAAATTCAACAACAACCTCAACATTGAAAAACAGCAACAATCTCAACATTAAAAAACACCAACAAATTCAACAACAACCTCAACATTGAAAAACAGCAACAACCTCAACGTTGAAAAACACCAACAAATTCAACAACAACCTCAACATTGAAAAACACCAACAAATTCAACAACAACCTCAACATTGAAAAACAACAACAAATTCAACAACAAACTCAACATTGAAAAACACCAACAAATTCAACAACAACCTCAACATTGAAAAACAACAACAAGCTCAACATTGAAAAGCACCAACAAATTCAACAACAACCTCAACATTGAAAAGCACCAACAAATTCAACAACAACCTCAACATTGAAAAACAACAACAACCTCAACATTGAAAAACACCAACAAATTCAACAACAACCTCAACATTGAAAAACAACAACAACCTCAACATTGAAAAACACCAACAAATTCAACAACAACCTCAACATTGAAAAACACCAACAAATTCAACAACAACCTCAGCATTGAAAAACAACAACAACCTCAGCTTTGAAAAACACCAACAAATTCAACAACAACCTCAACATTGAAAAACAACAACAACCTCAACATTGAAAAACACCAACAAATTCAACAACAACTTCAACATTGAAAAACACCAACAAATTCAACAACAACCTCGAAATTGAAAAACACCAACAAATTCAACAACAACCTCAACATTGAAAAACACCAACAAATTCAACAACAACCTCAACATTGAAAAACAACAACAACCTCAACATTGAAAAACACCAACAAATTCAACAACAAACTCAACATTGAAAAACACCAACAAATTCAACAACAACCTCAGCATTGAAAAACAACAACAACCTCAACATTGAAAAACACCAACAAATTCAACAACAACCTCAACATTGAAAAACAACAACAACCTCAACATTGAAAAACACCAACAAATTCAACAACAACCTCAACATTGAAAAACACCAACAAATTCAACAACAACCTCGAAATTGAAAAACACCAAAAAATGCAACAACAACCTCAACATTGAAAAACAACAACAACCTCAACATTGAAAAACACCAACAAATTCAACAAAACCTGAACATAGAAAAACAACAACAACCTCAACATTGAAAAACACCAACAAATTCAACAACAACCTCAACATTTAAAAACACCAACAAATTCAACAACAACCTCAACATTGAAAAACAACAACAATCTCAACATTGAAAAACACCAACAAATTCAACAACAACCTCAACATTGAAAAACAGCAACAACCTCAACATTGAAAAACACCAACAAATTCAACTACAACCTCAACATTGAAAAACACCAACAAATTCAACAACAACCTCAACATTGAAAAACACCAACAAATTCAACAACAAACTCAACATTGAAAAACACCAACAAATTCAACAACAACCTCAACATTGAAAAACACCAACAAATTCAACAACAACCTCAACATTGAAAAGCACCAACAAATTCAACAACAACCTCAACATTGAAAAACAACAACAACCTCAACATTGAAAAACACCAACAAATTCAACAACAACCTCAACTTTGAAAAACAACTACAACCTCAACATTGAAAAACACCAACAAATTCAAAAACAACCTCAACATTGAAAAACACCAACAAATTCAACAACAACCTCAACATTGAAAAACAACAACAACCTCAACATTGAAAAACACCAACAAATTCAACAACAACCTCAACATTGAAAAGCACCAACAAATTCAACAACAACCTCAACATTGAAAAACAACAACAACCTAAACATTGAAAAACACCAACAAATTCAACAACAACCTCAACATAGAAAAACAACATCAACCTCAACATTGAAAAACACCAACAAATTCAACAACAACCTCAACATTGAAAAACACCAACAAATTCAACAACAACCTCAGCATTGAAAAACAACAACAACTTCAACATTGAAAAACACCAACAAATTCAACAACAACCTCAACATTGAAAAACAACAACAATCTCAACATTGAAAAAGAGCAACAAATTCAACAACAACTTCAACATTGAAAAACACCAACAAATTCAACAACAACCTCGAATTTGAAAAACACCAACAAATACAACAACAACCTCAACATTGAAAAACAACAACAGCCTAAACATTGAAAAACACCAACAAATTCAACAACAACCTCAACATTGAAAAAGAACAACAACCTCAACATTGAAAAACACCAACAAATTCAACAACAACCTCAACATTGAAAAGCACCAACAAATTCAACAACAACCTCAACATTGAAAAACAACAACAACCTCAACATTGAAAAACACCAACAAATTCAACAACAACCTCAACTTTGAAAAACAACTACAACCTCAACATTGAAAAACACCAACAAATTCAAAAACAACCTCAACATTGAAAAACACCAACAAATTCAACAACAACCTCAACATTGAAAAAAAACAACAACCTCAACATTGAAAAACACCAACAAATTCAACAACAACCTCAACATTGAAAAACAACAACAACCTAAACATTGAAAAACACCAACAAATTCAACAACAACCTCAACATAGAAAAACAACATCAACCTCAACATTGAAAAACACCAACAAATTCAACAACAACCTCAACATTGAAAAACACCAACAAATTCAACAACAACCTCAGCATTGAAAAACAACAACAACCTCAACATTGAAAAACACCAACAAATTCAACAACAACCTCAACATTGAAAAACAACAACAACCTCAACACTGAAAAAGAGCAACAAATTCAACAACTTCAACATTGAAAAACACCAACAAATTCAACAACAACCTCGAATTTGAAAAACACCAACAAATACAACAACAACCTCAACATTGAAAAACAACAACAGCCTAAACATTGAAAAACACCAACAAATTCAACAACAACCTCAACATTGAAAAAGAACAACATCCTCAACATTGAAAAACACCAACAAATTCAACAACAACCTCAACATTGAAACACACCAACAAATTCAACAACAACCTCAGCATTGAAAAACAACAACAACCTCAACATTGAAAAACAACAACAACCTCAACATTGAATAACACCAACAAATTCAACAACAACCTCAACATTGAAAAACAACAACAACCTCAACATAGAAAAACACCAACAAATTCAACAACAACCTCAACATTGAAAAAGAACAACAAACTCAACATTGAGAAACACCAACAAATTCAACAACAACCTCAACATTGAAAAACAACAACAACCTCAACAGTGAAAAACACCAACAAATTCAACAATACCCTCAACATTGAAAAACAACAACAACCTCAACATTGAAAAACACCAACAAATTCAACAACAACCTCAACATTGAAAAACACCAACAAATTCAACAACAACCTCAACATTGAAAAACAACAACAACCTCAACATTGAAAAACACCAACAAATTCAACAACAACCTCAACATTGAAAAACAACAACGACCTCAACATTGAAAAACACCAACAAATTCAACAACAACCTCAACATTGAAAAACACCAACAAATTCAACAACAACCTCAGCATTGAAAAACAACAACAACCTCAACATTGAAAAACACCAACAAATTCAACAACAACCTCAACATTGAAAAACAACAACAACCTCAACATTGAAAAACACCAACAAATTCAACAACAACTTCAACATTGAAAAACACCAACAAATTCAACAACAACCTCGAAATTGAAAAACACCAACAAATTCAACAACAACCTCAACATTGAAAAACAACAACAACCTCAACATTGAAAAACACCAACAAATTCAACAACAACCTCAACATTGAAAAACAACAACAACCTCAACATTGAAAAACACCAACAAATTCAACAACAACCTCAACATTGAAAAATCCAACAAATTCAACAACAACCTCAACATTGAAAAACAACAACAATCTCAATATTGAAAAACAGCAACAAATTCAACAACAACCTCAACATTGAAAAACAGCAACAACCTCAACATTTAAAAACACCAACAAATTCAACAACAACCTCAACATTGAAAAACACCAACAAATTCAACAACAACCTCAACATTGAAAAACACCAACAAATTCAACAACAAACTCAACATTGAAAAACACCAACAAATTCAACAACAACCTCAACATTGAAAAACAACAACAACCTCAACATTGAAAAACACGAACAAATTCAACAACAACCTCAACATTGAAAAGCACCAACAAATTCAACAACAACCTCAACATTGAAAAACAACAACAACCTCAACATTGAAAAACACCAACAAATTCAACAACAACCTCAACATTGAAAAACACCAACAAATTCAACAACAACCTCAGCATTGAAAAACAACAACAACCTCAACATTGAAAAACACCAACAAATTCAACAACAACCTCAACATTGAAAAACACCAACAAATTCAACAACAACCTCAACATTGAAAAACAACAACAACCTCAACATTGAAAAACACCAACAAATTCAACAACAACCTCAACATTGAAAAACAACAACAACCTCAACATTGAAAAACACCAACAAATTCAACAACAACCTCAACATTGAAAAACACCAACAAATTCCACAACAACCTCAGCATTGAAAAACAACAACAACCTCAACATTGAAAAACACCAACAAATTGAACAACAACCTCAACATTGAAAAACAACAACAAATTCAACAACAACTTCAACATTGAAAAACACCAACAAATTCAACAACAACCTCGAAATTGAAAAACACCAACAAATTCAACAACAACCTCAACATTGAAAAACAACAACAACCTCAACATTGAAAAACACCAACAAATTCAACAACAACCTCAACATTGAAAAACACCAACAAATTCAACAACAACCTCAACGTTGAAAAACAGCAACAAATTCAACAACAAACTCAACATTGAAAAACACCAACAAATTCAACAACAACCTCAACATTGAAAAACAACAACAACCTCAACATTGAAAAACACCATCAATTCAACAACAACCTCAACATTGAAAAGCACCAACAATTTCAACAACAACCTCAACATTGAAAAACACCAACAAATTCAACAACAACCTCAATATTGAAAAACAACAACAACCTCAACATTGAAAAACACCAACAAATTCAACAACAACCTCAACATTGAAAAACAACAACAACCACAACATTGAAAAACACCAACAAATTCAACAACAACCTCAACATTGAAACACAGCAACAACTTCAACATTGAAAAACACCAACAAATTCAACAACAGCCTCGAAATTGAAAAACACCAACAAATTCAACAACAACCTCAACATTGAAAAACAACAACAACCTCAACATTGAAAAACACGAACAAATTCAACAACAACCTCAACATTGAAACACAACAACAACCTCAACATTGAAAAACACCAACAAATTCAACAACAACCTCAACATTGAAAAACACCAACAAATTCAACAACAACCTCAACATTGAAAAACAACAACAATCTCAACATTGAAAAACAGCAACAAATTCAACAACAACCTCGACATTGAAAAACAGCAACAACCTCAACATTTAAAAACACCAACAAATTCAACAACAACCTCAACATTGAAAAACACCAACAAATTCAACAACAACCTCAACGTTGAAAAACACCAACAAATTCAACAACAAACTCAACATTGAAAAACACCAACAAATTCAACAACAACCTCAACATTGAAAAACAACAACAACCTCAACATTGAAAAACACCAACAATTCAACAACAACCTCAACATTGAAAAGCACCAACAATTTCAACAACAACCTCAACATTGAAAAACAACAACAACCTCAACATTGAAAAACACCAACAAATTCAACAACAACCTCAACATTGAAAAACACCAACAAATTCAACAACAAACTCAGCATTGAAAAACAACAACAACCTCAACATTGAAAAACACCAACAAATTCAACAACAACCTCAACATTGAAAAACAACAACAACCTCAACATTGAAAAACACCAACAAATTCAACAACAACCTCAACATTGAAAAACACCAACAAATTCAACAACAACCTCGAAATTGAAAAACACCAAAAAATGCAACAACAACCTCAACATTGAAAAACAACAACAACCTCAACATTGAAAAACACCAACAAATTCAACAAAACCTGAACATAGAAAAACAACAACAACCTCAACATTGAAAAACACCAACAAATTCAACAACAACCTCAACATTGAAAAACAGCAACAACCTCAACATTGAAAAACACCAACAAATTCAACTACAACCTCAACATTGAAAAACACCAACATATTCAACAACAACCTCAACATTGAAAAACACCAACAAATTCAACAACAAACTCAACATTGAAAAACACCAACAAATTCAACAACAACCTCAACATTGAAAAACACCAACAAATTCAACAACAACCTCAACATTGAAAAGCAGCAACAAATTCAACAACAACCTCAACATTGAAAAACAACAACAACCTAAACATTGAAAAACACCAACAAATTCAACAACAACCTCAACATTGAAAAACAACAACAACCTCAACATTGAAAAACACCAACAAATTCAACAACAACCTCAACATTGAAAAACACCAACAAATTCAACAACAACCTCAGCATTGAAAAACAACAACAACCTCAACAGTGAAAAACACCAACAAATTCAACAACAACCTCAACATTGAAAAACAACAACAACCTCAACATTGAAAAACACCAACAAATTCAACAACAACTTCAACATTGAAAAACACCAACAAATTCAACAACAACCTCGAATTTGAAAAACACCAACAAATACAACAACAACCTCAACATTGAAAAACAACAACAACCTAAACATTGAAAAACACCAAGAAATTCAACAACAACCTCAACATTGAAAAACAACAACAACCTCAACATTGAAAAACACCAACAAATTCAACAACAACCTCAACATTGAAAAACACCAACAAATTCAACAACAACCTCAACGTTGAAAAACACCAACAAATTCAAGAACAAACTCAACATTGAAAAACACCAACAAATTCAACAACAACCTCAACATTGAAAAACAACAACAACCTCAACATTGAAAAACACCAACAATTCAACAACAACCTCAACATTGAAAAGACAAACAATTTCAACAACAACCTCAACATTGAAAAACAACAACAACCTCAACATTGAAAAACACCAACAAATTCAACAACAACCTCAACATTGAAAAACACCAACAAATTCAACAACAACCACAGCATTGAAAAACAACAACAACCTCAACATTGAAAAACACCAACAAATTCAACAACAACCTCAACATTGAAAAACACCAAAAAATGCAACAACAACCTCAACATTGAAAAACAACAACAACCTCAACATTGAAAAACACCAACAAATTGAACAAAACCTGAACATAGAAAAAGAACAACAACCTCAACATTGAAAAACACCAACAAATTCAACAACAACCTCAACATTGAAAAGCACCAACAAATTCAACAACAACCTCAACATTGAAAAACAACAACAACCTCAACATTGAAAAACACCAACAAATTCAACAACAACCTCAACTTTGAAAAACAACTACAACCTCAACATTGAAAAACACCAACAAATTCAAAAACAACCTCAACATTGAAAAACACCAACAAATTCAACAACAACCTCAACATTGAAAAAAAACAACAACCTCAACATTGAAAAACACCAACAAATTCAACAACAACCTCAACATTGAAAAGCACCAACAAATTCAACAACAACCTCAACATTGAAAAACAACAACAACCTAAACATTGAAAAACACCAACAAATTCAACAACAACCTCAACATAGAAAAACAACATCAACCTCAACATTGAAAAACACCAACAAATTCAACAACAACCTCAACATTGAAAAACACCAACAAATTCAACAACAACCTCAGCATTGAAAAACAACAACAACCTCAACATTGAAAAACACCAACAAATTCAACAACAACCTCAACATTGAAAAACAACAACAACCTCAACACTGAAAAAGAGCAACAAATTCAACAACTTCAACATTGAAAAACACCAACAAATTCAACAACAACCTCGAATTTGAAAAACACCAACAAATACAACAACAACCTCAACATTGAAAAACAACAACAGCCTAAACATTGAAAAACACCAACAAATTCAACAACAACCTCAACATTGAAAAAGAACAACATCCTCAACATTGAAAAACACCAACAAATTCAACAACAACCTCAACATTGAAACACACCAACAAATTCAACAACAACCTCAGCATTGAAAAACAACAACAACCTCAACATTGAAAAACAACAACAACCTCAACATTGAATAACACCAACAAATTCAACAACAACCTCAACATTGAAAAACAACAACAACCTCAACATAGAAAAACACCAACAAATTCAACAACAACCTCAACATTGAAAAAGAACAACAAACTCAACATTGAGAAACACCAACAAATTCAACAACAACCTCAACATTGAAAAACAACAACAACCTCAACAGTGAAAAACACCAACAAATTCAACAATACCCTCAACATTGAAAAACAACAACAACCTCAACATTGAAAAACACCAACAAATTCAACAACAACCTCAACATTGAAAAACACCAACAAATTCAACAACAACCTCAACATTGAAAAACAACAACAACCTCAACATTGAAAAACACCAACAAATTCAACAACAACCTCAACATTGAAAAACAACAACGACCTCAACATTGAAAAACACCAACAAATTCAACAACAACCTCAACATTGAAAAACACCAACAAATTCAACAACAACCTCAGCATTGAAAAACAACAACAACCTCAACATTGAAAAACACCAACAAATTCAACAACAACCTCAACATTGAAAAACAACAACAACCTCAACATTGAAAAACACCAACAAATTCAACAACAACTTCAACATTGAAAAACACCAACAAATTCAACAACAACCTCGAAATTGAAAAACACCAACAAATTCAACAACAACCTCAACATTGAAAAACAACAACAACCTCAACATTGAAAAACACCAACAAATTCAACAACAACCTCAACATTGAAAAACAACAACAACCTCAACATTGAAAAACACCAACAAATTCAACAACAACCTCAACATTGAAAAATCCAACAAATTCAACAACAACCTCAACATTGAAAAACAACAACAATCTCAATATTGAAAAACAGCAACAAATTCAACAACAACCTCAACATTGAAAAACAGCAACAACCTCAACATTTAAAAACACCAACAAATTCAACAACAACCTCAACATTGAAAAACACCAACAAATTCAACAACAACCTCAACATTGAAAAACACCAACAAATTCAACAACAAACTCAACATTGAAAAACACCAACAAATTCAACAACAACCTCAACATTGAAAAACAACAACAACCTCAACATTGAAAAACACGAACAAATTCAACAACAACCTCAACATTGAAAAGCACCAACAAATTCAACAACAACCTCAACATTGAAAAACAACAACAACCTCAACATTGAAAAACACCAACAAATTCAACAACAACCTCAACATTGAAAAACACCAACAAATTCAACAACAACCTCAGCATTGAAAAACAACAACAACCTCAACATTGAAAAACACCAACAAATTCAACAACAACCTCAACATTGAAAAACACCAACAAATTCAACAACAACCTCAACATTGAAAAACAACAACAACCTCAACATTGAAAAACACCAACAAATTCAACAACAACCTCAACATTGAAAAACAACAACAACCTCAACATTGAAAAACACCAACAAATTCAACAACAACCTCAACATTGAAAAACACCAACAAATTCCACAACAACCTCAACATTGAAAAACAACAACAAATTCAACAACAACTTCAACATTGAAAAACACCAACAAATTCAACAACAACCTCGAAATTGAAAAACACCAACAAATTCAACAACAACCTCAACATTGAAAAACAACAACAACCTCAACATTGAAAAACACCAACAAATTCAACAACAACCTCAACATTGAAAAACACCAACAAATTCAACAACAACCTCAACGTTGAAAAACACCAACAAATTCAACAACAAACTCAACATTGAAAAACACCAACAAATTCAACAACAACCTCAACATTGAAAAACAACAACAACCTCAACATTGAAAAACACCAACAATTCAACAACAACCTCAACATTGAAAAGCACCAACAATTTCAACAACAACCTCAACATTGAAAAACACCAACAAATTCAACAACAACCTCAATATTGAAAAACAACAACAACCTCAACATTGAAAAACACCAACAAATTCAACAACAACCTCAACATTGAAAAACAACAACAACCACAACATTGAAAAACACCAACAAATTCAACAACAACCTCAACATTGAAACAAAGCAACAACTTCAACATTGAAAAACACCAACAAATTCAACAACAGCCTCGAAATTGAAAAACACCAACAAATTCAACAACAACCTCAACATTGAAAAACAACAACAACCTCAACATTGAAAAACACGAACAAATTCAACAACAACCTCAACATTGAAACACAACAACAACCTCAACATTGAAAAACACCAACAAATTCAACAACAACCTCAACATTGAAAAACACCAACAAATTCAACAACAACCTCAACATTGAAAAACAACAACAATCTCAACATTGAAAAACAGCAACAAATTCAACAACAACCTCGACATTGAAAAACAGCAACAACCTCAACATTTAAAAACACCAACAAATTCAACAACAACCTCAACATTGAAAAACACCAACAAATTCAACAACAACCTCAACGTTGAAAAACACCAACAAATTCAACAACAAACTCAACATTGAAAAACACCAACAAATTCAACAACAACCTCAACATTGAAAAACAACAACAACCTCAACATTGAAAAACACCAACAATTCAACAACAACCTCAACATTGAAAAGCACCAACAATTTCAACAACAACCTCAACATTGAAAAACAACAACAACCTCAACATTGAAAAACACCAACAAATTCAACAACAACCTCAACATTGAAAAACACCAACAAATTCAACAACAAACTCAGCATTGAAAAACAACAACAACCTCAACATTGAAAAACACCAACAAATTCAACAACAACCTCAACATTGAAAAACAACAACAACCTCAACATTGAAAAACACCAACAAATTCAACAACAACCTCAACATTGAAAAACACCAACAAATTCAACAACAACCTCGAAATTGAAAAACACCAAAAAATGCAACAACAACCTCAACATTGAAAAACAACAACAACCTCAACATTGAAAAACACCAACAAATTCAACAAAACCTGAACATAGAAAAACAACAACAACCTCAACATTGAAAAACACCAACAAATTCAACAACAACCTCAACATTGAAAAACAGCAACAACCTCAACATTGAAAAACACCAACAAATTCAACTACAACCTCAACATTGAAAAACACCAACATATTCAACAACAACCTCAACATTGAAAAACACCAACAAATTCAACAACAAACTCAACATTGAAAAACACCAACAAATTCAACAACAACCTCAACATTGAAAAACACCAACAAATTCAACAACAACCTCAACATTGAAAAGCAGCAACAAATTCAACAACAACCTCAACATTGAAAAACAACAACAACCTCAACATTGAAAAACACCAACAAATTCAACAACAACCTCAACTTTGAAAAACAACTACAACCTCAACATTGAAAAACACCAACAGATTCAAAAACAACCTCAACATTGAAAAACAACAACAAACTCAACATTGAAAAACACCAACAAATTCATCAACAACCTCAACATTGAAAAACAACAACAACCTCAACATTGAAAAACACCAACAAATTCAACAACAACCTCAACATTGAAAAGCACCAACAAATTCAACAACAACCTCAACATTGAAAAACAACAACAACCTAAACATTGAAAAACACCAACAAATTCAACAACAACCTCAACACTGAAAAACAACAACAACCTCAACATTGAAAAACACCAACAAATTCAACAACAACCTCAACATTGAAAAACACCAACAAATTCAACAACAACCTCAGCATTGAAAAACAACAACAACCTCAACAGTGAAAAACACCAACAAATTCAACAACAACCTCAACATTGAAAAACAACAACAACCTCAACATTGAAAAACACCAACAAATTCAACAACAACTTCAACATTGAAAAACACCAACAAATTCAACAACAACCTCGAATTTGAAAAACACCAACAAATACAACAACAACCTCAACATTGAAAAACAACAACAACCTAAACATTGAAAAACACCAAGAAATTCAACAACAACCTCAACATTGAAAAACAACAACAACCTCAACATTGAAAAACACCAACAAATTCAACAACAACCTCAACATTGAAAAACACCAACAAATTCAACAACAACCTCAACGTTGAAAAACACCAACAAATTCAACAACAAACTCAACATTGAAAAACACCAACAAATTCAACAACAACCTCAACATTGAAAAACAACAACAACCTCAACATTGAAAAACACCAACAATTCAACAACAACCTCAACATTGAAAAGACAAACAATTTCAACAACAACCTCAACATTGAAAAACAACAACAACCTCAACATTGAAAAACACCAACAAATTCAACAACAACCTCAACATTGAAAAACACCAACAAATTCAACAACAACCTCAGCATTGAAAAACAACAACAACCTCAACATTGAAAAACACCAACAAATTCAACAACAACCTCAACATTGAAAAACACCAAAAAATGCAACAACAACCTCAACATTGAAAAACAACAACAACCTCAACATTGAAAAACACCAACAAATTGAACAAAACCTGAACATAGAAAAACAACAACAACCTCAACATTGAAAAACACCAACAAATTCAACAACAACCTCAACATTTAAAAACACCAACAAATTCAACAACAACCTCAACATTGAAAAACAACAACAACCTCAACATTGAAAAGCACCAACAAATTCAACAACAACCTCAACATTGAAAAACAACAACAACCTCAACATTGAAAAACACCAACAAATTCAACAACAACCTCAACATTGAAAAACACCAACAAATTCAACAACAACCTCAGCATTGAAAAACAACAACAACCTCAACATTGAAAAACACCAACAAATTCAACAACAACCTCAACATTGAAAAACACCAACAAATTCAACAACAACCTCAACATTGAAAAACAACAACAACCTCAACATTGAAAAACACCAACAAATTCAACAACAACCTCAACATTGAAAAACAACAACAACCTCAACATTGAAAAACACCAACAAATTCAACAACAACCTCAACATTGAAAAACACCAACAAATTCCACAACAACCTCAACATTGAAAAACAACAACAAATTCAACAACAACTTCAACATTGAAAAACACCAACAAATTCAACAACAACCTCGAAATTGAAAAACACCAACAAATTCAACAACAACCTCAACATTGAAAAACAACAACAACCTCAACATTGAAAAACACCAACAAATTCAACAACAACCTCAACATTGAAAAACACCAACAAATTCAACAACAACCTCAACGTTGAAAAACACCAACAAATTCAACAACAAACTCAACATTGAAAAACACCAACAAATTCAACAACAACCTCAACATTGAAAAACAACAACAACCTCAACATTGAAAAACACCAACAATTCAACAACAACCTCAACATTGAAAAGCACCAACAATTTCAACAACAACCTCAACATTGAAAAACACCAACAAATTCAACAACAACCTCAATATTGAAAAACAACAACAACCTCAACATTGAAAAACACCAACAAATTCAACAACAACCTCAACATTGAAAAACAACAACAACCACAACATTGAAAAACACCAACAAATTCAACAACAACCTCAACATTGAAACAAAGCAACAACTTCAACATTGAAAAACACCAACAAATTCAACAACAGCCTCGAAATTGAAAAACACCAACAAATTCAACAACAACCTCAACATTGAAAAACAACAACAACCTCAACATTGAAAAACACGAACAAATTCAACAACAACCTCAACATTGAAACACAACAACAACCTCAACATTGAAAAACACCAACAAATTCAACAACAACCTCAACATTGAAAAACACCAACAAATTCAACAACAACCTCAACATTGAAAAACAACAACAATCTCAACATTGAAAAACAGCAACAAATTCAACAACAACCTCGACATTGAAAAACAGCAACAACCTCAACATTTAAAAACACCAACAAATTCAACAACAACCTCAACATTGAAAAACACCAACAAATTCAACAACAACCTCAACGTTGAAAAACACCAACAAATTCAACAACAAACTCAACATTGAAAAACACCAACAAATTCAACAACAACCTCAACATTGAAAAACAACAACAACCTCAACATTGAAAAACACCAACAATTCAACAACAACCTCAACATTGAAAAGCACCAACAATTTCAACAACAACCTCAACATTGAAAAACAACAACAACCTCAACATTGAAAAACACCAACAAATTCAACAACAACCTCAACATTGAAAAACACCAACAAATTCAACAACAAACTCAGCATTGAAAAACAACAACAACCTCAACATTGAAAAACACCAACAAATTCAACAACAACCTCAACATTGAAAAACAACAACAACCTCAACATTGAAAAACACCAACAAATTCAACAACAACCTCAACATTGAAAAACACCAACAAATTCAACAACAACCTCGAAATTGAAAAACACCAAAAAATGCAACAACAACCTCAACATTGAAAAACAACAACAACCTCAACATTGAAAAACACCAACAAATTCAACAAAACCTGAACATAGAAAAACAACAACAACCTCAACATTGAAAAACACCAACAAATTCAACAACAACCTCAACATTGAAAAACAGCAACAACCTCAACATTGAAAAACACCAACAAATTCAACTACAACCTCAACATTGAAAAACACCAACATATTCAACAACAACCTCAACATTGAAAAACACCAACAAATTCAACAACAAACTCAACATTGAAAAACACCAACAAATTCAACAACAACCTCAACATTGAAAAACACCAACAAATTCAACAACAACCTCAACATTGAAAAGCAGCAACAAATTCAACAACAACCTCAACATTGAAAAACAACAACAACCTCAACATTGAAAAACACCAACAAATTCAACAACAACCTCAACTTTGAAAAACAACTACAACCTCAACATTGAAAAACACCAACAGATTCAAAAACAACCTCAACATTGAAAAACAACAACAAACTCAACATTGAAAAACACCAACAAATTCATCAACAACCTCAACATTGAAAAACAACAACAACCTCAACATTGAAAAACACCAACAAATTCAACAACAACCTCAACATTGAAAAGCACCAACAAATTCAACAACAACCTCAACATTGAAAAACAACAACAACCTAAACATTGAAAAACACCAACAAATTCAACAACAACCTCAACACTGAAAAACAACAACAACCTCAACATTGAAAAACACCAACAAATTCAACAACAACCTCAACATTGAAAAACACCAACAAATTCAACAACAACCTCAGCATTGAAAAACAACAACAACCTCAACAGTGAAAAACACCAACAAATTCAACAACAACCTCAACATTGAAAAACAACAACAACCTCAACATTGAAAAACACCAACAAATTCAACAACAACTTCAACATTGAAAAACACCAACAAATTCAACAACAACCTCGAATTTGAAAAACACCAACAAATACAACAACAACCTCAACATTGAAAAACAACAACAACCTAAACATTGAAAAACACCAAGAAATTCAACAACAACCTCAACATTGAAAAACAACAACAACCTCAACATTGAAAAACACCAACAAATTCAACAACAACCTCAACATTGAAAAACACCAACAAATTCAACAACAACCTCAACGTTGAAAAACACCAACAAATTCAACAACAAACTCAACATTGAAAAACACCAACAAATTCAACAACAACCTCAACATTGAAAAACAACAACAACCTCAACATTGAAAAACACCAACAATTCAACAACAACCTCAACATTGAAAAGACAAACAATTTCAACAACAACCTCAACATTGAAAAACAACAACAACCTCAACATTGAAAAACACCAACAAATTCAACAACAACCTCAACATTGAAAAACACCAACAAATTCAACAACAACCTCAGCATTGAAAAACAACAACAACCTCAACATTGAAAAACACCAACAAATTCAACAACAACCTCAACATTGAAAAACACCAAAAAATGCAACAACAACCTCAACATTGAAAAACAACAACAACCTCAACATTGAAAAACACCAACAAATTGAACAAAACCTGAACATAGAAAAACAACAACAACCTCAACATTGAAAAACACCAACAAATTCAACAACAACCTCAACATTTAAAAACACCAACAAATTCAACAACAACCTCAACATTGAAAAACAACAACAATCTCAACATTGAAAAACACCAACAAATTCAACAACAACCTCAACATTGAAAAACAGCAACAACCTCAACATTGAAAAACACCAACAAATTCAACTACAACCTCAACATTGAAAAACACCAACAAATTCAACAACAACCTCAACATTGAAAAAAACCAACAAATTCAACAACAAACTCAACATTGAAAAACACCAACAAATTCAACAACAACCTCAACATTGAAAAACACCAACAAATTCAACAACAACCTCAACATTGAAAAGCACCAACAAATTCAACAACAACCTCAACATTGAAAAACAACCTCAACATTGAAAAACACCAACAAATTCAACAACAACCTCAACTTTGAAAAACAACTACAACCTCAACATTGAAAAACACCAACAAATTCAAAAACAACCTCAACATTGAAAAACAACAACAAACTCAACATTGAAAAACACCAACAAATTCAACAACAACCTCAACATTGAAAAACAACAACAACCTCAACATTGAAAAACACCAACAAATTCAACAACAACCTCAACATTGAAAAGCACCAACAAATTCAACAACAACCTCAACATTGAAAAACAACAACAACCTAAACATTGAAAAACACCAACAAATTCAACAACAACCTCAACATTGAAAAACAACAACAACCTCAACATTGAAAAACACCAACAAATTCAACAACAACCTCAACATTGAAAAACACCAACAAATTCAACAACAACCTCAGCATTGAAAAACAACAACAACCTCAACAGTGAAAAACACCAACAAATTCAACAACAACCTCAACATTGAAAAACAACAACAACCTCAACATTGAAAAACACCAACAAATTCAACAACAACTTCAACATTGAAAAACACCAACAAATTCAACAACAACCTCGAATTTGAAAAACACCAACAAATACAACAACAACCTCAACATTGAAAAACAAAAACAACCTAAACATTGAAAAACACCAAGAAATTCAACAACAACCTCAACATTGAAAAACAACAACAACCTCAACATTGAAAAACACCAACAAATTCAACAACAACCTCAACATTGAAACACACCAACAAATTCAACAACAACCTCAGCATTGAAAAACAACAACAACCTCAACATTGAAAAACAACAACAACCTCAACATTGAAAAACAACAACAACCTCAACATTGAATAACACCAACAAATTCAACAACAACCTCAACATTGAAAAACAACAACAACCTCAACATTGAAAAACACCAACAAATTCAACAACAACCTCAACATTGAAAAACAACAACAACCTCAACATTGAAAAACACCAACAAATTCAACAACAACCTCAACATTGAAAAACACCAACAAATTCAACAACAACCTCAGCATTGAAAAACAACAACAACCTCAACATTGAAAAACACCAACAAATTCAACAACAACCTCAACATTGAAAAACAACAACAACCTCAACATTGAAAAACACCAACAAATTCAACAACAACTTCAATATTGAAAAACACCAACAAATTCAACAACAACCTCGAAATTGAAAAACACCAACAAATTCAACAACAACCTCAACATTGAAAAACAACAACAACCTCAACATTGAAAAACACCAACAAATTCAACAACAACCTCAACATTGAAAAACAACAACAACCTCAACATTGAAAAACACCAACAAATTCAACAACAACCTCAACATTGAAAAACACCAACAAATTCAACAACAACCTCAACATTGAAAAACAACAACAATCTCAACATTGAAAAACACCAACAAATTCAACAACAACCTCAACATTGAAAAACAGCAACAACCTCAACATTTAAAAACACCAACAAATTCAACAACAACCTCAACATTGAAAAACACCAACAAATTCAACAACAACCTCAACATTGAAAAACACCAACAAATTCAACAACAAACTCAACATTGAAAAACACCAACAAATTCAACAAAAAATTCAACATTGAAAAACCTCAACAAATTCAACAACAACCCGGACATTGAAAAACACCAACAAATTCAACAACAACCTCAACTTTGAAAAACAACAACAACCTCATCATGGAAAAACACCAACAAATTCAACAACAACCTCAACATTGAAAAACAACAGCATCCTCAAAATTGAAAAACACCAACAAATTCAACAACAACCCCAACATTTAAAAACAACAACAACCTCAACATTGAAAAACACAAACAAATTCAACAACAACCTCAACATTGAAAAACACGAACAAATTCAACAACAACCTCAACATTGAAAAACACCAACAAACTCAACAACAACCTCAACATTGAAAAACAACAACAACCTCAACATTGAAAAACACGAACAAATTCAACAACAACCTCAACATTGAAAAACACCAACAAATTCAACAACAACCTCAACATTGAAAAACACCAACAACCTCAACATTGAAAAACACCAACAATTTCAACAACAACCTCAACATTGAAAAACAACAACAACCTCAACATTGAAAAACACCAACAAATTCAACAACAACCTCAACATTGAAAAACAACAACAAACTCAACATTGAAAAACACCAACAAATTCAACAACAACTTCAACATTGAAAAACACCAACAAATTCAACAACAACCTCAACATTGAAAAACAACAACAACCTCAACATTGAAAAACACCAACAAATTCAACAACAACCTCAACATTGAAAAACAACAACAACCTCAACATTGAAAATCACCAACAAATTCAACAACAACCTCAACATTGAAAAACACCAACAAATTCAACAACAACCTCAGCATTGAAAAACAACAACAACCTCAACATTGAAAAACACCAACAAATTCAACAACAACCTCAACTTTGAAAAACAACAACAACCTCAACATTGAAAAACACCAACAAATTCAACAACAACTTCAACATTGAAAAACAACAACAATCTGAACATTGAAAAACACCAACAAATTCAACAACAAACTCAACATTGAAAAACACCAACAAATTCAACAACCTCAACATTGAAAAACAACAACAACCTCAACATTGAAAAACACCAACAATTCAACAACAACCTCAACATTGAAAAGCACCAACAATTTCAACAACAACCTCAACATTGAAAAACAACAACAACCTCAACATTGAAAAACACCAACAAATTCAACAACAACCTCAACATTGAAAAACACCAACAAATTCAACAACAAACTCAGCATTGAAAAACAACAACAACCTCAACATTGAAAAACACCAACAAATTCAACAACAACCTCAACATTGAAAAACAACAACAACCTCAACATTGAAAAACACCAACAAATTCAACAACAACCTCAACATTGAAAAACACCAACAAATTCAACAACAACCTGGAAATTGAAAAACACCAAAAAATGCAACAACAACCTCAACATTGAAAAACAACAACAACCTCAACATTGAAAAACACCAACAAATTCAACAAAACCTGAACATAGAAAAACAACAACAACCTCAACATTGAAAAACACCAACAAATTCAACAACAACCTCAACATTTAAAAACACCAACAAATTCAACAACAACCTCAACATTGAAAAACAACAACAATCTCAACATTGAAAAACACCAACAAATTCAACAACAACCTCAACATTGAAAAACAGCAACAACCTCAACATTGAAAAACACCAACAAATTCAACTACAACCTCAACATTGAAAAACACCAACAAATTCAACAACAACCTCAACATTGAAAAACACCAACAAATTCAACAACAAACTCAACATTGAAAAACACCAACAAATTCAACAACAAGCTCAACATTGAAAAACACCAACAAATTCAACAACAACCTCAACATTGAAAAGCACCAACAAATTCAACAACAACCTCAACATTGAAAAACAACAACAACCTCAACATTGAAAAACACCAACAAATTCAACAACAACCTCAACATTGAAAAACAACAACAACCTCAACATTGAAAAACACCAACAAATTCAACAACAACCTCAACATTGAAAAGGACCAACAAATTCAACAACAACCTCAACATTGAAAAACAACAACAACCTAAACATTGAAAAACACCAACAAATTCAACAACAACCTCAACATTGAAAAACAACAACAACCTCAACATTGAAAAACACCAACAAATTCAACAACAACCTCAACATTGAAAAACACCAACAAATTCAACAACAACCTCAGCATTGAAAAACAACAACAACCTCAACAGTGAAAAACACCAACAAATTCAACAACAACCTCAACATTGAAAAACAACAACAACCTCAACATTGAAAAACACCAACAAATTCAACAACAACTTCAACATTGAAAAACACCAACAAATTCAACAACAACCTCGAATTTGAAAAACACCAACAAATACAACAACAACCTCAACATTGAAAAACAACAACAACCTAAACATTGAAAAACACCAAGAAATTCAACAACAACCTCAACATTGAAAAACAACAACAACCTCAACATTGAAAAACACCAACAAATTCAACAACAACCTCAACATTGAAAAACACCAACAAATTCAACAACAACCTCAACGTTGAAAAACACCAACAAATTCAACAACAAACTCAACATTGAAAAACACCAACAAATTCAACAACAACCTCAACATTGAAAAACAACAACAACCTCAACATTGAAAAACACCAACAATTCAACAACAACCTCAACATTGAAAAACAACAACAAACTCAACATTGAAAAACACTAACAAATTCAACAACAACCTCAACATTGAAAAACAACAACAACCTCAACATTGAAAAACACCAACAAATTCAACAACAACCTCAACATTGAAAAGCACCAACAAATTCAACAACAACCTCAACATTGAAAAACAACAACAACCTAAACATTGAAAAACACCAACAAATTCAACAACAACCTCAACATTGAAAAACAACAACAACCTCAACATTGAAAAACACCAACAAATTCAACAACAACCTCAACATTGAAAAACACCAACAAATTCAACAACAACCTCAACATTGAAAAACAACAACAACCTCAACATTGAAAAACACCAACAAATTCAACAACAACTTCAACATTGAAAAACACCAACAAATTCAACAACAACCTCGAATTTGAAAAACACCAACAAATACAACAACAACCTCAACATTGAAAAACAACAAAAACCTAAACATTGAAAAACACCAAGAAATTCAACAACAACCTCAACATTGAAAAACAACAACAACCTCAACATTGAAAAACACCAACAAATTCAACAACAACCTCAACATTGAAACACACCAACAAATTCAACAACAACCTCAGCATTGAAAAACAACAACAACCTCAACATTGAAAAACAACAACAACCTCAACATTGAATAACACCAACAAATTCAACAACAACCTCAACATTGAAAAACAACAACAACCTCAACATTGAAAAACACCAACAAATTCAACAACAACCTCAACATTGAAAAACAACAACAACCTCAACATTGAAAAACACCAACAAATTCAACAACAACCTCAACATTGAAAAACACCAACAAATTCAACAACAACCTCAGCATTGAAAAACAACAACAACCTCAACATTGAAAAACACCAACAAATTCAACAACAACCTCAACATTGAAAAACAACAACAACCTCAACATTGAAAAACACCAACAAATTCAACAACAACTTCAATATTGAAAAACACCAACAAATTCAACAACAACCTCGAAATTGAAAAACACCAACAAATTCAACAACAACCTCAACATTGAAAAACAACAACAACCTCAACATTGAAAAACACCAACAAATTCAACAACAAACTCAACATTGAAAAACAACAACAACCTCAACATTGAAAAACACCAACAAATTCAACAACAACCTCAACATTGAAAAACACCAACAAATTCAACAACAACCTCAACATTGAAAAACAACAACAATCTCAACATTGAAAAACACCAACAAATTCAACAACAACCTCAACATTGAAAAACAGCAACAACCTCAACATTTAAAAACACCAACAAATTCAACAACAACCTCAACATTGAAAAACACCAACAAATTCAACAACAACCTCAACATTGAAAAACACCAACAAATTCAACAACAAACTCAACATTGAAAAACACCAACAAATTCAACAAAAAATTCAACATTGAAAAACCTCAACAAATTCAACAACAACCCCGACATTGAAAAACACCAACAAATTCAACAACAACCTCAACTTTGAAAAACAACAACAACCTCATCATGGAAAAACACCAACAAATTCAACAACAACCTCAACATTGAAAAACAACAGCATCCTCAAAATTGAAAAACACCAACAAATTCAACAACAACCCCAACATTTAAAAACAACAACAACCTCAACATTGAAAAACACAAACAAATTCAACAACAACCTCAACATTGAAAAACACGAACAAATTCAACAACAACCTCAACATTGAAAAACACCAACAAACTCAACAACAACCTCAACATTGAAAAACAACAACAACCTCAACATTGAAAAACACCAACAAATTCAACAACAACTTCAACATTGAAAAACACCAACAAATTCAACAACAACCTCAACATTGAAAAACAACAACAACCTCAACATTGAAAAACACCAACAAATTCAACAACAACCTCAACATTGAAAAACAACAACAACCTCAACATTGAAAAACACCAACAAATTCAACAACAACCTCAACATTGAAAAACACCAACAAATTCAACAACAACCTCAGCATTGAAAAAGAACAACAACCTCAACATTGAAAAACACCAACAAATTCAACAACAACCTCAACTTTGAAAAACAACAACAACCTGAACATTGAAAAACACCAACAAATTCAACAACAACCTCAACATTGAAAAACAACAACAACCTCAACATTGAAAAAGACCAACAAATTCAACAACAACCTCAACATTGAAAAACACCAACAAATTCAACAACAACCTCAGCATTGAAAAACAACAACAACCTCAACATTGAAAAACAACAACAACCTCAACATTGAAAAACACCAACAAATTCAACAACAACTTCAACATTGAAAAACACCAACAAATTCAACAACAACCTCGAAATTGAAAATCACCAACAAATACAACAACAACCTCAACATTGAAAAACACCAACAAATTCAACAACAACCCCAACATTTAAAAACAACAACAACCTCAACATTGAAAAACACAAACAAATTCAACAACAACCTCAACATTGAAAAACACGAACAAATTCAACAACAACCTCAACATTGAAAAACACCAACAAACTCAACAACAACCTCAACATTGAAAAACAACAACAACCTCAACATTGAAAAACACGAACAAATTCAACAACAACCTCAACATTGAAAAACACCAACAAATTCAACAACAACCTCAACATTGAAAAACACCAACAACCTCAACATTGAAAAACACCAACAAATTCAACAACAACCTCAACATTGAAAAACAACAACAAACTCAACATTGAAAAACACCAACAAATTCAACAACAACCTCAACAATGAAAAACAACAACCTCAACATTGAAAAACACCAACAAATTCAACAACAACTTCAACATTGAAAAACACCAACAAATTCAACAACAACCTCAACATTGAAAAACAACAACAACCTCAACATTGAAAAACACCAACAAATTCAACAACAACCTCAACATTGAAAAACAACAACAACCTCAACATTGAAAAACACCAACAAATTCAACAACAACCTCAACATTGAAAAACACCAACAAATTCAACAACAACCTCAGCATTGAAAAACAACAACAACCTCAACATTGAAAAACACCAACAAATTCAACAACAACCTCAACTTTGAAAAACAACAACAACCTCAACATTGAAAAACACCAACAAATTCAACAAAAACTTCAACATTGAAAAACAACAACAACCTGAACATTGAAAAACACCAACAAATTCAACAACAACCTCAACATTGAAAAACAACAACAACCTCAACATTGAAAAACACCAACAAATTCAACAACAACTTCAACATTGAAAAACACCAACAAATTCAACAACAACCTCGAAATTGAAAATCACCAACAAATACAACAACAACCTCAACATTGAAAAACAACAACAAACTCAACATTGAAAAACACCAACAAATTCAACAACAACCTCAACATTGAAAAACAACAACAACCTCAACATTGAAAAACACCAACAAATTCAACAACAACCTCAACATTGAAAAACAACAACAACCTCAACATTGAAAAACACCAACAAATTCAACAACAACCTCAACATTGAAAAACAACAACAAACTCAACATTGAAAAACACCAACAAATTCAACAACAACCTCAACATTGAAAAACAACAACAAACTCAACATTGAAAAACACCAACAAATTCAACAACAACTTCAACATTGAAAAACACCAACAAATTCAACAACAACCTCAACATTGAAAAACAACAACAACCTCAACATTGAAAAACACCAACAAATTCAACAACAACCTCAACATTGAAAAACAACAACAACCTCAACATTGAAAAACACCAACAAATTCAACAACAACCTCTACATTGAAAAACACCAACAAATTCAACAACAACCTCAGCATTGAAAAACAACAACAAACTCAACATTGAAAAACACCAACAAATTCAACAACAACCTCAACATTGAAAAACAACAACAACCTCAACATTGAAAAACACCAACAAATTCAACAACAACCTCAACATTGAAAAACACCAACAAATTCAACAACAACCTCAACATTGAAAAACAACAACAACCTCAACATTGAAAAACACCAACAAATTCAACAACAACTTCAACATTGAAAAACACCAACAAATTCAACAACAACCTCAACATTGAAAAACAACAACAACCTCAACATTGAAAAACACCAACAAATTCAACAACAACTTCAACATTGAAAAACACCAACAAATTCAACAACAACCTCAACATTGAAAAACAACATCAACCTCAACATTGAAAAACACCAACAAATTCAACAACAACCTCAACATTGAAAAACAACAACAAGCTCAACATTGAAAAACACCAACAAATTCAACAACAACCTCAACATTGAAAAACACCAACAAATTCAACAACAACCTCAGCATTGAAAAACAACAACAACCTCAACATTGAAAAACACCAACAAATTCAACAACAACCTCAACTTTGAAAAACAACAACAACCTCAACATTGAAAAACACCAACAAATTCAACAAAAACTTCAACATTGAAAAACAACAACAACCTGAACATTGAAAAACACCAACAAATTCAACAACAACCTCAACATTGAAAAACAACAACAACCTCAACATTGAAAAACACCAACAAATTCAACAACAACTTCAACATTGAAAAACACCAACAAATTCAACAACAACCTCGAAATTGAAAATCACCAACAAATACAACAACAACCTCAACATTGAAAAACAACAACAAACTCAACATTGAAAAACACCAACAAATTCAACAACAACCTCAACATTGAAAAACAACAACAACCTCAACATTGAAAAACACCAACAAATTCAACAACAACCTCAACATTGAAAAACAACAACAACCTCAACATTGAAAAACACCAACAAATTCAACAACAACCTCAACATTGAAAAACAACAACAAACTCAACATTGAAAAACACCAACAAATTCAACAACAACCTCAACATTGAAAAACAACAACAAACTCAACATTGAAAAACACCAACAAATTCAACAACAACTTCAACATTGAAAAACACCAACAAATTCAACAACAACCTCAACATTGAAAAACAACAACAACCTCAACATTGAAAAACACCAACAATTTCAACAACAACCTCAACATTGAAAAACAACAACAACCTCAACATTGAAAAACACCAACAAATTCAACAACAACCTCTACATTGAAAAACACCAACAAATTAAACAACAACCTCCGCATTGAAAAACAACAACAAACTCAACATTGAAAAACACCAACAAATTCAACAACAACCTCAACATTGAAAAACAACATCAACCTCAACATTGAAAAACACCAACAAATTCAACAACAACCTCAACATTGAAAAACAACAACAAGCTCAACATTGAAAAACACCAACAAATTCAACAACAACCTCAACATTGAAAAACACCAACAAATTCAACAACAACCTCAGCATTGAAAAACAACAACAACCTCAACATTGAAAAACACCAACAAATTCAACAACAACCTCAACTTTGAAAAACAACAACAACCTCAACATTGAAAAACACCAACAAATTCAACAAAAACTTCAACATTGAAAAACAACAACAACCTGAACATTGAAAAACACCAACAAATTCAACAACAACCTCAACATTGAAAAACAACAACAACCTCAACATTGAAAAACACCAACAAATTCAACAACAACTTCAACATTGAAAAACACCAACAAATTCAACAACAACCTCGAAATTGAAAATCACCAACAAATACAACAACAACCTCAACATTGAAAAACAACAACAAACTCAACATTGAAAAACACCAACAAATTCAACAACAACCTCAACATTGAAAAACAACAACAACCTCAACATTGAAAAACACCAACAAATTCAACAACAACCTCAACATTGAAAAACAACAAAAACCTCAACATTGAAAAACACCAACAAATTCAACAACAACCTCAACATTGAAAAACAACAACAAACTCAACATTGAAAAACACCAACAAATTCAACAACAACCTCAACATTGAAAAACAACAACAAACTCAACATTGAAAAACACCAACAAATTCAACAACAACTTCAACATTGAAAAACACCAACAAATTCAACAACAACCTCAACATTGAAAAACAACAACAACCTCAACATTGAAAAACACCAACAATTTCAACAACAACCTCAACATTGAAAAACAACAACAACCTCAACATTGAAAAACACCAACAAATTCAACAACAACCTCTACATTGAAAAACACCAACAAATTAAACAACAACCTCCGCATTGAAAAACAACAACAAACTCAACATTGAAAAACACCAACAAATTCAACAACAACCTCAACATTGAAAAACAACAACAACCTCAACATTGAAAAACACCAACAAATTCAACAACAACTTCAACATTGAAAAACACCAACAAATTCAACAACAACCTCAACACTGAAAAACAACAACAACCTCAACATTGAAAAACACCAACAAATTCAACAACAACCTCAACATTGAAAAACAACAACAACCTCAACATTGAAAAACACCAACAAATTCAACAACAACCTCAACATTGAAAAACACCAACAAATTCAACAACAACCCCAACATTTAAAAACAACAACAACCTCAACATTGAAAAACACAAACAAATTCAACAACAACCTCAACATTGAAAAACACGAACAAATTCAACAACAACCTCAACATTGAAAAACACCAACAAACTCAACAACAACCTCAACATTGAAAAACAACAACAACCTCAACATTGAAAAACACGAACAAATTCAACAACAACCTCAACATTGAAAAACACCAACAAATTCAACAACAACCTCAACATTGAAAAACACCAACAACCTCAACATTGAAAAACACCAACAAATTCAACAACAACCTCAACATTGAAAAACAACAACAAACTCAACATTAAAAAACACCAACAAATTCAACAACAACCTCAACATTGAAAAACAACAACAACCTCAACATTGAAAAACACCAACAAATTCAACAACAACCTCAACATTGAAAAACAACAACAACCTCAACATTGAAAAACACCAACAAATTCAACAACAACCTCAACATTGAAAAACAACAACAACCTCAACATTGAAAAACACCAACAAATTCAACAACAACCTCAACATTGAAAAACACCAACAAATTCAACAACAACCTCAGCATTGAAAAACAACAACAACCTCAACATTGAAAAACACCAACAAATTCAACAACAACCTCAACTTTGAAAAACAACAACAACCTCAACATTGAAAAACACCAACAAATTCAACAAAAACTTCAACATTGAAAAACAACAACAACCTGAACATTGAAAAACACCAACAAATTCAACAACAACCTCAACATTGAAAAACAACAACAACCTCAACATTGAAAAACTCCAACAAATTCAACAACAACCTCAACATTGAAAAGCACCAACAAATTCAACAACAACCTCAGCATTGAAAAACAACAACAAACTCAACATTGAAAAACACCAACAAATTCAACAACAACCTCAACATTGAAAAACAACAACAACCTCAACATTGAAAAACACCAACAAATTCAACAACAACTTCAACATTGAAAAACACCAACAAATTCAACAACAACCTCGAAATTGAAAATCACCAACAAATACAACAACATCCTCAACATTGAAAAACAACAACAAACTCAACATTGAAAAACACCAACAAATTCAACAACAACCTCAACATTGAAAAACAACAACAACCTCAACATTGAAAAACACCAACAAATTCAACAACAACCTCAACATTGAAAAACAACAACAACCTCAACATTGAAAAACACCAACAAATTCAACAACAACCTCAACATTGAAAAACAACAACAAACTCAACATTGAAAAACACCAACAAATTCAACAACAACCTCAACATTGAAAAACAACAACAAACTCAACATTGAAAAACACCAACAAATTCAACAACAACTTCAACATTGAAAAACACCAACAAATTCAACAACAACCTCAACATTGAAAAACAACAACAACCTCAACATTGAAAAACACCAACAAATTCAACAACAACCTCAACATTGAAAAACAACAACAACCTCAACATTGAAAAACACCAACAAATTCAACAACAACCTCTACATTGAAAAACACCAACAAATTCAACAACAACCTCAGCATTGAAAAACAACAACAACCTCAACATTGAAAAAAACAAACAAATTCAACAACAACCTCAACATTGAAAAACAACAACAACCTCAACGTTGAAAAACACCAACAAATTCAACAAAAACTTCAACATTGAAAAACACCAGCAAATTCAACAACAACCTCGAAATTGAACAACACCAACAAATTCAACAACAACTTCAACATTGAAAAACACCAACAAATTCAACAACAACCTCGACATTGAAAAACACCATCAAATTCAACAACAACCTCAACATTTAAAAACAACAACAACCTCAAAATTGAAAAAACACCAACTAATTCAACAACAACCTCAACATTTAAAAACAACAACAACCTCAACATTGAAAAACACCAACAAATTCAACAACAACCTCAACATTGAAAAACACCAACAAACTCAACAACAACCTCAACATTGAAAAACAACAACAACCTCAACATTGAAAAACACCAACAAATTCAACAACAACGTCAACATTGAAAAACACCAACAAATTCAAGAACAAACTCAAGATTGAAAAACACCAACAAATTCAAAAACCTCAACATTGAAAAACAACAACAACCTCAACATTGAAAAACACCAACAAATTCAACAACAACCTCAACGTTGAAAAACACCAACAAATTCAACAACAACCTCAACATTGAAAAACAGCAACAACCTCAACATTGAATAACACCAACAAATTCAACAACAACCTCAACATTGAAAAACAACAACAACCTCAACATTGAAAAACACCAACAAATTCAACAACAACCTCAACATTGAAAAACAACAACAAACTCAACATTGAGAAACACCAACAAATTCAACAACAACCTCAACATTGAAAAACAACAACAACCTCAACATTGAAAAACACCAACAAATTCAACAATAACCTCAACATTGAAAAACAACAACAACCTCAACATTGAAAAACACCAACAAATTCAACAACAACCTCAACATTGAAAAACAACAACAACCTCAACATTGAAAAAGACCAACAAATTCAACAACAACCTCAACATTGAAAAACAACAACAACCTCAACATTGAAAAACACCAACAAATTCAACAACAACCTCAACATTGAAAAACACCAACAAATTCAACAACAACCTCAGCATTGAAAAACAACAACAACCTCAACATTGAAAAACACCAACAAATTCAACAACAACCTCAACATTGAAAAACAACAACAACCTCAGCATTGAAAAACACCAACAAATTCACAAAAACTTCAACATTGAAAAACACCAACAAATTCAACAACAACCTCGAAATTGAAAAACACCAACAAAATCAACAACAACCTCAACATTGAAAAACAACAACAACCTCAACATTGAAAAACACCAACAAATTCAACAACAACCTCAACATTGAAAAACAACAACAACCTCAACATTGAAAAACACCAACAAATTCAACAACAACCTCAACATTTAAAAACACCAACAAATTCAACAACAACCTCAACATTGAAAAACAACAACAATCTCAACATTGAAAAACAGCAACAAATTCAACAACAACCTCAACATTGAAAAACAGCAACAACCTCAACATTGAAAAACACCAACAAATTCAACAACAACCTCAACATTGAAAAACACCAACAAATTCAACAACAACCTCAACATTGAAAAACACCAACAAATTCAGCAACAAACTCAACATTGAAAAACACCAACAAATTCAACAACAACCTCAACATTGAAAAACAACAACAACCTCAACATTGAAAAACACCAACAAATTCAACAACAACCTCAACATTGAAAAACACCAACAAATTCAACAACAACCTCAACATTGATAAACAACAAAAACCTCAACATTTAAAAACACCAACAAATTCAACAACAACCTCAACATTTAAAAACGCCAACAAATTCAACAACAACCTCAACATTGAAACACAACAACCTCAACATTGAAAAACAACAACAAATTCAACAAAAAATTCAACATTGAAAAACACCAACAAATTCAACAACAACCCCGACCTTGAAAAACACCAACAAATTCAACAACAACCTCAACTTTGAAAAACAACAACAACCTCATCATGGAAAAACACCAACAAATTCAACAACAACCTCAACATTGAAAAACAACAACATCCTCAAAATTGAAAAACACCAACAAATTCAACAACAACCCCAACATTTAAAAACAACAACAACCTCAACATTTAAAAACACAAACAAATTCAACAACAACCTCAACATTGAAAAACACGAACAAATACAACAACAACCTCAACATTGAAAAACACCAACAAACTCAACAACAACCTCTACATTCAAAAACAACAACATCCTCAAAATTGAAAAACACCAACAAATTCAACAACAACCCCAACATTTAAAAACAACAACAACCTCAACATTGAAAAACACAAACAAATTCAACAACAACCTCAACATTGAAAAACACGAACAAATTCAACAACAACCTCAACTTTGAAAAACACCAACAAACTCAACAACAACCTCAGCATTGAAAAACAGCAACAACCTCAACATTGAAAAACACCAACAAACTCAACAACAACCTCAACATTGAAAAACAACAACAACCTCAACATTGAAAAACACCAACAAATTCAACAACAACCTCAACATTGAAAAACACCAACAAATTCAAGAACAAACTCAAGATTGAAAAACACCAACAAATTCAACAACCTCAACATTGAAAAACAACAACAACCTCAACATTGAAAAACACCAACAAATTCAACAACAACCTCAACGTTGAAAAACACCAACAAATTCAACAACAACCTCAACATTGAAAAAAAACAACAACCTCAACATTGAATAACACCAACAAATTCAACAACAACCTCAACATTGAAAAACAACAACAACCTCAACATAGAAAAACACCAACAAATTCAACAACAACCTCAACTTTGAAAAACAACAGCAAACTCAACATTGAGAAACACCAACAAATTCAACAACAACCTCAACATTGAAAAACAACAACAACCTCAACATTGAAAAACACCAACAAATTCAACAATAACCTCAACATTGAAAAACAACAACAACCTCAACATTGAAAAACACCAACAAATTCAACAACAACCTCAACATTGAAAAACACCAACAAATTCAACAACAACCTCAACATTGAAATACAACAACAACCTCAACATTGAAAAACACCAACAAATTCAACGACAACCTCAACATTGAAAAACAACAACAACCTCAACATTGAAAAACACGAACAAATTCAACAACAATCTCAACATTGAAAAAGACCAACAAATTCAACAACAACCTCAGCATTGAAAAACAACAACATCCTCAACATTGAAAAACACCAACAAATTCAACAACAACCTCAACATTGAAAAACAACAACAACCTCAACTTTGAAAAACACCAACAAATTCAACAACAACTTCAACATTGAAAAACACCAACAAATTCAACAATAACCTCTAAATTGAAAAACACCAACAAATTCAACAACAACCTCAACATTGAAAATCAACAACAAACTCAACATTGAAAAACACCAACAAATTCAACAACAACCTCAACATTGAAAAACAACAACAACCTCAACATTGAAAAACACCAACAAATTCAACAACAACCTCAACATTTAAAAACACCAACAAATTCAACAACAACCTCAACATTGAAAAACACCAACAAATTCAACAATAACCTCAACATTGAAAAACAACAACAACCTCAACATTGAAAAACACCAACAAATTCAACAACAACCTCAGCATTGAAAAACACCAACAAATTCAACAACAACCTCAACATTGAAATACAACGACAACCTCAACATTGAAAAACACCAACAAATTCAACAACAACCTCAACATTGAAAAACAACAACAACCTCAACATTGAAAAACACGAACAAATTCAACAACAATCTCAACATTGAAAAACACCAACAAATTCAACAACAACCTCAGCATTGAAAAACAACAACATCCTCAACATTGAAAAACACCAACAAATTCAACAACAACCTCAACATTGAAAAACAACAACAACCTCAACTTTGAAAAACACCAACAAATTCAACAACAACTTCAACATTGAAAAACACCAACAAATTCAACAATAACCTCTAAATTGAAAAACACCAACAAATTCAACAACAACCTCAACATTGAAAATCAACAACAACCTCAACATTGAAAAACACCAACAAATTCAACAACAACCTCAACATTGAAAAACAACAACAACCTCAACATTGAAAAACACCAACAAATTCAACAACAACCTCAACATTTAAAAACACCAACAAATTCAACAACAACCTCAACATTGAAAAACAACAACAATCTCAACATTGAAAAACAGCAACAAATTCAACAACAACCTCAACATTGAAAAACAGCAACAACCTCAACATTGAAAAAAACTAACAAATTCAACAACAACCTCAACATTGAAAAACACCAACAAATTCAACAACAACCTCAACATTGAAAAACACCAACAAATTCAACAACAAACTCAACATTGAAAAACACCAACAAATTCAACAACAACCTCAACATTGAAAAACAACAACAAGCTCAACATTGAAAAACACCAACAAATTCAACAACAACCTCAACATTGAAAAACACCAACAAATTCAACAACAACCTCAACATTGATAAACAACAAAAACCTCAACATTTAAAAACACCAACAAATTCAACAACAACCTCAACATTTAAAAACGCCAACAAATTCAACAACAACCTCAACATTGAAAAACAACAACCTCAACATTGAAAAACACCAACAAATTCAACAAAAAATTCAACATTGATAAACCTCAACAAATTCAACAACAACCCCGACATTGAAAAACACCAACAAATTCAACAACAACCTCAACTTTGAAAATCAACAACAACCTCATCATGGAAAAACACCAACAAATTCAACAACAACCTCAACATTGAAAAACAACAACATCCTCAAAATTGAAAAACACCAACAAATTCAAAAACAACCTCAACATTGAAAAACACCAACAAATTCAACAACAACCTCAACTTTGAAAAACACCAACAAACTCAACAACAACCTCAACATTGAAAAACAACAACAACCTCAACATTGAAAAACACCAACAAATTCAACAACAACCTCAACATTGAAAAACCACAACAAACTCAACATTGAAAAACACCAACAAATTCAACAACAACCTCAACATTGAAAAAGAACAACAACCTCAACATTGAAAAACACCAACAAATTCAACAACAACTTCAACATTGAAAAACACCAACAAATTCAACAACAACCTCAGCATTGAAAAACAACAACAACCTCAACATTGAAAAACACCAACAAATTCAACAACAACCTCAACATTGAAAAACAACAACAACCTCAACATTGAAAAACACCAACAAATTCAACAACAACCTCAACATTGAAAAACACCAACAAATTCAACAACAACCTCAGCATTGAAAAACAACAACAACCTCAACATTGAAAAACACCAACAAATTCAACAACAACCTCAACTTTGAAAAACAACAACAACCTCAACATTGAAAAACACCAACAAATTCAACAAAAACTTCAACATTGAAAAACAACAACAACCTCAACATTGAAAAACACCAACAAATTCAACAACAACCTCAACATTTAAAAACACCAACAAATTCAACAACAACCTCAACATTGAAAAACAACAACAATCTCAACATTGAAATACAGAAACAAATTCAACAACAACCTCAACATTGAAAAACAGCAACAACCTCAACATTGAAAAACACCAACAAATTCAACAACAACCTCAACATTGAAAAACACCAACAAATTCAACAACAACCTCAACATTGAAAAACACCAACAAATTCAACAACAAACTCAACATTGAAAAACACCAACAAATTCAACAACAACCTCAACATTGAAAAACAACAACAACCTCAACATTGAAAAACACCAACAAATTCAACAACAACCTCAACATTGAAAAACACCAACAAATTCAACAACAACCTCAACATTGATAAACAACAAAAACCTCAACATTTAAAAACACCAACAAATTCAACAACAACCTCAACATTTAAAAACGCCAACAAATTCAACAACAACCTCAACATTGAAAAACAACAACCTCAACATTGAAAAACACCAACAAATTCAACAAAAAATTCAACATTGAAAAACCTCAACAAATTCAACAACAACCCCGACATTGAAAAACACCAACAAATTCAACAACAACCTCAACTTTGAAAAACAACAACAACCTCATCATGGAAAAACACCAACAAATTCAACAACAACCTCAACTTTGAAAAACAACAACATCCTCAAAATTGAAAAACACCAACAAATTCAACAACAACCCCAACATTTAAAAACAACAACAACCTCAACATTGAAAAACACAAACAAATTCAACAACAACCTCAACATTGAAAAACACCAACAAATTCAACAACAACCTCAACTTTGAAAAACACCAACAAACTAAACAACAACCTCAACATTGAAAAACAACAACAACCTCAACATTGAAAAACACCAACAAATTCAACAACAACCTCAACATTGAAAAACAACAACAACCTCAACATTGAAAAACACCAACAAATTCAACAACAACCTCAACATTGAAAAACAACAACAACCTCAACATTGAAAAACACCAACAAATTCAACAACAACCTCAACATTGAAAAACAGCAACAAATTCAACAACAACCTCAGCATTGAAAAACAACAACAACCTCAACATTGAAAAACACCAACAAATTCAACAACAACCTCAACTTTGAAAAACAACAACAACCTCAACATTGAAAAACACCAACAAATTCAATAAAAACTTCAACATTGAAAAACACCAACAAATTCAACAACAACCTCGAAATTGACAATCACCAACAAATACAACAACAACCTCAACATTGAAAAACAACAACAAACTCAACATTGAAAAACACCAACAAATTCAACAACAACCTCAACATTGAAAAACAACAACAACCTCAACATTGAAAAACACCAACAAATTCAACAACAACCTCAACATTGAAAAACAACAACAACCTCAACATTGAAAAACACCAACAAATTCAACAACAACCTCAACATTGAAAAACAACAACAAACTCAACATTGAAAAACACCAACAAATTCAACAACAACCTCAACATTGAAAAACAACAACAACCTCAACATTGAAAAACACCAACAAATTCAACAACAACTTCAACATTGAAAAACACCAACAAATCCAACAACAACCTCAACATTGAAAAACAACAACAACCTCAACATTGAAAAACACCAACAAATTCAACAACAACCTCAACATTGAAAAACAACAACAACCTCAACATTGAAAAACACCAACAAATTCAACAACAACCTCAACATTGAAAAACACCAACAAATTCAACAGCAACCTCAGCATTGAAAAACAACAACAACCTCAACATTGAAAAAAACAAACAAATTCAACAACAACCTCAACATTGAAAAACAACAACAACCTCAACGTTGAAAAACACCAACAAATTCAACAAAAACTTCAACATTGAAAAACACCAGTAAATTCAACAACAACCTCGAAATTGAAAAACACCAACAAATTCAACAATAACTTCAACATTGAAAAACAGCAACAAATTCAACAACAACCTCGACATTGAAAAACACCATCAAATTCAACAACAACCTCAACATTGAAAAACACCAACAACCTCAAAATTGAAAAAACACCAACAAATTCAACAACAACCTCAACATTGAAAAACAAGAACAACCTCAACATTGAAAAACACCAACAAATTCAACAACAACCTCAACATTGAAAAACACCAACAAATTCAACAACAACCTCAACGTTGAAAAACACCAACAAATTCAACAACAACCTCCACATTGAAAAACAACAACAACCTCAACATTGAATAACACCAACAAATTCAACAACAACCTCAACATTGAAAAACAACAACAACCTCAACATTGAAAAACACCAACAAATTCAACAACAACCTCAACATTGAAAAACAACAACAAACTCAACATTGAGAAACACCAACAAATTCAACAACAACCTCAACATTGAAAAACAAAAACAACCTCAACATTGAAAAACACCAACAAATTCAACAATAACCTCAACATTGAAAAACAACAACAACCTCAACATTGAAAAACACCAACAAATTCAACAACAACCTCAAAATTGAAAAACACCAACAAATTCAACAACAACCTCAACATTGAAAAACAACAACAACCTCAACATTGAAAAACACCAACAAATTCAACAACAACCTCAACATTGAAAAACAACAACAACCTCAACATTGAAAAACACCAACAAATTAAACAACAACCTCAACATTGAAAAACACCAACAAATTCAACAACAACCTCAGCATTGAAAAACAACAACAACCTCAACATTGAAAAACACCAACAAAATCAACAACAACCTCAACATTGAATAACAACAACAACCTCAACATTGAAAAACACCAACAAATTCAACAAAAACTTCAACATTGAAAAACAACAACAAATTCAACAACAACCTCGAAATTGAAAAACACCAACAAATTCAACAACAACCTCAACATTGAAAAACAACAACAACCTCAACATTGAAAAACACCAACAAATTCAACAACAACCTCAACACTGAAAAACAACAACAACCTCAACATTGAAAAACACCAACAAATTCAACAACAACCTCAACATTTAAAAACACCAACAAATTCAACAACAACCTCAACATTGAAAAACAACAACAATCTCAACATTGAAAAACAGCAACAAATTCAACAACAACCTCAACATTGAAAAACAGCAACAACCTCAACATTGAAAAACACCAACAAATTCAACAACAAACTCAACATTGAAAAACACCAACAAATTCAACAACAACCTCATCATTGAAAAACAACAACAACCTCAACATTGAAAAACACCAACAAATTCAACAACAACCTCAACATTGAAAAACACCAACAAATTCAACAACAACCTCAACATTGATAAACAACAAAAACCTCAACATTTAAAAACACCAACAAATTCAACAACAACCTCAACATTTAAAAACGCCAACAAATTCAACAACAACCTCAACATTGAAAAACAACAACCTCAACATTGAAAAACAACAACAAATTCAACAAAAAATTCAACCTTGAAAAACACGAACAAATTCAACAACAACCCCGACATTGAAAAACACCAACAAATTCAACAACAACCTCAACTTTGAAAAACAACAACAACCTCATCATGGAAAAACACCAACAAATTCAACAACAACCTCAACATTGAAAAACAACAACATCCTCAAAATTGAAAAACACCAACAAATTCAACAACAACCCCAACATTTAAAAACAACAACAACCTCAACATTGAAAAACACAAACAAATTCAACAACAACCTCAACATTGAAAAACACGAACAAATTCAACAACAACCTCAACATTGAAAAACACCAACAAACTCAACAACAACCTCAACATTGAAAAACAACAACAACCTCAACATTGAAAAACACCAACAAATTCAACAACAACCTCAACATTGAAAAACACCAACAAATTCAACAACAACCTGAACATTGAAAAACACCAACAACCTCAACATTGAAAAACACCAACAAATTCAACAACAACCTCAAATTTAAAAACAACAACAACCTCAACATTGAAAAACACCAACAAATTCAACAACAACCTCAACATTGAAAAACATCAACAAACTCAACATTGAAAAACACCAACAAATTCAACAACAACCTCAACATTGAAAAACAACAACAACCTCAACATTGAAAAACACCAACAAATTCAACAACAACTTCAACATTGAAAAACACCAACAAATTCAACAACAACCTCAACATTGAAAAACAACAACAACCTCAACATTGAAAAACACCAACAAATTCAACAACAACCTCAACATTGAAAAACAACAACAACCTAAACATTGAAAAACACCAACAAATTCAACAAGAACCTCAACATTGAAAAACACCAACAAATTCAACAACAACCTCAGCATTGAAAAACAACAACAACCTCAACATTGAAAAACACCAACAAATTCAACAACAACCTCAACATTGAAAAACAACAACAACCTCAACATTGAAAAACACCAACAAATTCAACAAAAACTTCAACATTGAAAAACAACAACAACCTCAACATTGAAAAACAACAACAACCTCAACATTGAAAAACACCAACAAATTCAACAACAACCTCAACATTGAATAACACCAACAAATTCAACAACAACCTCAACATTGAAAAACAACAACAACCTCAACATTGAAAAACACCAACAAATTCAACAACAACCTCAACATTGAAAAACAACAACAACCTCAACATTGAAAAACACCAACAAATTCAACAACAACTTCAACATTGAAAAACACCAACAAATTCAACAACAACCTCGAAATTGAAAAACACCAACAAATACAACAACAACCTCAACATTGAAAAACAACAACAACCTCAACATTGAAAAACACCAACAAATTCAACAACAACCTCAACATTGAAAAACACCAACAAATTCAAAAACAACCTCAGAATTGAAAAACACCAACAAATTCAACAACAACCTCAACATTGAAAAACACCAACTAACTCAACAACAACCTCAACATTGAAAAACAACAACAACCTCAACATTGAAAAACACCAACAAATTCAACAACAACCTCAACATTGAAAAACACCAACAAATTCATCAACAACCTCAGCATTGAAAAACAACAACAACCTCAACATTGAAAAAAACCAACAAATTCAACAACAACCTCAACATTGAAAAAGAACAACAACCTCAACGTTGAAAAACAACAACAAATTCAACAAAAACTTCAACATTGAAAAACACCAACAAATTCAACAACAACCTCGAAATTGAAAAACACCAACAAATTCAACAACAACTTCAACATTGAAAAACACCAACAAATTCAACAACAACCTCGACATTGAAAAACACCATCAAATTCAACAACAACCTCAACATTGAAAAACACCAACAACCTCAAAATTGAAAAAACACCAACAAATTCAGCAACAACCTCAACATTTAAAAACAGCAACAACCTCAACATTGAAAAACACCAACAAATTCAACAACAACCTCAACATTGAAAAACACCAACAAACTCAACAACAACCTCAACATTGAAAAACAACAACAACCTCAACATTGAAAAACACCAACAAATTCAACAACAACCTCAACATTGAAAAACACCAACAAATTCAAGAACAAACTCAAGATTGAAAAACACCAACAAATTCAACAAGCTCAACATTGAAAAACAACAACAACCTCAACATTGAAAATCCCCAACAAATTCAACAACAACCTCAACGTTGAAAAACACCAACAAATTCAACAACAACCTCAACATTGAAAAACAACAACAACCTCAACATTGAATAACACCAACAAATTCAACAACAACCTCAACATTGAAAAACAACAACAACCTCAACATAGAAAAACACCAACAAATTCAACAACAACCTTAACTTTGAAAAACAGCAACAAACTCAACATTGAGAAACACCAACAAATTCAACAACAACCGCAACATTGAAAAACAACAACAACCTCAACATTGAAAAACACCAACAAATTCAACAATAAACTCAACATTGAAAAACAACAACAACCTCAACATTGAAAAACACCAACAAATTCAACAACAACCTCAACATTGAAAAACACCAACAAATTCAACAACAACCTCAACATTGAAAAACAACAACAACCTCAACATTGAAAAACACCAACAAATTCAACAACAACCTCAACATTGAAAAACAACAACAACCTCAACATTGAAAAACACCAACAAATTCAACAACAACCTCAACAGTGAAAAACACCAACAAATTCAACAACAACCTCAGCATTGAAAAACAACAACCTCAACATTGAAAAACACCAACAAATTCAACAACAACCTCAACATTGAAAAACACCAACAAATTCAACAACAACTTCAACATTGAAAAACACCAACAAATTCAACAACAACCTCGAAATTGAAAAACACCAACAAATTCAACAACAACCTCAACATTGAAAAAAACCAACAAATTCAACAACAACCTCAACATTGAAAAAGAACAACAACCTCAACGTTGAAAAACAACAACAAATTCAACAAAAACTTCAACATTGAAAAACACCAACAACCTCAACATTGAAAAACAACAACAAATTCAACAACAACCTCAACATTGAAAAACACCAACAAATTCAACAACAAACTCAACATTGAAAAACACCAACAAATTCAACAACAACCTCAACATTGAAGAACAACAACAACCTCAACATTGAAAAACACCAACAAATTCAACAACAACCTCAACATTGAAAAACACCAACAAATTCAACAACAACCTCAACATTGATTAACAACAAAAACCTCAACATTTAAAAACACCAACAAATTCAACAACAACCTCAACATTTAAAAACGCCAACAAATTCAACAACAACCTCAACATTGAAAAACAACAACCTCAACATTGAAAAACACCAACAAATTCAACAAAAAATTCTACATTGAAAAACCTCAACAAATTCAACAACAACCTCAACTTTGAAAAACAACAACAACCTCATCATGGAAAAACACGAACAAATTCAACAACAACCTCAACATTGAAAAACAACAACATCCTCAAAATTGAAAAACACCAACGAATTCAACAACAACCCCAACATTTAAAAACAACAACAACCTCAACATTGAAAAACACCAACAAATTCAACAACAACCTCAACATTGAAAAACAACAACAACCTCAACATTGAAAAACACCAACAAATTCAACAACAACCTCAACATTGAAAAACAACAACAAACTCAACATTGAAAAACACCAACAAATTCAACAACAACCTCAACATTGAAAAACAACAACAACCTCAACATTGAAAAACACCAACAAATTCAACAACAACCTCAACATTGAAAAACAGCAACAAATTCAACAACAACCTCAACATTGAAAAACAACAACAACCTCAACATTGAAAAACACCAACAAATTCAACAACAACCTCAACATTGAAAAACAACAACAACCTCAACATTGAAAAACACCAACAAATTCAACAAGAACCTCAACATTGAAAAACACCAACAAATTCAACAACAACCTCAGCATTGAAAAACAACAACAACCTCAACCTTGAAAAACACCAACAAATTCAACAACAACCTCAACATTGAAAAACAACAACAACCTCAACATTGAAAAACACCAAGAAATTCAACAAAAACTTCAACATTGAAAAACAACAACAACCTGAACATTGAAAAACACCAACAAATTCAACAACAACCTCAACATTGAAAAACAACAACAACCTCAACATTGAAAAACACCAACAAATTCAACAACAACCTCAACATTGAAAAACACCAACAAATTCAACAACAACCTCAGCATTGAAAAACAACAACAACCTCAACATTGAAAAACACCAACAAATTCAACAACAACCTCAACATTGAAAAACAACAACAACCTCAACATTGAAAAACACCAAAAAATTCAACAACAACTTCAACATTGAAAAACACCAACAAATTCAACAACAACCTCGAAATTGAAAAACACCAACAAATACAACAACAACCTCAACATTGAAAAACAACAACAACCTCAACATTGAAAAACACCAACAAATTCAACAACAACCTCAACATTGAAAAACAACAACAAACTCAACATTGAAAAACACCAACAAATTCAACAACAACTTCAACTTTGAAAAACACCAACAAATTCAACAACAACCTCAACATTGAAAAACAACAACAACCTCAACATTGAAAAACACCAACAAATTCAACAACAACCTCAACATTGAAAAACAACAACAACCTCAACATTGAAAAACACCAACAAATTCAACAACAACTTCAACTTTGAAAAACACCAACAAATTCAACAACAACCTCAACATTGAAAAACAACAACAACCTCAACATTGAAAAACACCAACAAATTCAACAACAACCTCAACATTGAAAAACAACAACAACCTCAACATAGAAAAACACCAACAAATTCAACAACAACCTCAACATTGAAAAACAACAACAAACTCAACATTGAGAAACACCAACAAATTCAACAACAACCTCAACATTGAAAAACAACAACAACCTCAACATTGAAAAACACCAACAAATTCAATAATAACCTCAACATTGAAAAACAACAACAACCTCAACATTGAAAAACACCAACAAATTCAACAACAACCTCAACATTGAAATACACCAACAAATTCAACAACAACCTCAACATTGAAAAACAACAACAACCTCAACATTGAAAAACACCAACAAATTCAACAACAATCTCAACATTGAAACACAACAACAAACTCAACATTGAAAAACACCAACAAATTCAACAACAACCTCGAAATTGAAAAACACCAACAAATTCAACAAGCTCAACATTGAAAAACAACAACAACCTCAACATTGAAAATCCCCAACAAATTCAACAACAACCTCAACGTTGAAAAACACCAACAAATTCAACAACAACCTCAACATTGAAAAACAACAACAACCTCAACATTGAATAACACCAACAAATTCAACAACAACCTCAACATTGAAAAACAACAACAACCTCAACATAGAAAAACACCAACAAATTCAACAACAACCTTAACTTTGAAAAACAGCAACAAACTCAACATTGAGAAACACCAACAAATTCAACAACAACCGCAACATTGAAAAACAACAACAACCTCAACATTGAAAAACACCAACAAATTCAACAATAACCTCAACATTGAAAAACAACAACAACCTCAACATTGAAAAACACCAACAAATTCAACAACAACCTCAACATTGAAAAACACCAACAAATTCAACAACAACCTCAACATTGAAAAACAACAACAACCTCAACATTGAAAAACACCAACAAATTCAACAACAACCTCAACATTGAAAAACAACAACAACCTCAACATTGAAAAACACCAACAAATTCAACAACAACCTCAACAGTGAAAAACACCAACAAATTCAACAACAACCTCAGCATTGAAAAACAACAACAACCTCAACATTGAAAAACACCAACAAATTCAACAACAACCTCAACATTGAAAAACAACAACAACCTCAACATTGAAAAACACCAACAAATTCAACAACAACTTCAACATTGAAAAACACCAACAAATTCAACAACAACCTCGAAATTGAAAAACACCAACAAATTCAACAACAACCTCAACATTGAAAAACAACAAGAACCTCAACATTGAAAAACACCAACAAATTCAACAACAACCTCAACATTGAAAAACAACAACAACCTCAACATTGAAAAACACCAACAAATTCAACAACAACCTCAACATTGAAAAACACCAACAAATTCAACAACAACCTCAACATTGAAGAACAACAACAACCTCAACATTGAAAAACACCAACAAATTCAACAACAACCTCAACATTGAAAAACACCAACAAATTCAACAACAACCTCAACATTGATTAACAACAAAAACCTCAACATTTAAAAACACCAACAAATTCAACAACAACCTCAACATTTAAAAACGCCAACAAATTCAACAACAACCTCAACATTGAAAAACAACAACCTCAACATTGAAAAACACCAACAAATTCAACAAAAAATTCTACATTGAAAAACCTCAACAAATTCAACAACAACCTCAACTTTGAAAAACAACAACAACCTCATCATGGAAAAACACCAACAAATTCAACAACAACCTCAACATTGAAAAACAACAACATCCTCAAAATTGAAAAACACCAACAAATTCAACAACAACCCCAACATTTAAAAACAACAACAACCTCAACATTGAAAAACACAAACAAATTCAACAACAACCTCAACATTGAAAAACACGAACAAATTCAACAACAACCTCAACATTGAAAAGCACCAACAAACTCAACAACAACCTCAACATTGAAAAACCACAACAACCTCAACATTGAAAAACACGAACAAATTCAACAACAACCTCAACTTTGAAAAACACCAACAAATTCAACAACAACCTCAACATTGAAAAACACCAACAACCTCAACATTGAAAAACACCAACAAATTCAACAACAACCTCAACATTGAAAAACAACAACAACCTCAACATTGAAAAACACCAACAAATTCAACAACAACCTCAACATTGAAAAACAACAACAAACTCAACATTGAAAAACACCAACAAATTCAACAACAACCTCAACATTGAAAAACAACAACAACCTCAACATTGAAAAACACCAACAAATTCAACAACAACCTCAACATTGAAAAACACCAACAAATTCAACAACAACCTCAACATTGAAAAACAACAACAACCTCAACATTGAAAAACACCAACAAATTCAACAACAACCTCAACATTGAAAAACAACAACAACCTCAACATTGAAAAACACCAACAAATTCAACAAGAACCTCAACATTGAAAAACACCAACAAATTCAACAACAACCTCAGCATTGAAAAACAACAACAACCTCAACATTGAAAAACACCAACAAATTCAACAACAACCTCAACATTGAAAAACAACAACAACCTCAACATTGAAAAACACCAACAAATTCAACAAAAACTTCAACATTGAAAAACAACAACAACCTGAACATTGAAAAACACCAACAAATTCAACAACAACCTCAACATTGAAAAACAACAACAACCTCAACATTGAAAAACACCAACAAATTCAACAACAACCTCAACATTGAAAAACACCAACAAATTCAACAACAACCTCAGCATTGAAAAACAACAACAACCTCAACATTGAAAAACACCAACAAATTCAACAACAACCTCAACATTGAAAAACAACAACAACCTCAACATTGAAAAACACCAAAAAATTCAACAACAACTTCAACATTGAAAAACACCAACAAATTCAACAACAACCTCGAAATTGAAAAACACCAACAAATACAACAACAACCTCAACATTGAAAAACAACAACAACCTCAACATTGAAAAACACCAACAAATTCAACAACAACCTCAACATTGAAAAACAACAACAACCTCAACATTGAAAAACACCAACAAATTCAACAACAACCTCAACATTGAAAAACAACAACTACCTCAACATTGAAAAACACCAACAAATTCAACAACAACCTCAACATTGAAAAACAACAACAAACTCAACATTGAAAAACACCAACAAATTCAACAACAACTTCAACTTTGAAAAACACCAACAAATTCAACAACAACCTCAGCATTGAAAAACAACAACAACCTCAACATTGAAAAAAACCAACAACTTCAACAACAACCTCAACATTGAAAAACAACAACAACCTCAACATTGAAAAACACCAACAAATTCAACAACAACTTCAACATTGAAAAACACCAACAAATTCAACAACAACCTCGACATTGAAAAACACCATCAAATTCAACAACAACCTCAACATTGAAAAACACCAACAACCTCAAAATTGAAAAAACACCAACAAATTCAACAACAACCTCAACATTTAAAAACAACAACAACCTCAACATTGAAAAACACCAACAAATTCAACAACCTCAACATTTTAAAACGCTAAAAAATTCAACAACAACCTCAACATTGAAAAACAACAACCTCAACATTGAAAAACGCCAACAAATTCAACAAAAAATTCAATATTGAAAAACACCAACAAATTCAACAACAACCCCGACATTGAAAAACAGCAACAACCTCAACATTGAAAAACACCAACAAATTCAACAACAACCTCAACATTGAAAAACAACAACAACCTCAACATGAAAAACACCAACAAATTCAACAACAACCTCAACATTGAAAAACACCAACAAATTCAACAACAACCTCAACAGTGAAAAACACCAACAAATTCAACAACAACCTCAGCATTGAAAAACAACAACAACCTCAACATTGAAAAACACCAACAAATTCAACAACAACCTCAATATTGAAAAACAACAACAACCTCAACATTGAAAAACACCAACAAATTCAACAACAACTTCAACACTGAAAAACACCACAAATTCAACAACAACCTCAACATTGAAAAACACCAACAAATTCAACAACAACCTCAACATTGAAAAACAACAACAACCTCAACATTGAAAAACACCAACAAATTCAACAACAACCTCAACATTTAAAAACACCAACAAATTCAACAACAACCTCAACATTGAAAAACAACAACAATCTCAACATTGAAAAACAGCAACAAATTCAACAACAACCTCAACATTGAAAAACAGCAACAACCTCAACATTGAAAAACAACAACAAATTCAACAACAACCTCAACATTGAAAAACACCAACAAATTCAACAACAACCTCAACATTGAAAAACACCAACAAATTCAACAACAAACTCAACATTGGAAAACACCAACAAATTCAACAACAACCTCAACATTGAAGAACAACAACAACCTCAACATTGAAAAACACCAACAAATTCAACAACAACCTCAACATTGAAAAACACCAACAAATTCAACAACAACCTCAACATTGATAAACAACAAAAACCTCAACATTTAAAAACACCAACAAATTCAACAACAACCTCAACATTGAAAAACAACAACAACCTCAACATTGAATAACACCAACAAATTCAACAACAACCTCAACATTGAAAAACAACAACAACCTCAACATAGAAAAACACCAAAAAATTCAACAACAACCTCAACATTGAAAAACAACAACAAACTCAACATTGAAAAACACCAACAAATTCAACAACAACCTCAACATTGAAAAACAACAACAACCTCAACATTGAAAAACACCAACAAATTCAATAATAACCTCAACATTGAAAAACAAAAACAACCTCAACATTGAAAAACACCAACAAATTCAACAACAACCTCAACATTGAAAAACACCAACAAATTCAACAACAACCTCAACATTGAAAAACAACAACAACCTCAACATTGAAAAACACCAACAAATTCAACAACAATCTCAACATTGAAACACAACAACAAACTCAACATTGAAAAACACCAACAAATTAAACAACAACCTCGAAATTGAAAAACACCAACAAACACAACAACAACCTCAACATTGAAAAACAACAACAACCTCAACATTGACAAACACCAACAAATTCAACAACAACCTCAACATTGAAAAACAACAACAACCTCAACATTGCAAAACACCAGCAAATTCAGCAACAACCTCAACATTTAAAAACACCAACAAATTCAACAACAACCTCAACATTGAAAAACACCAACAAATTCAACAACAACCTCAGCATTGAAAAACAACAACAACCTCAACATTGAAAAACACCAACAAATTCAACAACAACCTCAACATTGAAAAACAACAACAACCTCAACATTGAAAAACACCAACAAATTCAACAACAACTTCAACATTGAAAAACACCAACAAATTCAACAACAACCTCGAAATTGAAAAACACCAACAAATTCAACAACAACCTCAACATGGAAAAACAACAACCTCAACATTGAAAAACACCAACAAATTCAACAAGAACCTCAACATTGAAAAAGAACAACAACCTCAACATTGAAAAACACCAACAAATTCAACAACAACCTCAACATTTAAAAGCACCAACAAATTCAACAACAACCTCAACATTGAAAAACAACAACAATCTCAACATTGAAAAACAGCAACAAATTCAACAACAACCTCAACATTGAAAAACAGCAACAACCTCAACATTGAAAAACACCAACAAATTCAACAACAACCTCAACATTGAAAAATACCAACAAATTCAACAACAACCTCAACATTGAAAAACGCCAACAAATTCAACAACAAACTCAACATTGAAAAACACCAACAACTTCAACAACAACCTCAACATTGAAAAACAACAACAACCTCAACATTGAAAAACACCAACAAATTCAACAACAACCTCGAAATTGAAAAACACCAACAAATTCAACAACAACCTCAACATTGAAAAACAACAACCTCAACATTGAAAAACACCAACAAATTCAACAAGAACCTCAACATTGAAAAACAACAACAACCTCAACATTGAAAAACACCAACAAATTCAACAACAACCTCAACATTTAAAAACACCAACAAATTCAACAACAACCTCAACATTGAAAAACAACAACAATCTCAACATTGAAAAACAGCAACAAATTCAACAACAACCTCAACATTGAAAAATAGCAACAACCTCAACATTGAAAAACACCAACAAATTCAACAACAACCTCAACATTGAAAAACACCAACAAATTCAACAACAACCTCAACATTGAAAAACACCAACAAATTCAACAACAAACTCAACATTGAAAAACACCAACAAATTCAACAACAACCTCAACATTGAAAAACAACAACAACCTCAACATTGAAAAACACGAACAAATTCAACAGCAACCTCAGCATTGAAAAACACAAACAAATTCAACAACAACCTCAACATTGATAAACAACAAAAACCTCAACATTTAAAAAAGCCAACAAATTCAACAACAAACTCAACGTTGAAAAACAACAACCTCAACATTGAAAAACACCAGCAAATTCAACAAAAAATTCAACATTGAAAAACACCAACAAATTCAACAACAACCCCGACATTGAAAAACACCAACAAATTCAACAACAACCTCAACTTTGAAAAACAACAACAACCTCATCATGGAAAAACACCAACAAATTCAACAACAACTTCAACATTGAAAAACAACAACATCCTCAAAATTGAAAAACACCAACAAATTCAACAACAACCCCAACATTTAAAAACAACAACAACCTCAACATTGAAAAACACAAACAAATTCAACAACAACCTCAACATTGAAAAACACGAACAAATACAACAACAACCTCAACATTGAAAAACACCAACAAATTCAACAACAACCTCAGCATTGAAAAACAACAACAACCTCAACATTGAAAAACACCAACAAATTCAACAACAACCTCAACATTGAAAAACAACAACAACCTCAACATTGAAAAACACCAACAAATTCAACAACAACTTCAACATTGAAAAACACCAACAAATTCAACAACAACCTCGAAATTGAAAAACACCAACAAATTCAACAACAACCTCAACATTGAAAAACAACAACAACCTCAACATTGAAAAACACCAACAAATTCAACAACAACCTCAACATTGAAAAACATCAACAAATTCAACAACAACCTCAACATTGAAAAACAACAACAACCTCAACTTTGAAAAACACCAACAAATTCAACAACAATCTCAACATTGAAAAACAACAACAAACTCAACATTGAAAAACACCAACAAATTCAACAACAACCTCGAAATTGAAAAACACCAACAAATACAACAACAACCTCAACATTGAAAAACAACAACAACCTCAACATTGACAAACACCAACAAATTCAACAACAACCTCAACATTGAAAAACAACAACAACCTCAACATTGCAAAACACCAGCAAATTCAGCAACAACCTCAACATTTAAAAACACCAACAAATTCAACAACAACCTCAACATTGAAAACACCAACAAATTCAACAACAACCTCAACATTGAAAAACAACAACCTCAACATTGAAAAACGCCAACAAATTCAATAAAAAATTCAACATTGAAAAACACCAACAAATTCAACAACAACCCCGACATTGAAAAACAACAACAACCTCAACATTGAAAAACACCAACAAATTCAACAACAACCTCAACATTGAAAAACAACAACAACCTCAACATTGAAAAACACCAACAAATTCAACAACAACCTCAACATTTAAAAGCACCAACAAATTCAACAACAACCTCAGCATTGAGAAACAACAACAACCTCAACATTGAAAAACACCAACAAATTCAACAACAACCTCAACATTGAAAAACAACAACAACCTCAACATTGAAAAACACCAACAAATTCAACAACAACTTCAACATTGAAAAACACCAACAAATTCAACAACAACCTCGAAATTGAAAAACACCAACAAATTCAACAACAACCTCAACATTGAAAAACAACAACCTCAACATTGAAAAACACCAACAAATTCAACAACAACCTCAACATTGAAAAACAACAACAACCTCAACATTGAAAAACACCAACAAATTCAACAACAACCTCAACATTTAAAAGCACCAACAAATTCAACAACAACCTCAACATTGAAAAACAACAACAATCTCAACATTGGAAAACAGCAACAAATTCAACAACAACCTCAACATTGAAAAACAGCAACAACCTCAACATTGAAAAACACCAACAAATTCAACAACAACCTCAACATTGAAAAACACCAACAAATTCAACCACAACCTCAACATTGAAAAACACCAACAAATTCAACAACAAACTCAACATTGAAAAACACCAACAAATTCAACAACAACCTCAACATTGAAAAACACCAACAAATTCAACAACAACCTCGAAATTGAAAAACACCAACAAATTCAACAACAACCTCAACATTGAAAAACAACAACCTCAACATTGAAAAACACCAACAAATTCAACAATAACCTCAACATTGAAAAACAACAACAACCTCAACATTGAAAAACACCAACAAATTCAACAACAACCTCAACATTTAAAAACACCAACAAATTCAACAACAACCTCAACATTGAAAAACAACAACAATCTCAACATTGAAAAACAGCAACAAATTCAACAACAACCTCAACATTGAAAAATAGCAACAACCTCAACATTGAAAAACACCAACAAATTCAACAACAACCTCAACATTGAAAAACACCAACAAATTCAACAACAACCTCAACATTGAAAAACACCAACAAATTCAACAACAACTTCAACATTGAAAAACACCAACAAATTCAACAACAACCTCAACATTGAAAAACAACAACAACCTCAACATTGAAAAACACCAACAAATTCAACAACAACCTCAACATTGAAAAACAACAACAACCTCAACATTGAAAAACACCAACAAATTCAACAAGAACCTCAACATTGAAAAACACCAACAAATTCAACAACAACCTCAGCATTGAAAAACAACAACAACCTCAACATTGAAAAACACCAACAAATTCAACAACAACCTCAACATTGAAAAACACCAACAAATTCAACAAAAACTTCAACATTGAAAAACAACAACAACCTGAACATTGAAAAACACCAACAAATTCAACAACACCCTCAACATTGAAAAACAACAACAACCTCAACATTGAAAAACACCAACAAATTCAACAACAACCTCAACATTGAAAAACACCAACAAATTCAACAACAACCTCAGCATTGAAAAACAACAACAACCTCAACATTGAAAAACACCAACAAATTCAACAACAACCTCAACATTGAAAAACAACAACAACCTCAACATTGAAAAACACCAAAAAATTCAACAACAACTTCAACATTGAAAAACACCAACAAATTCAACAACAACCTCGAAATTGAAAAACACCAACAAATACAACAACAACCTCAACATTGAAAAACAACAACAACCTCAACATTGAAAAACACCAACAAATTCAACAACAACCTCAACATTGAAAAACAACAACAACCTCAACATTGAAAAACACCAACAAATTCAACAACAACCTCAACATTGAAAAACAACAACAACCTCAACATTGAAAAACACCAACAAATTCAACAACAACCTCAACATTGAAAAACAACAACAAACTCAACATTGAAAAACACCAACAAATTCAACAACAACTTCAACATTGAAAAACACCAACAAATTCAACAACAACCTCAACATTGAAAAACAACAACAACCTCAACATTGAAAAACACCGACAAATTCAACAACAACCTCAACATTGAAAAACAACAACAACCTCAACATTGAAAAACACCAAAAAATTCAACAACAACCTCAACATTGAAAAACACCAACAAATTCAACAACAACTTCAGCATTGAAAAACAACAACAACCACAACATTGAAAAAAACCAACAACTTCAACAACAACCTCAACATTGAAAAACAACAACAACCTCAACATTGAAAAACACCAACAAATTCAACAACAACTTCAACATTGAAAAACACCAACAAATTCAACAACAACCTCGACATTGAAAAACACCATCAAATTCAACAACAACCTCAACATTGAAAAACACCAACAACCTCAAAATTGAAAAAACACCAACAAATTCAACAACAACCTCAACATTTAAAAACAAGAACAACCTCAACATTGAAAAACACCAACAAATTCAACAACAACCTCAACATTGAAAAACACCAACAAACTCAACAACAACCTCAACATTGAAAAACAACAACAACCTCAACATTGAAAAACACCAACAAATTCAACAACAACCTCAACATTGAAAAACACCAACAAATTCAACAACAAACTCAAGATTGAAAAACACCAACAAATTCAACAACCTCAACATTGAAAAACAACAACAACCTCAACATTGAAAAACACCAACAAATTCAACAACAACCTCAACATTGAAAACACCAACAAATTCAACAACAACCTCAACATTGAAAAACAACAACCTCAACATTGAAAAACGCCAACAAATTCAACAAAAAATTCAACATTGAAAAACACCAACAAATTCAACAACAACCCCGACATTGAAAAACAACAACAACCTCAACATTGAAAAACACCAACAAATTCAACAACAACCTCAACATTGAAAAACAACAACAACCTCAACATTGAAAAACACCAACAAATTCAACAACAACCTCAACATTGAAAAACACCAACAAATTCAACAACAACCTCAGCATTGAGAAACAACAACAACCTCAACATTGAAAAACACCAACAAATTCAACAACAACCTCAACATTGAAAAACAACAACAACCTCAACATTGAAAAACACCAACAAATTCAACAACAACTTCAACACTGAAAAACACCAACAAATTCAACAACAACCTCGAAATTGAAAAACACCAACAAATTCAACAAAAACCTCAACATTGAAAAACAACAACCTCAACATTGAAAAACACCAACAAATTCAACAACAACCTCAACATTGAAAAACAACAACAACCTCAACATTGAAAAACACCAACAAATTCAACAACAACCTCAACATTTAAAAGCACCAACAAATTCAACAACAACCTCAACATTGAAAAACAACAACAATCTCAACATTGAAAAACAGCAACAAATTCAACAACAACCTCAACATTGAAAAACAGCAACAACCTCAACATTGAAAAACACCAACAAATTCAACAACAACCTCAACATTGAAAAACACCAACAAATTCAACCACAACCTCAACATTGAAAAACACCAACAAATTCAACAACAAACTCAACATTGAAAAACACCAACAAATTCAACAACAACCTCAACATTGAAAAACAACAACAACCTCAACATTGAAAAACACCAACAAATTCAACAACAACCTCGAAATTGAAAAACACCAACAAATTCAACAACAACCTCAACATTGAAAAACAACAACCTCAACATTGAAAAACACCAACAAATTCAACAAGAACCTCAACATTGAAAAACAACAACAACCTCAACATTGAAAAACAGCAACAAATTCAACAACAACCTCAACATTTAAAAACACCAACAAATTCAACAACAACCTCAACATTGAAAAACAACAACAATCTCAACATTGAAAAACAGCAACAAATTCAACAACAACCTCAACATTGAAAAATAGCAACAACCTCAACATTGAAAAACACCAACAAATTCAACAACAACCTCAACATTGAAAAACACCAACAAATTCAACAACAACCTCAACATTGAAAAACACCAACAAATTCAACAACAACTTCAACATTGAAAAACACCAACAAATTCAACAACAACCTCAACATTGAAAAACAACAACAACCTCAACATTGAAAAACACCAACAAATTCAACAACAACCTCAACATTGAAAAACAACAACAACCTCAACATTGAAAAACACCAACAAATTCAACAAGAACCTCAACATTGAAAAACACCAACAAATTCAACAACAACCTCAGCATTGAAAAACAACAACAACCTCAACATTGAAAAACACCAACAAATTCAACAACAACCTCAACATTGAAAAACAACAACAACCTCAACATTGAAAAACACCAACAAATTCAACAAAAACTTCAACATTGAAAAACAACAACAACCTGAACATTGAAAAACACCAACAAATTCAACAACAACCTCAACATTGAAAAACAACAACAACCTCAACATTGAAAAACACCAACAAATTCAACAACAACCTCAACATTGAAAAACACCAACAAATTCAACAACAACCTCAGCATTGAAAAACAACAACAACCTCAACATTGAAAAACACCAACAAATTCAACAACAACCTCAACATTGAAAAACAACAACAACCTCAACAATGAAAAACACCAAAAAATTCAACAACAACTTCAACATTGAAAAACACCAACAAATTCAACAACAACCTCGAAATTGAAAAACACCAACAAATACAACAACAACCTCAACATTGAAAAACAACAACAACCTCAACATTGAAAAACACCAACAAATTCAACAACAACCTCAACATTGAAAAACAACAACAACCTCAACATTGAAAAACACCAACAAATTCAACAACAACCTCAACATTGAAAAACAACAACAACCTCAACATTGAAAAACACCAACAAATTCAACAACAACCTCAACATTGAAAAACACCAACAAACACAACATTGAAAAACACCAACAAATTCAACAACAACTTCAACATTGAAAAACACCAACAAATTCAACAACAACCTCAACATTGAAAAACAACAACAACCTCAACATTGAAAAACACCAACAAATTCAACAACAACCTCAACATTGAAAAACAACAACAACCTCAACATTGAAAAACACCAAAAAATTCAACAACAACCTCAACATTGAAAAACACCAACAAATTCAACAACAACCTCAGCATTGAAAAACAACAACAACCACAACATTGAAAAAAACCAACAACTTCAACAACAACCTCAACATTGAAAAACAACAACAACCTCAACATTGAAAAACACCAACAAATTCAACAACAACTTCAACATTGAAAAACACCAACAAATTCAACAACAACCTCGACATTGAAAAACACCATCAAATTCAACAACAACCTCAACATTGAAAAACACCAACAACCTCAAAATTGAAAAAACACCAACAAATTCAACAACAACCTCAACATTTAAAAACAACAACAACCTCAACATTGAAAAACACCAACAAATTCAACAACAACCTCAACATTGAAAAACACCAACAAACTCAACAACAACCTCAACATTGAAAAACAACAACAACCTCAACATTGAAAAACACCAACAAATTCAACAACAACCTCAACATTGAAAAACACCAACAAATTCAACAACAAACTCAAGATTGAAAAACACCAACAAATTCAACAACCTCAACATTGAAAAACAACAACAACCTCAACATTGAAAAACACCAACAAATTCAACAACAACCTCAACGTTGAAAAACACCAACAAATTCAACAACAACCTCAACATTGAAAAACAACAACAACCTCAACATTGAATAACACCAACAAATTCAACAACAACCTCAACATTGAAAAACAACAACAACCTCAACATAGAAAAACACCAACAAATTCAACAACAACCTCAACGTTGAAAAACAACAATAAACTCAACATTGAGAAACACCAACAAATTCAACAACAACCTCAACATTGAAAAACAACAACAACCTCAACATTGAAAAACACCAACAAATTCAACAATAACCTCAACATTGAAAAACAACAACAACCTCAACATTGAAAAACACCAACAAATTCAACAACAACCTCAACATTGAAAAACACCAACAAATTCAACAACAACCTCAACATTGAAAAACAACAACAACCTCAACTTTGAAAAACACCAACAAATTCAACAACAATCTCAACATTGAAAAACAACAACAAATTCAACAACAAACTCAAGATTGAAAAACACCAACAAATTCAACAACCTCAACATTGAAAAACAACAACAACCTCAACATTGAAAAACACCAACAAATTAAACAACAACCTCAACATTGAAAAACACCAACAAATTCAACAACAACCTCAACATTGAAAAACAACAACAACCTCAACATTGAAAAACACCAACAAATTCAACAACAACCTCAACATTGAAAAACAACAACAACCTCAACATTGAAAAACACCAACAAATTCAACAACAACCTCAACATTGAAAAACAACAACAAACTCAACATTGAAAAACACCAACAAATTCAACAACAACCTCAACATTGAAAAACAACAGCAACCTCAACATTGAAAAGCACCAACAAATTCCACAATAACCTCAACATTGAAAAACAACAACAAACTCAACATTGAAAAACACCAACAAATTCAACAACAACCTCGAAATTGAAAAACACCAACAAATACAACAACAACCTCAACATTGAAAAACAACAACAACCTCAACATTGACAAACACCAACAAATTCAACAACAACCTCAACATTGAAAAACAACAACAACCTCAACATTGCAAAACACCAGCAAATTCAGCAATAACCTCAACATTTAAAAACACCAACAAATTCAACAACAACCTCAACATTGAAAACACCAACAAATTCAACAACAACCTCAACATTTTAAAACGCTAAAAAATTCAACAACAACCTCAACATTGAAAATCAACAACCTCAACATTGAGAAACACCAACAAATTCAACAAAAAATTCAACATTGAAAAACACCAACAAATTCCACAACAACCCCGACATTGAAAAACAACAACAACCTCAACATTGAAAAACACCAACAAATTCAACAACAACCTCAACATTGAAAAACAACAACAACCTCAACATTGAAAAACACCAACAAATTCAACAACAACCTCAACATTGAAAAACACCAACAAATTCAACAACAACATCAGCATTGAAAAACAACAACAACCTCAACATTGAAAAACACCAACAAATTCAACAACAACCTCAACATTGAAAAACAACAACAACCTCAACATTGAAAAACACCAACAAATTCAACAACAACTTCAACATTGAAAAACACCAACAAATTCAACAACAACCTCGAAATTGAAAAACACCAACAAATTCAACAACAACCTCAACATTGAAAAATAGCAACAACCTCAACATTGAAAAACACCAACAAATTCAACAACAACCTCAACATTGAAAAACACCAACAAATTCAACAACAACCTCAACATTGAAAAACACCAACAAATTCAACAACAACTTCAACATTGAAAAACACCAACAAATTCAACAACAATCTCAACATTGAAAAACAACAACAACCTCAACATTGAAAAACACCAACAAATTCAACAACAACCTCAACATTGAAAAACAACAACAACCTCAACATTGAAAAACACCAACAAATTCAACAAGAACCTCAACATTGAAAAACACCAACAAATTCAACAACAACCTCAGCATTGAAAAACAACAACAACCTCAACATTGAAAAACACCAACAAATTCAACAACAACCTCAACATTGAAAAACACCAACAAATTCAACAAAAACTTCAACATTGAAAAACAACAACAACCTGAACATTGAAAAACACCAACAAATTCAACAACACCCTCAACATTGAAAAACAACAACAACCTCAACATTGAAAAACACCAACAAATTCAACAACAACCTCAACATTGAAAAACACCAACAAATTCAACAACAACCTCAGCATTGAAAAACAACAACAACCTCAACATTGAAAAACACCAACAAATTCAACAACAACCTCAACATTGAAAAACAACAACAACCTCAACATTGAAAAACACCAAAAAATTCAACAACAACTTCAACATTGAAAAACACCAACAAATTCAACAACAACCTCGAAATTGAAAAACACCAACAAATACAACAACAACCTCAACATTGAAAAACAACAACAACCTCAACATTGAAAAACACCAACAAATTCAACAACAACCTCAACATTGAAAAACAACAACAACCTCAACATTGAAAAACACCAACAAATTCAACAACAACCTCAACATTGAAAAACAACAACAACCTCAACATTGAAAAACACCAACAAATTCAACAACAACCTCAACATTGAAAAACAACAACAAACTCAACATTGAAAAACACCAACAAATTCAACAACAACTTCAACATTGAAAAACACCAACAAATTCAACAACAACCTCAACATTGAAAAACAACAACAACCTCAACATTGAAAAACACCGACAAATTCAACAACAACCTCAACATTGAAAAACAACAACAACCTCAACATTGAAAAACACCAAAAAATTCAACAACAACCTCAACATTGAAAAACACCAACAAATTCAACAACAACTTCAGCATTGAAAAACAACAACAACCACAACATTGAAAAAAACCAACAACTTCAACAACAACCTCAACATTGAAAAACAACAACAACCTCAACATTGAAAAACACCAACAAATTCAACAACAACTTCAACATTGAAAAACACCAACAAATTCAACAACAACCTCAACATTGAAAAACACCAACAAATTCAACAACAACCTCAACATTGAAAAACACCAACAAACTCAACAACAACCTCAACATTGAAAAACAACAACAACCTCAACATTGAAAAACACCAACAAATTCAACAACAACCTCAACATTGAAAAACACCAACAAATTCAACAACAAACTCAAGATTGAAAAACACCAACAAATTCAACAACCTCAACATTGAAAAACAACAACAACCTCAACATTGAAAAACACCAACAAATTCAACAACAACCTCAACATTGAAAACACCAACAAATTCAACAACAACCTCAACATTGAAAAACAACAACCTCAACATTGAAAAACGCCAACAAATTCAACAAAAAATTCAACATTGAAAAACACCAACAAATTCAACAACAACCCCGACATTGAAAAACAACAACAACCTCAACATTGAAAAACACCAACAAATTCAACAACAACCTCAACATTGAAAAACAACAACAACCTCAACATTGAAAAACACCAACAAATTCAACAACAACCTCAACATTGAAAAACACCAACAAATTCAACAACAACCTCAGCATTGAGAAACAACAACAACCTCAACATTGAAAAACACCAACAAATTCAACAACAACCTCAACATTGAAAAACAACAACAACCTCAACATTGAAAAACACCAACAAATTCAACAACAACTTCAACACTGAAAAACACCAACAAATTCAACAACAACCTCGAAATTGAAAAACACCAACAAATTCAACAAAAACCTCAACATTGAAAAACAACAACCTCAACATTGAAAAACACCAACAAATTCAACAACAACCTCAACATTGAAAAACAACAACAACCTCAACATTGAAAAACACCAACAAATTCAACAACAACCTCAACATTTAAAAGCACCAACAAATTCAACAACAACCTCAACATTGAAAAACAACAACAATCTCAACATTGAAAAACAGCAACAAATTCAACAACAACCTCAACATTGAAAAACAGCAACAACCTCAACATTGAAAAACACCAACAAATTCAACAACAACCTCAACATTGAAAAACACCAACAAATTCAACCACAACCTCAACATTGAAAAACACCAACAAATTCAACAACAAACTCAACATTGAAAAACACCAACAAATTCAACAACAACCTCAACATTGAAAAACAACAACAACCTCAACATTGAAAAACACCAACAAATTCAACAACAACCTCGAAATTGAAAAACACCAACAAATTCAACAACAACCTCAACATTGAAAAACAACAACCTCAACATTGAAAAACACCAACAAATTCAACAAGAACCTCAACATTGAAAAACAACAACAACCTCAACATTGAAAAACAGCAACAAATTCAACAACAACCTCAACATTTAAAAACACCAACAAATTCAACAACAACCTCAACATTGAAAAACAACAACAATCTCAACATTGAAAAACAGCAACAAATTCAACAACAACCTCAACATTGAAAAATAGCAACAACCTCAACATTGAAAAACACCAACAAATTCAACAACAACCTCAACATTGAAAAACACCAACAAATTCAACAACAACCTCAACATTGAAAAACACCAACAAATTCAACAACAACTTCAACATTGAAAAACACCAACAAATTCAACAACAACCTCAACATTGAAAAACAACAACAACCTCAACATTGAAAAACACCAACAAATTCAACAACAACCTCAACATTGAAAAACAACAACAACCTCAACATTGAAATACACCAACAAATTCAACAAGAACCTCAACATTGAAAAACACCAACAAATTCAACAACAACCTCAGCATTGAAAAACAACAACAACCTCAACATTGAAAAACACCAACAAATTCAACAACAACCTCAACATTGAAAAACAACAACAACCTCAACATTGAAAAACACCAACAAATTCAACAAAAACTTCAACATTGAAAAACAACAACAACCTGAACATTGAAAAACACCAACAAATTCAACAACAACCTCAACATTGAAAAACAACAACAACCTCAACATTGAAAAACACCAACAAATTCAACAACAACCTCAACATTGAAAAACACCAACAAATTCAACAACAACCTCAGCATTGAAAAACAACAACAACCTCAACATTGAAAAACACCAACAAATTCAACAACAACCTCAACATTGAAAAACAACAACAACCTCAACAATGAAAAACACCAAAAAATTCAACAACAACTTCAACATTGAAAAACACCAACAAATTCAACAACAACCTCGAAATTGAAAAACACCAACAAATACAACAACAACCTCAACATTGAAAAACAACAACAACCTCAACATTGAAAAACACCAACAAATTCAACAACAACCTCAACATTGAAAAACAACAACAACCTCAACATTGAAAAACACCAACAAATTCAACAACAACCTCAACATTGAAAAACAACAACAACCTCAACATTGAAAAACACCAACAAATTCAACAACAACCTCAACATTGAAAAACACCAACAAACACAACATTGAAAAACACCAACAAATTCAACAACAACTTCAACATTGAAAAACACCAACAAATTCAACAACAACCTCAACATTGAAAAACAACAACAACCTCAACATTGAAAAACACCAACAAATTCAACAACAACCTCAACATTGAAAAACAACAACAACCTCAACATTGAAAAACACCAAAAAATTCAACAACAACCTCAACATTGAAAAACACCAACAAATTCAACAACAACCTCAGCATTGAAAAACAACAACAACCACAACATTGAAAAAAACCAACAACTTCAACAACAACCTCAACATTGAAAAACAACAACAACCTCAACATTGAAAAACACCAACAAATTCAACAACAACTTCAACATTGAAAAACACCAACAAATTCAACAACAACCTCGACATTGAAAAACACCATCAAATTCAACAACAACCTCAACATTGAAAAACACCAACAACCTCAAAATTGAAAAAACACCAACAAATTCAACAACAACCTCAACATTTAAAAACAACAACAACCTCAACATTGAAAAACACCAACAAATTCAACAACAACCTCAACATTGAAAAACACCAACAAACTCAACAACAACCTCAACATTGAAAAACAACAACAACCTCAACATTGAAAAACACCAACAAATTCAACAACAACCTCAACATTGAAAAACACCAACAAATTCAACAACAAACTCAAGATTGAAAAACACCAACAAATTCAACAACCTCAACATTGAAAAACAACAACAACCTCAACATTGAAAAACACCAACAAATTCAACAACAACCTCAACGTTGAAAAACACCAACAAATTCAACAACAACCTCAACATTGAAAAACAACAACAACCTCAACATTGAATAACACCAACAAATTCAACAACAACCTCAACATTGAAAAACAACAACAACCTCAACATAGAAAAACACCAACAAATTCAACAACAACCTCAACGTTGAAAAACAACAATAAACTCAACATTGAGAAACACCAACAAATTCAACAACAACCTCAACATTGAAAAACAACAACAACCTCAACATTGAACAACACCAACAAATTCAACAATAACCTCAACATTGAAAAACAACAACAACCTCAACATTGAAAAACACCAACAAATTCAACAACAACCTCAACATTGAAAAACACCAACAAATTCAACAACAACCTCAACATTGAAAAACAACAACAACCTCAACTTTGAAAAACACCAACAAATTCAACAACAATCTCAACATTGAAAAACAACAACAAATTCAACAACAAACTCAAGATTGAAAAACACCAACAAATTCAACAACCTCAACATTGAAAAACAACAACAACCTCAACATTGAAAAACACCAACAAATTCAACAACAACCTCAACATTCAAAAACACCAACAAATTCAACAACAACCTCAACATTGAAAAACAACAACAACCTCAACATTGAAAAACACCAACAAATTCAACAACAACCTCAACATTGAAAAACAACAACAACCTCAACATTGAAAAACACCAACAAATTCAACAACAACCTCAACATTGAAAAACAACAACAAACTCAACATTGAAAAACACCAACAAATTCAACAACAACCTCAACATTGAAAAACAACAGCAACCTCAACATTGAAAAGCACCAACAAATTCAACAATAACCTCAACATTGAAAAACAACAACAAACTCAACATTGAAAAACACCAACAAATTCAACAACAACCTCGAAATTGAAAAACACCAACAAATACAACAACAACCTCAACATTGAAAAACAACAACAACCTCAACATTGACAAACACCAACAAATTCAACAACAACCTCAACATTGAAAAACAACAACAACCTCAACATTGCAAAACACCAGCAAATTCAGCAATAACCTCAACATTTAAAAACACCAACAAATTCAACAACAACCTCAACATTGAAAACACCAACAAATTCAACAACAACCTCAACATTTTAAAACGCTAAAAAATTCAACAACAACCTCAACATTGAAAATCAACAACCTCAACATTGAGAAACACCAACAAATTCAACAAAAAATTCAACATTGAAAAACACCAACAAATTCCACAACAACCCCGACATTGAAAAACAACAACAACCTCAACATTGAAAAACACCAACAAATTCAACAACAACCTCAACATTGAAAAACAACAACAACCTCAACATTGAAAAACACCAACAAATTCAACAACAACCTCAACATTGAAAAACACCAACAAATTCAACAACAACATCAGCATTGAAAAACAACAACAACCTCAACATTGAAAAACACCAACAAATTCAACAACAACCTCAACATTGAAAAACAACAACAACCTCAACATTGAAAAACACCAACAAATTCAACAACAACTTCAACATTGAAAAACACCAACAAATTCAACAACAACCTCGAAATTGAAAAACACCAACAAATTCAACAACAACCTCAACATTGAAAAACAACAACCTCAACATTGAAAAACACCAACAAATTCAACAACAACCTCAACATTGAAAAACAACAACAACCTCAACATTGAAAAACACCAACAAATTCAACAACAACCTCAACATTGAAAAACAACAACAAATTCAACAACAACCTCAACATTGAAAAACAACAACAATCTCAACATTGAAAAACAGCAACAAATTCAACAACAACCTCAACATTGAAAAACAGCAACAACCTCAACATTGAAAAACACCAACAAATTCAACAACAACCTCAACATTGAAAAACACCAACAAATTCAACAACAACCTCAACATTGAAAAACACCAACAAATTCAACAACAAACTCAACATTGAAAAACACCAACAAATTCAACAACAACCTCAACATTGAAAAACAACAACAACCTCAACATTGAAAAACACCAACAAATTCAACAACAACCTCGAAATTGAAAAACACCAACAAATTCAAAAACAACCTCAACATTGAAAAACAACAACCTCAACATTGAAAAACACCAACAAATTCAACAAGAACCTCAACATTGAAAAACAACGACAACCTCAACATTGAAAAACACCAACAAATTCAACAACAACCTCAACATTTAAAAACACCAACAAATTCAACAACAACCTCAACATTGAAAAACAACAACAATCTCAACATTGAAAAACAGCAACAAATTCAACAACAACCTCAACATTGAAAAATAGCAACAACCTCAACATTGAAAAACACCAACAAATTCAACAACAACCTCAACATTGAAAAACACCAACAAATTCAACAACAACCTCAACATTGAAAAACAACAACAAATTCAACAACAAACTCAACATTGAAAAACACCAACAAATTCAACAACAACCTCAACATTGAAAAACAACAACAACCTCAACATTGAAAAACACCAACAAATTCAACAGCAACCTCAACATTGAAAAACACCAACAAATTCAACAACAACCTCAACATTGATAAACAACAAAAACCTCAACATTTAAAAACACCAACAAATTCAACAACAACCTCAACATTTAAAAACGCCAACAAATTCAACAACAACCTCAACATTGAAAAACAACAACCTCAACATTGAAAAACACCAACAAATTCAACAACAACCTCAACATTGAAAAACACCAACAAATTCAACAACAACCTCAACATTGAAAAACAACAACAACCTCAACATTGAAAAACACCAACAAATTCAACAACAACTTCAACATTGAAAAACACCAACAAATTCAACAACAACCTCAGCATTGAAAAACAACAACAACCACAACATTGAAAAAAACCAACAACTTCAACAACAACCTCAACATTGAAAAACAACAACAACCTCAACATTGAAAAACACCAACAAATTCAACAACAACTTCAACATTGAAAAACACCAACAAATTCAACAACAACCTCGACATTGAAAAACACCATCAAATTCAACAACAACCTCAACATTGAAAAACACCAACAACCTCAAAATTGAAAAAACACCAACAAATTCAACAACAACCTCAACATTTAAAAACAACATCAACCTCAACATTGAAAAACACCAACAAATTCAACAACAACCTCAACATTGAAAAACACCAACAAACTCAACAACAACCTCAACATTGAAAAACAACAACAACCTCAACATTGAAAAACACCAACAAATTCAACAACAACCTCAACATTGAAAAACACCAACAAATTCAACAACAACCTCAACGTTGAAAAACACCAACAAATTCAACAACAACCTCAACATTGAAAAACAACAACAACCTCAACATTGAATAACACCAACAAATTCAACAACAACCTCAACATTGAAAAACAACAACAACCTCAACATAGAAAAACACCAACAAATTCAACAACAACCTCAACATTGAAAAACAACAACAAACTCAACATTGAGAAACACCAACAAATTCAACAACAACCTCAACATTGAAAAACAACAACAACCTCAACATTGAAAAACACCAACAAATTCAACAATAACCTCAACATTGAAAAACAACAACAACCTCAACATTGAAAAACACCAACAAATTCAACAACAACCTCAACATTGAAAAACACCAACAAATTCAACAACAACCTCAACATTGAAAAACAACAACAGCCTCAACTTTGAAAAACACCAACAAATTCAACAACAATCTCAACATTGAAAAACAACAACAAATTCAACAACAAACTCAAGATTGAAAAACACCAACAAATTCAACAACCTCAACATTGAAAAACAACAACAACCTCAACATTCAAAAACACCAACAAATTCAACAACAACCTCAACATTGAAAAACAACAACAACCTCAACATTGAAAAACACCAACAGATTCAACAACAACCTCAACATTGAAAAACAACAACAACCTCAACATTGAAAAACACCAACAAATTCAACAACAACCTCAACATTGAAAAACAACAACAAACTCAACATTGAAAAACACCAACAAATTCAACAACAACCTCAACATTGAAAAACAACAACAACCTCAACATTGAAAAGCACCAACAAATTCAACAATAACCTCAACATTGAAAAACAACAACAAACTCAACATTGAAAAACACCAGCAAATTCAACAACAACCTCGAAATTGAAAAACACCAACAAATACAACAACAACCTCAACATTGAAAAACAACAACAACCTCAACATTGACAAACACCAACAAATTCAACAACAACCTCAACATTGAAAAACAACAACAACCTCAACATTGCAAAACACCAGCAAATTCAGCAACAACCTCAACATTTAAAAACACCAACAAATTCAACAACAACCTCAACATTGAAAACACCAACAAATTCAACAACAACCTCAACATTTTAAAACGCTAAAAAATTCAACAACAACCTCAACATTGAAAAACAACAACCTCAACATTGGAAAACGCCAACAAATTCAACAAAAAATTCAACATTAAAAAACACCAACAAATTCAACAACAACCCCGACATTGAAAAACAACAACAACCTCAACATTGAAAAACACCAACAAATTCAACAACAACTTCAACATTGAAAAACACCAACAAATTCAACAACAACCTCGAAATTGAAAAACACCAACAAATTCAACAACAACCTCAACATTGAAAAACAAGAACCTCAACATTGAAAAACACCAACAAATTCAACAACAACCTCAACATTGAAAAACAACAACAACCTCAACATTGAAAAACACCAACAAATTCAACAACAACCTCAACATTTAAAAGCACCTACAAATTCAACAACAACCTCAACATTGAAAAACAACAACAAACTCAACATTGAAAAACACCAACAAATTCAACAACAACCTCAACATTGAAAAACAACAACAACCTCAACATTGAAAAACACCAACAAATTCAACAACAACCTCGAAATTGAAAAACACCAACAAATTCAACAACAACCTCAACATTGAAAAACAACAACCTCAACATTGAAAAACACCAACAAATTCAACAAGAACCTCAACATTGAAAAACAACAACAACCTCAACATTGAAAAACACCAACAAATTCAACAACAACCTCAACATTTAAAAACACCAACAAATTCAACAACAACCTCAACATTGAAAAACAACAACAATCTCAACATTGAAAAACAGCAACAAATTCAACAACAACCTCAACATTGAAAAATAGCAACAACCTCAACATTGAAAAACACCAACAAATTCAACAACAACCTCAACATTGAAAAACACCAACAAATTCAACAACAACCTCAACATTGAAAAACACCAACAAATTCAACAACAACTTCAACATTGAAAAACACCAACAACCTCAACATTGAAAAACAACAACAACCTCAACATTGAAAAACACCAACAAATTCAACAACAACCTCAACATTGAAAAACAACAACAACCTCAACATTGAAAAACACCAACAAATTCAACAAGAACCTCAACATTGAAATACACCAACAAATTCAACAACAACCTCAGCATTGAAAAACAACAACAACCTCAACATTGAAAAACACCAACAAATTCAACAACAACCTCAACATTGAAAAACAACAACAACCTCAACATTGAAAAACACCAACAAATTCAACAAAAACTTCAACATTGAAAAACAACAACAACCTGACCATTGAAAAACACCAACAAATTCAACAACAACCTCAACATTGAAAAACAACAACAACCTCAACATTGAAAAACACCAACAAATTCAACAACAACCTCAACATTGAAAAACACCAACAAATTCAACAACAACCTCAGCATTGAAAAACAACAACAACCTCAACATTGAAAAACACCAACAAATTCAACAACAACCTCAACATTGAAAAACAACAACAACCTCAACATTGAAAAACACCAAAAAATTCAACAACAACTTCAACATTGAAAAACACCAACAAATTCAACAACAACCTCGAAATTGAAAAACACCAACAAATACAACAACAACCTCAACATTGAAAAACAACAACAACCTCAACATTGAAAAACACCAACAAATTCAACAACAACCTCAACATTGAAAAACAACAACAACCTCAAAATTGAAAAACACCAACAAATTCAACAACAACCTCAACATTGAAAAACAACAACAACCTCAACATTGAAAAACACCAACAAATTCAACAACAACCTCAACATTGAAAAACAACAACAAACTCAACATTGAAAAACACCAACAAATTCAACAACAACTTCAACATTGAAAAACAACAACAACCTCAACATTGAAAAACACCAACAAATTCAACAACAACCTCAACATTGAAAAACAACAACAACCTCAACATTGAAAAACACCAACAAATTCAACAACAACTTCAACATTGAAAAACACCAACAAATTCAACAACAACCTCAGCACTGAAAAACAACAACAACCACAACATTGAAAAAAACCAACAACTTCAACAACAACCTCAACATTGAAAAACACCAACAAATTCAACAACAACTTCAACATTGAAAAACACCAACAAATTCAACAACAAACTCAGCACTGAAAAACAACAACAACCACAACATTGAAAAAAACCAACAACTTCAACAACAACCTCAACATTGAAAAACACCAACAAATTCAACAACAACTTCAACATTGAAAAACACCAACAAATTCAACAACAACCTCGACATTGAAAAACACCATCAAATTCAACAACAACCTCAACATTGAAAAACACCAGCAACCTCAAAATTGAAAAAACACCAACAAATTCAACAACAACCTCAACATTTAAAAACAAGAACAACCTCAACATTGAAAAACACCAACAAATTCAACAACAACCTCAACATTGAAAAACACCAACAAACTCAACAACAACCTCAACATTGAAAAACAACAACAACCTCAACATTGAAAAACACCAACAAATTCAACAACAACCTCAACATTGAAAAACACCAACAAATTCAACAACAAACTCAAGATTGAAAAACACCAAGAAATTCAACAACCTCAACATTGAAAAACAACAACAACCTCAACATTGAAAAACACCAACAAATTCAACAACAACCTCAACGTTGAAAAACACCAACAAATTCAACAACAACCTCAACATTGAAAAACAACAACAACCTCAACATTGAATAACACCAACAAATTCAACAACAACCTCAACATTGAAAAACAACAACAAATTCAACAACAACCTCAACATTGAAAAACAACAATAAACTCAACATTGAGAAACACCAACAAATTCAACAACAACCTCAACATTGAAAAACAACAACAACCTCAACATTGAAAAACACCAACAAATTCAACAATAACCTCAACATTGAAAAACAACAACAACCTCAACATTGAAAAACACCAACAAATTCAACAACAACCTCAACATTGAAAAACACCAACAAATTCAACAACAACCTCAACATTGAAAAACAACAACAACCTCAACTTTGAAAAACACCAACAAATTCAACAACAATCTCAACATTGAAAAACAACAACAAATTCAACAACAAACTCAAGATTGAAAAACACCAACAAATTCAACAACCTCAACATTGAAAAACAACAACAACCTCAACATTGAAAAACACCAACAAATTCAACAACAACATCAACATTCAAAAACAACAACAAATTCAACAACAACCTCAACATTGAAAAACAACAACAACCTCAACATTGAAAAACACCAACAAATTCAACAACAACCTCAACATTGAAAAACAACAACAACCTCAACATTGAAAAACACCAACAAATTCAACAACAACCTCAACATTGAAAAACAACAGCAACCTCAACATTGAAAAGCACCAACAAATTCAACAATAACCTCAACATTGAAAAACAACAACAAACTCAACATTGAAAAACACCAACAAATTCAACAACAACCTCGAAATTGAAAAACACCAACAAATACAACAACAACCTCAACATTGAAAAACAACAACAACCTCAACATTGAAAAACACCAAAAAATTCAACAACAACCTCAACATTGAAAAACAACAACAACCTCAACATTGAAAAACACCAACAAATTCAACAACAACCTCAACATTGAAAAACAACAACAACCTCAACATTGAAAAACACCAACAAATTCAACAACAACCTCAACATTGAAAAACACCAACAAATTCAACAACAACCTCAGCATTGAAAAACAACAACAACCACAACATTGAAAAAAACCAACAACTTCAACAACAACCTCAACATTGAAAAACAACAACAACCTCAACATTGAAAAACACCAACAAATTCAACAACAACTTCAACATTGAAAAACACCAACAAATTCAACAACAACCTCGACATTGAAAAACACCATCAAATTCAACAACAACCTCAACATTGAAAAACACCAACAACCTCAAAATTGAAAAAACACCAACAAATTCAACAACAACCTCAACATTTAAAAACAACAACAACCTCAACATTGAAAAACACCAACAAATTCAACAACAACCTCAACATTGAAAAACACCAACAAACTCAACAACAACCTCAACATTGAAAAACAACAACAACCTCAACATTGAAAAACACCAACAAATTCAACAACAACCTCAACATTGAAAAACACCAACAAATTCAACAACAAACTCAAGATTGAAAAACACCAACAAATTCAACAACCTCAACATTGAAAAACAACAACAACCTCAACATTGAAAAACACCAACAAATTCAACAACAACCTCAACGTTGAAAAACACCAACAAATTCAACAACAACCTCAACATTGAAAAACAACAACAACCTCAACATTGAATAACACCAACAAATTCAACAACAACCTCAACATTGAAAAACAACAACAACCTCAACATAGAAAAACACCAACAAATTCAACAACAACCTCAACATTGAAAAACAACAACAACCTCAACATTGAAAAGCACCAACAAATTCAACAATAACCTCAACATTGAAAAACAACAACAAACTCAACATTGAAAAACACCAGCAAATTCAACAACAACCTCGAAATTGAAAAACACCAACAAATACAACAACAACCTCAACATTGAAAAACAACAGCCTCAACATTGACAAACACCAACAAATTCAACAAAAACCTCAACATTGAAAAACAACAACAACCTCAACATTGCAAAACACCAGCAAATTCAGCAACAACCTCAACATTTAAAAACACCAACAAATTCAACAACAACCTCAACATTGAAAACACCAACAAATTCAACAACAACCTCAACATTTTAAAACGCTAAAAAATTCAACAACAACCTCAACATTGAAAAACAACAACCTCAACATTGAAAAACGCCAACAAATTCAACAAAAAATTCAACATTAAAAAACACCAACAAATTCAACAACAACCCCGACATTGAAAAACAACAACAACCTCAACATTGAAAAACACCAACAAATTCAACAACAACTTCAACATTGAAAAACACCAACAAATTCAACAACAACCTTGGAATTTAAAAACACCAACAAATTCAACAACAACCTCAACATTGAAAAACAACAACCTCAACATTGAAAAACACCAACAAATTCAACAACAACCTCAACATTGAAAAACAACAACAACCTCAACATTGAAAAACACCAACAAATTCAACAACAACCTCAACATTTAAAAGCACCAACAAATTCAACAACAACCTCAACATTGAAAAACAACAACAATCTCAACATTGAAAAACAGCAACAAATTCAACAACAACCTCAACATTGAAAAACAGCAACAACCTCAACATTGAAAAACACCAACAAATTCAACAACAACCTCAACATTGAAAAACACCAACAAATTCAACCACAACCTCAACATTGAAAAACACCAACAAATTCAACAACAAACTCAACATTGAAAAACACCAACAAATTCAACAACAACCTCAACATTGAAAAACAACAACAACCTCAACATTGAAAAACACCAACAAATTCAACAACAACCTCGAAATTGAAAAACACCAACAAATTCAACAACAACCTCAACATTGAAAAACAACAACCTCAACATTGAAAAACACCAACAAATTCAACAAGAACCTCAACATTGAAAAACAACAACAACCTCAACATTGAAAAACACCAACAAATTCAACAACAACCTCAACATTTAAAAACACCAACAAATTCAACAACAACCTCAACATTGAAAAACAACAACAATCTCAACATTGAAAAACAGCAACAAATTCAACAACAACCTCAACATTGAAAAATAGCAACAACCTCAACATTGAAAAACACCAACAAATTCAACAACAACCTCAACATTTAAAAACACCAACAAATTCAACAACAACCTCAACATTGAAAAACACCAACAAATTCAACAACAACTTCAACATTGAAAAACACCAACAACCTCAACATTGAAAAACAACAACAACCTCAACATTGAAAAACACCAACAAATTCAACAACAACCTCAACATTGAAAAACAACAACAACCTCAACATTGAAAAACACCAACAAATTCAACAAGAACCTCAACATTGAAATACACCAACAAATTCAACAACAACCTCAGCATTGAAAAACAACAACAACCTCAACATTGAAAAACACCAACAAATTCAACAAAAACTTCAACATTGAAAAACACCAACAAATTCAACAACAACCTCAGCATTGAAAAACAACAACAACCTCAACATTGAAAAACACCAACAAATTCAACAACAACCTCAACATTGAAAAACAACAACAACCTCAACATTGAAAAACACCAAAAAATTCAACAACAACTTCAACATTGAAAAACACCAACAAATTCAACAACAACCTCGAAATTGAAAAACACCAACAAATACAACAACAACCTCAACATTGAAAAACAACAACAACCTCAACATTGAAAAACACCAAAAAATTCAACAACAACCTCAACATTGAAAAACAACAACAACCTCAACATTGAAAAACACCAACAAATTCAACAACAACCTCAACATTGAAAAACAACAACAACCTCAACATTGAAAAACACCAACAAATTCAACAACAACCTCAACATTGAAAAACAACAACAAACTCAACATTGAAAAACACCAACAAATTCAACAACAACTTCAACATTGAAAAACACCAACAAATTCAACAACAACCTCAGCATTGAAAAACAACAACAACCACAACATTGAAAAAAACCAACAACTTCAACAACAACCTCAACATTGAAAAACAACAACAACCTCAACATTGAAAAACACCAACAAATTCAACAACAACTTCAACATTGAAAAACACCAACAAATTCAACAACAACCTCGACATTGAAAAACACCATCAAATTCAACAACAACCTCAACATTGAAAAACACCAACAACCTCAAAATTGAAAAAACACCAACAAATTCAACAACAACCTCAACATTTAAAAAGAAGAACAACCTCAACATTGAAAAACACCAACAAATTCAACAACAACCTCAACATTGAAAAACACCAACAAACTCAACAACAACCTCAACATTGAAAAACAACAACAACCTCAACATTGAAAAACACCAACAAATTCAACAACAACCTCAACATTGAAAAACACCAACAAATTCAACAACAAACTCAAGATTGAAAAACACCAACAAATTCAACAACCTCAACATTGAAAAACAACAACAACCTCAACATTGAAAAACACCAACAAATTCAACATCAACCTCAACATTGAAAAACAACAACAACCTCAACATTGAAAAACGCCAACAAATTCAACAACAACCTCAACATTGAAAAACAACAACAACCTCAACATTGAAAAACACCAACAAATTCAACAACAACTTCAACATTGAAAAACACCAACAAATTCAACAACAAACTCAAGATTGAAAAACACCAACAAATTCAACAACATCAACATTGAAAAACAACAACAACCTCAACATTGAAAAACACCAACAAATTCAACAACAACCTGAACATTGAAAAACACCAAAAAATTCAACAACAACCTCAACATTGAAAAACAACAACAACCTCAACATTGAATAACACCAGCAAATTCAACAACAACCTCAACATTGAAAAACAACAACAACCTCAACATAGAAAAACACCATCAAATTCAACAACAACCTCATCATTGAAAAACACCAACAACCTCAAAATTGAAAAAACGCCAACAAATTCAACAACAACCTCAACATTTAAAAACAACAACAACCTCAACATTGAAAAACACCAACAAATTCAACAACAACCTCAACATTGAAAAACACCAACAAACTCAACAACAACCTCAACATTGAAAAACAGCAACAACCTCAACATTGAAAAACACCAGCAAATTCAACAACAACCTCAACATTGAAAAACACCAACAAATTCAACACCAAACTCAAGATTGAAAAACACCAACAAATTCAACAACCTCGACATTGAAAAACACCATCAAATTCAACAACAACCTCAACATTGAAAAACACCAACAACCTCAAAATTGAAAAAACACCAACAAATTCAACAACAACCTCAACATTTAAAAACAACAACAACCTCAACATTGAAAAACACCAACAAATTCAACAACAACCTCAACATTGAAAAACACCAACAAACTCAACAACAACCTCAACATTGAAAAACAGCAACAACCTCAACATTGAAAAACACCAGCAAATTCAACAACAACCTCAACATTGAAAAACACCAACAAATTCAACACCAAACTCAAGATTGAAAAACACCAACAAATTCAACAACCTCAACATTGAAAAACAACAACAACCTCAACATTGAAAAACACCAACAAATTCAACAACAACCTCAACGTTGAAAAACACCAACAAATTCAACAACAACCTCAACATTGAAAAACAACAACAACCTCAACATTGAATCACACCAACAAATTCAACAACAACCTCAACATTGAAAAACAACAACAACCTCAACATAGAAAAACACCAACAAATTCAACAACAACCTCAACATTGAAAAACAACAACAAACTCACCATTGAGAAACACCAACAAATTCAACAACAACCTCAACATTGAAAAACAACAACAACCTCAACATTGAAAAACACCAACAAATTCAACAATAACCTCAACATTGAAAAACAACAACAACCTCAACATTGAAAAACACCAACAAATTCAACAACAACCTCAACACTGAAAAACACCAACAAATTCAACAACAACCTCAACATTGAAAAACAACAACAACCTCAACATTGAAAAACACCAACAAATTCAACAACAACCTCAACATTGAAAAACAACAACAACCTCAACATTGAAAAACACCAACAAATTCAACAACAACCTCAACATTGAAAAACACCAACAAATTCAACATCAACCTCAACATTGAAAAACAACAACAACCTCAACATTGAAAAACGCCAACAAATTCAACAACAACCTCAACATTGAAAAACAACAACAACCTCAACATTGAAAAACACCAACAAATTCAACAACAACTTCAACATTGAAAAACACCAACAAATTCAACAACAAACTCAAGATTGAAAAACACCAACAAATTCAACAACATCAACATTGAAAAACAACAACAACCTCAACATTGAAAAACACCAACAAATTCAACAACAACCTGAACATTGAAAAACACCAACAAATTCAACAACAACCTCAACATTGAAAAACAACAACAACCTCAACATTGAATAACACCAGCAAATTCAACAACAACCTCAACATTGAAAAACAACAACAACCTCAACATAGAAAAACACCATCAAATTCAACAACAACCTCAACATTGAAAAACACCAACAACCTCAAAATTGAAAAAACGCCAACAAATTCAACAACAACCTCAACATTTAAAAACAACAACAACCTCAACATTGAAAAACACCAACAAATTCAACAACAACCTCAACATTGAAAAACACCAACAAACACAACAACAACCTCAACATTGAAAAACAGCAACAACCTCAACATTGAAAAACACCAGCAAATTCAACAACAACCTCAACATTGAAAAACACCAACAAATTCAACACCAAACTCAAGATTGAAAAACACCAACAAATTCAACAACCTCAACATTGAAAAACAACAACAACCTCAACATTGAAAAACACCAACAAATTCAACAACAACCTCAACGTTGAAAAACACCAACAAATTCAACAACAACCTCAACATTGAAAAACAACAACAACCTCAACATTGAATCACACCAACAAATTCAACAACAACCTCAACATTGAAAAACAACAACAACCTCAACATAGAAAAACACCAACAAATTCAACAACAACCTCAACATTGAAAAACAACAACAAACTCAACATTGAGAAACACCAACAAATTCAACAACAACCTCAACATTGAAAAACAACAACAACCTCAACATTGAAAAACACCAACAAATTCAACAATAACCTCAACATTGAAAAACAACAACAACCTCAACATTGAAAAACACCAACAAATTCAACAACAACCTCAACACTGAAAAACACCAACAAATTCAACAACAACCTCAACATTGAAAAACAACAACAACCTCAACATTGAAAAACACCAACAAATTCAACAACAACCTCAACATTGAAAAACAACAACAACCTCAACATTGAAAAACACCAACAAATTCAACAACAACCTCAACATTGAAAAACACCAACAAATTCAACATCAACCTCAACATTGAAAAACAACAACAACCTCAACATTGAAAAACGCCAACAAATTCAACAACAACCTCAACATTGAAAAACAACAACAACCTCAACATTGAAAAACACCAACAAATTCAACAACAACTTCAACATTGAAAAACACCAACAAATTCAACAACAAACTCAAGATTGAAAAACACCAACAAATTCAACAACATCAACATTGAAAAACAACAACAACCTCAACATTGAAAAACACCAACAAATTCAACAACAACCTGAACATTGAAAAACACCAACAAATTCAACAACAACCTCAACATTGAAAAACAACAACAACCTCAACATTGAATAACACCAGCAAATTCAACAACAACCTCAACATTGAAAAACAACAACAACCTCAACATAGAAAAACACCATCAAATTCAACAACAACCTCAACATTGAAAAACACCAACAACCTCAAAATTGAAAAAACGCCAACAAATTCAACAACAACCTCAACATTTAAAAACAACAACAACCTCAACATTGAAAAACACCAACAAATTCAACAACACCATCAACATTGAAAAACACCAACAAACTCAACAACAACCTCAACATTGAAAAACAACAACAACCTCAACATTGAAAAACACCAACAAATTCAACAACAACCTGAACGTTGAAAAACACCAACAAATTCTACAACAACCTCAACATTGAAAAACAACAACAACCTCAACATTGAATAACACCAACAAATTCAACAACAACCTCAACATTGAAAAACAACAACAACCTCGACATAGAAAAACACCAACAAATTCAACAACAACCTCAACATTGAAAAACAACAACAAACTCAACATTGAGAAACACCAACAAATTCAACAACAACCTCAACATTGAAAAACACCAACTAATTCAACAACAACCTCAACGTTGAAAAACACCAACAAATTCAACAACAACCTCAACATTGAAAAACAACAACAACCTCAACATTGAAAAACACCAACAAATTCAACAAAAACTTCAACATTGAAAAACAACAACAACCTGAACATTGAAAAACACCCACAAATTCAACAACAACCTCAAAATTGAAAAACAACAACAACCTCAACATTGAAAAACACCAACAAATTCAACAACAACTTCAACATTGAAAAACACCAACAAATTCAACAACAACCTCAAGATTGAAAAACAACAACAACCTCAACATTGAAAAACACCAACAAATTCAACAACAACCTCAACATTGAAAAACAACAACAACCTCAACATTGAAAAACACCAACAAATTCAACAACAACGTCAACATTGAAAAACACCAACAAATTCAACAACAACCTCAGCATTGAAAAACAACAACAACCTCAACATTGAAAAACACCAACAAATTCAACAACAACCTCAACATTGAAAAACAACAACAACCTCAACATTGAAAAACACCAAAAAATTCAACAACAACTTCAACATTGAAAAACACCAACAAATTCAACAACAACCTCGAAATTGAAAAACACCAACAAATACAACAACAACCTCAACATTGAAAAACAACAACAACCTCAACATTGAAAAACAACAACAACCTCAACATTTAAAAACACCAACAAATTCAACAACAACCTTAACATTGAAAAACAACAACAATCTCAACATTGAAAAACAGCAACAAATTCAACAACAACCTCAACATTGAAAAATAGCAACAACCTCAACATTGAAAAACACCAACAAATTCAACAACAACCTCAACATTGAAAAACACCAACAAATTCAACAACAACCTCAACATTGAAAAACACCAACAAATTCATCAACAAACTCAACATTGAAAAACACCAACAAATTCAACAACAACCTCAACATTGAAAAACAACAACAACCTCAACATTGAAAAACACCAACAAATTCAACAGCAACCTCAACATTGAAAAACACCAACAAATTCAACAACAACCTCAACATTGATAAACAACAAAAACCTCAACAGTTAAAAACACCAACAAATTCAACAACAACCTCAACATTTAAAAACGCCAACAAATTCAACAACAACCTCAACATTGAAAAACAACAACCTCAACATTGAAAAACACCAACAAATTCAACAAAAAATTCAACATTGAAAAACACCAACAAATTCAACAACAACCCCGATATTGAAAAACACCAACAAATTCAACAACAACCTCAACTTTGAAAAACAACAACAACCTCATCATGGAAAAACACCAACAAATTCAACAACAACCTCAACATTGAAAAACAACAACATCCTCAAAATTGAAAAACACCAACAAATTCAACAACAACCCCAACATTTAAAAACAACAACAACCTCAACATTGAAAAACACAAACAAATTCAACAACAACCTCAACATTGAAAAACACGAGCAAATTCAACAACAACCTCAACATTGAAAAACACCAACAAACTCAACAACATCCTCAACATTGAAAAACAACAACAACCTCAACATTGAAAAGCACCAACAAATTCAACAACAACCTCAACATTGAAAAAAACCAACAAATTCAACAACAACCTCAACATTGAAAAACACCAACAACCTCAACATTGAAAAACAACAACAAATTCAACAACAACATCAACATTGAAAAACACCAACAAATTCAACACCAAACTCAAGATTGAAAAACACCAACAAATTCAACAACCTCGACATTGAAAAACACCATCAAATTCAACAACAACCTCAACATTGAAAAACACCAACAACCTCAAAATTGAAAAAACACCAACAAATTCAACAACAACCTCAACATTTAAAAACAGCAACAACCTCAACATTGAAAAACACCAGCAAATTCAACAACAACCTCAACATTGAAAAACACCAACAAATTCAACACCAAACTCAAGATTGAAAAACACCAACAAATTCAACAACCTCAACATTGAAAAACAACAACAACCTCAACATTGAAAAACACCAACAAATTCAACAACAACCTCAACGTTGAAAAACACCAACAAATTCAACAACAACCTCAACATTGAAAAACAACAACAACCTCAACATTGAATCACACCAACAAATTCAACAACAACCTCAACATTGAAAAACAACAACAACCTCAACATAGAAAAACACCAACAAATTCAACAACAACCTCAACATTGAAAAACAACAACAAACTCACCATTGAGAAACACCAACAAATTCAACAACAACCTCAACATTGAAAAACAACAACAACCTCAACATTGAAAAACACCAACAAATTCAACAATAACCTCAACATTGAAAAACAACAACAACCTCAACATTGAAAAACACCAACAAATTCAACAACAACCTCAACACTGAAAAACACCAACAAATTCAACAACAACCTCAACATTGAAAAACAACAACAACCTCAACATTGAAAAACACCAACAAATTCAACAACAACCTCAACATTGAAAAACAACAACAACCTCAACATTGAAAAACACCAACAAATTCAACAACAACCTCAACATTGAAAAACACCAACAAATTCAACATCAACCTCAACATTGAAAAACAACAACAACCTCAACATTGAAAAACGCCAACAAATTCAACAACAACCTCAACATTGAAAAACAACAACAACCTCAACATTGAAAAACACCAACAAATTCAACAACAACTTCAACATTGAAAAACACCAACAAATTCAACAACAAACTCAAGATTGAAAAACACCAACAAATTCAACAACATCAACATTGAAAAACAACAACAACCTCAACATTGAAAAACACCAACAAATTCAACAACAACCTGAACATTGAAAAACACCAACAAATTCAACAACAACCATAACATTGAAAAACAACAACAACCTCAACATTGAATAACACCAGCAAATTCAACAACAACCTCAACATTGAAAAACAACAACAACCTCAACATAGAAAAACACCATCAAATTCAACAACAACCTCAACATTGAAAAACACCAACAACCTCAAAATTGAAAAAACGCCAACAAATTCAACAACAACCTCAACATTTAAAAACAACAACAACCTCAACATTGAAAAACACCAACAAATTCAACAACAACCTCAACATTGAAAAACACCAACAAACACAACAACAACCTCAACATTGAAAAACAGCAACAACCTCAACATTGAAAAACACCAGCAAATTCAACAACAACCTCAACATTGAAAAACACCAACAAATTCAACACCAAACTCAAGATTGAAAAACACCAACAAATTCAACAACCTCAACATTGAAAAACAACAACAACCTCAACATTGAAAAACACCAACAAATTCAACAACAACCTCAACGTTGAAAAACACCAACAAATTCAACAACAACCTCAACATTGAAAAACAACAACAACCTCAACATTGAATCACACCAACAAATTCAACAACAACCTCAACATTGAAAAACAACAACAACCTCAACATAGAAAAACACCAACAAATTCAACAACAACCTCAACATTGAAAAACAACAACAAACTCAACATTGAGAAACACCAACAAATTCAACAACAACCTCAACATTGAAAAACAACAACAACCTCAACATTGAAAAACACCAACAAATTCAACAATAACCTCAACATTGAAAAACAACAACAACCTCAACATTGAAAAACACCAACAAATTCAACAACAACCTCAACACTGAAAAACACCAACAAATTCAACAACAACCTCAACATTGAAAAACAACAACAACCTCAACATTGAAAAACACCAACAAATTCAACAACAACCTCAACATTGAAAAACAACAACAACCTCAACATTGAAAAACACCAACAAATTCAACAACAACCTCAACATTGAAAAACACCAACAAATTCAACATCAACCTCAACATTGAAAAACAACAACAACCTCAACATTGAAAAACGCCAACAAATTCAACAACAACCTCAACATTGAAAAACAACAACAACCTCAACATTGAAAAACACCAACAAATTCAACAACAACTTCAACATTGAAAAACACCAACAAATTCAACAACAAACTCAAGATTGAAAAACACCAACAAATTCAACAACATCAACATTGAAAAACAACAACAACCTCAACATTGAAAAACACCAACAAATTCAACAACAACCTGAACATTGAAAAACACCAACAAATTCAACAACAACCTCAACATTGAAAAACAACAACAACCTCAACATTGAATAACACCAGCAAATTCAACAACAACCTCAACATTGAAAAACAACAACAACCTCAACATAGAAAAACACCATCAAATTCAACAACAACCTCAACATTGAAAAACACCAACAACCTCAAAATTGAAAAAACGCCAACAAATTCAACAACAACCTCAACATTTAAAAACAACAACAACCTCAACATTGAAAAACACCAACAAATTCAACAACACCATCAACATTGAAAAACACCAACAAACTCAACAACAACCTCAACATTGAAAAACAACAACAACCTCAACATTGAAAAACACCAACAAATTCAACAACAACCTGAACGTTGAAAAACACCAACAAATTCTACAACAACCTCAACATTGAAAAACAACAACAACCTCAACATAGAAAAACACCAACAAATTCAACAACAACCTCAACATTGAAAAACAACAACAAACTCAACATTGAGAAACACCAACAAATTCAACAACAACCTCAACATTGAAAAAGACCAACTAATTCAACAACAACCTAACGTTGAAAAACACCAACAAATTCAACAACAACCTCAACATTGAAAAACAACAACAACCTCAACATTGAAAAACACCAACAAATTCAACAAAAACTTCAACATTGAAAAACAACAACAACCTGAACATTGAAAAACACCCACAAATTCAACAACAACCTCAAAATTGAAAAACAACAACAACCTCAACATTGAAAAACACCAACAAATTCAACAACAACTTCAACATTGAAAAACACCAACAAATTCAACAACAACCTCAAGATTGAAAAACAACAACAACCTCAACATTGAAAAACACCAACAAATTCAACAACAACCTCAACATTGAAAAACAACAACAACCTCAACATTGAAAAACACCAACAAATTCAACAACAACGTCAACATTGAAAAACACCAACAAATTCAACAACAACCTCAGCATTGAAAAACAACAACAACCTCAACATTGAAAAACACCAACAAATTCAACAACAACCTCAACATTGAAAAACAACAACAACCTCAACATTGAAAAACACCAAAAAATTCAACAACAACTTCAACATTGAAAAACACCAACAAATTCAACAACAACCTCGAAATTGAAAAACACCAACAAATACAACAACAACCTCAACATTGAAAAACAACAACAACCTCAACATTGAAAAACACCAACAAATTCAACAACAACCTCAACATTGAAAAACAACAACAACCTCAACATTTAAAAACACCAACAAATTCAACAACAACCTTAACATTGAAAAACAACAACAATCTCAACATTGAAAAACAGCAACAAATTCAACAACAACCTCAACATTGAAAAATAGCAACAACCTCAACATTGAAAAACACCAACAAATTCAACAACAACCTCAACATTGAAAAACACCAACAAATTCAACAACAACCTCAACATTGAAAAACACCAACAAATTCATCAACAAACTCAACATTGAAAAACACCAACAAATTCAACAACAACCTCAACATTGAAAAACAACAACAACCTCAACATTGAAAAACACCAACAAATTCAACAGCAACCTCAACATTGAAAAACACCAACAAATTCAACAACAACCTCAACATTGATAAACAACAAAAACCTCAACAGTTAAAAACACCAACAAATTCAACAACAACCTCAACATTTAAAAAAGCCAACAAATTCAACAACAACCTCAACATTGAAAAACAACAACCTCAACATTGAAAAACACCAACAAATTCAACAAAAAATTCAACATTGAAAAACACCAACAAATTCAACAACAACCCCGATATTGAAAAACACCAACAAATTCAACAACAACCTCAACTTTGAAAAACAACAACAACCTCATCATGGAAAAACACCAACAAATTCAACAACAACCTCAACATTGAAAAACAACAACATCCTCAAAATTGAAAAACACCAACAAATTCAACAACAACCCCAACATTTAAAAACAACAACAACCTCAACATTGAAAAACACAAACAAATTCAACAACAACCTCAACATTGAAAAACACGAGCAAATTCAACAACAACCTCAACATTGAAAAACACCAACAAACTCAACAACATCCTCAACATTGAAAAACAACAACAACCTCAACATTGAAAAGCACCAACAAATTCAACAACAACCTCAACATTGAAAAACACCAACAAATTCAACAACAACCTCAACATTGAAAAACACCAACAACCTCAACATTGAAAAACAACAACAAATTCAACAACAACATCAACATTGAAAAACAACAACAACCTCAACATTGAAAAACACAAACAAATTCAACAACAACCTCAACATTGAAAAACAACAACAATCTCAACATTGAAAAACACCAACAAATTCAACAACAACCTCAACATTGAAAAACAACAACAACCTCAACATTGAAAAACACCAACAAATTCAACAACAACTTCAACATTGAAAAACACCAACAAATTCAACAACAACCTCAACATTGAAAAACAACAACAACCTCAACATTGAAAAACACCAACAAATTCAACAACAACCTCAACATTGAAAAACAACAACAACCTCAACATTGAAAAACACCAACAAATTCAACAAGAACCTCAACATTGAAAAACACCAACAAATTCAACAACAACCTCAGCATTGAAAAACAACAACAACCTCAACATTGAAAAACACCAACAAATTCAACAACAACCTCAACATTGGAAAACAACAACAACCTCAACATTGAAAAACACCAACAAATTCAACAAAAACTTCAACATTGAAAAACAACAACAACCTGAACATTGAAAAACACCAACAAATTCAACAACAACCTCAAAATTGAAAAACAACAACAACCTCAACATTGAAAAACACCAACAAATTCAACAACAACCTCAACATTGAAAAACACCAACAAATTCAACAACAACCTCAGCATTGAAAAACAACAACAACCTCAACATTGAAAAACACCAACAAATTCAAAAACAACCTCAACATTGAAAAACAACAACAACCTCAACATTGAAAAACACCAACAAATTCAACAACAACTTCAACATTGAAAAACACCAACAAATTCAACAACAACCTCGAAATTGAAAAACACCAACAAATACAACAACAACCTCAACATTGAAAAACAACAACAACCTCGACATTGAAAAACACCAACAAATTCAACAACAACCTCAACATTGAAAAACAACAACAACCTCAACATTGAAAAACACCAACAAATTCAACAACAACCTCAACATTGAAAAACAACAACAACCTCAACATTGAAAAACACCAACAAATTCAACAACAACCTCAACATTGAAAAACAACAACAAACTCAACATTGAAAAACACCAACAGATTCAACAACAACTTCAACATTGAAAAACACCAACAAATTCAACAACAACTCAACATTGAAAAACAACAACCTCAACATTGAAAAACACCAACAAATTCAACAACAACCTCAACATTGAAAAACAACAACAACCTCAACATTGAAAAACACCAACAAATTCAACAACAACCTCAACATTGAAAAACACCAACAAATTCAACAACAACCTCAGCATTGAAAAACAACAACAACCTCAACATTGAAAAAAACCAACAACTTCAACAACAACCTCAACATTGAAAAACAACAACAACCTCAACATTGAAAAACACCAACAAATTCAACAAAAACTTCAACATTGAAAAGCACCAACAAATTCAACAACAACCTCGAAATTGAAAAACACCAACAAATTCAACAACAACTTCAACATTGAAAAACACCACCAAATTCAACAACAACCTCGACATTGAAAAACACCATCAAATTCAACAACAACCTCAACATTGAAAAACACCAACAACCTCAAAATTGAAAAAACACCAACAAATTCAACAACAACCTCAACATTTAAAAACAACAACAACCTCAACATTGAAAAACACCAACAAATTCAACAACAACCTCAACATTGAAAAACACCAACAAACTCAACAACAACCTCAACATTGAAAAACAGCAACAACCTCAACATTGAAAAACACCAGCAAATTCAACAACAACCTCAACATTGAAAAACACCAACAAATTCAACACCAAACTCAAAATTGAAAAACACCAACAAATTCAACAACCTCAACATTGAAAAACAACAACCTCAACATTGAAAAACACCAACAAATTCAACAACAACCTCAACGTTGAAAAACACCAACAAATTCAACAACAACCTCAACATTGAAAAACAACAACAACCTCAACATTGAATAACACCAACAAATTCAACAACAACCTCAACATTGAAAAACAACAACAACCTCAACATAGAAAAACACCAACAAATTCAACAACAACCTCAACATTGAAAAACAACAACAAACTCAACATTGAGAAACACCAACAAATTCAACAACAACCTCAACAGTGAAAAACAACAACAACCTCAACATTGAAAAACACCAACAAATTCAACAATAACCTCAACATTGAAAAACAACAACAACCTCAACATTGAAAAACACCAACAAGTTCAAGAACAACCTCAACATTGAAAAACACCAACAAATTCAACAACAACCTCAACATTGAAAAACAACAACAACCTCAACATTGAAAAACACCAACAAATTCAACAACAACCTCAACATTGAAAAACAACAACAACCTCAACATTGAAAAACACCAACAAATTCAACAACAACCTCAACATTGAAAAACACCAACAAATTCAACATCAACCTCAACGTTGAAAAACAACAACAACCTCAACATTGAAAAACGCCAACAAATTCAACAACAACCTCAACATTGAAAAACAACAACAACCTCAACATTGAAAAACACCAACAAATTCAACAACAACTTCAACATTGAAAAACACCAACAAATTCAACAACAAACTCAAGATGGAAAAACACCAACAAATTCAACAACATCAACATTGAAAAACAACAACAACCTCAACATTGAAAAACACCAACAAATTCAACAACAACCTGAACATTGAAAAACACCAACAAAATTCAACAACAACCTCAACATTGAAAAACAACAACAACCTCAACATTGAATAACACCAGCAAATTCAACAACAACCTCAACATTGAAAAACAACAACAACCTCAACATAGAAAAACACCATCAAATTCAACAACAACCTCAACATTGAAAAACACCAACAACCTCAAAATTGAAAAAACACCAACAAATTCAACAACAACCTCAACATTTAAAAACAACAACAACCTCAACATTGAAAAACACCAAGAAATTCAACAACACCATCAACATTGAAAAACACCAACAAACTCAACAACAACCTCAACATTGAAAAACAACAACAACCTCAACATTGAAAAACACCAACAAATTCAACAACAACCTCAAGATTGAAAAACACCAACAAATTCAACAACCTCAACATTGAAAAACAACAACAACCTCAACATTGAAAAACACCAACAAATTCAACAACAACCTGAACGTTGAAAAACACCAACAAATTCTACAACAACCTCAACATTGAAAAACAACAACAACCTCAACATTGAATAACACCAACAAATTCAACAACAACCTCAACATTGAAAAACAACAACAACCTCGACATAGAAAAACACCAACAAATTCAACAACAACCTCAACATTGAAAAACAACAACAAACTCAACATTGAGAAACACCAACAAATTCAACAACAACCTCAACATTGAAAAACACCAACTAATTCAACAACAACCTCAACGTTGAAAAACACCAACAAATTCAACAACAACCTCAACATTGAAAAACAACAACAACCTCAACATTGAATAACACCAACAAATTCAACAACAACCTCAACATTGAAAAACAACAACAACCTCAACATAGAAAAACACCAACAAATTCAACAACAACCTCAACATTGAAAAACAACAACAAACTCAACATTGAGAAACACCAACAAATTCAACAACAACCTCAGCATTGAAAAACAACAACAACCTCAACATTGAAAAACACCAACAAATTCAACAACAACCTCAACATTGAAAAACAACAACAACCTCAACATTGAAAAACACCAACAAATTCAACAAAAACTTCAACATTGAAAAACAACAACAACCTGAACATTGAAAAACACCAACAAATTCAACAACAACCTCAAAATTGAAAAACAACAACAACCTCAACATTGAAAAAACACCAACAAATTCAACAACAACCTCAACATTGAAAAACACCAACAAATTCAACAACAACCTCAGCATTGAAAAACAACAACAACCTCAACATTGAAAAACACCAACAAATTCAAAAACAACCTCAACATTGAAAAACAACAACAACCTCAACATTGAAAAACACCAACAAATTCAACAACAACTTCAACATTGAAAAACACCAACAAATTCAACAACAACCTCGAAATTGAAAAACACCAACAAATACAACAACAATCTCAACATTGAAAAACAACAACAACCTCGACATTGAAAAAGACCAACAAATTCAACAACAACCTCAACATTGAAAAACAACAACAAATTCAACAACAACCTCAACATTGAAAAACAACAACAACCTCAACATTGAAAAACACCAACAAATTCAACAACAACCTCAACATTGAAAAACAACAACAAACTCAACATTGAAAAACACCAACAAATTCAACAACAACTTCAACATTGAAAAACACCAACAAATTCAACAACAACCTCAACATTGAAAAACAACAACAACCTCAACATTGAAAAACACCAACAAATTCAACAACAACCTCAACATTGAAAAACAACAACAACCTCAACATTGAAAAACACCAACAAATTCAACAACAACCTCAACATTGAAAAACACCAACAAATTCAACAACAACCTCAGCATTGAAAAACAACAACAACCTCAACATTGAAAAAAACCAACAACTTCAACAACAACCTCAACATTGAAAAACAACAACAACCTCAACATTGAAAAACACCAACAAATTCAACAAAAACTTCAACATTGAAAAACACCAACAAATTCAACAACAACCTCGAAATTGAAAAACACCAACAAATTCAACAACAACTTCAACATTGAAAAACACCAACAAATTCAACACCAAACTCAAGATTGAAAAACACCAACAAATTCAACAACATCAACATTGAAAAACAACAACAACCTCAACATTGAAAAACACCAGCAAATTCAACAACAACCTCAACGTTGAAAAACACCAACAAATTCAACAACAACCTCGACATTGAAAAACACCATCAAATTCAACAACAACCTCAACATTGAAAAACACCAACAAATTCAACACCAAACTCAAGATTGAAAAACACCAAGAAATTCAACAACATCAACATTGAAAAACAACAACAACCTCAACATTGAAAAACACCAGCAAATTCAACAACAACCTCAACGTTGAAAAACACCAACAAATTCAACAACAACCTCAACATTGAAAAACAACAACAACCTCAACATTGAATAACACCAACAAATTCAACAACAACCTCAACATTGAAAAACAACAACAACCTCAACACAGAAAAACACCAACAAATTCAACAACAACCTCAACATTGAAAAACAACAACAAACTCAACATTGAGAAACACCAACAAATTCAACAACAAGCTCAACATTGAAAAACAACAACAACCTCAACATTGAAAAACACCAACAAATTCAACAATAACCTCAACATTGAAAAACAACAACAACCTCAACATTGAAAAACACCAACAAATTCAACAACAACCTCAACATTGAAAAACACCAACAAATTCAACAACAACCTCAAAATTGAAAAACAACAACAACCTCAACATTGAAAAACACCAACAAATTCAACAAAAACCTCAACATTGAAAAACAACAACAACCTCAACATTGAAAAACACCAACAAATTCAACAACAACCTCAACATTGAAAAACACCAACAAATTCAACAACAACCTCAACATTGAAAAACAACAACAACCTCAACATTGAAAAACACCAACAAATTCAACAACAACCTCAACATTGAAAAACAACAACAACCTCAACATTGAAAAACACCAACAAATTCAACAACAACGTCAACATTGAAAAACACCAACAAATTCAACAACAAACTCAAGATTGAAAAACACCAACAAATTCAACAACATCAACATTGAAAAACAACAACAACCTCAACATTGAAAAACACCAGCAAATTCAACAACAACCTGAACATTGAAAAACACCAACAAATTCAACAACAACCTCAACATTGAAAAACAACAACAACCTCAACATTGAATAACACCAGCAAATTCAACAACAACCACAACATTGAAAAACAACAACAAACTCAACATTGAGAAACACCAACAAATTCAACAACAACCTCAACATTGAAAAACACCAACTAATTCAACAACAACCTCAACGTTGAAAAACACCAACAAATTCAACAATAACCTCAACATTGAAAAACAACAACAACCTCAACATTGAAAAACACCAACAAATTCAACAACAACCTCAACATTGAAAAACAACAACAACCTCAACATTGAAAAACACCAACAAATTCAACAACAACTTCAACATTGAAAAACACCAACAAATTCAACAACAAACTCAAGATTGAAAAACACCAACAAATTCAACAACATCAACATTGAAAAACAACAACAACCTCAACATTGAAAAACACCAACAAATTCAACAACAACCTGAACATTGAAAAACACCAACAAATTCAACAACAACCTCAACATTGAAAAACAACAACAACCTCAACATTGAATAACACCAGCAAATTCAACAACAACCTCAACATTGAAAAACAACAACAACCTCAACATAGAAAAACACCAACAAATTCAACAACAACCTCAACATTGAAAAACAACAACAAACTCAACATTGAGAAACACCAACAAATTCAACAACAACCTCAACATTGAAAAACAACAACAACCTCAACATTGAAAAACACCAACAAATTCAACAATAACCTCAACATTGAAAAACAACAACAACCTCAACATTGAAAAACACCAACAAATTCAACAACAACCTCAACATTGAAAAACACCAACAAATTCAACAACAACCTCAACATTGAAAAACAACAACAAATTCAACAACAAACTCAAGATTGAAAAACACCAACAAATTCAACAACCTCAACATTGAAAAACAACAACAACCTCAACATTGAAAAACACCAACAAATTCAACAACAACCTCAACATTCAAAAACACCAACAAATTCAACAACAACCTCAACATTGAAAAACAACAACAACCTCAACATTGAAAAACACCAACAAATTCAACAACAACCTCAACATTGAAAAACAACAACAACCTCAACATTGAAAAACACCAACAAATTCAACAACAACCTCAACATTGAAAAACAACAACAAACTCAACATTGAAAAACACCAACAAATTCAACAACAACCTCAACATTGAAAAACAACAACAACCTCAACATTGAAAAGCACCAACAAATTCAACAATAACCTCAACATTGAAAAACAACAGCAAACTCAACATTGAAAAACACCAGCAAATTCAACAACAACCTCAAAATTGAAAAACACCAACAAATACAACAACAACCTCAACATTGAAAAACAACAACAACCTCAACATTGACAAACACCAACAAATTCAACAACAACCTCAACATTGAAAAACAACAACAACCTCAACATTGCAAAACACCAGCAAATTCAGCAACAACCTCAACATTTAAAAACACCAACAAATTCAACAACAACCTCAACATTGAAAACACCAACAAATTCAACAACAACCTCAACATTTTAAAACGCTAAAAAATTCAACAACAACCTCAACATTGAAAAACAACAACCTCAACATTGAAAAACGCCAACAAATTCAACAAAAAATTCAACATTAAAAAACACCAACAAATTCAACAACAACCCCGACATTGAAAAACAACAACAACCTCAACATTGAAAAACACCAACAAATTCAACAACAACCTCAACATTGAAAAACAACAACAACCTCAACATTGAAAAACACCAACAAATTCAACAACAACCTCAACATTGAAAAACACCAACAAATTCAACAACAACCTCAGCATTGAAAAACAACAACAACCTCAACATTGAAAAACACCAACAAATTCAACAACAACTTCAACATTGAAAAACACCAACAAATTCAACAACAACCTCGAAATTGAAAAACACCAAAAAATTCAACAACAACCTCAACATTGAAAAACAACAACCTCAACATTGAAAAACACCAACAAATTCAACAACAACCTCAACAGTGAAAAACAACAACAACCTCAACATTGAAAAAACACCAACAAATTCAACAACAACCTCAACATTTAAAAGCACCAACAAATTCAACAACAACCTCAACATTGAAAAACAACAACAATCTCAACATTGAAAAACAGCAACAAATTCAACAACAACCTCAACATTGAAAAACAGCAAGAACCTCAACATTGAAAAACACCAACAAATTCAACAACAACCTCAACATTGAAAACCACCAACAAATTCAACAACAACCTCAACATTGAAAAACACCAACAAATTCAACAACAAACTCAACATTGAAAAACACCAACAAATTCAACAACAACCTCAACATTGAAAAACAACAACAACCTCAACATTGAAAAACACCAACAAATTCAACAACAACCTCGAAATTGAAAAACACCAACAAATTCAACAACAACCTCAACATTGAAAATCAACAACCTCAACATTGAAAAACACCAACAAATTCAACAAGAACCTCAACATTGAAAAACAACAACAACCTCAACATTGAAAAACACCAACAAATTCAACAACAACCTCAACATTTAAAAGCACCAACAAATTCAACAACAACCTCAACATTGAAAAACAACAACAATCTCAACATTGAAAAACAGCAACAAATTCAACAACAACCTCAACATTGAAAAATAGCAACAACCTCAACATTGAAAAACACCAACAAATTCAACAACAACCTCAACATTGAAAAACACCAACAAATTCAACAACAACCTCAACATTGAAAAACACCAACAAATTCAACAACAAACTCAAC